>VDFB02281492.1:582850051-582935446 GCA_007258455.2 Sequoia sempervirens
TTTTTCTTTTGTTTTCCAAGTTTTTAGATTCATTTTGAAATGTAGTTTGATGTTTGAAATGGGCATTAAAATGAAAATCAAAACATGAATATGCATTTGCAGCCATGCCTATGAAATCATGATTAAAAAATTAATCATAATTTCATATACATGGCGGCAAATGCATATTCATATTTTGAATTTTCATTTCAAGGCTCATTGTTTTTTTTTCCATCTTTCCATCAAGATTCGTCATGAAATTTTAAAATTTGTTAAACTAGGCTGAAACTAGGCACTTATAGAATTTATTTGTTTATTGCAGTGTCACAATGAGCTCTCATGACATCAACATGAGTGAGGATGAGGTTCATTCACATAGTGATGCTGATCCTGAATATGCACTTGAGGTTAAGAGAGATGACCATGGGGCTGAGCATGAAGCCCAATCTAGTTCCATGGCAAGTGAAAAAAGTACTTTAGAGTGCCCTTTTGCAGTATTGGCAAAGTATGCTGAGGGTCCTTTTGATCCCAAATCCCTTCTCAAACAATTTGCAACAAAAGATCTAAGCAGGCAAGGGGCAACATCTGGTGACACAAGGAGGTGGAAGTGCAACTTTTGTGGTGAGGGTGGTATGGGAGCATCACTAGAGTCAATGCACACCTTTTCATTAGAGGAAAAGGTGTGGGGATATCTGAATTTTTGGCAAAACCAAAAACTTAAGATTCAAAATCGAAATAAACCAGAAGTTATGGGGTGTTCTGATGATACTCTAAAATTTTGTTCCTACTACTTTGGTTCATAGAGCCAAAGCCGGCCTTAACCCGACAGCGAGAGATCGGCCATGCGCTGCGGGGCGAGTGGGAGGACAGCAGTTCTGCTTACAAGTACTATGCAAGAGAAGCGAATTGCAAAGTCAAACTCAAAGTAATCCCATTGCAGATTTATTTAATGTGCAGCTCAAGGGTGAGATAGATGATGCCATTGGCAAGTTCTTCTTTGCCAATGGCATCCTGTTTCATGTTGTCCGATCTCCTTATTATAAGGATATGATATCGATGGTGGTAAAGGGAGGACCATCATATGTGCCACCAGGTGAGACGAAATTGAGGACCACGATCTTGGATAAGAACTATTCCAAGATCAATTTGTTGATGGAGAAGATGAAGGAGTATTGGGTTAAGACAGGATGCAACATAGTCATGGATGGGTGGACGGACATTAGCCATCGTCCACTCATTAACATCATGGTTACATGTACTGAGGGCCCATATTTTCTTAAGGGAGTTGATTGTTCAAGGCATCGCAAAGATGCTGATTTTCAGTTTGAGGTTCTCAAGGATGCTATTGAGGAGGTTGGGCCACAAAATGTGGTCCAAGTTGTGACAGATGTTGCACATGTGTGCAAACTGCAAAGTTGCAGGGAGACTTGTTGAGGCTACTTATAGGCATATTTGGTGGACCCCATGTTGTGTGCATGCCATGAACAATGCACTCAACTCAAGGACAGGGAGATTGATTGACTAGAGCAAAGCTGGTTAATGATGAGAGATGCGCAGATGTTTATCCGCGAATCACCACACATCACATGCACCTTTAGGACCTTCGCCTAAGAAGGAGTTCCCTAAACCCATCGATAATGTAGATATGCTTCCTATTTCATTCTCTTGGACAAAATGATTTGAGTTGCAAGAGGAACTGCAACTCATGGTCATGACAACAGATTGGAGTAGGTGGGCCGAGTCTAAGACAAAGCAGGGGAGGAGGGTGAAGGATACAGTGAAGAGTGATGTGTTCTGGGCTGATGCAAAATACATTTTTGCCATCATTAAACCAATTTTCCAGGTTATCAGGTATGGGGATTCGGATGCACCTAACCTTGGAGAGGTGTATGAGTGCATTGATTCTATGCTTGATCAGATGAGGGTTGTTGTGCGAGAGAGGGACCCCACATTAGCATTCTACCACGAGCACATTCAACCAATCATTCACAGGAGATGGGAGAAACTCAACACTCCCTTGCACATGGCAGCCTATGCTCTTAATCCTAAGTGGTACTTGACGAGGCTTGGCAGAGTGACACCGATACAGGATGCAAAGGTGAAGGCAGGGTTCTTCAGGTGCATTGAGAGGATATATGATGATGTAGATGCCAGTGTGATTCGCACTAAGTGGACCAAATTTGCCACTCTCAGGGGTTATTCAGATGCAACCAAGATGGATATGCGAACTATGGCACATGAGGACCCAATTTTTTGGTGGAATTGCCATGGACCAGGATCTTTGACTACCACTCTAGCCATCCGATTGTTATCCCAGGTTTCTAGTTCTTCAGCTGCTGAGAGGAATTGGTCTACATATAGCTTCATCCACTCTCTTAAGAGGAACAAACTTACCTCTAGGAGAGCAGAGAAGCTTGTGGCTGTACATAGTGCTTTGCGTCTCATTAACCGCAAATCACTTTTGTACAAAGAGAGTCCAACAGCATGGTGGGATGTAGATCCAGAGGAGCCAGAACAGTTTGATGAGGATGCTTCAGTTTTGGCTTCAGATGCAGGGCTGGTTGGTGTTAGTTTGGCTGAGCTTGATCGCGAGGATTCCAATAGTTCGAGTGATGAGGAGTTTGGGGATGATTAGAGGCCTCCCTTCACTACATTTTTGCATTTTGTACTTATTTTGATTATGATATCTCATATCAATGTACTCATGCTACTCATTGTAATCATTTTTATCATTATGATATGATATTATGATGTGACATGTCATATTTTCGATATTCATATAATAGAAATCTCAAATTCAAAATATTTTATTTGATTACTAATAGTATTCAAGTATTCAAAATGTTAGTATTTGCAATTTTACTAATTTGCCAAAGTTTAATTTGAAATGTTATTCTTAAACATCTTTTTATAACTAGTTATTCAAGTACCATATGTATATCAACGCTTGCCCCTCAGTTGTCCCAACTTAGACCCCTTTGTCCCCCCGTCCTCGAGACGACTTTTAGGAAACTCCGTGGAACACTGAAAAAACAAAACATAAACAACAGACAGTCAAAGGCAAAAAACAGAATAAAAAAAATAAAAATTAAAAAAAAAACCTAGAAAAGACCTGCCAGTCAGTGGGTGCAATTTCCTATGAGCCAGAGTGACAGGGAGAGGAGGTATCTAGAGAGGAGTAGAAAAAAGGAAGAGAGTTTTTGGGAACACTAGTCATCATCTGAGGAAGAACAGCAGATTGAAACTACATCTAGTGGGTCATCAAACACAGACAATATGGGAGACAGGGATGGAAACGGTATTGGGAATGAAAGAAACAACAAGAATGAAGAGCCACCGGATAGAATGGTAATTTTATTAGACACTTTGGTCAGGGGACAGTTGAGTGTAGGACAACAACAACAGGAGACAAATAACAGGTTGGCTAATTTGGTGCAGAGAATGGAACAATTGGGTAATTGAAACAGGATAGGGCAGCAAGGAGGTGGAAACCCACAAGCTTTGGCAAGACCTCTTATGCCAAACTTTCCACCTAGGTTAGAAGCTCCTGCGAACCCCAAACTTACATTATTGGAGCAGCAAGATCAATTTAGATAGGACTGGATAGATGCGGGACCCGATTTTCAAATGCATATTTCACTTAGAGACTATATGGACTTAAGGATGAGACACACCAACCAAAGAGGAAATAGGGACCAGCAACATGAATTACGGAGAAAAGTTGGGAAGCTCACACTTCCTTACTTTGGCGGGTCAGGAAAAATGGTAGCCAAGGCGTGGGTGCAAAAATTAGACACATATTTCACATTAAATCCTATGCCAAAACTTGAGTCTATTCAGTATGCCTCTATACACTTGGATGGCATAGCTCATGAGTGGTGGTACAACGGAATGATAACCTTGGGGCATGCTCAAATCACCTCTTACAAGGAATTCACTGAGCAGTTGATTGAAAGATTTGATAGAAAAGACCCTGAGCTGCATTTTAAGGAGTTGGCACAGCTCAAACAATGGGGTTCTGTGGACACATATATATCAGATTTTCAAAAGTATTTGTTTTTGTGACTGATATATTTGAAAGGAGGTTGGTTGTATTATTTATAGACAGATTATCAGACCCCTTGAGAGGTTGGATTAAGGAATTTAACCCTCCTAGCCTCCAGGAAGCCATTAAAAAGGCTAGGGACATGGAGACATCAGCATTTAAAAGCAAATTTCAGTCCAAGAGCACACTACCCAAGAAAGATAAGGATAAGAAATTCACTTCAAAAGAGCATGAACAACCTAAGAAACAGTATACTAAACTTGGCAGTGAGATCCTTAATGAGCTAAGAAGGAAGGGACTATGTTTTACTTGTAGAGAACCATATACACAAGGTCACAAATGTGCTTCTAAAGCTAGGGCTTTGCTGATCGAATACCAATCAGACAAAGATGAAGTTGCAGAAAATTCCGAGCAGCAAGCTGAAAGCAAAGAAAGTGAAGAGGAAAGGGCCCCAGAAGAAAGCGAAAGGGTGGAAGAAAGCAATGTGAGGTTAGCCCAGCTTCATAGCTTCTAGAAGAATGAGTCAATGCGTATCCGAGGGGTGATTTAGGGGCAACGAATGGTAGCTTTGATTGATACAGGAGCCACACACAATTTCATAGATGAGGGCCTTGTAGCACATAGAGGGCTCCCTACACAAGAGGTCGACGGATTTAGAGTTATGGTGGCGGATGGCTTCACTATTCAGTGCAATCAGATGGTTCCACAATTGAGTGTTCAGTTGGGCAGCCATGAGATAAAAGAAGATTTTTATGTGGTGGGCATTGGAGACACAGATGCAGTGTTGGGAATTCAGTGGCTACGTTCGTTGGGAGAGATTACTCTCAACTTTCAGACTGTGGAGTTAAAATTCAAATTGGGTGGTAAGAATGTCATCTTGAGAGGCTTGTCCAATGGAGGACCGCGAGTTGTGACCTTCAAACACATGGAAAAGTTTTTTAGACATCATCAGATTGAGTGGGCAGCGGAGTGTATTATCATGCCGTTAGTCACCAAGGAGGTCAAAAGGTCCTATCCACCTATTAGACAGGAGCTCCTTACCAAGAGGAGCAAGGTGTTTGGTACTATTCCTCCAGGGAGACCACCGGATAGGGGTATTGAGCACGTCATTGATTTGGAGGAGGGAGCCAAACCTGTCATTACCACTCTTACCATCATCCGAAGAGGCACAAAGATGAAATTGAGAAGGCTATTCAGGAGCTGATTGAGATGGGGCACATAAGACCAAGCAAGAGCCCATTTGCTTCTTCGGTGGTTTTAGTAAAGAAAAAGGATGGAACCATGCGCATGTGCATGGATTACAGGGAATTGAACAAGAAGACAATCAAGAATAGGTATCCCATTCCGCGCATAGATGAATTGATAGATGAGCTACATGGGGTAGTTTACTTCTCTAAAATTGATTTGAGATCAGGTTATCATCATATTAGAGTGAGGGAGGAGGATGAAATATTCCTCCTTAGTTTTTTCCCAAAATTAACATTCAAATTAGCAACCAAACACTGATTAGCGTTAGCTCCAAAAATGCAAATCAGCAAAGAAGATAACTCTAACCAAGAATGTTCACCAAGATCCCAATGTGGGCAAGGCGATAGCATATGGTCAGAGGATCGTTAGGCATAAACAAAGCTGAAAGTACAATTTATCTGTTGATGCAGGCATCCACAAGCAGTGGGAATACTCCACTTATTCAGTGGGTGAGTTTACAACAATTATTAGGTGGCAAGCCAACCTTTAAATCCACTCTTCCACTTATTAACATGGGGGGAATACTATCCACACAACCACTTATAACGTGGGGGGAAATTACAAACAAGAAAGATGTTTATTCTAAAACTCAACCACTCAATTGTGGGAGTGTAAAACTAATATAAAATTGCAGCAAATAAAGGAAGAGTTGTTAGTACTACTAACTAGCTTTACAAAGAATAAAAACAGCTGCAAATAGAATAGATAAGCTTCCAAAAACATTAAACAGTTAGAGTATCACTTCCTCTAACATTTACAATGATTTAAGATGAAGAATTGAAGCTCAAACCAATAAGTACAATTATTTAATAAGTCTGATATAGAAACAGTGTTAACAGAAAATTAGACCAGCAACAAGAAAACTCACAGAATTGTACGTATCTTTCCCGAATCAGCTCAGAAAGTCTCCAAACCATAGCCAATCAATAGCTAGAAACTAGGCGTCCATGTTCCAAGAAGAATTCGAGCCAAAAACAGAGAGAAACAGGTGGCACGAATTTTCAAGACAAGCTCCAAAAGGTACGGCCCTCTTGAGGGGGTCGACTTGACTTTAAAAATCAGCAACTTAATAATAAATTCCAAGAACTTGCACAAAGGGTCGCCCTCCACAGTTGCACAGCATGAGCGAATACCCAGAATGAAATAAAAATCGATGATGAAGCTATGAACAGAAATTAGCTTCAACCATTTACAACAGCAGTACAAACAGCTTATAAAATCAGCAATCTGCTTGTAAATAAAATCACCATTGAGCACTATCCACACTCCTGAATGAAGCATGGTCTTCAGAAAATTTCCTAGGAAGCCATAGTTGCAGGCCCGAAGAAAGAATGATTTGCTAAGCTTCCCCTTAGCCAGGTTATGGATTCATTCCAGCAGCGTAACTTTGCTCTTCAAAAATATGCATAATCAGCTCATCATAAAACATCAATATATAGGTTTCAGTTGGCAAATAAAGCAACAAAAGACTCTTCAAATTCCTAGAAGTTGAATCACTTCAACTTCCAAAAGGGACACCACCTTTTTGCACTTTACTTTTTTTGAAATAATAAAATATTACTCAACCTCCTTTAGGTGTCCAACTTCACTTTGCAACAATAAAGCATTTAATAATTCATTAAATGCACCATTGACCCCTTAATGACCCCCTTTTAAAAACAACATGAAGTGATCATTCCTAGGCGTGGGGGTACAACTGAGAAACATAAAAATGACTAAGTATAAAACTTAATCCATGGAGATAACCAAACCAAACTGAAACTGAAGAAGGACAAAATGACTTGAGCCGAACTGATGCCACTGCCACTGCCACAAATTGACTTACTAAAAATAGCCAACTGCTATAAATAGTAAATCCACAACAAAACTTATAGAAACTGAACTAAACTAAAAGCAGGACTTACTAAAAGTGGAAACCCTAAATTTCCAATACTGCTTAGCCTACGAGTTTCCGGAAATAGGCTAAAACCCAAAAGAAGAGCGCAGGGCTAATTTGGGGGCATTATAGTCTGCCCTTCCCAAAATTGCTTGTCCACAAGCAATGCCATCACACTCCAAAGAAACAATCTGATCCTCACTATGCTAAGAAGGATCCCAGGGCCACAAATCCATCTCTGTATAGACCCATCATGCGGACGCTGCAGCACTTTGATCACGTAAACATAAACAATATCCCAAGACTGTATTGTATTCCTCCCAAACACGTGGCTTAATCTGATTGTCCCGAAGGAACTGAAATCATCATATTGCAGCATCTCATGTCCTGTAAACTCTGAGGAGTCAAAAACAACAATCCCACAATCTAATACATTCCTGAGTAGTGAGGAAAATAATCTTTTTGATTCAAAAACATGCCTCATATCATAACTCCTCAAAGCACCAAGTAGAGTCACGACAGCATATGTGACTCTTCCAACACTTCTTGCAAAGGAAAGAGCAACTCCTTGCAAGAGATCTTCCATCTCATCCTCAAAATTCCATGAAGATGTATAGTGCCTTCTTTGAAACAAACTGATATAACTGAGATGACTCCAATGAAGACTAACAATTTTCACCTCATGAATCTCCAACTGATGAACCCAATCAATTACTAACTCGCTGCCCCAAACATTGGTTTAGGAGAAAATGCAAAGAAGGCCACTGATTGACATTAGAGAACGTCCCATACATGAATTTTGGCTGTACTGAAATATTTCCTTTCTCATTTGAGGCTCAAAATCAGTCATAATAGTAAATTGGAAGGTCAGAGAATGGAAGTACCAACTGTCTACTAGGTCTGTTTTGAAATTTTTGAAATCTGATTTATGAAAAATCAGCATTCCAAACGATAAGCAGCAGCTGCAATAAAGAAAGTTACCAAAAAAATATGCATATCCATTCATGAATAAGGCTAGTGACGCCTTAATCAAACACCCTATTGCCACAATTAGATAATTTCTGATAACAATACTCCTTCAATTGCTAAATAAAATACAACCTCCAATATACTGGTGAATAAACATAACATCATGTGTTGATTTCACCATTTTAATTTTTCTTTTTTCTCCACTTGTAGAATAATGCCAAGATCCCAAGTCATCAGCATTGAAGAACCATTTCTCAGTCGGAGAATTGCTCTCAATTGGACCCTCTGATTCATTCGTTCCATCTGGATTGTAACTTCTTGGAATTCCAAAAAGTATTCAACAAATCTAAATTCAAACCCAAGGGTTGCGAACTACCGAAGAGATTCAATGAATCCTTCAATCTCAATTATGAAATCAGTTATTCTTAAAGAGGCTGGTGCGAACATAAAATTAGACATAAATCTAACCAACAACCTCATCAAAAATTGGATAAATTCTTCATCAAAATGCCAGGCAATTATGTGTTGCTGACCAAGGAGTACTTCTTCATCTCCTCCAGTTAAAGGATTCTCCAATACCTGCAAAGTGGATGAACTAGAAGTGGATTCATCTCTATGCATCAATTCTTCAGTACCAGAATGTCTTCTACCTTCAATAGTTTTTGAAGAACTTCCCACATCATTTTCAAAGGAAGGATTTTCACAAATCCCACTAGCACCATCTTCATACAAAGGATTACCAAAGGCTTGAAAATTTTGTAAATGAGAGTTTGAATGCTCTTGTCTTTCAGGACAGCGTTCCAGATCAAAAGTTTCTTGTATGAGATATAGATCATCAAGAATTTTCTAGATCTCTTCAGCCCTCCCTCTGTTTTCTTGTTCCCATGAAAGTTGAATAGTAAAAATCCGATTTTCTGCTTCCAATAAAGCCTCATGCACTTCTTGCAATTTGGTTCTAGTTTTCTCATTCCACTCCAAAGCCTTGTCAGCAATTTTAGCAGCCCTATCTTTATCTCAAATAATGAGCAACAGACTTGATTTAAATTCTTGCAAGGCATTCTTAATTGACTTCAAATCGGCCATATAAATGCAGCGTATATCTACATTTTTGGGAACATCATTAATTAATTCTTCTAGTTGTCGATGGATATCATCAAGTCTAGATAAAACTTGAACTTCTTTCCCAATAGTTGATGTACTTGAGCTGCACTCCTCATGATCAGGTTGAGATGATGTGGGGCTGTTTTGATGAACAAAGATGTCGAAAATTCTTTCAGCAGTACTTCTCAAATTATCTCACATCTAATGTACGCTTTTCGACATCTCATCTATGGTGTCTCCTAATTCATTAGCTTTTTGCCTCAGCCTGGCTTCAAGCAAAGAAAACTCTGCTTTGTGATTACTAGAACCAACTTCTTCCATGTTTGAATCAACAAAAGAAATAGTTGAGTCATCCACCTCAACCTCCTCAGTTTTTTCTTGTTGTTCTATCCAGAACCCTCCTGAGTTTTGAAGGTGTAGGAGGAAATCATCAGCTGGCAGAATGTCATCAACTGAAGACATCTTCTCAGACTCGGGTGGTTCAGCTCTTGACATTTCATCTTGAGTTTCCATAGCAAAAGCAGTCACATTTCCTTCTTCAGAAAAGGGCATGGACACCTCATGTGGCTCTATTTGTTTTGTAGCCACATCACTCACATCTGTAAAGTGCTTGAATTCTTCATGTGTCATGGTGACTACAGTGGTCCTACCGCATTCATCTGGAGAATGCATGGGCCCTTCTTGTGTCTCTAAAATAGGTATTGTCTCATTATACTCTACTGTTGATGGAATGGACGAATGCATTTTCGTAGGTGTCTTCTGGGATGCTTCTATGGAATCAATGGGTTTCCAAATCTCATTCCTTTCTTCAGTTTTTGAGTTCTCCACATTATTCTGTATGGTCTTCATCAAAAGACCTTTCAATTTATCTTCACAAAGATGAAACAAGTCCTTGACCAATTTCTCAATAGTAGGAGAAATTTGTTCTTCTTGCTCATAAACTTCTAAGAGGAAAGATTTAACATTTTGAGGAAGGACTTCAACTTCGTTAATTATCAAGATAAGAATATTTCGAACAGCAACAGTTACTTCCTTTCCTTGCTCACTCCACGTTGAATTGAAGAGATAGTGAAACAATTGATAAATCTGATTTTGCATATCTAAATCTATTAACAGCAAACTTGTTTTCAGCATAGAAAAAGTTTCTAGAATTACTACTCTTCTTGGCTAAAGACTACTTTCTGTTTCATCTAAATCTTGGAAACTCTCAACAATCAAATGCAACACTTTCTTCATTGTGTCATCATCATATGGCATCATGGGTGCCATGATCCTCATCATTTCACTGAGACAAGAAGTAACCAACAAATTAACCTCTTCATCCAGGTGCATCAACCAATAAGGTTGATTCATAGAAATCATTGCTGGAGTTAAAGCCTTCATAATCATCTCAGTAGGTGACTAGTTCACCATTCTTAAAAATTGCTCTAACTTATGAAGAACGTTTGCTTCCTCTTCCTCTAACTTGCATTCTTCATTAAGCCTCTTCCCTGCTATGTAAAGAATTTTTGCCAAACTCATCTCTTCATTAGAAGCCATGACCAATTATCAACTTTTAAGAGAACTCTGTTACCCCTGGTGAAACACTGTATTCTCAGTCACTAAAGCGCTGAACACACAGGATGGCAGGATAATAGGCTTTGATACCACTGACATATTCCCCCTTAATTTTTTCCCAAAATTAACATTCAAATCAGCAACCAAACACTGATTAGCGTTAGCTCCAAAAATGCAAATCAACAAAGAAGATAACTCTAACCAAGAATGTTCACGAAGATTCCAATATGGGCAAGGTGATAGCATATGGTCAGAGGATCGTTAGGCATAAACAAAGATGAAAGTACAATTCATCTGTTGATGCAGGCATCCACAAGCGGTGGGAATACTCCACTTATTCAGTGGGTGAGTTTACAACAATTATTAGGCGGCAAGCCAGCCTTTAAATCCACTCTTCCACTTATTAACGCAGAGGGAATACTGTCCACACAACCACTTATAACGTGGGGGGCAATTATAAACAAGAAAGATGTTTATTCTAAAACTCAACCACTCAATTGTGGGAGTGTAAAACTAATATAAAATTGCAGCAAATAAAGGAAGAGCTGTTAGTACTACTAACTAGCTTTACAAAGAATAAGAACAGTTGCAAATAGAATAGATAAGCTTCCAAAAACATTAAACAATTAGAGTATCACTTCCTCTAACATTTACAATGATTTAAGATGAAGAATTGAAGCTCAAACCAGCAAGTACAATTATTTAATAAGTTTGATATAGAAACAGTGTTAACAGAAAATCAGACCAGCAACAAGAAAACTCATAGAATTGTACGTATCTTTCCCGAATCAGCTCGGAAAGTCTCCAAACCACAACCAATCAACAACTAGAAACTAGGCATCCATGTTCCAACAAGAATTCGAGCCAAAAACAAAAAGAAACAGGTGGCACGAATTTCAAGACAAGCTCCAAAAGGTACGGCCCTCTTGAGGGGGTCGACTTGACTTTGAAAATCAGCAACTCAATAATAAATTCCAAGAACTTGCACAAAGGGTCGCCCTTCACAGTTGCACAGCATGAGCAAATACCCAGAATGAAATAAAAATCGATGATGAAGCTATGAACAGAAATTAGCTTCAGCCATTTACAACAGTACAAACCGATTATAAATCAGCAATCTGCTTGTAAATAAAATCACCATTGAGCACTATCCACACTCCTGAATGAAGCATGGTCTTCAGAAAACTTCCTAGGAAGCCATAGTTGCAGGCCCGAAGAAAGAATGATTTGCTAAGCTTCCCCTTAGCCAGGTTATGGATTCATTCCAGCAGCATAACTTTGCTCTTCAAAAATATGCATAATCAGCTCATCATAAAACATCAATATATAGGCTTCAGTTGGCAAATGAAGCAACAAGAGACTCTTCAAATTCCTAGAAGTTGAATCACTTCAACTTCCAAAAGGGACGCCACCTTTTTGCACTTTACTTTTTTTGAAATAATAAAATATTTTTCAACCTCCTTTAGGTGTCCAACTTCACTTTGCAACAATAAAGCATTTAATAATTCATTAAATGCACCATTGACCCCTTAATGACTCCCTTTTAAAAACAACATGAAGTGATCATTCCTAGGCGTGGGGGTACAACTGAGAAACATAAAAATGACTAAGTATAAAACTTAATCCATGGGGATAACCAAACCAAACTGAAACTGAAGAAGGACAAGATGACTTGAGTTGAACTGATGCCAATGCCACTACCACAAATTGACTTACTAAAAATAGACAACTGCTATAAATAGTAAATCCACAACAAAACTCATAGAAACTGAATTGAACTGGAAGCAGGACTTACTGAAAGTGGAAACCCTAAATTTCCAATACTGCTTAGCCTACGAGTTTCCAGAAATAGGCTAAAACCCAAAAGAAGAGCGCAGGGCTAATTTGGGGACATTACAGAGGATGTGGAGAAGACTACCTTCAAGTGCCACTTTGGGCACTTTGAGTTTCTAGTCATGCCCTTTGGCTTGACTAACGCACCAGCCATTTTCCAGTCATGCATGAATAGAGTTTTCAGCAAGCAACTCCTTAAGTTTGTCTTGATATTCTTTGATGATATTCTTATATTCAGTAGGTCTTGGGAGGAGCACTTGAAACACTTAGATGAGGTGCTTGGCATACTTGAGAGGGAGTCATTATTTGCAAAACAATCTAAGTATGAGTTTGGCATGATTGAGTTACTTTACTTGGGGCACATTATCAGTGCAAATGGAGTGCGGGTAGATCCTGATAAAATTAAGGCAATACAAGACTGGCCACCACCTACCAATTTATCACAACTTAAAGGGTTCTTTGGACTATGTTGATTTTACAGGAGGTTCATGAAAAGGTTTTCACAAGTTGCTGCCTGTTGTGACCTTTTTCACACATCGCCCCATTGCAAATGGGGACCCCCTAATTTTGGCTTTGCTTTTGGTTTGTTTTGTCGTTGTCTCTCTTTTCTGCTGTCTGTTTTTCTAGGGATGTGCCCTCCTTTAAGCTTGAACGTAAATGTTTGGTCAAGTCCAGAATTAGGGTTTTGAACTTCCTGGTCAATTTGAAATCAAATGAAATGAATAAATTGAAAATTGAGATTAACATTGCTTTCAGTATGCTTCCAGCAGGCCCTCACTGAAATTTCATCAAATTTCGGGTACTTACTATTTTTAGTAAGTATGAAATTCAGGGTGTTCTCTCAGCATTTCTGAAGTTTCGATCATCACACTGCATCCAGAACATATCAAGCTACTCACTAGCAAAATTTGAGTTGAAACAAACAACTTACTATTTTTAGCAGTTCAACTTCCGGAGCAAATTTCAAGGCCTATATGCAAAGTTTCTCAATGCATGTCTGAGGATTCCTTCTGGGTTTTCTGAGACCTTCGCAGTGATATAACATGCAAAGTGAGATAACGACTTTCAGAATTCAGCCTTCCAAGGCTATTTTTAGGGTTTGCATGTCAGGGTTTTCTTTGCATGTCTACATATTCTTTATGGGTTTTTCGAGAGCTTTGCAGTGATGTGACATGCAAACGGAGATAACCACCAATTTGAGAACTTACTATTTTTAGCAGATGTATCCCGGCAGCCGCCTCCCAGCGCTTCAGAATCACAAACTGATCGCAATGCAACAGAAACAAGAACAAACAGGGGTCATTTGATATGCATGCAAGTCAAATTAGGGTTTCCAGCTTCGGGACCCAAAAACAGGGGTATAAAGTTAGAATTTTCAAAAACCGATGTATACCACCGTGTTCAGCATCTTTCGAGCTATCCGCTGGTAAAATTTGAAGACAAACAGAGCACTTACTATTTATAGTAAGTCATTTCAGAAACCGACTATAAATAGAAATTATGATATTGCTATCAGGATTCAACCGTGTAGTTTCGAGTCAAACTCATTGACCCATGTTTCATGAGTAGTGGTTCAACAAGAACCCATCTCTCATGATATCGAATGGTCCACTTAGCACTCATTGCATCTAGGTGATGCTCACAGAGGTGAAGCACTAGTCCGTCCCGGGAGGTCACCCATCCCAGTACTACTCCAGCTCAAGCGCGCTTAACCAAGGAGTTAGTCAGCAGCAGGCGCCGATGTCAGCAAGCAAGTCACATGGTGAGGAGCACGTCATTCGAATTTCAAATCAAACGAAGTTGTGGAGATATCAGAAACAAGCAATTACTATAAATAGCAAGCCACCTCCAGAAATGTGCTATAAATAGCAAGTCAACACGAGGCGTCAGTATGAACAAGTCAAACAGCTAATAAAGATCCCATAGCGCGAATTTCAAGCTAAACAGAGTTGCAGAGGTTCAAAAAGGAAACACTTACTATTTTTAGCAAACTGGTACAAAGGAATTAGGGTTTCCTAAATTCAAGGGTGAAACACGATAGTCATGCAGAAGCAGCATCCAGCCACGATCGACATTCTTTAGGCATTCAGCATGTGAAATTTGAAGGCATTCTGAGCAATTGCTAGTTTTAGTAAGTTGCTAAAAATAGCAGGTACAGACAGATATTAGGCATCAACAGCACAAATGCATCCCGAGGTTCAAAACAAAGCAAAATCCAACCTTTTGGAGCTTGAAATTAGCTTGAAATTCAAAATTTGGGAAACTTTCTAAAATTAGAAAATTAGGGCAAGCTAGGGTTAGCATGAACGAATCACTCTAAATTTGACAAATGGCATAAAATTCACTGAAGTTGATAAATTTTCAAGTCCAGCCAGTGAAAAACGCCTTTAAAAGCTGAAGGTTGGTGGAAATTCTCTAAGCACTTGAAATTTGAAGTTCACAGGCCAAATGCACCTTGAGAAGCTGAAGATGAGGCAGGAAATTTAGTGAAAGCATTGAAAATGGAAGCTTGCCTAGGGAAATGCGCCCAAGGTCAAAGAAAGAAGATGAAGTTTGACTAAGTACTTAAAATTTGAAGCTCCTGCTCTCCTAGGCGCCTTGACTACTTAGGTTTGATGGAAAATTCTTCTAAGTGTTTGAAATTGGAAGTTGGCATGGTGAAATGCGCCCTTGAGGTTCAAGATTGCTAAAATTATTCTAAGGCATTCAAAACTTGAAGCTAGACACTCCATTTGCGCCTTGACTTAGAGGAAGGCTGGAGAATATTCTAAGTATGGAAAAATGGAAGCTCCACCCCTAAAATGCACCTTGCCTTGCCTGGAGAGATTGAAATTTGTTTAAGTCATCAAAACTTGAAGCTGCATCTCTTAAATGCGCCCTTGCTTGGAGAGATGCCCACAAATTTGCCTAAGTCTCATAAATTGGAAGATCAAGCCCCCATATGCGCCTTGAAGAAGAAGCATCAAAAAATTTCGAAGGCACCCAAAGTAGAAGTTGCCCACCCCAAATGCGCCCTTGACTTGGAGAAAGCCATGAAGAAATTTTGCTATGTGTAAAAGCTGAAAGCAAGCCCCTCCATATGCGCCTTGAGGAGGAGGGGGTAAAATTCTTCTAAGTGTTGACAAAATGAAAGCACAAGGGGTTATTTGCGCCCTAGGCTAGAGGAGTAAGTTTAAAAATGTCTAAGTGTGGAAAACTTGAAGCTAGCCAGTCATATGCGCCTTTGACTAAAGAAAGGATGAAAATATATTCAAGTCTTTTAAATTTGAAGCTCTCCCCTGTTGATGCACCTGGACTTGCCTGTGGAGCTTTGGAAAATGTTAAGTGCTAACACTTGATGTAGAGGACCTCATTTGCGCCCATGGAAGAGGAGGAGGTTTAAAAAAGGAAATTTTTAAATAATGTAAAATGGAACCTCAAGGGTAGAAATGTGCCCAAGAAGGAGGAGGTCTTTGAAATTTTCTCTAAGTATAAAAAAATTGGAAGTAGGCATAGTCATATGCGCCTGGGAGTTGAGGGGAGAGTTTAATATTTCCTAAGTGTTCAAAACTCAAAGTGCACACCTTGAAATGCGCCCTTGACTTGCATGGAAAGTTTGGAAAAATGTCTAAGTCGTGAAATTTGAAGTTCCAAGGGTCAGATGCTTCCCAACTGCTGGAAGAGTGAAAATTCTACCAAGACATGAAAATTGAAAGCATGAGGGGCTAAGTGCGCCCAAGTTGAAGAGAGGGCCTTGAAAGTTTCTAAGTGTTCAAATTTAAAACAACCCCTCCTATTTGCGCCCCACTTGAAGAATGAAAATAGCAAAAGTCTTCTAAGGAGTAAAAGTTGAAGCTCAACCTATTAAATGCGCCCAAGTTTGTGAACAAGCATGGAAAGTTTCTAAGTAACAAAATGGAAGCACTACCCATGAATTGCGCCCAAGATGAGAAGGAAGCCAAGAAATATTTTCTAAGTGTTTGCAAGTGGCAGGACAAAAGCTTAAATGCGCCCAAGCTAGTGATGAAATGATAGAATATTTTTCTACGTATAAATATTTAAATTCCACCTCTAGAAGAAAATACGCCTAAGTCAGATGGAGGAGATGAAATTTTCAGAGGCATGGATAAAGTCAGCAGGAATGAGTCAAAATACTCAAATTTCACAAGGATGATGAAAATTGTCAAAGCAGAGCAAAGAAAGTTTGCCCAGATGAAGAAATGAAGATAAATTTCATGAGGAATTATTTTTCTAAGGTTCAAAATTCAAAAATTAAATGAACCCGTTCATTGTATACCCATGAATTCCACACGTTCTGAAGAAATTTTTCTTCTAGGTATTGAAGATCTTCGATGAGAAGTTGATTTTAAAGTCTCCTGCATTTCGCCAAGGCCTTCAGGATGAAGAATTTAACCGGCACTTGAATTGTGAATTTTCCTAAGGGAAAATTTTAAAAAATTTCTAAGGCAAGGGATAAAATGTGTTAAAAATGTCTTGGCGGATGAATTTGTAAATGATCGCCTAGATGATTTTTGACCAAGTTCCTGATGAAAACATTTTGCTCAAGCCAGAGTTGGATGAAATGTCAGCCGGAAAAGTGAAGAAGATGCAGTTTGGCTAAGGCATGAAGAATTTGAACGCAAGTTGGATGATGAACCCTTGGAAGTTAAAGCATGAAAATTAGGTAAGTAAGCTGAGTTTTTTATTATGAAGCGTTCTAATGCTCTTCTCCTTGCTTGTTTTGTAGGAGAAACGTCGAGACCAAACGATGATGACTTAGGAAGATGAAGCAAGTACTCCAGGACTGCATTTCAACCTCGAAGGAAGAAAAGTTGCAAAAAATGGCTAAGTGTTGAGACTTAGTATAACTCAAGTGACAAAGAAGAAGTTGAAGAATAACATCAAGAAGAAGATCAAGAACAGTGTGAACACGTTTCAAAGAGGGAATCTTCTAGAAGGATGATGGACATTAATGGCTCATTTATTACCCCACCCCTCTTGGTGGCAGTTTTTAGGGTGAATCTTGTTTAGGGCTGAGGTGGCACAATCTAGGCCATCCAGCCGATTGTAATCTGAGTCGTCCATCGGACTTGGCCAACTATATAAAAGGGGAGTGTCCCCCTCATTTGGATCTCATTAGAAATTAGAAATTAGCTTAGAGTTAGACAGTAGACATAGAGTAGAGGGACAACTTAGAAGTAGCTTAGTATGGATTGATAGTGTAGTTGAAGAAGAAGGAAAGTTTTCCTTTGAAAACTTTTGCAAGAGATTGTTGTGTAAAACTTTCATAATAAAAGATTTTTTCATTGATGGTGAAATTCATCTTTGTTATAGATAGCTAGCGAGGTTTCTTCATCCCTTCTACTTCAAGTAGCGTAATTTCATTTTTATGCAAGTAGATAGTAATAATGGAATGTGGTGTTTGATCTAAGCAAGTTTCGCTTATCCATACCACTAGCGGGCTCACTGATGGTGTGTTCGCCTTGTGTGGTCAACTGGAAATATTGTGGGCCTAACTTCAATCACAGTTTGAATGATGGTATGCGTCGTTGTGATGGTATCTTCATGTCAAGTGGCGGTTTGAACATCTTTAGTCATCTCCCCTGAAGATTGCACCGACTCCGTGGAAGCTGTCCGAGGTGAGGCAAAGTGAAGTTTGGTTGAAGTTTGCTGAAGTTGAGCTCCATATCCTGCACTTAAATTTAGACTCTCTAAACCTTACACCATTTCAATTCAGTACTTTCTGGTTAGACTAGGAAACCCATGCTTCATTGATAAATCTGTCAAACTTTGAATTCCTTCCTCTGCTATTGAACAATTTCGTAAGTCCCCTTGAAATACCAACAAATCACATTGAGCCAACTGAGACTATTTGCATTGAAAGAACCTTGAAATTGAACGCATGAACTTTCTTGCAATCTTAGCATGTGGAATACTTTGATCAAGAGAGAATAGGGTAGCCGTTGGCGACTTTATTTTGCGTTGGTGCGGTCACAAAAAATACATCAACACTGCCCCACTTACAGACTTGACAAAAAAGGGGCATTCTCTTGGTCTGAATCAGCACAGAGAGCTTTTGATCAATTCAAGGTATTGATAAGTTCATGTCCGGTTTTAGCCATTCCAGATTTCTCCAAACCATTCGAGCTAGAGAGTGATGCTTCAAGAGAAAGCATAGGGGCTGTTTTAATGTAAAGCAAACATCCTATAGCATTTGAGAGCAGAAAATTGAGAGGCCTAAGAGAAATTATTCCATATATGACAAAGAGATGTTAGCTATAATGCATGCTTTAACCAAGTTTAGACAGTACCTTGTGGGGGGTAGATTTATAGTCAAAATGGATCATAACAGCCCCAAATACTTCTTAAACCAGAAAGATCTTAGTGAAAGGCAGAAAAAATGGGTGAGTAAACTTCAAGCCTTTGACTTTGACATTGAGTATGTGAAAGGGAAGAGAAATGTAGTTGCTGATGCACTCTCTAGAAGGCCACATTTGTGCATTATTATTGAGATAGCAGCAGATTGGAAGGAGGAAATAGAAGCTAATTATGCAAAGAATTCACTCACGAACAACATACTAGATGGCACATTGAATGATGAGAGATTTAGTGTAAGGGATGGACTGATTTTTTATAAGGAAAGAATTCTCTTAGTGGCTGAAACTAAGTTTTTGGATCAGATTTTGAAGGCATTTCATGACACTCTATTGGCTGGTCACCCAGGATTCTATAAGACATAGAGGCAAATATGTGAGAGGTTCTCATGGAAAAGGATGAAAGACTATATAACTAAGTATGTTCGTGAGTGTCAGGTGTGCCAACAAAACAAAAATGAGCACACATTTCTTGTTGGTCTGCTGCAACCATTACCTATTCCCACTCAAAAATGGGAGAGTATAACTATGGACTTCATACTTCCCAAGGTGCAAGGGAAGGATTGCATTTATGTGGTAGTGGACAGGTTGACAAAATTTGGACATTTTTTTGCTATATCAGCAAGGTTTACAACGTTATAGGTGGCTGATTTATTCTTCAGGGAGGTGTTTAGACTACATGGGGCACCTAAAAATATTGTGAGTGATAGAGACAGCAAATTTATGAGTTTGTTTTGGCAGGAGTTATTCAAACTATGTGGTACAGAGTTGACTCCCAGCACTAGCTACCACTCCCAAATAGATGGGCAGACTGAAATCGTCAACAAGTGGTTGGAGGGGTACTTAAGGAATTACGTTCAAGGGCAACAAAAGGCTTGGGTTAGATGGCTGCACCTAGGGGAGTTGTGCTACAATTCTACCTACCATATGTCATGTTGGGTGAAAATTATGTAATCATCTTTTCGATAGATTACACAACTAGGACTTCAGCCACAGCTATGTGAGATGTAAATCTCTCCTCTCAGAAAGGGGAGGCGCCCTTCTTACTACTAACAAAAGCGATAGTAAAAAAAAAACAAGTAATTACAAATGTACACAATAGTTACGAAGTGGGGGGGGTGTGTCACATTCATCCTTCTCTCTTTTTTCAGAGAAGATGTTTACAATGCTTCACTATTGGAAGTTCTTAATTCACAATAACTCTAAACTAACAATGAGCAGTAATGCCAATACCTCTATCTTGTCAAAGCAAAGCGTAGAGGTACCAAAAGTGATTAACAATAAACTAGTAAAATAAAAGGGAAAGCTCACGAAGGCACAAAGTCGTTCTGTAGCTTTTTCAATAGTGGATCTATGAAAAGTGTGTCGTTTGTCACGTTAGAAGCACAAAGTCTTCTTAAACGCAGCAATTCCTCGAACAGTATGAACAATTACAAGCACAAAGTCTTGTAGATTATCCAACCAAAGTATCCAAAAAGCATGAATAATTACAAGCACAAAGTCTTGTAGATCATTCAACCAAAGATAAACAAAACACAAATGAAAATCTAAATAAAGGATGTAACACAAAGTTTACATGAATTACTTAGAGTCCTTCAGATTCCATAAGCTAATCACCACCAAATGAGATCAATTCAAAAAAGTATCGAATCCAACACAAAGTCTGGTTTGCAATCCTCTTCTTTATTGATCAAATTTCATTCACAAAGTATGAACGCAAAGTTTCACAATTCTGCTTCAAAAAGGGCAGCACTTCGTTGCAAAATACTAAAGGATAAACTTTACAATGGAAATCCCTCACATTATATAGAAAGAGGGATGATCAAAATTAGGAATCTAATTTGAGGAAATCAAGGAAAGTTGGGTGAGCAATTTAAGGAGATCTCACCTAACTTTGACCAAATTCAAAGTGTAATTTGTTTTCAAAAGATTACATCTTCAAACTTGGTGCAAGTACAATTTACAAAAAGACATATAAGATGTCAGGAAATATTTACAAGATGCATAAAAGGATGCATCAAAATGTTCAACATCGGAGATCAAGAATCTTCATGGTTCCTTGCTTTGGGCGCGGAGTCTTCATACTTCTTCTTGGTCTCCTGTATGAACGCATCATCTGGGCCGACTGTGTAATCTACAAGGGTGTGAACTCTTGTGATCGGCCTTCTGGCAAATGACTGGATTTTCTTGCACCCACGAAGATGCGTCTTGAGATTGTTGAGTGTCAGCCGTATATTGCAAATGATATGTATTGAGGCTTTGGGAAAAACTATCATCCTCAACTTGCTACATAACAGCTTGTTTGTAGATCTAGGATAGTTCATTGGATCAGAAGATGCACCTTTAGGATCACTTGATGAAATCTGGAGAGAAATTGCAAGGATGGTGAATCAATAGACGCTAGCAGAAAAAGTAGCATTGGGAAGCATGAAGCGAGAAACGATGTTGAGCAAGCGTGAAACGAGCAACTAGGCATGGAAAACGATGCGGGAGCGAAGAAACAGGGTCCGGAATGGAAATAGAGCAAGTTTGAAGAGACTAAGATAAAAACTGCCAAAAGTGTAAAAGTGCTAAAATTCAGCACCATTGCACAAAAAATGACTAAGTCTGGAAAAAGTGCAAAGGTGCTAAAAATAATGCCATAGTCAAAAATTGGCTAAATTTGGAAGAAAAGTGCAAAGGTGCTAAAATTCAGCATCATTGCACAAAAAATGACTAAGTCTGGAAAAAGTGCAAAGGTGCTAAAAATAATGCCATAGTCAAAAATTGGCTAAATCTAACAACAATGTGTAAGAGCGCACTTTTTTAGCGCCTCTACACATTTTTGGAAAATCACTTTTTATGCAGGGTCGCTGATTTTTGGCGCCCCTGCATTTTCAACACTTAGCCAAAACTTTGGATGAGTTAGGCAACAATGTGTAAGAGCGCACTTTTTTAGCACTTCTACACATTTTTGGAAAATCACTTTTATGCAAGGGCGCTAATTTTTGGCTCCCCTGCACTTTTAACACTTAGCCAAAAATTTGGATGAGTTAGGCAACAATGTGTAAGAGCGCACCTTTTTAGCGCTTCTACACATTTTTGGAAAATCACTTTTATGCAGGGGCATTGATTTTTGGCGCCCCTGCACTTTCAACACTTAGCCAAAAATTTGGATGAGTTAGAGTGCACTTTTTTGGCACAATTGCATCTTTCACAATTTAACTAAGTATGATCAGTGAGACTTCGCGAAGGAGCTCGTTTCGAAGGTCTTCGCGAGGCGAACATAGGGGGATGCTCAAACTGACTATTTGAGGCTTTGGAATGCACTACAGGGTGGATTGAAAATCACCTCATTTTGCGTGCTTGAACTTCACGAACCTAGGAAATGGACAAGTTTCGTAGGGGGGTTATCTGTGAATCGAGCGCTACTAGATTCTATGTTAACATGTCCATTAAGATGTTACCATTCATGGCACTGTATAGAAATGAGCCTCTGAGCTTCATTGATTTACTATTTGGTGATTACAGAGTACCCAAGGCTAGGGACTTCCTGCAGGAGAGTCAGGATATCATGAGATCATTGAGAGAAAATATCCAACAAGCACAAAATCAGCAAAAGATGTACGCTGACCAGCACCGGATTGAGAGAGAATTTGAGGTGGGGGATATGGCATATGTTCGATTACAGCCATACAGGAAGTTCACTCTCAAAAAGAGTGGAGCAGAGAAGTTGAAATCACGTTTCTATGGCCCGTTCAGAGTTGTTAGGAGGGTTGGTGAGGTAGCTTATGAGCTGGAGTTACCAGAGGATAGCAGGGTGCATAGTTTGCAAACTTGGACTCGCCGCGGAGTCGGCAACCCAAAAATATGACTCGGACTCGGGACTCGAGACTCGGGACAAACTCGAGAAAAGACTCGGCTAGGACTCGACAAAAAAAAAACCGTAGTTTTACAAAAAAACAAGAACAAAATTACAAATTAATGCATTTAGAGAACATAAGAGCCTAATTTGATTATCAAACACTCATAATTCAAAGATTACATGTCATATGAATTATGATCATCAAACACTCAATAATTGAAATTTAATCATTCATAGTCATCAAATACTCATAGTTTCAATGTATAACAGCATCATAAGATTATAAATGTTTGCATATAATCCTAGCTTCTTTCAACCCTAATTCAATTTGCAGACTTGTATTTCACAAACTTGAGTGTTAAAATGAAAGAAAAAGTTAAAAAAAACATGGGTTTTTAACCCTTTTTGACTCCCAGCCACGCAAGAGAGTCCTGGGTCGGGACTCCCGAGTCCCGACCTAGGACTCTCCTGGGCTCGACTCCCGAGTCTGTGGTGAGTCGACTCGGCTCACCAATGGACTCCCAAGTTCGCCGAGTCTACAGCGAGTCCTGGAGAGTTTGCAAACTATGGCAGGGTGCATAATGTTTTTCATGTATCTCGCCTCAAGAAGGCTTTGGAACATAACGTGGTACCTTCAGCAGTGTTACCCCCTTTCGATGAGGAGGGGAGATTGGAGCTGATATCAGAGGCAATCATTGACTTCAAGGAGAGGACAGTTAGGAGGAGAGTGATTACTGAGTACTTGGTGAAGTGGAGGAATCTACCAGTTGAGGATGCGACATAGGAGAGCGAGCAGGTACTTCAACATCCTGCATTATAATTGCTTGAGGGCAAGCAATCTTTGGGGAGGGCGAACTGTAATGTCCCCTCCTAGCTTCTGATCAGTGGGCATTACCTCTAGCCAATTTTCGGGTTCTTGTTGGCTAGGAGGTTCAGTTAGGGGACTCAGTTCCAGTTGAGTTGGTGTTTTTGTTGGGTATTTACTATTTTTAGCAGGGGTCAATGGTTGAGGGTTGCCTGCGATGAGCCTCTATGCATTTCAATTGTTCTCTAGTTTGAGCCTTTGGATGATGATTTACTATTTTTAGCATTTACTAAAAATAGTAAATCCATTTTCGGTGCATGGACTAGGTTTGGCTTGACAGTATTAGCATTTTCTGCTGGTTAAAGTCGCTATGGAGGAAATATTAAAATATTTGATTAATGTTTCTGAAAAGTGTTCAAATAAAGTAACTTTATGTTATAAAGTTAAAATGGGGTCATAAGGGGACTTAAAAATGACCAAGGTGCCTAGTCACTTCACTTAAGTTGTTTTTAAAAATTTAATATATATTTCCTCACCTTGGGCGTCCCACTTTGGAGAAAGAAAAGATATAGAAATTATATTTTAAAACAAGTCAAAAGCAAGGCGTGGGTTTAGGGTTTTGGGCGCCCACTTCATGAGAGAACATAAAAACACTTTGGAGGCTTTATTTTGGGTTTATTCTGGAGATTGTTTATGGTGATATGCTGCTGGTTTGAAGCCAGAGATTGCAGGACAGAGTTGAGGATGATACCCCTCAGTTTTAAGACTAGCCCCGGCAGTGGAAGACCTTGCTTAGGCTAGTGTAGGGTGTTTTCAGTCAGAGAACACAACTGGGCTTTCAAGATTGAAGATATTTTAGTACTTTTAGGTGGTTTGCAGTAGGATTTTTGGTGTGAGATTGCTAGTGTGGTGTGGTGTGCTTAATATTTTCAGTTTGGGTGTGATTTTGGTGAGTTTTTTGGAGTTTTCAGTTTTCCTGGTGATCTTATTTTTGTTCACAAGTCAAAAAGGGTCAAAGATTTCCAAATGGGTATTTAAGCTATCTCTTCTCTCTTGGGCGACCATTTCAAGGGCAAGTGCAGATTTTTTGGTGAAGATTCTGATTTTCTAGAGAAAATCGCCTAGTTAGAGAAGTATGGCCTTCTAGGGAGCAGTGCACAGGGTTGCTGAGTTGTTTGAAGGTGACTTGACTGATTTTGAGGACCCATTTTCCTATTAAGAATGCCTGTCAGCTTGGACGCAGCATTTAGAGACTTGGTTTAGGCGTGGTTTTCATAAGGACTTCATTTATTGTTGTTCTGGTGCTTTCCCAGGTCTGATATAAAGTTAAAATTTTTGATTATATGCTATTTTGTAAGACTGAAAATTATATTGAAGAAATCAGAAACTTAGTACTTCTGAAAGTGTTATTTATAGTTTTTTTATGCTCTTTTTATATTACTGTTTATGCACAATGTTTCAAATCAAACATGCAATGTAAACTCTTCAAAAAACTTCAAGAAAAAAAAAATTAACATAAACAGCAGACAGTCAAGGGCAAAAAACTGAAAAAAAATAAAATAAAATTTGGGGTTGTTTATTACAGCATTTCATTTGACAACTCATCCATGATGGTCATCTCTCCTTCAAGTAATTGCCTACTAAAGAGCAAGTTGCAAACATCTTTATTAAACATTTGGCATCACCTCGTTATCTTCAGTTGTGGACATCTGCATTAAATCTTTGGTGTCAGCTTGTTATCTTTAGTTGTGATCGATGCTTGGGGTGAAGGACGTTGTCCTTGGGGGGTCTACTTGAGTCCTTCCTTCACATTTTACATCTTTTTTTTGGTGAGAAATTTATTCCCATGAGGTTTTCTTCTTTTCTCCAATTGTGAGATTTTTGTTTTCATTTGTAAATGGGTATCTTATCAGGCCTCGTTGTGAGACCTATCTTTTTTTTTTTATGCATTCATCATTAGAGGTTTTAGCTTCTCCCTAAGTTGCACTTAAGGGGGGGTGTTAGAGTAAAAGGGTATTTTCTTAATTAATTATTTAATTAATTAGCTCCCTTGCCATACTAACAAACTTAATCTTACTTAGGTCATGTGCTTTTTTGTGTCGAGTCATCGGCTGAGGACACATGCTAAAATATAATTTTATCCTCACCTCAGGTATCATTTAGGTTTTTTTTTTTTTTTTCCTTCTTATAAGGATTCATTATGTATAATCCATTAATGCACATTCATTATGATTTAAGTCTTTTTAGATGAATAATCTCTTTGGGCTCCATAGCAATTCCATAGCTTTTTCTCTCTTTTTGTGATGGGTGTTTGATTGCAGATGATCCTTGGAAGCTATAGAGATGAGGATTCAACTCCAAGATTGTTGAACTACTATTTTTACTAAAAATGCTAGTTAGACAACCCTAAAAACAACAATTAGGGGTTCAAGTATTAACTTTACATTATAACAGCAGTATTCTAAGTTTTAATTTTTTATTAAATTATTTTATATGTTTATTTGTAAATTTGCATAAATATCTGATTAAATTTAATACTAGTCAAATCAAGATTTCTTCTTTTATGTATCCTCTAATTTTGTCGTTGTGTGACTTGAAGCAAGGAAAACAAAAGTAAAGTCCTTGTTTGATGAAGGTTGAAGAATAAATATTCCAATTTTTTGTATCCTTTGATTCTACATTTTGTGAAACCTAAAGTAAGAAAAACAATAAGAAATCCGTGTGTACTGAATATAATGTCATATGTAAGGTTTAAAAATTAAACCATAAATTTTATTTCTTACAAGGTTACAAGTTCAAGAGGGTTAGCAAAAGCCTATGGGGGTTGAATCTAAGATTCCAAGTACAAATGTGTGAAGGGGGAGGGGTAAGGCAACTAGTTCTATAGGGAGTGAACATTTTAATTGCCCTTCCAAGTTATTAGAAGAATTTACCAAAGATCTCTTTAATAACAAGTCCCCTTTAAAACAATTTGCAACCAAAATTCAAGCAAAAACTAGGGCAACAAGAGACACTAGACTATGGACATGTCACTTTTGTCAACTTGAATCTCAAAGGAACATTACAAGACATAATGCATACCTCCTTCACATTCGAAGAAAAGGTGTGGAGGTATGTGACAAGTTGTCACTCAAATAAAGGTCTTAAATAAATAGATTGTGGGGTTGTGGTGAAGATAAAAATAACTTACACAATTGCTTCTCTGCCACCCACTAGTACTAGAACTTTCCAAAAGCCATGACTTACTACTTTTCCATCTGGTTCAAGAACAATAAAGCCTAAGGGAAAACATAGAATCACTAGTAGTGGTGATACTACAAACATGGTGACAAAGTCATTCAATGTGCAAAACAAGGATGAGGAAAATGATGCCATTGGAAAATTCTTCTCTGCCAATGGCATTTTATTCCTTACTTCATTAGGGATATCAATTATTGAGGCCACTACAAGGATGCCAATTTTTCAATTCCAATTCATTACAGATGCCATTTAGGACATCGGATGAGAGAATGAGATGCAAGTAGTAACAAATGTTGATTGAGGTGGCCTACAAACATATTTGGTGGATTCCTTGTTGAGTGCATGCAATGAATATCGGACTCAAGGATATAGGAAAAACCAATTCAATCAAAGAGGTTATTAATGATGCGAGATGTAAAAATGTTTATCTACAACCACCACACTTCACATGCACAATTCAAGACTTTCTCCAAGAAAGAGCTTTTGAAACCTATAGAGACTTTGAAATATTCCCCTTAACTCCAGAAGATGAAATATAGCTTGCAAAATCTCTTGAGAAGGTTGGCGCCCAATTCACAATGATAAAATAGCATCTAAACTCAACCATTAATTTATGCACAAATCCCAATGCTCTCCAAAAAGGTATGGCCTCCTTGCAAGGGCAATTTTGCTTAATAAAATCTGAAACTTGGAATTAAATTCTGATAACCTCCAAATATGGTCGCCTCTATCATAGAAATGCAATGATCAAATACCCAGAACCAAATAAAATTCATACTAAAAGCTGCATACAAAAATCACTTTCAGCCATGATAGACCAGCAACATGAAAACTGGAAATATCTCACCAAAACTCCACAATAATGCTCAATATGTACTTCTGGATGAAGCACACTCTCAATCCACCACCTAGGGAACCATAGTTGCAGACCCGAAGAATGGAGTAAATTTGCTAAGCTTTCCCTTAGCCGGATTCTGGATTCATTCCAGCAGCGTAACTTTGCTCTTCAAAAATATGCATAATCAGCTCTTCAAACAGCAGCAATATATAAACTTCAATTGGCAAATGAAGCAACAAGAACTCTTCAAATTCCAAGAAGTTGAATCACTTCAACTTCCAAAAGGGATGCCACCTTTTTGCATTTTACTTTTTGAAATAATATAATATTACTCAACCTCCTTTTCACTTTGCAACAATAAAGCATTTAATAAATTATTAAATGCACAATTGACCCCCTTAATGGCCCCTCTTTTAAAACAACATGAAGTTATTACTCCTAGGCGTGGGGTACAACTGAGAAACATGAAATTTGACTAAGTATAAAAACTCAGTCCATGGAGATAACCAAAACCAATGCCAATACTGAAACTGATGGATAGCAAGATGACTTGAGTTGAGCTGCTGATGATGCTACTGCCAAATTTAGACTTACTAAAAATAGCCAACTGCTATAAATAGTAAGTTCACATCAAAACAACAGATAGCCAAACTGAACACTAACCTGCAAAGGATTGAACTGTTGCCAAACAGATACTGCCAAAAGATAGACTTGCTAAAAATAGCGAATTGCTATAAATAGTAAGTCTACACAACAACCTCTGAACGCCAACTGAGCAGTATCTGAAAGAGGAAACCCTAATTTTCCACCTCAGCTTAGCCTACGGATTTCTGGAAATAGGCTAAATCCAAATGAAGAGCGTATGGCCAAAATGGGGACATTACAGACTCAATATGCACCATACTTCATTCTCTTGGAGAAGATGCTTGAGTTGCAAGAGGCGGTGCAACTAATGGTCCTAAAAATAGAGTGGAATTTGTGGCCCAATTCTAAGTCAAAGTAGGGGATGAGGATGAAAGAGGTGGTGAAGAGTGAAAATTTCTAGGATTTTTTGAAATACCTCCATCATTAATTTAGTTTTCAAAGTCACTAGATATGGGGATGCTAATGCACCTAGCCTTGGAGAGGTGTATGAGTGCATTGATAGTATGATTGGCCCAATGAAAGCCATTGTATAAGAGAACAACCCCACATTGCAATTCTACAATGAACATATTCAACCAATCATCATCAAAGATTGGAGAGGCTCAACTCTCCTTCGCACATGGTTGCTTATGCATTAAACCCAAAGTGGTACATGAAAAAGCCTTTTAGAATTACCTCCATACAAGATGTTGAGGTGAAGGTAGAGTTCATGAAAGCTATTCAAAAGATGAATGAATCTACATATGCTACCGCCATTCATTCTAGGTGGTCAAAATTTGCCACTCTTAGGGGATATCTAGAAGTGGCCAAGTTGGATGGGAAGAATATGGCACAAGAGTTTGCAATTCTATGATGGACTAGCATGGGCCTACTCCTTTAATCACACTAGCCATTTATTTGGTGTCATAGGTTTCTAGTTCTTTCACTACTAAGAGGAATTGGTCTACTTATAGTGTCATCCACTCTATTTAGAGGAACAAAATTACCTCTAGGAGGGTGGAGAACCTCATAGTTGCACATAGTGCCTTGCATTAAATTAACCACAACATGCTTACAAACAAGGAGAGTCCAACAACCCAATAGGATGTAGAGCTAGAGGAGCTAACACAAATTCATGATGATGCAACAAAAATTATTAAAGTATTTTTGCAATCTTTAATGGTCATCTTAGTTGTCAGTTAGTTGCTAGTTTACTTTCAATTAACTTAGTTTGCTTTAGTTAGTTTTAGCAACTTTCTATTTATTATTTTTGTTCACTTTAGTTCACGACTGTTTCTTTTTAGAAACATCATCTTGTAATTTATTATATGAGTATTCCTCTCCTTTGTTTAATAACAAATAACGATAATCAATTACCATTTCATATTATCAAAGCTTAGGCTAATTTTTGGCAAATTTTTGTAATAAAAATTCATGTTTCTCCTAAGAAATTTTTGGAAAATTTCTTAGAAGTTTTTTGCTTATTTTTTAATAAAAATCGTGGCTTATCTCGACTATTAAAAATTGTAAGTATTTTTTTTCTGAGAATCCAGGTTGGTTTTTGGCGAATTTTTGTGACAAAATTCGTGACTTTTTTACCCAAAAATTTTGGGAAAAAAAATGGAAAATTTTTTGTTCAATTTTTTTAATAAAAAATTGTGGGTTTATTATTCTGGAAAATTTTGAGGGTTTTATTGCCTCAAGATCGCAGTTGTCTATGTTCTGAGTTCATGGGTCGGTTTGTTGCAAAGAATTGCCAAGATTTTTGAAGAAATCGCGGCATCATTTTCTCAAAAAATTGTGACCTCCCTCTTGTTGATGTGATTTTTGTGACCTCACCAACCAGGTAGAACAAAGTTTCCAAATGGATACCCTATTCTCTCTTGAACAAAGTATTCGGCGTGCTAAGATTGCGAGTGAGATCACGCCTTCAACTCCAAGGTTCTTTAAATGCGAATAGGCTCAGTTTGGTTGATGTGTATATGCTGTGTACTCACGAGGGGGCTTACGTAGTTGTTCAAAATGAGTGTAGTAACGACCAATTTGTGCTTTGAAGGGGATTTCGCGCGAATGATTTGGCTTTAGCGTGCAAGTTTCCTAAAACTAACCAAGATTATGCGGAATTGAATGGTTGCAGAGATTTCTAAAATCTAACTTCTAATCTAAATGCAAATGGGTGTTACGCTCAACCTAAATGAATTTCGACAAACATTGTTTAGCCTCCTGTTGGACAGCCTCAACAAAGTAAGTGCAATCTTCAAAGGATGAAAATGATGTTCAAATCAGGATTCAATAGTGCAACCACCATCACAATGATGCATAACTACCTATGAACCTTGATCGAAGTTAAGAATAAAAAGTCCAGTTGACCACACAGGACGTGCTTACCATCAGCAAGAACGTTAGTGGTATGGATAAAAGAAATTCACTTATATCAAGCATAAACATCCATGTCTAACTACAAGCATGAAATTAAGTTCCTAATTGAAGTCAAAGGAATAAGAAACCTCACGAACTATTCCAAACAAAGTTGTTATCCACCATCAATGAAAAGCTTTATTAAGAATAATCCTTTGTGACAATCTCTTACAAAATTCTCAAAGGGAGAATTCCCCTTCTTCTTCAACAATGCAAATGAGAAACTACTCTAACTTAAAAGCTTCTACTCTCTATTCTGCTTCAACAATATCTCTCTATTCTCTGATTCTATGACTACTAGAGTACAAATGAGGGGGACTCCCCCTTATATAGCTGGCCTGTTTGAACGACGGCCTAGATCAAATTACAACGGAGGGCTCAGATTGAGCCACCTCAGCCCTAGATGAGATTGCCCTAAAAACCGCCAGAAGGTGGAGTGGCGTCATAAATGCTCCTAAAAATAGCAGATTCCTCCTTTGACCAGTATGAGCAATTAATGCCCACTAACCTTCTAGAAGATTCTCGTCCATGACCCGGATTCCTTTGCTCTTCTCTCTGACCGCGTACGCTATGAATCGCGCCAGCACTGCGTCTACCTCTTCTTCAGAAATTGATGGAGTGAGATTCAGCTGATACTCCAGGATGGCGACCATTTGTTCATGCTTCTCACAAGATTTTTCCCAAGTCTCCATGGAATCCTGCGTGCTCTGAATGATCGTTGAAAACGTGGAGATGTTTTCAAAATCCAGCTGGGAAAATGTCCTCATCTCTGAAAAGAATGGCTGCAATCTTGCCCTTAGTCCTTCTGCATCTACCTCCTCATTAGTGAGCCTTCTTGCGAATACTGACTCCAAAGTGTTGAGAATACTCTCACGAATATTCCTCATGGCCTTTCTGATCCTGGAAGACTCTATTGCTGCAGTGTCAAAGAAACTCTTCCCTGTGAACGCTGCTGAATGCCATCCACGGAAGTCATATCTATCACCCGCTTGAATTACCCCTTCATCCACCAGAGTTTGCGTGGGAACACGCATCAAAACAGCAAGACGTGGGATAGTATTGTCTTGAAAGATGTGGGTATCTCCCCAAGCCTGCTCAACATTATCCAAACGTGAAAGAATACCGGAAGCATTTTGGAATGCTGAGACGAGATCCGCCATGAACTTTTCTGCCTCAGCACGGACACCATTCACCCACTTATCTCCTTCTCGCACAGCCCTCTTTACTTCTTCCAAGCCGCTGATCGGCTCACGCGGCACCTCTGGTGGAAGCTCTGCTGCTGGATTACCTTGAGCAACAGGATGTGCGAGATTTTGCACATACTCAACCAACGCTCTGTGCTCTTTCTTCAACCTTTTATACTTTCCTTCTTTCTTTACCAGCCTATCTTTTAATGCCTGAAACGAACTTTCCGCTTCCTCCACCACTTGCGCTCCTGAAGGGCGTCCCAACTCAATTGTGGTGATTGTGTACTTCTCCGCCATTGCATCACTCAAATCGTGATCCTCTCTTGGGGCAGCGATGTGAAGGCTACGGGAACCGGCTTCATTTGTTTCTATCCTTGTATATTTTCTCGCCCTCTTCCGCTTTGGCGACTTGCTTGTTCTATTCAAGAGTTCTTCCATTTCAATCGCTAGGTTGGCGTCATCATCCTGATCCCTTCTGATCGCCTGTGAAAGCCAATTTCGCTGAATATCATAAACAATCAGAGGCTGCTCCTCAGTTACTTCCACTTCTCGAACTTCTTCCCGAGCAGTATTTGTTGGAGGCTCGATTATCTCGACCTCTTGATCACTTCCCTCATGTGTCCCAGCATCTTCTTCTCCGAAGGAAAAGTCGAAGTGGGTGTCCATATCTGTTTCTTCCCCTTCATCTCGCTTATCGGCACCTTCAGGATCATTCACACTTTGAGTATCTACCTCCTTGGGCATTGGCTGGTTAATTTCTCCGTCCTCCAGCTCTTCATTTCTTTTAGCTCTCTGACTAGCAAATAATGACACTTCGCGCACACTGGAAGCATGAGACACCAATTGAGTTGAGGACGTGTCTTCCGATCCCTGAGGCTCTGGCTGAACGGGCTCCCTTCTTTTCGGTTCTGGACCTCGTGTGAGTTGCTTCTTCCTCTTGGCTACCACCGGCGGTCTTCTATCACCCATGAGGTCATACGTGAGGGCGACTGACCTTCTTCTTAACCTATTAACACGCTCATCCACCCAAGCCCTCGTGAATGTCATGACTGGGATAGACAGAGTGTCTAGATCTGCAATCTCTGGTTCGGCCCAATCTATTGGTGGCATCGGAGCGTTCTTTACCGTTTCATAATCTGGATGGGTGACCCTAGTATCCTCCTCAAGTTGATCCGGCACCTTAATCACCTCACACTCCCTGATTAACTTTAGAGGCAGCCTTGAAAACATCCTCCTCCTGATTTCGTCCTCGCCTGCAGCATTTGCCCAAAAGTCCTCCAGGTGAGCCTTGTGTTTATATTCTTCTCCTTGCACCGTTCCAATCATTCCCTTGGGGTCAAAATTCTGTCGGCTCGTGTGAAGAGTCAGCTTGTAGAATTTTAGCTCATCCTCGGCCTCTTTGGCTGCTTGTAAAGTTGGGCATTCCTCGAGTGAATTTCCCAACACAATGGGAAAATGAAGACCTCCCTTCTTCTTTCGCCTTATAATCTTGTCGTAGGCCACCAGTTGCCTAGACAACTCGAGTAATATCATTCTATTAGTTGGATACCTTGGCAACTTGTAAACATATGAATCATAACCCGGAAGCCTCAAATAGGTGAACTTCGGGAATTGGACGAACCAACACCCATATTCCTCGATGAGCATCTGAGCTTCCTCGGATATCCTCTGTTGTAGCCTTTGCTGAAGGGTTCTCGTGATGTACATGGTAAAGGCATCATTCACTCTTTGAAAGTCACCAGTGTGAGTAAGATGCAACTGTCTGCACGACTGGTGGATCTTAAACTGATTGTAGCCGCAGCCAATTGGCTCCTGGTACGCCAATCCTCTGTACTTGGTCATTCGAGCCAACATGTAAATGACGTATGAGCTCATATAAAATGTTTTTGTTCTTCTGAGGACTCCGGAACTGCTCATCGATGTTATCACTTATCATCTTCGCCCAGTTTACTTGCTCGTCCCCTTCGAGCACCACACTGATGTAAAAGAACATCCATGGCTCGAATATGAAAGATTGCGGGCTACCATTGACTCTGCTGAGCAACATAATGATGTCGCAATATTCTTGCTTCAGCTCCTCTGAGATTATTTGTTTCGGTAGCCTGGCAGCAGGTGGCTTTGGCTTGCGCATCCATGAGGTGTTTATTCTTTTCATACACTTCTCAAAGGTTGTGGCGTACATCTTATCTGCCTTGGCCTTGGACTTATACAACATGTTGTCCGTGGCGAGGATTCCAAACGCCTCGCCAATTGCATCTGGAGCGAGATTAGCCATGATCAAACCATCAGGAGAGGTGATAGTCCGATCCTCAGAATTATAGAAGTTGGCGCACTCTAGGATCAACTCGGGACAACGGACTGCCGGTTGGAAGCCTGCTGCATTATACAACCCACTCTTCACAATATTCTATGATGCCTCTGTTGGAAGGTTGCCACCTTGCCCGTACATTCGGCGTATGAACGCCTCGAGGTTGAATGGCCCGAGATTGGTATCTGTCAAATTTCCATGCTTTGAGATGATCTTTGACTCCGGGATGAAAGACTTCTTTAGACTCTTGATTTTCGCCTGCCTAGAGGCGTTCTCCTTAACAGCTTCGTTGTTTGCGGCCTTAGTTCCAACCTTGCTAGTTCCAGCAGCGTCAACCATCTGCAAAACAAAAGCGAATATTACTCCATCAACTTTTTTTAAAATAACAATTACGTGGGGTGGCTAGGAGTTGGCTGCAAAAATAAATACAAGTTAGTAGCGTTAGCAGCCAACTTTGACTTCTCAAGGATTAAAACTTCAACCTCCAGCAACTCGCAGCCAAAAGAAATAACTTAACTTCTCACAAGAAATTAACTCTATCAATTTCAACTTCGAAAAAAGCGTGTTAAGTCTCAGCAATATTTAAAATCAGCAATTTCGAATTAAAATCAGCAAGCCTTTGAATCAAATTACCAAGTTTGAAATCAACTATTCGACAGTTATACATCAGCAACTTCGAAGAAAATAAATCCAAGAGTTTTTAAACGAGCGAGTTAAAATTCGCAAGCTTCAACAATTAAAAATCAACTTTTCGGAAGTTATAAATCAGCAACTTCGAAAAGCAATCGAAAATCAGCACTTCGCAAATTATAAAACAGCAATTTCGAAGGCTTTACAATTTAAATTCAATTCGATTCGAACACTCGGCAATTCCAGAAAATCTAAAGTTTAAACAACTTCGAAAAAAAAATCAAAGCTCAAGCAACTTCGCATTCAAACAATCTCAGCATTTTAACTCTCAGCATAAATAAACGATTTCAGCATTTCAACTTTTAACTTCAAAAGCATTTCGACTTTAAGCAAAATAAAAAGCAGCTTCAGCAACTTCGAATACATACCTCAACAACATGAAGAAATAAAAATGCTAAACCCTTTTACTTCGAAGCACTTCGCGACTTGCAACCTCGAATCTTAGCAATTTCAAGAAACCAACTTTCAGCACTTTCAATCTCAAAAATCGAACTTTCAGCAACTTCTCGAATCAAATCTCACAACTCAATTTGCCAGCATAAATTTCAACTTCGAATCTTGTGAGATGAGAATGAAAATCCTCGGAGTTTTATAGCAAAAGGCTGGCGCTAATTTTAGCAGATGCCTTTTATTCCCTTCATCATGACTGACGCGTTTGCTAATTTTAAAAGGGAATATTCCAGTCGTCAGGCAATTATTATGGCAATTTGCTATTCGGGGAGATTCTTTCCTCGATTTAAATTTAAAATTCCCTCCCGACTGCCAGTTACCTCCAGTGATTTCGAGAAAATCATTTTTACATCGATTTGAAGTTATCTCGACTGTATTTTAAAATGGCACTTTTAATTAATTAAAATTTTAATTTAATTGCCGCATTAAAAAAAATTGACATCAATTGCCGAAACTGGCTAGGCATAATTTTATTTTCCGTCCGTAATTAACTTCCAAAACAAATTCCCCTTGTTAAATCGTCCGAAATTTTAAAATTGCATGGGTCAAAATCGAAGGGGGAATTTAATATTAGACTTAGGAAAATAATTAAATTAATTAATTAAATTAATTTCTCCATCTTGCTAAGAGAAATTTTAATTTCCTCCGAATGCCATCAATTTAATCGTGCTGAGGAAAATTTCGAGTGTCTTCAAAGTCCGAAATTTAAAATTTAATCTCCACTTGATCTCCTTTCAAACGCCTTTTAATTTATTTCTTGCTTTTTGAAAAATTTAAACGCCCCTTTAATTTATCTCTTCTTTAAAATCCAATTTTATCTTTTAACTATGGTGGGCGCAAATACACCCAAGAGCACCTTATTTCAAATGATTTAGGCGTTTTCATGTCATTTTCATCTCAAGGCGCATCATTAAGGTGGAGATTCCAATTTGAGGCGTATTTCAATGTGTTAAGTTTTAGATTTTCAAGCTCGCCTTTCCCATCCTTTAACATCTTGGTCTCCATCAAGGGCGCATATAACTTGAGGAGCATCCAGCTTAGCACCAGGCGTAAATCTTTCGTTTTTCTTTTTTTGTCTTGGGCGCATTTGATATATGGTGCTTTCAGTTTTCAATTTTTTTACCTTGGGCGCAAATCATATGTTGTGCTTTCAATTTCGTGATTCAAGAAAAATTTCAATCCCTCTCCAGAGTTAAGGCGCAAATGATAGGTTGGGGTTCGAGTTTTGATACTTAGGCGAATTTCTAGATCTTCACAAGCTCAGGGGCGCATTTGGAGTGTTGAACTTTAGGCGCATTTGATAGGCTCAACATTCGCTTTGATTTTTACGCCTTAGCATTTCCAGATTTCTTGCAACATGGGGCGCATCCTTCATATCAAAACTTTAATTCATGTCCCAGGCGCATTTGAGGGGTTAGGCTTCCAATTTCAACTTAGGCGCATATGTGACCCAGAGGTTTCAATTTTAACTTAGGCGCATTTGGGACCTCCACCTTCCAGTTTCACCCAAGGGCGCATATTGCCTATCAAGTTTTCACTTTTGGCACATGGGCGCATTTGGCATGGTCAGCTTTTAGTTTTAGCTTGAGGCGCATTTAGTATGCTAAGCTTTCATTTGTCAAGAGGGGCGCATATTGCATATGGAGGTTTCAATTTACTTAGGCGCACTTGACATAGTCAACTTCCATTTTGCATCCTAGGCGCATATTAGACCATCAACTTTCAGTTTTAGCTTGAGGCGCATATTGCCTAGTCAACTTTCAGTTTTAGCTTGAGGCGCATATAGATGGGTCTCCGTCTAGTTTTGACTAGGGGCGCATATATTACCCAGAGGTTTCAATTTTAACACTTGGCGTATTTTCAGATTTTTTAACTCGGAAAAGCTCAAGGGCACATATGCTGGGTGCTACTTCAAGTTTCAATCATTCGAATCTTTTCTCTACAGATCAAGGCGCATACAGGGGGTTTGACTTCAAGTTCTACTCTTATCTTTGCTTGGAGCACATTTAGGGGTCTCAACTTTCAATTTCCAATACTTAGAGACTTTTCAAATATCTTCTCCTCTCCTTAGGCGCATATTAGATGATGAGCTTTCAGTTTCAACTTAGGCGCATATAGCTAGTGGAGGTTTCATTTTAGGCTTAGGCGCATATAGCTAGTGGAGGTTTCATTTCCAACACTTAAACTTTTTAGCAACGTCCTTGCTCTCCAGGCGCATATCACCCCCTGTGGCCCCACTTTAATGACTTAGCCAAAATTTCAAACCCTCTTGGACTTGGGCGCAAATCAACCATCCAGCTTCCATTTTCAATACTGGGCGCATTTAAGACTATCAACTTCCAGTTTGTCAAGGGGGGGCGCATTTGACATGGTCAACATCCATTTTACATCCTAGGCGCATTTTGCCAATCAAGCTTTCAATTTCACCACTGGGCGCAAATGGATGGGTCTACGTTCAATTTCCGACACTTAGAAAAATTTCCATCATTCCAACCTTCTTGGGCGCACTTTGACCCTGCTACATCAAGTTTTCCAGACTTAGTGAAATTTCCGCCTCTGTTCAGCCTTGAAAGCGAGCTTTAATGCCGGACTTGAAATTTTATCCATTTTAGCAAATTTTACGCCTGCTGCCAGATTTAAGTTGATTCTCCGTGGTCAACCCTAACACGCCCCGACTTTCTATTTTTAGAAAGTTCCTTGAATCTTGCGTTGTCGACTGAATCCTGACCCTAGAAAGCCTGATTTTCACCCTGCTCTGAATTTTAACTAACTTGTTCTGTCAGCGCCTGATGTCTGTTTGTACTTACTATTTTTAGCAACCTGCTAAAAATAGAAACTGTTCAGAAAGTCTTCAAATTTTGCGTGTTGGATGCCCGAAACATGGTGATTGCGACTGGATGCCGTTTCTGCGTGAATGTCGGGTCCCGCCCTTGATTTTAGGAAACCCAAACTGACCTGCTAAAAATAGCAATTGTCTGATTCTTCATTCTCTATAACTCTGTTTATTTCGAAATTTGCGCCACGGATTACTTGTCACGTGCTTGACCTGTGCTCGCTGAGATCTGGTGCCAACCTGCCAATTATAACCGCTGCTGAAGTGACTTACTATTTATAGTAAGTGCCCGTTTCTGAGGCTTCCTTTGCTCTGTTCGTTTTGAAATTTGGACAGTGTGCCCGTCGTTGATGAACTTTCCTGTGTATGCTGACGCCGAGATCAACTTTCTATTTATAGCCCTTGTCCAAAACGCCTTGCTAAAAATAGCAGGTTCTCCGATTGCCTTCAAATTTTGCCAGCAGCTTCTCGGATGGATGTCAATCATGATGGATACCTCAGTTTTGAACGTTTTGACCTCTGACTCCTCATTTTTAGCTCTGAAGCTCGAAACCCTAATTTTGTGCATGCTGCTCAGATGAGCTCCGTTTGACCTCGTTTTAGTTGTATGGCGGTCAGCTTGCATTTCTGAGGTGTCGAGTAGCTGCCCGAGTGACACCTGCTGAAAATAGAAAACGGCCAGAAAAGTGACTGATAGGCTACCGGATGATCTTGCATGTCATACTGCCCGAAAAATCTTGAAAAACCCAGAAAAACCCAGAAAAATCTCCAACATGCAAGCACTGGCTAAAAATAGTAAGTTTCTGAAAAGTGGTCAGCTCCATTTGCATGTTACACTATCGCGAAGCTCCTGGAAAACCCAGAAAGAAAATGCCGACATGCGCCGAAAATATCCGCATGCAAACCCTAATATTGGCCTCCGAAGGCCGAATGCTGAAAGTTGTCATCCTGCTTTGCATGTCATATCGTCGCGAAGGTCTCGAAAAACCCAGAAGGAATCTTCGGACATGCATCAGAAAATATAACATTAAGACCTTGAAATCTGCTCTGGAAGCTGTACTGCTAAAAATAGCAGGTTGTCTGTTTTTGCTCAAAATTTGTCAAAAGTGAACTTGAAGTGCCCGGAATGCAATGAAGTTGTCCAAATGTGAAAATCTCAAGAAAATCAACCCTAAACTGACACTTACTAAAAATAGAAAGTTGGCAGAACTCAGTGAAAATTTAGGGGTTACTTGCTGAAAACATGGTAATAGCAGTGTTAGGCTCAAAAGCTAAATAATCAACTCAATTGGACCTCAACGTGACCTAAAGGATGTGAAACCCTTATTCTAGACTTGGTCGAATCTTACGTTCAAGCTTGCTGACGGGAGCGTCCCCAGAAAAGCAGATAGCAGAACAGAAGCAGAACGAGAGAGAGACAAAAACCAAAGCCAAAAGACCAGAACGGAGCAAAAATTTATGGGTCCCCATTTTGAATGGGGCGATGTGTGAAAAGGTCACAACACCTCTCCCACATCCTAATTTGAATTTGTGATTTGTTTTAGCGGCATTTTTCGTTAAAATTGCGACTGTGAATAAAAATTGTGGCAGTTGTTCCTGAGTTCATGAGGGTTTCCTACATTTCACATCGGATTTCCGCCAACATGTGTGAGTTTTTGCTTGCATTTCTTCCTGAGATCGTGGGTATTCTCTTTCCTGACCGCTGAAATCAAGCTCGCGTTGGCATATTTACTCTTCTGTGCATGATTTTAAAAAAAAAATTGTGGGTCATTGCTGCATATTTACTAGTTCCTCTTCAAGTGCCTAAGTTTTTTCTTTTACCCGCGCAATTCAGGCTTAAAATCGTGGGTCATGGGTCTTCAAGAATTCATGCAGCAATTTTTGGCATATGAGACCTCTTTTTTGGCGATTTTTGATAAAAATCATGCAATATCTAGTTTTTTAAAAATCAAGACTAGGGTTTCTGCAAAACTTCGTGGGTCTACAGATGAAGTTTTTGACACCTTTTTTCTATTAAAATTGTGCCTGAATCTTTGACGAATTTTTGGAAATTCGTGCCTAGGGTTTCAAACCTGAGGAGCATTTCCAATTTTGCAGATTTTTTTCTCGATTTTTTGACAAAATTGTGGGTTTCTGAGCCTCTGATTTTTTGGCAATTTTTTACAAAATCATGGGACCAACTAATCGCCTCGAGATTCCTAACAGTTGGTTACCTCGTTTTTCGTGCTTTTGGAAAATGGGTGGTATGACATCTTTGACTAACATCATGTTGGAAAGTAGCCAAAGGTTCAATGGGAAAAACTACACATGGAAGCAGAGGATGCTCACCATCTTCGAGTATCGGTGTTTAGATTCACTTGTTTTGGGTACAGAAGCTCGTCCCACCACTATGGGAAAGGACCGGGACAAGTATGATGGAAGTAATCGAGAGGTGGTTATGCTTCTCAAGTTATCAGTCACTAATGAGATGCTACCAAAAATACCATCTGGTAAGACTACTACGGAGATCTGGAAACACTTGAAGGATCTTCATGAAACCTCAGACAAGGGCAGGGCGTTCTTAAGAATATGTTGTTTTCCATTATGATGGATGACAAGATGTCTTTGCAAGATCATCTCATAAAGATCAAAGACATTTGCGATCAACTGGAGGCCATTGGTCGCAAGAGGGAAGAAGAGGATATGGTGGTGATCACAATGAAAAGCTTGCTACGATCCTACGGGCACTTCATCGAAACTCTCAACATTACCTCCACCAATGTTGACCTAAAGTTTGATGACCTGTGCAACAAGCTCTTGCAGCAGGATAGTGGAAGAAGCAATTTGGGAGCAGCAACGACACTCCCAATGTTGAACACACATTTATTGCCAAAGACAATGGTAAAGGAAAGTCCACTTAGCATAAAGGACAAGGAAAATCGGAGGATAGCTCCAAAAAGTCTTTCACATGCCATTACTGTGGTAAGACTGGCCATATGAAGAAACATTGTAGGAAGCAGTTGGCTGATTAGTGTTATCATAATCTAGCAGCGCTCAATTCACGGATAACCCCCCTACGAAACTTGTCTGTTTCATAGGTTCATGAAGTTCAAACACGCAAAATGAGGCAAATTTCAATCCACCTCGAAGTGCATTCCATAGTCTCAAATAGTCAATTTGAGTGTCCCTCTGCAATTCATCTAGTGAAGACCTTCAAAATGAGTATCTTCAAAAAGCAGTGCTCTAACATTTTCAAAAAAAATTCTAAGTGTCAAAAGTGTAGTGGCGGGGTTTTTTAGCGCCACTGCACTTAAGTGAAAAGTCAACTTGGTGCAGGGCACTAATTTTTAGCGCCTTTACACCAAGTTTCCATACTTAGTCATTTTTGGCCTTGGCGGTGATTTTTGTCTCCATTAGACTTTTCCCAATTTCATGCCATCTAATGTGCCTTAATTAGTTGCATGACTTTTGTTCATTTATGACACTCTCAAATCACTTTTAAGTGATTTTAATTGACTTTTTGTTCATCCCTTCACTTCATTTTTCCTTTCACTCATTCTCCATCAAGCTGGAAACTCGCCAAGCTCTAATTTTTAGCGCTCGTTGGCTTTTTGTTTATACTTAGTCATTTGTTGTATAGGGTGGTGATTTTCGTCTCTTGTGCACTTTTCACAATTTTACAAGTTAAGTGCAAGGGCGCTGATTTTCAGCGCCCTTACACCTAAGATCACCTTTCTAAGTGCAAGGGCGCTAATTTTCAGCACCCTTACACTTTTGGCAGTTTTTAACTAAGTCTCTTCAAACTTGCTCTATTTTCGTTCCAGACCCCGTTTCTCTGCTCTTGCATCGTTTTTTGTGCCTCGTCGCTCGTTTCACGCTTGCTCAACATCGTTGCTCACTTCACGCTTCCCAATGTTGTTTTTTTCTGCTAACGCCTGTTGATTCACCATCCTTGTAGTTTCTCTCCAAATCTCATCAAGTGATCCCAAAGGTGATGTCCTTTGATCTTGGTTCTTCCAGATGAAAAGTTCATGTAGGAGACCAGGAAGAAGTATGAAGACTTTCGCGCCCAAGCAAGGAACCATGAAGATTCCTGATCTCCAATGTTGAACTTTCTGATGCTTTCCTTTACGCATCTTGTAAATAGTTTCTGACATCTTAAATGTCTTTTCTCAAAATGTAATTGCACTAAAAATCAGAGATGTAGTTTCATGAAGACAAATTACATTTTGACCTTAGTCAAAGTTAAGTGAGATTTTCCTAAATTAACTCACTTAACTTTCCTAACTTTTCTCAACTGATTTCCTAATTTTGCTCATCCCTCTCCTTTATAAATATGAGGGATTTCTATTGTAAAGCTTACCTTTAGTATTTTGCAACAAAGTGCTGCCCTTTTTGAAGCGGAATTGTGAAACTTTGTGTTCATGCTTTGTGAATGAAATTTGATCAATAAAGAAGACAATTGCAAACCAGACTTTGTGTTGGATTCAATATCTTATGAATTGATCTTATTTGGTGGTGATTAGTGGATGATATTTGAAGGGCTTCAAGTAATTTATGTAAACTTTGTGTTACATTCCTTATTTGGATTTAAGTTTATGTTTGGATACTTTTGTTGAATGATCTACAAGACTTTGTGCTTGTAATCGTTCATGTTGTTCGAGGAATTGCTGCATCTAAGAAGAATTTGTGCTTCTAATGCAACAAATGATACGTCTCTCATAGATCCATCATTGAAAAAGCTACGAAACAACTTTGTTCCTTCATGAGCTTTCCCTTTTCTTTTACTTGTTTATTGTTAAATGTTAATCACATTTGGTATCTCTACGCTTTGCTTTTACAAGATAGAGATATTGGCATTACTGCTCGTTGTTAGTTTAGAGTTATCGTGAATTTGTAACTTCCAACAGTGAAGCATTCTAAAACATCTTCTCTGAAAAAAGAGAGAAGCATGAATGCGACACACACCCCCCATTTCATAAGTATAGTGTACATTTTGTAAATACTTTAATCAATTTTACTATAGCTTCTATTTGCAGTAAGAAGGGTGCCTCCCCTTTTTGAGAGGAGAGATTTTATCTCACATAGCTGTGGCTAAAGTTCTAGTTGTGTAATCTATTGAAAAGAGGATTACATAATTTTCACCCAACAATCAGAAATCCAACCAGGAAGGGTCTCAACAGAGTGCCCATGTTGTAGAGCATATTGAGTAGGAATCTACCTTTTATGCATTCATGGCCAAAAGACCATTAGATTATGGGTAGACTTGGTTTAAGTTAGTAGAATGACCATTAAGGGAGGATATTAAAGTATTATTGTAATATTTAATGGTCATCTTAGTTGTTAGTTAGTTGCTAGTTTACTTTCAGTTAACTTAGTTTGCTTTAGTTAGTTTTAGCAACTTTTTGTTTATTGTTTTTGTTCACTTAGTTCACAACTATTTATTTTTTGGTTCGACGATGTTTTGAAGGAGCTTGATCTATAGAAGTCCAACAATTAGAGTGATGAGAGTTTGCAAATTTTGGGGATGATTGAAAACATTGGGCCATTCTCCAATTGTATTTGAATTTTGAATGTAAACATCATTTTGAATATAATATAAATATATTGATATTTAGCATTTTAGAATTGTTCAATGTGTTATATTTAGTATTTCAAAGCTTTATTTGTTATTTCTTATACTTTGTTAATAATTAATTTTTCAAGTACTATATGTATTTGCACCACCGTCCCCCCACCATCCTCATATAGGCACTCAATCCCCCCATTCCCCATCCCAATACATCATGTAACCATGCCAAAGTATGAGTAGGAGGTTTTTTTTTTTTGCAATCTTGCCATCCAAGTGGAAACCCCACCCAAGAGATACTCTTTCTCCATTAGACAAATCTCTCTCCCACTAAAGCTAGAAGTGGGCATTATTTGATCAATTATAAAACTATGTTAAAACTTATGAAACTATTAGATTTTACAAACTTCAATGACCTAAGTTATTGATAACAAAGCATACCTGAAAGAAAAAAAGAATCTATTGCATACTATGGGTTCCCAAAAGGGGAACAATGATCAAACTCTTTAGAAAAAACACTTGTGAAAATTTTAGTTACTTTGAATATTACAAAACTACCATAAGTGCCTTTGCCCATATGAATTTTAATTAATGGGTTAGTGGTAAGATGACCCCTCTCTATAATTAGGATGCATTAGTAGAGGAAAGAGCATTCCCTATCTATAAATAAGGATACATTAATGGAGGAAAAATGTGCCCTATCTCTAAAATGATGATGCTTATATGTCCTATGTGCAAATTTTTGTGGAAAAAAAGAATCCTCTATTGGCTCACTATTAAATTCCCCATGGGAAGAATCTAGTGGTTTGTGATCTATATTTTGTTAATCAATGGAAGAAGAACCATGTTGACCATCATCTACAAATGTGATCCTAGCATGCAAAACATTACACTTACTCTCTTTGACCTAATCTCAACCTTAGTAGGAGTGAAGATTTTATCCATGCTTGCCAAGTCCATCACCTATAATATTCCATTTTCTGAAACAAACTTAAGACCAATTCATTTTGTATACATCTTGAAATTACTAATGTCAAAAGAAGTCTAGCCATCGAAGATAACAAAAACATTATTTGAAAAATCAACGTTACCAAAAAAAAGATCCTTTCAAGCATTATCATCAAAAGCACCTACCTTGAAGAAATAAAGAAAAAGAAGTATCACCATCAAAAGGAGTATCTAAGAAATATTCTTCCTCTACAATCTTTCAGGTACTCATTCTTCCTCTACAAATTGATAATGAGATTATGTAGGAAACTCAATAGTGTCACTCATAACACCAATTATATGATTCCAAAGATCAACATTCTTTGAAAATGACAACTTTACCAATTTGCAATCTTCTTTCACATGTTCAAAAAGTTTCCTTGATTCAACAATTTCTTGCATAGGGGATTTTTTTAGAAATCCCATAGTCAAGATCTCCCTATCCTTCTCAGCAAACTCTATATGAAGCCAAGTCACTTCTAAATAAACACTTGGCATCATCTTCATGCAATGAATCTGTTCTTTTTTCTTTAGCTATTACTTGGCAATTGTTCTCCTTCAAGAGGGTGCACTCAGTTTTTTGTTGTCTTAGCTTGTCCAATATTTAGTTGGGCCACATCTCTTATTTTTCTTTGTAAAAGTGAGTTTTTGATTTTCTTATATTTAGATTGTATTCTAAATTCTAAGAGATGGTGTTCTTAATTTAGAATAAGGTGCTTTCTAATTTAATTTCTTTTCTGCTCTAGATTTTTCTTTTTCCACCTAGCCTAGACTTTCAATTGAGATAGGTATTTTCATTGTAAATCCTAGAATTCGCATGTTCTAGATAAAAGGTCTAGGGCATTGTAATGTCCCCATTTTGGCCATATACTCTTCTTTTGGATTTAGCCTATTTCTGGAAATCCGTAGGCTAAGCTGAAGTAGAAAACTAGGGTTTCCTCTTTCAGATTCTGTTCAATTGGCGTTCAGAGGATGTTGTGCAGACTTACTATTTATAGCAGTTTGCTATTTTTAGCAAGTCTATCTTTTGGCAGTATCTATCTAGCAGCAATTCAATCCTTGGTGTTCAGTTTGGCTTTGATGGTTTTGAAGTTAACTTATTTGGCATTTGCTATTTTTAGTAAGTTCATTGCATCATCATCAACTTGGTTCAGTTTGGCATTTGTCAGTTTGCTATTTTTAGCAATTCATCAGTTGCAGCTTGGGCATTGTTTTTGGTTATCTCCTTGGACTGAGTTTCAGACTTAGTCAATTTTCATGTCTTGAAGTTGTACCCCACGCCTAGGCTTGATGACTTCAAGTTGTTTTAAAGAAGGGGACATAAAGGGGTCAAGTGAGCATTTAATTATTTAATAAATGCTTTATTGTTGCAATATGAAATGGATGCCTAAAGGGGAAGTTGAATGATATTTTATTATTTCAAAAAGTAAGAGGCAAAAAGGTGGCGTCCCTTTTGGAAGTTGAAGTGATTCAACTTCTTGGAATTTGAAGAGTTCTTGTTGCTTCATTTGCCAACAAAAGCTTATATATTGCTGTTGTTTGAAGAGTTTATTATCCAATATTTTTATGCTAATGTTATGCTGTCGAAATGACAACTTGTTTAATACTTCGAGGGATGCTTACCTCCTAGTTCCAATCCAATTTCGTGTTTGAAATACAACACCTAGTTGGTCATTTGCTGCTTCTCAAATCAGACTAGCAGATTGAGCTCAATAGTTGAAGATTTTGATGAAATTTCCAGTTTTGAAGTTGCTGATACAGTCACAGCTGAAAGTGGTTTTTGCATACAGCTTTTGGAGTGAATTTAATTTGCTTGTGGGTACTTTTCCAATCCATTCCTACACCCAAGGCGACCATCTTTGGAGAGTTTCAGATTTTAGTTTTGAGTTTATGATTTTTACTTGTCAAAATCGCCCTTGCTCAAGGCCGTACCATTCTGGAACATTGGGAATTGTGCTAAGAAAATAATACTCATCATTTGCTGCTGTTTCTTCATCATGGAATGGGCGCCTATCTTCCAGGAGATCATTGCAACTGATTTCACGTCATTTGGAGGTAATTTGACCAAGTTATGAGCATTTTATGGTGTTTACAGTTTGCTGATCAAAATTTCCAGAACTCAGATTTTTATATCAGATTGCATTAATTTTCAGTTTGGCCTTTAATTTATCATTGGGAAGTCAAAGAACATTGATAGAATACATTCTTCTCTTCTTGGCTTTATTTCCTATCATTGTAATACTTGTATTTGCAGACTCTTGAATTGTAAGGTTGAGATTTAGTAGTACTAATCCAACCAATGTCATTGCTGCAAATTACTTGTTTAATTTCATATTAATTACCCTTGGATGGTTTACCACCAATGTGGAAGAACGAACATTTGATATATCTTTGTACTCACTCTCAAGTGGTGAATCCCCACTCTTAAGTGGATGCCTGCCGCAGCAGACGAAGTGTTTTAATTGTAGTCTTTTCCCCCCACTGTTTGGTGGTAGTGTGGAAATTGTCTTATGGCTGGTTATCCGCCTATTTATTTCAGTTTTCAATTAATAACTCCGTCATATGTTAGCACCTCGCCCTCAATGGGATCTTGAGTGCACATTCTTAATGTTGAGTTTGTTTCATTTCAAGTACTGTTCTTTAGTTTCTCCGCCATATGACAACACCTATCCTTCCTTGGGATTGAGTGTGCATTCTTGGCGTTGAGTTCTTTCAAGCTTGGTTTTTTGTTTGATGCTAACGCTAATCCAGTTGGCTATTGCTGGTTTATGTTGTGTAATTCCTTCGAAAAAATTGGTTAGCATATTTCAGTGGTATCAGAGCCAAGGTCTCGAGGTCGAGACCCGCGGAGCGTGGTGGGTTGTAATGTCCCCTATGCATGACTGGGTGCGTCCCAGCGGCCACATGTCCGACGGGCTTGCGTAAGACTCCAAATTCTCTGGTGGTGGCTTCGGTGGTGAAAGATTCCTCCCTAGTTGTCGCCCTTAACACCCTGGGTAGCCGCCCTTACTAACAAGCCGGTCTTTTGGTGTAGTGGTTGGGCTTCAGTGGTATCAGAGCAGAAGTTCCTGCCATCCTGTTGGGAAGAACCGAAAATTGGTGTTGCCACAATGGACATCAACAGATTTGTCAAACAGTTCAGGAGGGAATGTGAACATGATGCTTCCATATTCCGTGCAGAATATCAGAGTATGTCAAATGAGTTCAAGAACGATGTTTCTTTTGACTGCTACTTGAATTGTGTGTTGATTAGGTATCCTGAAAAAGTTGGTGTGGTCAATTACATCAAGAATAAAATTAAAAGAGAAGCAGAACTTTCCATGGTTGAAGAATCAAGGAAGGAAGAAGCAAAAGGATCTATTTGTGGTTTGCAGCCCACAAGTAAGCAAATTGAAGAGAAAAATCAGTCAATTAGTGTTGAAGAAGACACAAGCAAGGTGCACATTTTGTTCAAAATGAAAGTGGGCTTGATGAAGATACCTTGGCAAATGAGAAGATTAAGTTAGAGTCCCAAAATACATTCCTAGACTTGCATGGGATGTGAAATAATGAAGATTATTATGGTAAGAAGATCATTATAGCAGTCTTGAGTCCTAATAAGGATTCAAGCAATGAAGTTCTTGAGACAAATGGCTTCTCAAAAGATGCTGGTGGAACAGTTGTGTGGGATAAGTACGTTGAAGAAGAGCAAGATGAAGCAAATACTAATGGTGTCTTTGAACCAGCTTATGACCATTACGAAAGTAATGTTGTTGATGGTGATTCCGATGTGTTTTTATCTCCTCTTGTTGAAGATTTAGTGAAGGATAATTCTCTACTTCTTGCTAAGCCAATTCCATATGAAGAATTAATGACAAGTGTCCAAGAAGACTTCTTTGGTATGTATGTGGGCACTAATGATAAAATCAGCAACACATCTACTCAAGATAATTTCATTGAAGAAAAGAATGACAAAATATTCAAAGCAACCAGCTTTGATGATTCTTTAATCCGATATAATGCTAGTGACTTGGGTGGTAGTGGGTTTGATTATCAAACTACATCTGTGGAGAAAGTTATAGATGAAGATTTCAGTTCAAGTGGGTTGAAGAGTGACTCATTCAAAGAGTCAATAGTTCAAGAGGAGCATGATGATCTCTTTCCTATTGATCATTACAATCAAACCTTTCACATTTGGGATCCAGGTGCGATGTCACCAAGGTATGATAAAGAACTGGAGTGGGATAAATTCCCCTTTGATCCTGATGAAGTTCAAAAATCAGTTTGCATTGCAAGTAATGAAGTGATTTTTGAAGGAGAAGTTGCAGCAAAGGCGAATGCGAACATGAATTCTTATGTTGAAAAGAAGAATGTTTTAAAATCAGAAAATGGTTTGGGTGTTTTTCAGATTGACACACAAGAAGAGTACGAGAACTTGAAAGGTAAAGATAGAGATAATAATTTGCTTGATGAAGTTGCTGATAGGCCTTCTATTCAGAGGTTATGTAGTGAAGAGGTTTGTAAAGAAGCTGATATTGAAAATCTTGCCAATGAAAGCAAATCAGAAAAGTTGATGTTTGAAGAGCAAAGCCTTTTTGCTGATTATGATCAAGGGCCTAAAGAGCTGCAAAATTTGAAGGATAATTTATTGGTTTCAGAAAAGAAGATTGTTAAAGCGTTATCAAGATTTGATAGCACATATCACTTCATTGAAGAACTTTGCTGGAAGTTTCAATTTGAAGAGAAACTAAATGGAGTTAAAGATGGAGACTCTCTTTCCAAGATGCAATCTATCAAAGAGGCATTGGAATCCATAAAGTCAAATTATTTGCACTTGCTCTTAGATAGGGATCATGCCATGAAGTTTGCAGAAGAGACCTATGATGCCTACCAAGAGAAGGAGAAAGAGGTTGATCGTCTTTACCTTGATCTTACCTTAGCTCATCACTCTTTTTGCAAAATAGAAAATCAATCATCTATGGCAGCCACACTTATGGAACAAGAAGCTAATACAAGGCTAATGGAGATCAAGCAAATAGTTGAAGGAATAAATGAACTCCATAATATTGAAACAATGCAAATTGCCAAAGAGATTCAATATGTTGATAGTGATTGTAAGGTAATTCAAGAGTGTGAACTCTTGAGTTGGGAAGAGAATTTGCCTCAAGAAGGGATAGCTTGCAGCCATGAGCTAGATGTGATGACTGGTAATGTGTGTGATATTCATCACGCTACATTCTATGGATCAGCAACTAATGATGGGCATCTTCAAGTTGAAGAAGATGTGCATGAATTTTATGAAGACACCAACGAAAGGGATGAAGGAAATATTGTTTCTATGATTGTGTACAACAATCCACCATCTTCACATGATTTGTTAAATTATGAGTTGATTGACAATTTCTATGTGGATGGCATTGGTAAGAAGTTTTATGTTTTTGACATGCATAATTTTATAGTCAAGCATAAGATAATGTTGGTGGATCCATTCTATATGTCAAGCAACACTCTCTTGGGATGGATAGTAAATGAGCATTTAATGGTGTTCAAACTTGAACTGGCTGGTTTTCACTCAGCATTAACCAATGGAAGAGTACCACCTATCTTAAAATGGTTGATGAGGTCAGGTCTTGGAGAGATGCATCAAATTGTGGGAGCACTTTCAGACTTGCCCCTTTGGTTTCTAGATTGTGCATTGTTGATGAGGGATTATTCTAAAATGCTGGTCATGAAAGGTTCAAACTTTGCTTTGATGGTTGCAGTTGACTACATGGATTTGTGTGCTCGAGACTTTCACTATGGCTCTTGGAGATATGTTGGGAATTCTTCCCAATGTGTTGGAGATTATTTGCAATTGGGAATTCACGCTTGGAATTCTCAACATGGCTTGATGGAGATTGTTGCAAGTAGAAAAAAGAATATTTGGAGAAATAAGGATTCAATTCTTAGAATCTTTGATGCGGGCCCCATCTTTACCAACCATTTGATGGTTCTTTCTGCTCATCAACTGGTGAATTGGAGAGATATTTTGAACAAAGGAAGGTTTAATGTTGGGTTGGAGTTTCTTGAGAGGATGTTTCCAGCCTTGAGCCTGAGCAGTTGTGCTATTATGGACACTGATTTTCAGTGTTGCAGCAGTTGTTCAATTCTTTGCACACTGATTTTCCTAAAATCAGACTTTAAGTGGTTCATTTCAAATTTCATGGGCAGCTGGTACACTCATTTTTTCTTTTCACAATCTTTTATCAATGATGATTTTTGGCTTCAAAAGTGGGTAATGGTGTTTCATAGTGATTCAGATCAGTATTGGATGGTGTTCAAGTTATGTTCTAGTGGCTTTCTTTGTACAATCTCTTGCACTAGTGTTTGGGGCAGCGAACCTTTGCTTGATTTGGTTCAACTTTTTGAGACTTTGGGGGAGAGATTGGTGGAAGTTTTCAGAGTTTTTCTTGAATATGTCAGAATTACTCAGAGGAGGCATTATACATCCTTAAGGAGCTTTGAGGATGCAGTTGCTATGACTTTGCAAAGAGCTGTTTTTTCCTTTGCAAACAGCTATGATGGAATCACATTTGCTGTTGTGATTTGGTTTGATGCTTTGAGGAGTGATGTTGATGAGAATATTTTTGAGTTGTTTAGATTATTCTTCTTTGTTCTCAGAATGGTGATTGACATTGACATTGTAGATGTTAATTCCTCAGAGTTTATTGAGCATGAAACGCTGCTAGATTTTGATTCAATTCCTTCTATGTTGTCCGACTTGAATTTCAGGCATGTTATCACTTTGAGGTTGCAGGGATGGTTAGTGCAGTTATGGTGCAATGATTTCATTTGTATGATCAGAGTCGAGCAGCATCAGCATGGTGGGGTTTTTCAGAGATGGACATGGGACCCCGGGATCCTATATGTTTGGGTGGGAGTTGGGAGTTGTGGCATTGCTTGAAGACAAGCAATTTTGGGAAGGGTGGACTGTAATGTCCCCATTTTGGCCATATACTCTTCTTTTTGATTTAGCCTATTTCCGGAAATAGTAGGCTGCTGAAGTAGAAAACTAGGGTTTCCTCTTTCAGATTCTGTTCAATTGGCGTTCAGAGGATGTTGTGCAGACTTACTATTTATAGTAGTTTGCTATTTTTAGCAAGTCTATCTTTTGGCAAGTATCTAGCAAGCAGCAATTCAATCCTTTGCGTTCAGTTGTTCAGTTTGGCTTTCTGATGGTTTTGAAGTTAACTTACTATTTTTGGCATTTGCTATTTTTAGTAAGTTCATTTTTGGCAGAAGCATCATCATCAACTTGGTTCAGTTTGGCATTTGTCAGCTTGCTATTTTTAGCAATTCATCAGTTGCAGCTTGGGCATTGTTTTTGGTTATCTCCTTGGACTGAGTTTCAGACTTAGTCAATTTTCATGTCTTGAAGTTGTACCCCACGCCTAGGCTTGATGACTTCAAGTTGTTTTAAAGAAGGGGACATAAAAGGGTCAAGTGAGCATTTAATTATTTAATAAATGCTTTATTGTTGCAATATGAAATGGATGCCTAAAGGGGAAGTTGAATGATATTTTATTATTTCAAAAAGTAAGAGGCAAAAAGGTCCCTTTTGGAAGTTGAAGTGATTCAACTTCTTGGAATTTGAAGAGTTCTTGTTGCTTCATTTGCCAACAAAAGCTTATATATTGCTGCTGTTTGAAGAGCTTATTATCCAATATTTTTATGCTAATGTTATGCTGTCGAAATGACAACTTGTTTAATACTTTGAGGGATGCTTACCTCCTAGTTCCAATCCAATTTCGTGTTTGAAATACAACACCTAGTTGGTCATTTGCTGCTTCTCAAATCAGACTAGCAGATTGAGCTCAATAGTTGAAGATTTTGATGAAATTTCCAGTTTTGAAGTTGCTGATATAGTCACAGCTGAAAGTGGTTTTTGCATACAGCTTTTGGAGTGAATTTAATTTGCTTGTGGGTACTTTTCCAATCCATTCCTACACCCAAGGCGACCATCTTTGGAGAGTTTCAGATTTTAGTTTTGAGTTTATGATTTTTACTTGTCAAAATCGCCCTTGCTCAAGGCCGTACCATTCTGGAACATTGGGAATTGTGCTAAGAAAATAATACTCATCATTTGCTGCTGTTTCTTCATCATGGAATGGGCGCCTATCTTCCAGGAGATCATTGCAACTGATTTCACGTCATTTGGAGGTAATTTGACCAAGTTATGAGCATTTTATGGTGTTTACAGTTTGCTGATCAAAATTTCCAGAACTCAGATTTTTATATCAGATTGCATTAATTTTCAGTTTGGCCTTTAATTTATCATTGGGAAGTCAAAGAACATTGATAGAATACATTCTTCTCTTCTTGGCTTTATTTCCTATCATTGTAATACTTGTATTTGCAGACTCTTGAATTGTAAGGTTGAGATTTAGTAGTACTAATCCAACCAATGTCATTGCTGCAAATTACTTGTTTAATTTCATATTAATTACCCCTGGATGGTTTACCGCCAGTGTGGAAGAACGAACATTTGATATATCTTTGTACCTGTTGACGTGGTTTTTGAGACCGCACCAACACAGAACAAAGTTTCCCAATGGACACTCTATTCTCTCTTGAACAAAGTATTCAGCGTGCTAAGATTGCAAGTAAGATCACGCTTTCAACTCCAAGGTTCTTGAAATGCGAATAGACCCAGTTTGGTTGATGTGTATATGCTGTGTTCTCACGAGGGGACTTACGTAATTGTTCAGAATGCATGCAATAACAACCAATATATGCTTTTAAAGGGGATTTTGCGCGAATGATTTGGCTTTAGCGTGCAAGTGTCCTAAAACTAACCAAGATTATGCGGAATTTTGAATGGCTGTAGAGATTTCTAAATTCTAAATTCTAACCTAAATGCAAATGGGTGTTACGCTCAACCTAAATGAATTTCGACAAACATTGTTTAGCCTCCTGTTGGACAGCGTCAACAAAGTAAGTGCAATCTTCAAAGGATGAAAATGATGTTCAAATCACGATTCAATAGTGCAGCTACCATCACAACGATGCATAACTACTTATGAACCTTGATCGAAGTTAAGTACAAAAAGTCCAGTTGACCACGCAAGACGTGCTTACCATCAGTAAGAACGTTAGTGGTATGGATAAAAGAAATTCACTTATATCAAGCATAAACATCCATATCTAACTACAAGCATGAAATTAAGTTCCTAATTGAAGTCAAAGGAATAAGAAACCTCACGAACTATTCGAAACAAAGTTGGAATTCACCATCAATGAAATGCTTTATTAAGAATAGCCTTTTGTGACAATCTCTTACAAAATTCTCAAAGGGAGAATTCCCCTTCTTCTTCAACAATGCAAATGAGAAACTACTCTAACTTAAAAGCTTCTACTCTCTATTCTGCTTCACTAATTGCTCTCTACTCTCTGATTCTATGACTACTAGAGTACAAATGAGGGGGACTCCCCCTTATATAGCTGGCCTGTTTCAACCGACGGCCCAGATCGAATTACAATGGAGGGCTCAGATCGAGCCACCTCAGCCCTAGACAAGCTTTGCCCTAAAAACCGCCAGAAGGTGGAGGAGTGGCGTCATAAATGCTCCCAAAATAGCAGATTCCTCCTTTGACCACCATGAGCAATTAATGCCCACTACCCTTCTAGAAGATTCTCGTCCATGACCGGATTCCTTTGCTCTTCTCTCGGACCGCGTATGCCACGAATCGTGCCAGCACTGAGTCGACCTCCTCTTCAGAAATTGATGGAGTAAGATTTAGCTGATACTCCAAGATGGCTACCATTTGCTCGTGCTTCTCACAAGATTTTTCCCAAGTCTCCATAGAATCCTGCGTGCTCTGAATGATTGTTGAAAACGTGGAGATGTTTTCAAAATCCAACTGGGAAAATGTCCTCATCTCTGTAAAGAATGGCTGCAACCTTGCCCTTAGTCCTTCTGCATCAACCTCTTCATGCGCAAGCCTTCTTGCGAATACTGCCTCCAAAGTGTTAAGAATACTCTCATGAATATTCCTCATAGCCTTTCTGATCCTGGAGGACTCCATTGCTGCAGTGTCAAAGAAACTCTTCCCTGTGAATGCTGCTGAATGCCACCCACGGAAATCATACCTATCACCTGCTTGAATTACCCCTTCATTCACCAGAGTTTGCGTGGGAACACGCATCAAAACAGCAAGACGTGGGATAGTTTTGTCTTGAAAGATGTGGGTATCTCCCCAAGCTTGCTCAACATCATCCAAGCGTGAAAGAATACCAGAAACATTTTGAAATGCTGAGGCAAGATCTGCCATAAACTTTTCAGCCTCAGCACGGACACCATTTACCCACTTATCTCCTTCTCGCACAGCCCTCTTCACTTCTTCAAGGCCGCTGATCGGCTCTCGTGGCAACTCCGGTGGAAGTTCTGCCGCTGGATTACCTTGAACAACAGGATGTGCGAGATTTTGTACATACTCAACCAACGCCTTGTGCTCTTTCTTCAACCTCTTATACTTTCCTTCCTTCTTCACCAGCCTATCTTTCAATGCTTGAAACGAACTTTCAGCTTCTTCCACCACTTGTGCTCCAGAAGGACGTCCCAATTCGACTATGGTGATTGTGTACTTCTCCGGCATTGCATCACTCAAGTCATGATCCTCCCTTGGGGCAGCGATATGAAGGTTGCGGGAACCGGCCTCATTTGTTTCCATCCTTGTATATTTTCTTGCCCTCTTCCGCTTAGGCGACTTGCTTGTCCTATTTAAGAGTTCTTCCATTTCAATTGCTAGGTCGGCGTCATCACCTTGGTCCCTTCTGATTGCCTGTGAAAGCCAATTTCGTTGAATATCATAAATAATCAAGGGCTGCTCCTCAATTGCTTCCACTTCCCGAACTTCTTCCTGAGCAGTATTTGTTGGAGGCTCAATTATCTCGACCTCTTGATCACTTCCCTCATGAGTCCTAGCATCTTCTTCTCCGAAGGAAAAGTCAAAGTGGGTTTCCATATCCGATTCTTCCCCTTCATCCCGCTTACTGGCAGCTTCAGGATCATTGACGCTCTGAGTATCTATTTCTTTTGGTATTGGCTGGTTGACTTCTCCAACTTCCGGCTCCTCATTTCTCGGAGCTCTCTGACTAGCAAACAATGAAACTTCACGCCTACTGGAAGAATGAGATACCAGCTGAGTGGACACTGTATCCTCTGACCCCTGCAGCTCCGGCTGAACGGGCTCCCTTCTTTTTGATTTTGGACCTCGTGTGAGTTGCTTCTTCCTCTTTGCTAACACCGGCGGCCTTCTATCACCCATGAGGTCATATGTGAGGGCGACTGACCTTCTCCTTAATCTATTAACACGCTCATCCACCCATGCTCTAGTGAATGTCATGACCGGGATAGACAGAGTGTCTAGATCCACAATCTCTGGTTCGGCCCAATCTATTGGTGGCATCAGAGCGTTCTTTACTGTTTCATAATCTGGATGGGTGACCCTAGTATCCTCCTCAAGTTGATCTGGCACCTTAATCACCTCACACTCCCTGATTAGCTTTAGAGGCAGCCTTGAAAACATCCTTTTCCTAATTTCGTCCTCGCTCCCAGCATTTGCCCAAAAGTCTTCCAGGTGGGCCTTGTGTTTGTATTCTTCTCCTTGAACCGTTCCAATCATTCCCCTAGGATCGAAACTCTGTCGGCTGGTATAAAGGGTTAACTTGTAGAATTTCAGCTCATCCTCGGCCTCTTTGGCTGCTTGTAAGGTAGGGCATTCTTCGAGTGAATTTCCCAACACAATGGGAAAGTGTAAGCCTCCCTTCTTCTTTCTTCTAATGATCTTGTCATAGGCCACCAATTGCCTGGACAACTCAAGCAATACCATTCTGTTAGTTGGATACCTAGGTAGTTTGTAGACATGTGAATCGTACCCTGGCAGCCTCAAATAGGTAAACTTTGGGAATTGGACGAACCAACACCCATATTCTTCTACCAGCATCTGAGCTTCCTCGGATAACCTCTGTTGTAGCCTCTGCTGAAGGGTCCTTGTGATGTACATGGTAAAGGCATCATTTACTCTTTGAAAGTCACCAGTGTGAGTAAGATGTAACTGTCTGCATGACTGGTGAATCTTGAACTGATTGTAGCCGCAGCCAATTGGCTCCTGGTACGCCAATCCTCTATACTTGGTCATTCGAGCCAACATGTAAATGACATATGAGCTCATATAAAATGTTTTTGTTCTTCTGAGGCTCCGGAACTGCTCATCGATGTTATCACTTATCATCTTCGCCCAGTTTACTTGCTCGTTCCCCTCGAGCACTACACTGATGTAAAAGAACATCCATGGCTCGAATATGAATGACTGTGGGCTGCCATTGACTCTGCTGAGCAACATGATGATGTCGCAATACTCTTGCTTCAGCTCCTCTGAAATTATCTGTTTCGGTAACCTGGCAGCAGGTGGCTTTGGCTTGCGCATTCATGAGGTGTTTATCCTTTTCATACACTTTTCAAAGGTGGTGGTGTACATCTTATCTGCATTGGCCTTGGACTTATACAACATATTGTTCGTGGCGAGGATTCCAAATGCCTCGCCAATTGCATCCGGAGCGAAATTAGCCATAATCATACCGTCAGGAGAGGTGATAGTTCGATCCTCAGAATTGTAGAAGTTGGCACACTCAAGGATTAACTCAGGACAACGGACTGCTGGTTGGAAGCCTGCTACATTGTACAACCCGCTCTTCACAATATTACGTGATGCATCTGTTGGAAGGTTGCCACCTTGCCCATACATTCGGCGTATCAACGTCTCGAGGTTGAAGGACCCGAGGTTGGTGTCCGTCAAATTGCCATACTTTGAGATGATCTTTGACTCTGGGATGAAGGACTTCTTTAGGCCCTTGATAATCGCCTGCCTGGAGGCGTTCTCTTTGACAGCTTCGTTGTTTGCAGCCTTAGTTCTAGCCTTGCTAGTTCCAGCAGCGTCAGCCATCTGCAAAACAAAAAGCGAACATTAGTCCATCAACTTTTTAAAACAACAAACACGCGAGGCGGCTGGCGGTTGGAGTTGGCTGCAAAAATAAATACAAGTTAGTAGCCTCAGCATCCAACTTCAACTTTCGACAACTTGCAGCCAAAAGAAATATTCAACTCCACGTAAGAAATCCATTCCAACAATTTCAACTTCGGAAAAAGCGTTAAGTTTCAGCAATATTTAAAATCAGCAACTCCGAATATTTAAAATCAGCAAGCTTGCGAATTACAAATTACCAAGTTTGAAATCAGCTCTTCGACAGTTATACATCAGCAACTTCGAAGAGTTTTAAATAAGTCCGAGAGTTTTAAACGTGCAAGTTTAAATCAGCAAGTTTCAATAATTTAGAATCAACTTTTCGAAAGTTATAAATCAGCAACTTCGAAAAGCAATCAAAACTAGCACTTCGAAAATTATAAAACAGCAACTTCGAAGGCTTTACAATTTAAATCCAATTTGATTGCAACACTCAGCAACTTCAAACAACTTCGAAAAAAAATTAAAGCTCAAGCAATTTCGAATTCTCCAGCATAAATAAATGATTTCAGCATTTCAACTCTTAACTTCAAAAGCATTTCAACTTTCAGCAAAATAAAAAGTTTCAGCAACTTCGGGTACTTACCTCAGCAACGTGAAGAAATAAAAATGCTAAACCCTTCAAACTTTACTTCGAAGCACTTCGCAACTCCGAATCTCAGCAACTTCAAGAAATCAACTTTCAGCAACTTCAATCTCTCAGCAACTCTCAAATGAAATCTCACAACTCAACTTGCCAGCATAAATTTTAACTTCGAATCTTGTGAAATGAGAATGAAAATCCTCAGAGTTTTATAGCAAAAGGCTGGCGCTAATTTTAGCAGATGCCTTTTATTCCCTTCATAATGACTGACGCGTTCACAGATTGAGGAGAAGGTCAGTTGCCCTCACGTACGACCTCATGGGTGATAAAAGGCCACCGGTGTTGGCAAAAAGGAAGAAACAAATTGCCAGGGTTGTGGAGCCACCACAACAGGAAGAGCCCGTTCAGCCGTGTTGACGTGGTTTTTGAGACCGCACCAACACAGAATAAAGTTTCCCAATGGATACTCTATCCTCTCTTGAACAAAGTATTCAGCATGCTACGATTGCGAGTAAGATCATGCTTTCAACTCCAAGGTTCCGAATACTTAGAATACCCTCAGTTGGTTTGATGTGAGTTGCTGTGTTCTCACGAGGGGACTTACACAATTGTTCGATAGCTGACAACAGACAGTAGACTAAGGGCTTTGCGTGTAATTCGAATGATTTGGCAAATGAGCACAAGTTTCCTAATCCTAACCGGAAATGAACTGAATTAAAAGGGTATAGGGCCTAAGAAATTAATCTTTTATCTAAGGATGGAGTGTGGGATCAATCTCGACAAACTTCGACCAGACTCTGCTTTGCCTCGCTTCGGACAGCCTCCACAGAGTCGGTGCAATCTTCAAGGGAGTGACAAGAGGTTTTCAAATTATAACTCAACATGTAAGCACCATCAGAACGACGCATACAAACACATGAATCACAATCGAAGTTAAGTTTGTAAAGTTTTCCAGTTGACCACACAAGGCAAACCTGCCGTCAGCAAGCCGCTAGTGGTATGGATAGAAATGAAGTTGCCTCAATTAATACCACAAGTCCACAACTAACATCTACTTGCATGAAAGTGAAAACTACTTTATTTTAAGCTACTTCAAGATGCTGTGTGAATTGGAAGGACGAAGAAGCCTCAACAACTATTCACAACAAAGAAGAATTCACCATCAATGAAAATTCTTTTATTATGAAAGCATACATGACAACTTCTTACAAAGTATCCAAAGGGAAGACTTTCCTTCCTTTTCAACCTAAACTATACTATCAACTATCTAATTGCTCTCTACTCCTTCTCTGCTCTGCTTCTACTTCTAATGTCTAATATCTAATGAAATACAAATGAGGGGGACTCCCCCTTTATATAGTTAGCCAAGTCCCAAAAGACGGCTAGGGTTACAATCAATAGAGTGGCTAAAATCGTGCCACCTCAGCCCTAAACAAGATTTGCCCTAAAAACCGCCACAAAGGAGAGTGGGGTAATAAATGCGCCATAATGTCCACCATCATCCTTCTAGAAGATTCCGTTTGCAGATGCGTTCACACTGTTCTCGATCTTCTTCTTGACTTTGTTCTTCGACTTCGCTCGAGCTTACATTCTTTTCTCCATCTTAAGCTTTGAAAACGTTTCTTCTTTGTTACTTGAGCCTCAACACTTAGTCATTTTCTTGCAACTTTCTCCCTTCGAGATTGAAACTCGTAACTTTATCTTCCTCCGAAGGTTGTAATATCATCGTGCTTCACCACTTCCAGACATCGTGCTCTGGCCTCGACATTCCTCCTGCAAAACCAACGAGGAGAAGAGTATTAGAACACCTCATGATATAATCTTAACTTACTTACCTGATTTCGACGCTCTGATTTTCAAGCGTTCATCGCCTTCCTTAGTCAACTTTGCGTTCAAATTCATGCCTTAGACAAACTTTCAACCCATCTTCCTCAAGGGCGTACCATCTTTGAGAATTTCGTTTCACCTGCTGGGGTTCTGACAACCTTGATTTTATTCATCTCTGGCTCAAGAAAACTATCTTCACGAAGAGCTTGGGCAAATTCACCTAGGCAGTTCCTTTCAAATTCATCGTCCGGAGAATTTCACCTTGAAAACACATTTTCTTCATTTTGCCTTAGAAAATTTTCAAGTTTCCCTTAGGAAAACCATCAACCTGGTGCCCATTTGAAATCCTCACCTTGAAGGCCGAAGCGAAGCATGGAAGACTTTAAAATCAACTCCTCACTGATAATCTTCGATACCCAGAAGAAAATTTTCCTCAGAACGTGATGAATCCATGGCTACCCAACGAACGGGTTCATTTAATTTTTTTGAATTTTGGACCTTAGAAAATTATTTCCCTGTGAAATTTAAATCCGTTCTTCATCTGTGATCGTCCTGTTGCTCTAGCTTGAGAAATTTTGGATTTATCCTGCATCGCCATCATCTTCTGACTTTGCCTTTGAAAACTTGCTCGGGCTCCACAAAGGAAAATTTATCACCCTGAGTTCTAGGCGTATTTTCTAAGGAGAAAATATTTTGCCTTAGGAAATATTTTAATCATTTTGCACTCTGAGAATTTGCCTTAGAAAATTTTACTCATAGAGGCGCCTTGCACATTTTATTCTCACTTGCCACTTGCATTTCACTCCACACTTAGGAAAATATTCCAACGCCTTAGAGAAATCTCTCACTCACCACCTTAGGCGTATATCATACTTGAAGAAAATCATGCCTTGGCATTTTACTTCCAACACTTTAAAAAAATATTCCATTTTTTTACTTGAGGCACCTAGCACACTTGAAGAAAATCACGCCTTAGCCTTTATCTTCATACTTCACACGCCTTAGGAAATTTTTCTAACACCTTATAACTCCCATCACCTTTGGCGCCTATAGCATGCAAGAGGGAAATTTAAAATCACGCCTAGGAAAGCATCTATCATCCTCCACCTTGAGCGCGCCTAGCATTTACCTCACATTGACCACGCCTTGAGGTATTTTCACCTTATTCACCACCTTCATTCACTTTCTACACCTTAACTTGGGCGCATTTGAGCTAGGGAAGAGGATGACTCTTCAACTTCCGTTTTTTGTCTTGACTTGAGGTAGTTTGGGCGCATTTTGCCCCTTGAGGAGGACGAACTCCTTTGACTTGTTGACCCTCTTCCATCTTGAGCGCATTTTTATGTATGAGAAGGATAGGCGCATTTAGAGGGGTGAGGAGGATATCTTTCATGCCTTAGAAATTTTTTTTGCTATCAACCTTGAGCTGGGCGCATTTTGCTATAGGAGCAGGATGATTTTTGTTGACTTCTTTGACTTTTATCACCTTTGGGCGCATTTTACCCCCTGAGGAGGATGGGCGCATTTGGAAGGGGGTGGCGGATTTCCACACTTAGAAAAATTTTCAACCTTCTTGAGCTTCCCTTGGGCGCATTTTGGCCTACCTGCAGGATAAAACTCATTGACTTTTCTTTGACTTCTTGTGCCTTGGGCGCATTTTGGCCTGTGTGAAGGATGAACTCACACTTAGAAATTCTTATGCCTCCCTACTAGCTGGGCGCATTTTTCCATAGCAACTGGATGAAGCTCCAGACTTAGAACTTTTTCCTCATTTTTCGCCAGCTTACGTGCCCTGCTATTTATAGTAAGCCTTCTCAATTTTGCACTTCTGAAGCCCGGAACGACTTGAAATTTTGCTCACTGCATCATCATAACCTCGTTGTCCTGTCGACACTGCCACTTTTGGTCACCCTGCTATTTTTAGCTCGTTTCCGGAGGTGGTTTACTATAAATAGTAACCTCTCGTTTCTGATAGCTCCATTGCTCCGATTGATTTCAAATTTTAATGAGGCGCTCTTGACCACGTGACCTGTTGGCTGACACTGACGCATGCACTTGGTTTACTATTTTTAGCCAGTTTCCAAATTGACTTACTATAAATAGTAAGTGCTCCGTTTGTCCTGAAATTTCACCAGCAGATAGCCTGAAGGACGTTGATCGCGGTGGTTTACACCGGTTTTCGAAAATTTTGACCTTTTATGCCTATTTTTAGGCTCCGAAGTTTGAAACCCTAATTCGCTCTGTATGAATATCAAATGAACTCTGTTTGCTCTCGTTTCTGTGGCACTGCGATCAGCTCGTGATTCTAACTACTGGGAGGCGGCTGCCGGGACATACCTGCTAAAAATAGTAAGTTCCTTACTGAGTGAGTATCTTCGTTTGCATGTCACACCATCGCGAAGCTCTCGAAAAACCCATCAGGAATCACCTGACATGCAAAAGAAACCTAACATGCAAACCCTAAAAATAGCCTCGGAAGATGAATTGAAAGTTTGTCGTCTTGCTTGTATGTTATATCATCGCGAAGGTCTTGAAAAACCCATCGAATCACCAATGCAAAGAAAAACTCCGCACCGAACCCCAAAGTGTCCCGAACTGCTAAAAATAGTAAGTTGTCTATTTTCGCTCAAATTTTGCATACGAAGCAGCTTGATACGCCTCAACAACGTGTGACTATTGGAATCTCAAAAATCATGATTGACCCTAACTCACGCTTACTAAAAATAGTAAGTACTTGCAGAATTTGATGAAAACTCGGGGCGTCTGGAAACATGCGATAACAACGTTAAGCTCAATTTTCAATATATTCACCTTACTCGGCCCCAAACCGACCAGGAAGACCAAACCCTAATTTTGACTTAGCCAAATTCACATTAAGCTTGCAGACGGGAACGTCCCCAGAAAGCAGACCATAGAAAAGAGACAGACCGAGAGAGAGACAAAAACCAAAGCCAAAAAGACCAGAATGGAGCAAAAATTAGGGGTCCCCATTTTGAATGGGCATGTGTGAAAAGGTCACAACAAGCCGGAACCTCAGGGATCGGAGGACACATCATCCACTCAGTTGGTGACCCATTCCTCCAGCGTGCGCGAAGTTTCACTGTTTGCAGATCAGAGGGCTCAAAGGAATGAAGAACCAGAGGTTGGAGAGGTTAACCAACCAATGCCGAGAGAGTTGGATACTCAGAGTGCTAATCAGCCAGATGAAGGGGAGGAAACGGAAACAGACACCCACTTTGATTATGCCTTCGAAGAGGAAGATGTCATAGAATCAAGGGTTGGAGCTCATGAGGAGAGTGATCAAAACATTGAAATAATTGAGCCTCAACAGAATGTTGCTCGGGAGGAGGTTCGTGAAGTGGAGGCAACTGAAGAGAAGCCCCTTATTGTTTATGATATTTAGCGTAATTGGCTCTCATGCGCAATAAGGAGAGATCAGGACGATGATGCTGATCTGGCAATTGAGATGGAGGAGCTTCTAAACAGAACAAGTAAGTCACCAAAAAGGAAGAGGGCAAGGAAGTATACGAAAATGGAGACTAATGAGGCCGGTTCACGCAGCCTCCATATTGTTGTTCCAAGGGAGGATCATGATTTGAGTGACGCAATGCCAGAAAATTACACCGTCACCACAATTGATTTGGGACGTCCTTCTGGAGTGCAAGTGGTTGAGGAAGCTGAAAGTTCATTCCAAGCGTTGAAGGACAGGCTAGTGAAAAAGGAAGGGAAGTATAAAAGATTGAAGAAGGAGCACAAAGCATTGGTAGACTATGTGCAACATCTAGCACATCCAGCTGCTCAAGAGAATCCGGTGGTAGAGCTTCCACCTGAGCTACCACGAGAGCCAATCAGTGGGCTTGAGGAGATGAGGAGAGCTATACGAGAGGGAGACAAGTGGATAAGTGGTGTCCGCACTGAGGCAGAAAAATTCATGGCCGATCTTGTCTCCTCGTTTCAGAGTGCATCTGGTATCCTGTCACGCTTAGATGGTGTCGAACAAGCTTGGGGAGACACCCATATTTTTCAGGACAAAACTATTCCTCGCCTTGCTGTTTTGATGTGTGTGCCCACACAGACTTTGATAAATGAAGGAGTGATCCAGGCTGGGGACAGGTACGACTTTCTTGGGTGGCATTCAGCCGCATTCACTGGGAAGGGCTTCTTCGACACGGCAGCTGTGGAGTCCTCCAAGATCAAGAAAGCGATGAGGAATATTCACGAGGGTATCCTCAACACGTTGGAGGCATTGTTCGCCAAGAGGCTGGCTCCTGAGGAGGTTGAAATTGACGGATTGAAGGCAAGGTTGCAACCTTTCTTCTCCGAGATGAAGATGTTCTCTCAACTGGACTTTGAGAAGATGTCGACATTTTCAGCAATTATTCAGAGTACACAGGATTCTATTGAAGCTTGGTGAAAGTCCTGTGATAAACATGAATAGATGGTGGCTATCCTGGAATATCAGCTTAATCTTACTCCAACAATTTCTGAGGAGGAGGTTGATGAGGTACTGGCCCGATTCGTAGCATACGCGGTCAGAGAGAAGAACAAGGGAATCCGAGTCATGGACGATAATCTTCTAGAAGGGTAGTGGGCATTAATTGCTCATAGTGGTCAAGGAAGAATCTGCTATTTTTGGGATCATTTATGACACCACTCCACCTTCTGGCGGTTTTTAAGGCAAAACTTGTCTAGGGCTGAGGTGGCTCGATCTGGGCCCTCCATTGTAATTCAATCTGGACCGTCCATTGAGATTGGCCAGCTATAAAAGGGAGTCCCCCTCATTTGTAATCTAATAGTTAGAATCAAAAGTAATCAGCAATTAGTGGATATTGGAGCAGAATAGAGAGTAGATATTTTTGAGTTAGAGTAGTTTTCATTGCATTGTTCGAAGAAGAAGGGGAATTCTCCCTTTGAGAATTTTTGTAAGAGATTGTCACGAAGGCTAATCATAATAAAGCATTTCATTGATGGTGAATTCAAACTTTGTTGTGACTAGTTTGTGAGGTTTCTTCTTCCTTTGACTTCAACTAGGCCAAGGTTTGATACAGACCATTGCCACCGGACCAGGACTTGTACAACAAGTGTATGAACTTCAAGGAGTATCTCCTGACGAATGGTATGACGATATCGTCTACTTCCTTCTCAATCACAAATGCCCAAACCATTTGAATCCTGTGCAAAAGAGGGCTTTACGAATGAAGAGTCAAAGATACATGCTGCAAGGGGCAATGTTATACAGCAAAAATCATGAAGGAGTTTTTCTAAGGTGCCTAGGAAAAGAAGAAGCTAAACAGACAATAGAACATTTCCATTCCAGATTTGGAACCGGTCACGGAGGAGCGCTTGCAACAACACACCAAATTTTGATGGCCGGCTATTATTGGCCTATAGTATTCAAAGATGCATACGATCACGTGAAGACTTGCCATACATGCCAAATCACTGTTGCACAAGAAAAGAACCCAACTATGCCACTGCAACCTGTGATTGAAGTGCAACCCTTCGCAAAGTGGGGACTCAATTTCATTGGTATGATCAATCCACCTTCCTCGGCGCAACACAGGTATATTCTAACCGTAACTGACTACTGCACGCGGTGGTCAGAAGCTCAGGCTTTGAAGTTTTGCACTTCTGATACTGTAATCAAATTTTTGGAAGAAAATATTATCACCAGGTTTGGTTGTCCTCATGCTTTAGTGTGTGTGAACAGTTCTGCGTTTTCTTCATTGAGATTTTCTAACTGGGCTTTCAAGTATGGTATCACTCTAAAATTTTCATCAAATTACTATCCCCAAGGTAACGGATTAGCTGAATCCACGAACAAGAATTTATTGAATGTCATCAAGAAACTGCTAGACAAAAATCCAAGGGATTGGCACACGCAATTGAGATTCGCTCTTTGGGCGGATAGAGTAAGAGTAAAGAGTTCCTTGGGTACATCACCCTACCACCTGGTTTATGGGCAAGATCCAATATTTCCTATACAGCTGAGGATTCCAACTTTACAGTTCATGCAGGAATGTTTGGAAGAAGAAGAGAGGGTCAAAACCAGATTGTCGCAGTTACTGCTTTTGGAAGAAAAAAGAGATCAAGCCCTGGAGAAATTTGCCAAACATCAAGACATTGTTAAAAGATGGTTCGACAAACGAGCAAGAGTTAAGGCGTTTCGAATTTCCGATTTAGTCCTTTGTTGGGACAGAGCTCACGAGAGAAGAGGAGACCACAATAAATTTGACAACCTATGGATGGGTCCTGTTGATGCGTGTTTTGTGACACAACAAACATTTACTAGAATAAAGTGTCCAAGACGCTCTATCCCCTCTTGAAAAACTACCTTCTATGCTAAGATTGCAAGTAAGATCGTATGGTAATTCCAATGTTTAAGATGAATGCGGATGAGCTCTGTGGTTTTGATGTGATTTGCTGGTTATGACAAGGGGACTTACTTTTGTGAATTACTTTGGAAAGCAGAGACATGAATACAGTATCATTTTGGATTTTGGATTTTTATAAAAAAAAGTGAAAAAAGGTTAAGGGTTTAAGAGACCCTATGCTACTCCTAAGAAATCAAGAGACAACGAAGATTAAAGGAAACCAAGTAAACCATACTTTGCTTCACCACATTATACGACAACTACACAGAGCAAGTGCAATCTTCTGGGAATGTGCTTATCATTTTCACGTAATGAATAATTATCATCAAACCGAACAACAATTATCCAAACAGAAGTTAAGCATCCACGAAAAAGCTAAGTCTAACTTTGCACATTGAGTGAAAAGCTTCCACTCAAAAAAAGTATGAGCTGGGTTTCACTAGTCTTCGTTTATCAATCCATCATTCTTCTAACATACATTCTAATTCAAATTTACTAAATGAGAAAGAAAATTATGCGACCATGCAACTATTTGACAATCAAGGATTCAAGGCACCTCATGCTTTTGAGCTTTATTATCAAAATAGTGTTTTCACAACAATCTCATAAACTCTCTCTTATTTTCTACAATCTAATTCTCCTGAATGAATTCTAATTCTTCCTCTTATCTAATTCTAATTTTCTAATCTTCTAATCTCTAATGAAATGAAACAGAGCGAAGGGGGTTTATATAGTATTTCAGAATTACAATGAACGGCCGAGATTGAAATGAGATCAATGGCCCAGATTTAACATGACTAAACCCTAATTAGGGTTTCCAAAATATCAACCAGTGAACTGGAGAGAACCTTAGACATCTGGAGTGGCATCCTTATCCACTTGCGCAGCATTGTGTTCGGCGAACCTGGACATGGTCGAGCTGACCTCCTCCATGGCAATGTCCGGCAGTGTGTTGACGTTGTATTCTTGCAAGTCCAAGCTCTCAGCACATCCAGCAAAAGTGGTCGCCCATTCTGGTTCTTGTAACAAGAAAGAATTTCTGATGGTCATGAAGCTGAAGACCCTGGTGAAGTTTTCTTTCATGAGCGGCCCGGAGATGGTGGAGAAAATTTTTTGTACTTGTTCCTTTAAATTCTTTAGCCGCAAATGTTTCTTTCGGACAACATCTTTATCGAGCATATAGGCAGCCATCTCGTAAACTTTACTCTGAATCTCTTTCGCCTGTTCTTCAACTTTGGCGCCATCCTGCTTCACCTTTTCCAGGACTCCTTTCCGTGACACCAGAGCATAATACCATCCATTGAAATCATATGCAGCTCCAGCCTCAATGATCCCGTCATCAATCAACCTTTGCTTCGAGATGCCTTTCAATTCTTGAATGCATGGGATAATCCTATTCTGAATGTCTTCGAGGCTACCCCAAGATTCTGCTAAGTCCGCAACTCGTGATAGCAAAAAGGAAACCTACTCATACACAAATGCTAGTCTCTCCGCGAACGCCAATGCCTCTTCTTTCCTTTCATCCATCCAACCCTTAGCTTCTTTCGCCGTAGTCAATTCTTCTTCAAAATTTCTAACTGGTTCTTGTGAAGAATTTGGAGGTAGAAGCGCTACTTGGTCACCTTCATTCAATGGCTTGGTCAGGTGTTGGATGTAGTCTTTTAGGCGATCAATTTCTTTTTTATATTCCTTTTTCTTGGCTACTTCCCTTTCCAACCTGGATTTAATGGTGGCCACAGAATTGTCCAAGTCCTCGACTTCTTTCTCTTTTGTTGTTGGACCCATATCAATGGTCGTGATGGCCTATTCATCTTGGGCAATCTCATCTTGGAACTTGTTAGCTGCGGGTATTGCAATTTGTAATGTGCGGTTGCCAGCCTCATCTCTTTGGATAGTGGAAAATTTCTTGGCCTTCTTTATCGGGGCAACTTGCTCTAGCCTTGCCAAGAAATCCGTGTCATCATCTTCTTCCTCAGGTACCTCCGCTGGCGCCTTTCTTTTCAATCTTTCTTTCAGCCACTCTGGGATGGTTGGCTGCTCAATTCCGTCCTCTTGTTGACCTTGGACTTCTTGAATGTCCTGCACTTCTTGCTCTTCCTGCGTCTCTTACATATTATGGAGTCCTTGCACATTCGGAATCTCCTGCACAGATGGGTCATCCTGAATCCCTTTGAGGGCGGAAATCATTCCTTCCTTGAATTCTTCTTTCATAATATCTATATCATTATTTGATTCTAGGATCTTAGTGCCTGCAGGAGAAGGTTGAGCATCGTCTTCCAACTGCATTGGCTCCACATCTCCGGCGAGGGAAGGAATCCTGACATTTTCCAAAGAATCTCTATCCATGGCGAGTATTTCTTCTATATTTCTGGAAGTGGCCAACTGAAAAGGTCTAGACTTGTGCTTCTTTCGGGAAGGCCCTTCATCTATCATTTTGTCCCGTTTTGTAGACTTGCCAATTTATTTTCTCTTCTTCAAGTTGGCAGCATCTGTTTGTCCATCTCCATGAGAGGCACCAGCATTTGAAGAACAGGACTCTGTATCACCCATTAACTCATAGGTGAATTGCGCATTCCTCGCCCTTAAAGTTTCTACCTGCCGATCTATCCACCATTGGGAATACTTGAAAATGGGCCGCATGAGTGTTGCCAGGTCGCCCATCTCAGGCTCAAACCATCTCATATGGGGGAGTAGCTCATTTTCATTGAAGCCTGGCTGCAAATAGACTCCATCATCCTGTAGTTGATCAGGCACTCTGAAAAGTTTGGTTGCCCTTATCATGCTTAGTGGCAATCTTGACCAGAGCCTCCTCCTCACGTCATACTCGTCTGTTGCATTGGCCCAGAAGTCCTCTAAGTCCACTCGATGCTTGTATCTCTCTCCGTCCACAGTTTTGATGTGATGGAGCGGATCGAAATTATTTCTGGACTTGTATGACAGGAACAGATAATTCTGGATCTCCATTCGAGCAATCTCCGCTACTTGTGATGTTGGACATGATTCCTCCATGTTGCCGATGAAGAAAGGAAAGGTAACAGCTACCTTTTGTTTTGGCCTTTGAATACTTTGGTACGCCTCCAATTGCCTCAGCACTTCCAGCAAAACCATTTTGTTGGTTGGATAGATGGGCAGTCTATAAGGATTTCCGGAGAATCCCTGGATCCTGATGTACGTGAACTTAGGAAATTGAATAAACCACGATCCATATCGGCTAATCAAACTCTTGGCCTCATGGGTGAGTCTCTAATGCGTTCCGCCTTGCAGGAGCCGAGTGATGTACATCAAAAAGGCATCATGAGCTTGTCGGAAATGTGTCTTTTCTTTTAGTTGCAGCTGTGGATAACAGTCATATGCCTTGAGTTGTCCTTCGCCATTGCCCACCACACCTTTGCAAATCAAGCCAGAATACTTGTAATACCTCGCAAGTGAATATATGACATAAGAGCTCATGTGGAATGTCTTGGTCTCCTCCAGGTTGACCAACTGCTCGTGGAGGCTATCACTGATCATTCTGGACCAATTGAACATCTTAACTCCAGTGATTATTTCATCCACGAAATAATACATCCAGTTCTCGAATGGTGCACCATGGGGGTTGCCTACTATCCTGTTTAGCAGCAAGACAATGTCACCATACTCTTTAAAATGCGTTCTGACCAATTTTTTTGGCATCTTTCCTGCAGTAGGCTTGGGCTTCAGTAACCAATTCTTGTTTATGTTGGACGCACAGAGATCCTACTAGCTCTGTTAAAGCTTGATTGCTTCCTCCTTGGTGCGATAGGACGTTCAGTTGTAGACTGGGATTCCGAAAGTTTCTTGGATAGCTGGCTCGAACAAGTAGGCAAGGACTCTTCTGTCAGGAGCTTCTATATGCCTTTCTCGTGCATTGTAGTGCAATGCGCATTCCACCATTAGTTCCGGACACTCCTTTGCTGGCGGAAATCCAGCTGCGTGAACAATCCCATTGCGCATCATTCTTATAGTAATTGGCGAAGTTAGACGTCCATCGCTTCCATACATTCTCTTCCTGAAGTCCTCAATGTCGACGTGGCCAAGATTAGTGTCCACAACGTGCTCCCACTTGGACTTGATCTTTGACTGCATCTGCACGCCTTTGCTGGCAAACTTCATCTTTACCGTTTCGAGAATAAATTTGCAATGAAAAGGAAAAGAAAATATTTAGAATTCGAAATTTGAATCATTTTGCAATAAATTCCAGCTAGTTGTTGAATTAGACTTCACGAAAAAATCAAGCTAGAAAGAAAATAAAATGATGAAGTTTTATGTCAAAATGAAGTGGACAAAGTAAATCTGCCTAGATCTTCTGAAAGAAATGATAACGGTCACAATGCAAGCTGGCAAAAATTTGCTTCTTCACTGCAGACTTTTCTCACTTTGCCTTAGACAAATTTCTTCTCACACTTTCCTTTCGAAAACGAATGATTGTAAAAATGAGAAGTGAAATCAATTATAAGGTGAGAAAATCGATCCAATTAGCAAGTTTCAAATGTTTCCTTCGAATTTGAGTTTTAACTTGTCTTTCACTCAGCTTTCGAGTGGCAAGTTTTATCCTTAAAGATAATATCCGGGAAAGTTTCCAAATTCGTCACCAGTTCAATAAAGCTCTTTTATCTATTTTCCAATTTCAACTTTTCAAGACTTATCTCTTTGGGTGTTGGAAAATAAACAATTAAAATAATTATTTCATGTATTATTTCCAACCCATTCGTTTTTTTATGGCGAATTATTTTTGTCTAAGGCAAAGTGATTTTTTCGAATTTTTATTTGCCTTAGGCGAATTTTCTTTCTTCCAAATTGTTTTGCCATAACTTCTTTCGTCCAAAATTTTTTCGCCATAAGTTTTTTTGTCCAAAATTATTTCGCCGTGATTTTCTACATCCAAATTTATTTTCACATAATTTTCTTCCATTCAATTTTATTTGGTCAGAATTCTTTTCACAGCTATATTTTCTTGCCATCCTAAGTCACAGGCGAAATTTTCTTCACATCTCCCTAAGTCATTTGGCAAAATGTTTTAGACTTAGAAGAAATATTTCTAAGTATGGCGAAATTTTCAAGGCCAAACATACATTTTTTTTATTTTCTCAAAATTCATACTTAGGCAAAAATTCCGCCATAATTTCAGACATGGCTGACTCCCTTTGTTGTTATTAGCTATCTAATTTTTCTCATGGATCTCATTACTTCTCATGCCATAGTCTCTTTGGGTATGGACTTTGTTGATTCCCATACTTGTATCGCTTTTCCTCACAAGTGCCTTGTATGTTTTCTTTCCATGGGCTGATCCTTTGCATATGTTTAGGGCCATTTCTACATATGGTTACGGACTTGGCAACTTTCCTTGCCATTTAGTTGAGCTGGATCTCCTCCTTCATGGTCTTTAAGCATTGACACTTGAATATGGACTTTAGCTTACATGTCTGGCCACCCAAGGGCTGGACTTCATTGAGATGTCTCTACATTCACCCCATGTTGTTACGGACTTTGTCAAGTGGCTGTGCCTTTCATCTCATTATTGCTTTGAGGGATGGACTTCACTCAAATGTTAGGCCATTGAAGTGCACTCATGCACCATGCCACTCTCCATCTCTTGGTTGAAGCGGACTTGCTTCTTTTCATTGCCACACAAGGGCGGACTTACCCTTTGTGTCTTCATTCCTCATTTTTGTCCAAGGAGACTTAGCATGACTTTATGCTATCCCCACTGTGCAGGTCGGAATTTCACACCTGGCTTCTTCCTTTTGAGATGGATGGACCTGTGGTTTGCCATTTATGCTGATTAAACCTACTCTAGGCTAATTTCACAGGTTTCAGTCTCCATGAATTTTCAGTCATACCTAGGCCACTTTGCCATTGATTTATCAGATTTATCCATCATCCTTTCAGATTTCTTCAGATTTCTTGACTGGTTTTTTAGATTTTCCACCATTTTCTGTGATTTTCGAGCAAATTTTTCCAGATTTTTAACCTTTTCCAGAATTTCATCATGATTTCAAAAATTTTCAAATCCATTTTCTAAGAGTTTCGTTGATCTTTTCGAACTTCTGAGTGGATTTTTGAAACTCGAGCCCTTTCTAAATATAGAAACTTTCTAAAAATAGAAATTTTCCAAAAATAGCAACTTTCCAAAAATAGACCCTAAAAATAGGCATCTTAGAATTGCCCAAAAGTGCCAAAAAAGTAGGTCCTAAAAAATAGGGGGCCAGAGTGAAAAACCCTAAAAACTGGGAGGTGTCGAAATTGACTGAAATGGCAGTCGATCTTCGTCTCCCAGGCCTCCTAAGCGTGATGGCGACGTTTGCACAGTGATCCAAGCTAAAACTCATTTGCTTGACTCAGGTGACCATTCAAAATTCAGACTCAAAACCCAAACGGAGACCAAAAGAAAACCAAGACGCAACGACAAAACCCTAAAAAGCAAAATATGAGGGTCCCCATTTGCAATGGGGCGAGGTGTGAATTAGGTCACAACAGGGCCCTTCCAGATTTCGGAAATTGTGGGGGACAATGCTTTTAAGTTGAAGACACTAACTGGAGAAGAAGTTTCGTTGCCCGTCAACGGGCAATTTATAAAGCATTACTTCCAGTCATAGGCTCCCAGCGGGTCTTGCTTTGTACATAGCTAGATTAGATTTCTTTTCCTGTTTGGGTGTGCTTTTGCTTTCAGTTTTCCTACTTTCTTAGATTAGTTTGCTTTGTTAGTTTCCTTGCTTTCGTTTGCTTTCCCTTAGATTTAGTTGTTTTGAATAAATGGTGGATCTCCATTTGCAAGAAGGTAAGGTATTCCAAACACACACACTGGTCTTATTCCGCAAAGTAATGTTTAGATTATTCCATTGATAAATACTCGTTAGGAATCTCGGAATCCGAGACTGAATCCTTCTAGTTTAACTTTAGGTTAGGATTTGTACTTGGCTAGAAGGGGAATCATATATTGTGTCTAGACACTGAGTATTGAAGATCACTATATTTTCACACATTTGATAATTTCTCTGAGTCATTATGGTTTCTGAGGAGAAGTCAGGGTTAGGCTAATCAAAAGTCTGGCTCCATGGCCACTATAATACTCAAACCCATGTGAGCTTCACTGCTTACAAGCCAAAATGTGGAAATATGTGAAAAGAAAAGAATTATCAAAAGAAACAAAGAAAAATAGAAGAATCAAAGCATTTGGCTTTTGGGTGTGCGGACATCTCTACAGGCGTGCACTCAAATCGATCAATCATCAAAGAGAAAAACAAGAAAATCAAAAAAAATAAAATTATAAATCGCCGGAAGTAGAGCAATCTCCGTGAGTTTATAGAAGATAACCTTGCCGGGGCTATAGACGCTCGCTAGCAGCAAGGCTCTATCCAAGGATGCTTTTGGAGTTAGGACAAATTACAAAGCCTGCCATGACAGAACCAAAGAGTCATACTGATTTCGTGAGATGGAATAAACACATTTGCACACACTTGTGATCGAAGGGAAAAGTGTCGTGATCCAATCTAGGATTTCTTTTCTTTCTGAGTACACTTTTAACCTAGAGGTAAGTTAGTTTGATTTAGTCAGAGATTCCAGATTCAGAATAGGTCTTTATCTTTGAAATGTTCAGGAACATTCCTCACGTGGAGTCGCCAAATGTTGTGACCTAATTCACACCTCACCCCATTGCAAATGGGGACCCTCATATTTTGCTTTTTAGGGTTTTGTCGTTGCATCTTGGTTTTCTTCTGGTCTGCGTTTGGGGCTTTGAGTCTAAATTTTGAATGGTCACCTGAGTCAAGCAAATGAGTTTTAGCCTGGATCACTGTGCAAAAGTCGCCATCACGCTTAGGAGGCCTGGGAGACAAAGATCAACAGTCATTTCAGTCAATTCCGACACCTCCCAGTTTTTAGGGTTTTTCACCCCGGGCTCCCTATTTTTCAGGACCTACTTTTTTGGCACTTTTGGGCAATTCTGAGATCCCTATTTTTTAGGGTCTATTTTTGGAAAGTTGCTATTTTCGGAAATTTTCTATTTTTAGAAAGTTTCTATATTTAGAAAGGTCACGAATTTCAAAAATCCACTCAGAAGTTCGACAAGATCAACGAAACTCTCAAAAAATGGATTTGAAAATTTTTGAATTCATGATGAAATTCTGGAAAAAGTTAAAAATCTGGAAAAATTTGCTCGAAAATCACAGAAAATGGTGGAAAATCTAAAAAACCAGTCAAGAAATCTGAAGAAATCTGAAAGGATGATGGATAAATCTGATAAATCATGGCAAAGTGGCCCAGGTATGACTGAAAACTCATGGAGGAGACTCAAACCTGTGAGAAATTCGCCTAAGAATGGAGTTTAATCAGCATAGAGAAATGGCAAGCCACAGGTCAAAGTCCGCCCTCAAAAGGAAGAAGCGATGGCAGGGAATTCAATGAAGTCCCACCTGCACAATGGAGGATGGCATAAAGTCATGTAAGTCCGCCTTGGACAAAAATGAGGAATGGCAAGACACAAGGGTAAGTCCGCCCTTGTGTGGCAATGAAAAGAAGCAAGTCCGCTTCAGCCAAGAGATGGAGAGTGGCATGAGAATGCAGCAAGTCCGCCTTCCAATGGCCTGACATTTGATGAAGTCCGCCCTCCAAAGCAATGAAGATGGCTAGCCACTTGACAAAGTCCGCCCAACAACATGAGGTGAATGGCAAGACATCCAATGAAGTCCGCCCTTGAGTGGCCAAACATAAACTAAAGTCCGCCCATGTTCAAGTGTCCAATGGCAAGGCCATGAAGGAAGTCCGCTCAATTAAATGGCAAGGAAAGTAGCCAAGTCCGCCCAGCCATATGTAGAAATGGCCTAAACATATGCAAAGTCCGCCCTTGGAAAAGAAAAAATTGTCTAAGGCATAGCCAAGGAAAAGCATTAAGTGGCAAGGGAATCAACAAAGTCCGCCCACCCCAAAAGACTATGGCATGAGAAGTAATGAAGTCCGCCTTGAAGAAAAATTGAATGGCCTAACAACAAAGGAAGTCCGCCATGTCTAGATAAGTATGAAAACTGGAAATTCTTGCCTAAGTATGGGCTTTGAGAAATTTAAAAAATCTATGTTTGGCCTTGAAAATTTCACCATACTTAGAGAAGATAGAAATATTTTTTCTAAATCTAAAACATTTTGCCAAACGACTTAGGAAGATGTGAAGAAAATTTCGCCTATGACTTAGGATGACAAGAAAATATGGCCAACGAAAGAATTTACGGCCAAATAAAATTGGATGGAAAGAAAATTATGGCCAAATAAAATTGGACGGCAAGAAAATCACGGAAAAATAATTTTGGATGAAGAAAATCATGGCAAAATAATTTTGGATGATTGAAAGTTATGGCAAAACAATTTGGAAAAAAGAAAATTCGCCTAAGGCAAATAAAAAATTTGAAAAAATAAAATTGCCTTAGACAAAAATAATTTGCCATAACAACGAACGGGTTGGAAATAATACATGAAATAATTATTTTAATTATTTTAATTGTTTATTTTCCAACACCCAAAGAGATAAGTCTTGAAAAGTCGAAATTGGAAAAAAGATAAAAGAGCTTTATTGAACTGGTGACGAATTTGGAAACTTTCTCGAATATTATCTTTAAGGATAAAACTTGCCACTCGAAAGCTGAGTGAAAGACAAGTTAAAACTCAAATTCGAAGGAAACATTTGAAACTTGCTAATTGGATCGATTTTCTCACCTTATAATTGATTTCACTTCTCATTTTTACAATCATTCGTTTTCGAAAGGAAAGTGTGAGAAGAAATTTGTCTAAGGCAAAGTGAGAAAAGTCTGCAGTGAAGAAGCAAATTTTTGCCAGCTTGCATTGTGATCCTTCTCTTTTCTTTCAAAAGATCCAGGCAGACTTACTTTGTCCACTTCATTTTGGCATGAACTTCATTATTTATTTTCTTTCCAGCTTGGTTTTTTTTCACAAAGTCTAATTCAACAACTAGCTGGAATTTATTGCAAAATGATTCAAATTTTGAAATCTAAATATTTTCTTTGCCTTTTCATTGCAGATTTATTTTCGAAGCGGTAAAGATGAAGTTTGCCAGCAAAGGCATGCAGATGCAATCAAAGATCAAGTCCAAGTGGAAGCACGTTGTGGACACTAATCTTGGCCACGTCGACATTGAGGACTTCAGGAAGAGACTGTATGGAAGCGATGGACGTCTACCTTCACCAATTGCTATAAGAATGATGCGCAATGGGATTGTTCACGCAGCTGGATTTCCGCCAGCAAAGGAATGTCTGGAACTAATGGTGGAATGCGCACTGCACTACAATGCACGAGAAAGGCAGATAGAAGCTCCTGACGGAAGAGTCCTTGCCTACTTGTTCGAGCCAGCTATCCAAGAAACTTTCGGAATCCCAATCTACAACCGAACATCCTATCGCACCAAGGAGGAAGCACTCAAGCTTTACCAAAGCCAGCAAGATCTCTGTGCGTCCAACATAAACAAGAATTGGTTACTGAAGCCCAAGCCTACTGCAGGAAAGATGCCGAAAAAATTGGTCAGAACGCATTTTAAAGAGGAGTATGGCGACATTGTCTTGCTGCTAAACAAGATAGTAGGCAACCCCCATGGTGCACCATTCGAGAACTGGATGTATTATTTCGTGGATGAAATAATTACTGGAGTCAAGATGTTCAATTGGTCCAGAATGATCAGTGATAGCCTCCACGAACAGTTGGTCAACCTGGAGGAGACCAAGACATTCCACATGAGCTCTTATGTCATATATTCACTTGCAAGGTATTACAAGTATTCTGGCTTGATTTGCAAAGGAGTGGTGGGCAGTGGCGAAGGACAACTCAAGGCATATGACTGTTATCCGCAGCTGCAACTAAAAGAAAAGACACATTCCCAACGAGCTCATGATGCCTTTTTCATGTACATCACTCGGCTCATGCAAGGCGGAACGCATCAGAGACTCACCCATGAGGCCAAGAGTTTGATCAACGGATATGGATCGTGGTTTATTCAATTTCCTAAGTTCAAGTACATCAGGATCCAGGGATTCTCCGTAAATCCTTATAGACTACCCATCTATCCAACCAACAAAATGGTTTTGCTGGAAGTGCTAAAGCAATTGGAGGCGTACCAAAGTATTCAAAGGCCAAAACAAAAGGCAGCTGTCACCTTTCCTTTCTTCATCGGCAACATGGAGGAATCATGTCCAACAGCACAAGCAGCAGAGATTGCTCGACTGGAGATCCAGAATTATCCGTTCCTGTCATACAAGTCCAGAAATAATTTCGATCCACTCCATCACATCAAAACTGTGGACGGAGAGAGATACAAGCATCGAGTGGACTTAGAGGACTTCTGGGCTAATGCAACCGATGAATATGACGTGAGGAGGAGGTTGTGGTCAAGATTGCCACTAAGCATGATAAGGGCAACCAAACTTTTCAAAGTGCCTGATCAACTACAGGATGATGGAGTCTATTTGTAGCCAGGCTTCAATGAAAATGAGCCACTCCCCCCTATGAGATGCTTTGAGCTTGAGATGGGCGACCTGGCGACACTCATGCGGTCCGTTTTCAAGTATTCTCAATGGTGGATAGATCGGCAGGTAGAAACTTTAAGGGCGAGGAATGTGCAATTCACCTATGAGTTAATGGGCAATACAAAGTCCTGTTCTTCAAATGCTGGTGCCTCTCGTGGAGATGGACAAACAGATGCTGCCAACTTGAAGAAGAGAAAAGAAATTTGCAAATCTACAAAACAGGACAAAATGATAGACGAAGGGCCTTCTCGAAAGAAGCACAAGTCCAGACCTCTTCAGTCGGCCACTTCCAAAAATATAGAAGAAATACTCGCCATGGATAGAGAATCTTTGGAAAATGTCAGGATTCCTTCCCTCGCCGGAGATGTGGAGCCAATGCAGCTGGAAGACGATGCTCAACCTTCTCCTGCAGGCACTGAGATCCTAGAATCAGATAATGATACAGATATTATGGAAGAAGAATTCGAGGAAGGAATGATTTCCGCCCTCAAAGGGATCCAGGATGACCCATCTGTGCAAGAGATTCCGAATGTGCAAGAACTCCATAATATGCCAGAGACGCAGGAAGAGCAAGAAGTGCAGGACATTCAAGAAGTCCAAGGTCAACAAGAGGACGGAATTGAGCAGCCAACCATCCCAAAGTGGCTGAAAGAAAAATTGAAAAGAAAGGCGCCAGCGGAGGTACCTGAGGAAGAAGATGATGACACGGATTTCTTGGCAAGGCTAGAGCAAGTTGCCCCAAGGAAGAAAGCCAAGAAATTTTCCACTATCCAAAGGGATGAGGCTGGTAACCGCACATTACAAATTGCAGTACCTACAGCCGAAAAGTTCCAAAATGAAATTGCTCCGGATGAATACGCCATCAGGACCATTGACATGGGTCCAACAACAAAAGAGCAAGAAGTCGAGGACTTGGACAATTCTGTGGCCACCATTAAATCCAGGTTGGAAAAGGAAGTGGCGAAGAAAAAAGAATATAAAAAAGAAATTGAGCGCCTAAAAGACTACATCCAGCACCTGACCAAGCCACTGAATGAAGGTGACCAAGCAGCGCTTCTACCTCCAAATTCTTCGCAAGAACCAGTTAGAAATTTTGAAGAAGAAATGACTACGGCAAAAGAAGCTAAGGGTTGGATGGATGAAAGGAAAGAAGAGGCATTGGCGTTCGCGGAGAGACTAGCATGTGTGTATGAGCAGGTTTCCTTTTTGCTGTCATGAGTTGCAAACTTAGCAGAATCTTGGGGTAGCCTCGAAGAAATTCAAAATAGGATTATCCCATGCATTCGAGAATTGAAAGGCATCTCGAAGCAAAGGTTGATTGATGATGGGATCATTGAGGCTGGAGCTGCATATGATTTCAATGGATGGTATTATGCTCTGATTTCATGGAGAGGAGTCCTGGAAAAGGTAAAACAGGATAGCGCCAGAGTTGAAGAACAAGCGGAAGAGATTCGGAGTAAAATTTACCAGATGGCTGCCGATATGCTCGACAAAGATGTTGTCCGGAAGAAACATTTGCGGCCAAAGAATTTAAAGGAACAAGTGCAGAAAATTTTCTCCACCATCTCCGAGCCACTCATGAGAGAAAACTTCATCAGGGTCTTCAACTTCATGACTATCAGGAATTCTTTCTTGCTACAGGAACCAAAATGGGCGGCCTCTTTTGCAGGATGTGCTGAAAGCTTGGACTTGTAGAAGTACAACGTCAACGTGCTGCCGGACATTGCCATGGAAGAGGTCAGCTCGATCGTGTCCAGGTTCGCCGCACACAAGGCCGCACAAATGGATAAGGATGCCACTCCAGATGTCTAGGGTCCTCTCCAGTTAACTGGTTGATATTTTGGAAACCCTAATTAGGGTTTAGTCATGTTTAATCTGGGCCATTGATCTCATTTCAATCTTGGTCGTTCATTGTAATTCTGAAATACTATATAAACCCCCCTCGCTCTCTTTCATTTCATTAGAAAATTAGAATTAGATCAGAAGAAGGAGAATTCATTAGAAGTTAGAGCAGATTCCAGAGAATTAGATTGTAGAAAATAAGAGAGATTTTATGAGATTGTTGTGAAAACACTATTTTGATAATAAAGCTCAAAAGCATGAGGTGCCTTGAATCCTTGATTGTCAAATAGTTGCATGGTCGCATAATTTTCTTTCTCATTTAGTAAACTTGAATTAGAATGTATGTTAGTAGAATGATGGATTGATAAATGAAGACTAGTGAAACCTAGCTCATACTTTTTTTGAGTGGATACTTTTCACTCAATGTGCAAAGTTAGACTGAGCTTTTTCGTGGAGGCTTAACTTCTGTTTGGATAATTGTTGTTCGGTTTGATGGTAATTATTCATTATGTGAAAATCATAAACACATTCCCAGAAGATTGCACTTGCTCTGTGTAGTTGTCGTATAACATGGTGAAGCAGAGTATTGTTTATTTGGTTTCATTTAATCTTCGTTGTCTCTTGATTTCTTAGGAATAGCATAGGATACCTTAAACCCTTAACCTTTTTCACTTTTTTATAAAATCAAAAAATCCAAAATGATACTCTATTCATGTCTACGCTTTCCAGAGTAATTCACAAAAGTAAGTCCCCTTGTCATAACCAGCAAATCACATCCAAAACCACATAGCTCATCCGCATTCATCTTAAACATTGGAATTACCATATGATCTTACTTGCAATCTTAGCATAGAAGGTAGTTTTTCAAGAGGGGATAGAGCGTCTTGGACACTTTATTCTAGTAAATGTTTGTTGTGTCACAAATCACGCATCAACAGGTTCCTCGTGACATAAAACTCCATCTTGTTGAACACATAACTCCCTCTTGATCCCTGCCTCAATACAAAGAGTACAAAAATGAAGTGAACTCCCCTCCATTGTCTAATCTCGGAACCTTAATCCTCTTCCCGAACATGTTCTCAACTAGTGCCTGCCAGGGTTCCTGTGGATAAACAATGACATCTTGCCAGCTCCACTTAAATATGTTGTGTCTACCTGATCTGGCACACTTGTCAAAGAACGTTGTTTAGTGTCTTCATCCTTCTCAATCTTCTTTACTGATGCAAACTCTCCATCCAAAGTTGACCCAACCTAATTTTCTTCATGGATAGTGCATGCCTCAAAGTTGATCCTCTTGGCTGTCATGTCATGAAGAAGTGAAGACAAAGGATTGTTGTTGTAGCTCAGAAAATCAGACTGCACCTTGTGTCCTCGAGAGATATCTTCACAAGGATTATTGTCTTCTCTTTCACGAGGTTGGGCATCGACCGCCTTCCTCCTTTGCTCCGCCATGAGAGAAACTAGAACAAGCATTCAAGTGCGGACAAACACAATGTCTTTCCCTTCAAGCCTCGTGAGATAAGGGATCAAGGATGCATGAACATAACTTCATGAATTCCTTGAACAAAGGATTCCCAAGATCCCTTCCTTCCCTTTTCTTCTCTCCCTCAAATGCTTAAAGCCTTAAACCATCATCGGCATCTGAACACCAATCTACCATCCTTTCCGATCCTAAATTCCTTATGCAATCTCTGATAATTAATCCATCATCCTTTTTCTCATCAATCCATCCTGCATTTTAAAGAGATTAATAATAGTTCATAAAAATCAAACTACCCCGATACAAATGAAGCATGTAGTCATCTAGAAAATATCATTAGATAGAACAATTAAAGGAATGATACATAATAGAACTTATCTTTGATGATTCAATCGCAGCCATTTTTCTCCTCCCGACAACCATCATCTTCGCCCGATGATGTACCCTGTAACACTCACACATTTTGGAGAGATGGTCATTATCCATAAGGGCTGCAAGTAGACATCCTCCATCATAGGCATGGTCCTTTGAAATTCTTGAAATTGTGTGAGGTAGAGGACTTCTTTCAAGTGCTCATCCTTTCCTTCGACCTTCATTTTCTCCTCTAAGTGATGTGGCCCACACATAGCTCGTTCATGCCTTCATGAATCAACTTCTTCATTATGCCCAAGTGTGAAGACAATATTCAGCATCTCCTTCATACAAAACCAATGATAACATGACACAAATATGAAGAATATAATCTGTTGTAGTAAATCAGGTCTACTACAAATATATGACTCTTCAATAGGCAGATCTGTTGTAGCACAATGCTGACCTAGAAACCCTAGGCACAGTAGCAGAAGCAAATGTAACTCTGTCCTAAGGCAGTTCACCACTCATCCAAGGGAGTCACTCTAGGGCTACAAGGATATCTCACCAAGTTCACCTAACAATGAAGCTCAAAATTACCTCAAGAGAGGTTCACCTTAGCCTTAAGATGTTCACCCATGGTGAATGCTCCCAGCTGATATGAATGATGCTCTAAACCCTCTATGTGAATTGCTCTTCATTATTCTGTTCTAGGTCTACTCTTAATTGGACTGATTTCTTATTGTGTTTCTTGCTAATCCTTCACATATATTTTTGCATTAAATCTGATCAGATTTCTAGAACCTTAGCTCTGATACCATGTTAGTTTTAGATCAGATTTAACAAAAAACAAAAAAGTAAACACAGAACAATGAACACAAAGATTTTATCCTGGGAAAACCCTCCTACTCGAGGGAAAAACCCAGCAGCAAATTATTCTCTTATAAATCAAAAATAGCAATGTAGAAATAGCACTCAGAATCAAGCCCTAGAAAGGCCAAATCTCATACAATAGATTAGCACTTAAAGATAGTGCGAATTCCTTAGATACACAAAATATCAACTCTTCTCCTTGAAGCAAATCTACTCCTCTTGAATGCGAATCTGCTACTGAAGGAAATCGAATTTTGAAATGGAATGAATTGATTGCTTAATGTGGAGACTCTATCTCCATTACATACCAAACTAGGCGAGCTCTCCTCTTGAGCCGACCTAGAAAATATATTACTTGTTTTATAATAGAAAGGCCGACTTGCCTTGAATAAATTATTCTTAAGAAAAAATACCTCCCGCCGCTACAAAACACCAACAATGGCTAGGTAACAAACTCAACTTGGACAATCCTCTAGCAATAACTCACGTGCACTTGATAATGCACTATAGCATGAGACCCTCTCATTATGGGCCCAATCAATGGATCCCAAGATGGCCCCTAAACCTTGAAGCCATACAAAATTGTAGGCTTGATATATCTTGGAAATGGATCTAGAGATACTGCTGCTCCAAGACAAAGATAGTCTTGAGATGTTGTGGGTAGGTAGCAAACTCAACTTGGACAATCCTCTAGGAACAACTCACGTGCACTTGATAATGTGCTATAGCATGAGACCCTCTTATTATGGGCCCAATCAAGGGATCCCAATATGGCCCCTAAACCTTGAAGCCATACAAAATTGTACGCTTGATATATCCTAGAAGTGGATCTAGAGATACTATTGCTCCAAGACAAAGACAGGCATATCAAATTCAAAGACTCAAAGCCCAAAGGTGAGGTAGGCTTCATGCTAGAGGAGGGACCAAAAAAATGGACATCCAGGTATGTTTCAATAGATGCAATCTCCAAAGTTGCCCCTTGTAAAAGAATTGGAATCTTAAAAGAAGACTTTTGAAGATGTTGAAAATCATGACCTTAGTTTTACTAAAGTTGACCATAAGTTGGCAATGTTCACATAAGTGAGCAAGGGCATCAAATTAGCATTGTTATTCTTTGGTTGAATGAGAGAGGATAACAACATCATCAACGAAAAGTAGAATGGTGATAATCACCTCATGTAAAACAACCATCACCCACATGAGTATGTTGTCGAAGAAACTCCTCCAACTCATGAATGTAAAGATGAAGAGCAACTACAAAACACTGGTTGAAAGGGATATGCAAGATACCACCAAGATTGCCACCACTACCACCAAAGCATCACAAGTCTCCAACTAACAAGGTATTCCAAAAAAATAACCAAGTTCGCAAGTAAGAATAACCAAGATCTTGCATGGAAGTCTGGCACATGCATTAAAATTTGGAGTGAAAACGAGCAAGATGACTAAGGAATAAGGATATTGTTATTGGTGACTATCAATGGTCTTGAGAAGGATTGCCAATGGCTATTGTAAGGACTAAGACAAAATTGGAATGAGCACCTAGGACATTCTAAGGAAAAATGTTAAGTGCTTCAACTTACTCATAAATGATAATTTGGGATTGCAACAAAGATTTTAAGCCTAAAGGGAAAATAGACTTTTTACACATATAAAATAGGAGGTTGAATGAGTTGATATCCAAGCTAGAGAATCCTCTTAAAGATGGTCTCAAGAAGAAGAGATCTCTCAAAAGGTCTCCGATCAAATTTCCAAGCTAAATTGAAGATTGCACCACCTACAATGTAAATTGATGCCTATGATCAAGTCATGAACTTTGAGAACAAAGGAAAAACAAATACATAGACAAAGGCAACAAATAATTCTAAGGGTGAAGATACATCTAAGTCCAACACTATAATCACCCTAGAAAGGACATGATATGAACGTCCAGCAAGCTAAAATCTAGAGAAAATAATGCATGGACTAACATACAAGCATGATTTGTCTTGGTAGCCAATTTTGTGAGATGTATAGTGGTTGGATTAGCAGTCAAAGACTGCCCTTATAATATCTCAAACAAGAAAGAACAGCTTGTAACAGCATCAAGCTCAAAGGAAGCTATGATTGGTGGGAATTGGAAGCTTATGCTTGAAGGTGGTCGAAGAATCACAAAAACAAGAACAACAATGCATAGAAAGAGATGTGAATGGTTTTCCTATGATCCAATGTTGCACACACAAATAGATTCTAATATTTTCTGAAAAAGTTACAAGGAAATTCAACATGAATGTAAAAATTGTGTAAATCTACAAACCATAATGATGGTACTAACAACCATTATGAAAATAGTAGATTCAAATTCTAATGTGGTAGTGACAAGGGTATATGTTAAGTTAAAAATAATAGTCTTGCCAATGTAGAGGAACAAGTCCAACAAGTTGTTGTTAAGGAACTCTAAGCAAGAAGTCAAAGCAAGAGAACTAGTCATCCATCTGATTTAACAATTGTCAAACAAACAAACAAAGACAACCATTCCAATAATTATAAGAGAAATGTCACATACCATCTTATCTCTATATATTGTGCTAGAAGAATCACCTAGGGAGATGGATATGGAGGTATTGATGCAAAAAGAGAAAATCTTGAGTGCTACAATGCCAATGACAAATACTATTGATCCTATTTTAGTGTGCATGGATAGGCTACAATGGACACTTACAAAAGTGCTTGTAGATCTGGCCTCAGGTGTTCACATGATTCTATAGAGCACCTC
>VDFB02281492.1:582935546-582946377 GCA_007258455.2 Sequoia sempervirens
CACCCCCTACCCTTTATCTCTCTCCCACTCCCCCCCTCTCTCTCTAAAAATTATATCCCTCCTATCCACTCTCCCTCTCGAGCTCCTCTACCCTTAACCCTTAAACCCTAGGACCCCCTATCCTGTATCTCTCTCCCACTCCCCCCCTCTCTCTCTAAAGTATCTCCCTCCTACCAAGGATTAAATTTGATGGTTGAATTTACCTGTCAACAATTTTTTTAATTATGGTTATGTATTCAGTGGTGCCCTTAAAACATTATTATATACCTTAGTGTATGTAAAATTATATATAAATCAAACATATATATCATTATAATTCTATATAAATTTTGATAGTTTATCCAAAATATCTCCTTTTACAATCTTCTTAAAATTTTGATTGTATTCTATAGCAAAAATCTTTAAATACAGTCATATGGCCATCAAATTTAAGCCTTCCTTCCTGCCCCCACTCCCTCCATATCTTTCTCTTAAGTTATGATTTAAAAAGAATATAAATAATATCTATATTAATATTAAAAACAACGTGTTCGACTGAACATATTTAGAATGTTCAGTCGAACCCATTTAAAAATCATTTTTTTATTCCATGTGTGGTGGGTTCAGTCAAACCCCAGTTCGACTGAACATTTCTATTTTCTTCGACCGAACACTTGTTCGGCCGTACCCATCTTTTTTCATCCTTGCTTCCTAAGGCACCAGAATTGCTGAAAATTTTGCACTTCGAAGTTCGATTTGAGAATGAAAATGGAGGAAATCTCAAAAACCCAACTAGTATCAGGTTCCCCTCAAAACGAGCTATCCAACAAATATAATTTTAGTATGTTTTGATTATAGTATCTATCTATTTTTTAAGTTTTATTAAATATAAGTTTTTCACTGAAAACAAAACTCTATGTTCTGCACAAGTGGAAAAATAGAAGATTATCAAAAAAAAAATTTAAAATATGAGTGCACCAGATATTGGAGTCCTTATTCCAACAAAAAAAAAAAGAGAATTTCGATACATACAGTAAAAGTTATGCATTATACGGTCGTGTTATGTCTGAATTATAATTGATTTGACTTTGAAACTTTATTAAAGAAAAAATATTCAATAAAAAACTATCTAACCAAGTGGAAGCACTAGATATCGGAGTTAGAAATCTAAATTTGAAAGAATTGGAATTTTATCTTTCAAGGAAAAAAAGTTATGCATTATACGGTGTGCATCACTTTTTAAAAATGCTATTTTTTGAAAAAAACCAATTTTCGTGGGAGATGGATAAAGAAGTGCAATCTAATTCCAAAAACATTGAAAAAAATATTTTTAGAATCTACAGACAAATTATGACAAGACTCTAGTTTGCATCATCTTCAAATTCCTTACGGTTTAATCGCTATAGGTGCCCGAATGTGGAAATTGTGTTAAAAAAAAAATATCAGTGTCCAGTTTGGCCAAAAATTGTAAACCACTATTGTGGGATCACCCAGAGATATAACCCAAATGCCTTGGGATGATATCAAGAAAATATGTCTCAACTACTCTCGAGCAATTCTTATTTTAAGGGTAGAGGTCATCAAGCCATAGTGGGAAAGTCTTCTACTAATGGAGTTTCACAGATGGAGATCACAATTTTTTTGTATGATTTCAAGTAGGATATCATAAACAACATGGCTACACAATTGGATACTATGCAAGCTAAGAAGAAACATGAGGAAGTTGAAGCAATCTTGGCTGAGTTCTATCCACATTGCAGACAGAAGAAACGTGACTGCAGATGTAAGATGGTGGCTAACCTAGAGGTTAAGTAGTTACCTACTAATTTTAAGATAGTAGAGGGTGATAATGACCAAGTATTCTTCGTTGCACAAAGCCGACCACGGGCTCAAAGACAAGGTATGCCTCGAGACCCTTTGACTTTTGGTAATCCTTATTCTAATTACAATAACCAATGGCAAGCTACATATGGCCCATCACCACCTTGGAATACTTCTCAACCACACTGGCCTAACTATCAGAGTCCTCAATGGCAATCTCCTCAAGGAGGTTGGCAGAAGCCACAAGCAAAATGGACTCCAACCCTAGGTAACTGGCAGTTGAATCCTCAATGGAGAGGTCCTTAGTAATGGCCGAACCAATCCCCTAGATCCCTGCAGCTTCAGCAGCCACAATCTCCGACCCTCATGCCACCACCTGCAGCACCTGTAGCAAATACTAGCACTCTAAAACAAATGCCTATCCCTACTCAACCATTGCCAAATCCTAATAATAATAAGCAGCAGTAGCAACAACATCCTATGTATTTTGCAGAAGCCAATCAATATCTAGCTTATGCCCTAAATATTCATTATATCCATCTCAGGTCTGGAACTACTCTCCCTGCTCCATAGCTACATGTAATTACAGAGATTCCAGATTCTGCCTCTGAGCAACATACTGATCTTGCAAAAAATATACCTGTATCTGATACTATCTTTAAGGAGCCTATCTTGCAGCATCAGGCCAAACCGTCTTTACCTCAGAGATTGCAAATTACTACATCCATGTCTATGGAAGAGCCTACCTTTGACATTTTGAATCAGCTAAAGAATGTACACATTCAAATTCCTCTTTTTCAAGCCATTAAAGATATCCCAATTTATGGAAAAGCCATTAAGGAGGTTTATTTGAATAAACCAGGAAGAAAGAAAAATGATCCCCAAACTATCCATGTTCTAGGATAGTTGGCAGATATTATGTTAGGAAAGGTAGTCATTTCAAAATATACTGACCCTGGGAGTCCTGTGGTACAAATAAATATTAATGGTCAGATAGTAAAGAATGTTTTAATTGACCTTGGTGCAGCCATCAATGTAATGACCAAGCATACTATGGATTATTTGAATATCTTAACCATTCGGTCTACACCTACCATCCTGCAGCTTACTGATAGTTCTATAGTAAAACCTAATGGAGTGGTAGAATATGTCATTGTTATTCTTGAGTCTTGGGAATACCCAGCAGATTTCACCATATTTTCCACTAAGGAAACTTTGGGAGGATATCCTATTATCCTAGGTAGACCATGGTTAGCTACAGCTGATGCTTTTATAGGATGTCATTCAGGAGACATGACAATTTCTGATAGTTAGTCAAGAAAGAAATTAGCTTTATACCCACTTGCTCAGCCTCAGCCAGACTTTTCTCAACCAATTTGGCCAGATTTAAGAGAGGAAATTGAAGAAGTCAATTCATTGGCTCAGCTAATGATGCTACAAACTAATCTATTTTCATAGCTTCAGAGTGAGGATGGCCTGCTTTTACACATTCTGTAGACCAACTCTAATCTGAGTAGCCCATCTATTCCAGATAGCTGGCCTTAACAGTGTTTCCTACAACAACTGAATTCTGAGAGCCTGCCACCTAAATCTCTTGCAATTTATCACAACTTTCTTCCACATAAAATACAAACACCACCTTTATTAGCAGCCTCCATGAATGATCTTATCAAGCAAGTAGAAGTGTCTTCAAAGTGTTGTCTAAACATCAATAATAAGCTGTCTCAATCTCAACAAGTTGCCCTAGTCATAATGTTTCAAGAACAACACAACGATTTTTCATGGGACTATGGGGATATGAAGGTAATAGATCCTCAACTTTGTACTCATAGGATCTACATTAAGGAAGATTGTTCACCTGTTTGGTAGCCTCAAAGGAGGATAAATCCAACACTCAGGGAAATAGCTAAAAGTGAGCTCCAAAAATTACTTGATGTTGGTTTTATCTACCCCATTTCATACATTCAATGGGTATCTCCATTGGTGATTGTTCCTAAAAAAGGTAGAAAATGGAGAGTTTGTGTAGACTACAGGGAGCTGAACACAGCAACTAAAAAGGATCACTTTCCATTGCCATTTGTTGACCAAGTGCTAGACTCATTATCTGGTAAAAAGTATTTCTCCTTTTTGGATGGATATAGTGGGTATAATCAAATTAGAATTTCCCCTGTGGATCAAGACAAAACAACTTTTACCAGTCCATTGGGCACTTTTTCCTACTTTGTCTTACCTTTTGGCCTGTGTAATGCACCTGCAACATTTCAAAGGGCAGTGATCAGTATTTTTTCTGACATTTCTCATGATTCTATGGAGATCTACATGGATGACTTTACCACTTATGGAGTTACTTATAAAGAAGCTTTAACCAATTTGGAGAAAGTGTTGAAAAGATGTAAGGAGCAAAATTTGTCTTTGAATAGTGAGAAGCGCTTTATGATGATACAAGAAGGAATTGTTTTAGGCCATCATATCCTTCAAGCAGGAATTCAAGTTGATCCTACAAAAATAGAAGTTATTCTAACTTTGCAAACACCTATGAAACAAAAGGATGTTAGAAGCTTCCTAGGACATGTTGTCTATTATCGAAGATTTATCAAAGATTTTAGCAAAATAGCCAGTCTATTATATGCCTTATTGACTAAGGATTCTGAATTTAACTAGACTAAGGCCTGTGACAAATATTTCCTGCGACTTAAGAATTACTTACTCAAGAACCTGTTCTTCAAGGACCAAAGTAGAGTTTTCCCTTTCATATACACACAGATGCTTCTGATTATGCCATAGGGGCAGTCTTAGGACAGAAAGAGAATTCCATAGAGCATGCCATATATTTCATTAACAAAAACCTTCAAGGCCCTTAATTAAACTATACTATCATAGAGAAAGAATTGCTAACAGTTGTGTACGCCCTGAACAAGTTTCGACATTATGTCACTGGTTACCAAATATTTGTCCATACAGATCATGCAGAAATAAGGTACCTTATGAATAAGCCTGCCATATTTGGAATATTGGCAAGATGGATCCTATTGTTGCAAGAATTTGATATCACAGTTATTGATAAGCTAGGCCAGGCTAATGTGGTGGTTGATTTCTTGTCAAGACTTCAAACAACTACACCTGCCACCCTTGAGGTAATTGATGATAGCTTTCCCGATGAACATCTGTTTTCTATTGTTGCTCAAACTCCATGGTATGCAGATATTGCAAATTATTTAGCAGGGTAGGTGCACAAAGTTGAGTCCACGAAACGTGGAAGTTTTTTGCCCTAGCCAAAAAATTGAAATTGGCATCGAACAAACGGGATCCCGATTTTTAAAAATCGGGATCCCGTTACGGTTCAGGATCCCGAGCTTGAAATCAAACGGGATCCCGCTTTTTAAAAATTAGGATCCCATTTCCCGTTGGACTCTGAAGCAATGGACACGGAACGGGATCCCGATTTATAAGAAACGGGATCCCGATTTATAAAACACGGGATCTCGATTTATCAATAACGGGATCCCGAGTTGTATAAATCGAGATCCCATTTTATACAGTTATTTTTTTTTAAAAGAACAGTTTTCACTACTCTACGAACGAGACCCCAAGTGATTGTTAGCGACAGCGACCCCACGACCAGCTACAGGTACCCCACCTAAACCCGTTTCTTTGCAATTTTCTAGTTTGAATTGAAATTTTAAAAGAAATACGTTAATTTAGCATGTATTTTTTTTAATTTATGTCATGTTTTAATCTTTTTTTTAATTGTTATAGTAGAATTCAATAATTGTCAAAATAGATGAAAACTTACAATGAAGCTTAAATGTTTTTTAATAAAAATGAAAAAAAAAACCTTGAATTGTGTTTTAGAAACAAAATTTAACTTTTAAATCTTAAATTGTTCGATTAAACCCAAAAAAAATTGATTTTGAAAACCCTAATTGAAACAAAACAAAAAAAATTGCATTTCAAAACCCTAGAAATCGAAATGAAATAAAAACATCGCATTTACAAATCCAAATCGAGCTTTTTGAAACCCTGAATTCAAATCAAACGAAAAAAATTGAATTTGAAAACCCTAGTTTGAATTGAAACGAAAAAATTTCATTAAAAACCCTAATTGTTTAAAACTGAAACCCTAAATTGAATTGGAACAAAAAAATTTGTTAAAACCCTAAATTGGAATCGAACAAAAAATCATTCACATTGCTTAAATGTTTTAAATTTTATTTGCTTTGTATGGAAAAAATGATATATATTAAACTTTAGTTTCAATTTTAAATTATAATTAGATTAGAAATCAATATGTTAAAGAATGGTTAAAATTCATAAAGTTTATCTTGATGTTTGTTTGCAAATTTAGTTAACAAATTTGTAAATCTAAACACGTACAATCGATTCCAATTGACACTAACTTGCAACTCTAAATTATGCCAAGGGCCATCCAAACTTCACCCTAAGTTTGCTAAACCCTAGACCCTAAACTGTAAAATCTAAACCCATAACACTAAAGCATTTGAAATTTATGAACCCTAGACCCTAATCTTTCATTGGACATACCTAAAATTATGTAGGTTCAATGTCAAGAATGGGTCTATTTGGTAGATTTATGAAAACTATTTTGAATATCTAGAATTCCATAAAAGTATAATTATAGCAATTCCAATTGGAAACACTTGGGTACATATATATCATATGAAATTTAAATCTAGGAAGGTGTCTATCATATAGGCGAGTTGATAATACATGGAAAGAGGTTTGTATGGGAATATATGTATTAAGAAAAACATACCACATGACCTCTATAGGATTTTTAAGATGTGATCCTAGATAATAATCCACCCATCCTCAATCATAATGGATTATTTAGCAATTAAGAGAGATTCAATTTAACCATAAAATTACCTATATTTTGATACTATATAGATTTATGTGGAAGGATAGAAATGCATCAATATGCTTTGTGCCATATTTTATGAATATTAATATTTAAGAAAAATCTAGATAAGATTGACCTAAGTAGATGATTTATGTAAGGGATTTTTAGTGAACAAGTGACACACCATGGAGATTGGGATGGTATTTAAATTCTTATTTATAAATATAGTGTACCCCCTTTAAATTTGTATTTGGTTTTTATAATGAGTTGAAATTATCAATGTGTTACATAAAAGAAATTTGTGCTTAGATATATTTAAATTAGATAATAAAGATATAGTTATATAAAATAGGGAATCCAACATGAGGAATAAACCTTTAATGTGCCATTGTGTGCATCTAATTTATGCCAATGATTTAGTAAGAGTGATCGTCTAAGAGGATGAAATAAGCCTTGAAAAATTGTAAGATCTAACACTATTTTAATGTAGTTTTATATGTGTGTACATGTCCACTATGTTTTTTGAGTTTATGTTAATGTAAGATAAGGAGGATTGGTGGATATATTTGAAATCTAAAGAAAAAACAAAAATGATGTGAATATATAGATATATATTTTTAAAATGATTCTTTAACTTATCTATATTAAACATTGTATATTATCTCTATATTACTATCATGGCTTGATTTTCATTATGTCTACTAAATGTTGCTATATTTATTCATTGTTGTAATTAAATTATAGGGCTCAATGTGTAATCTATTTTACATCAAATTTTATAGTAGACTTATAATCCTAGAATGTTTGTAAATTTAATAGCTAACAAATAACTTGATAGGTGCAACTAAAAACCAAAAAGTGTGGTTTGATTTATCTCCATTAGGCTGGAAAGCTAAAAAATCTACTAGGTTTATCCCTATTAGGTTGAAAACCCAAAAGTGTAGCTTAATAAGTACAAGTGGTGAAAACTCACAAAAGCACTAGAAACTAATCTTTGCAAAACTACCCTTGACATATCAAAAAAAGCCAAAGGTCACCATATGTCATACCTGTATAGGTTGTATAGTTATATTAGATACCTTATAGTATCTCCTATTGGTTAAATATGTTTGAAGATGACATTAGCGACACATCCCTACATTTATATGAGATATATTATTAACATGTCGTGTTACACATATGCTAAGATACTCAAATATGGATAAGGAGAACTAGGGAATATATATTAGAAGAGAAAGATATACTAAGCTATCCAATATTATATTTTTGTACTTAGTGTAGAAGAGAAATTCTAGACCAAGAATGCAAGTGCAAACTCAATACTCTACTTCTAATGAAAGGTAAATAAAATAATGAAAGATTAGAGAAGCATAATATGTTCCATAACATTCTTTTATGGCTCTAAATGTATGTGTTGATGTTGCTCTTTGGTTCTCTAATGTGATAACATATACATACAAATTTTATCATATGGAAACATTTGGGGATGTCATTATTTTATAGAGTTGAGGGGAAAGGAATGGAGGACTAGGTTTTTTTGGAATCGAGGACTAGAATTTCATGAGAGAATTTTTGAATTTGAATTTGAGAGGGAAGAGAGAATTAAATGTAGGTGGTTGGGTTGATGGAGGGCTTGTGTTGACTTGATTAGGTAGATGGGAATAATTGAATGCTAATTTTAATTTGGATTGAAGGTAGTTGGAAATGAATGGCTATGATTAGTCTAATTGATTTGATGGCTAGGATAGATTATTAATTTCATTTTAGATTTGATGAAGTGGAAGTAAGTTACATTAGTTTGAGTTTGGATTGGTGATTTGGAATTATTTTAATTTTAAGCTATGGATGTGACATGATTATCCCCTTAATGGTTGATTAAAAGTTAGGATTTGGGGATTTTAGCTAATTAAATAATAAACTCTAAAGTCTAAACCGTAAACCCTAAAGCCATCATTTTTTCTTAGGCTCTTAATGAAATTTGGTTGTCTTAGGCAACTCCACCAAATTTCATTACCTTATGCCATGTAATTGTTTCCTAGGATCTTGCAGCATGTAGATCCCCTTAAGCTATCCTATTACCTTAAACCCTAAACTCTAAAGTCTAAACCCTAAACCCTAAAGCCATCATTTTTTCTTTAAAGGCTCTTAATGAAATTTGGTTGCCTTGGGCAACTTCACCAAATTTTATTCATTTGAGCCATGCCATTTTCTCCTAGGACCTCACTAGACGTAAATCCCCTTAAGCCATCCTGTCACCCTAAATCATAATTCAATTTTCTTAAGGGGTTCCAATATGACATTTCTTAAGAGTCAAAAGAAGTTCTTAAAATTTGGTGATCAAAGTTGCCCAAGGCCCAACCAAATTTAACAATAATAAGATCTTGCAAAGTTATACAATATCAATAGTTAATTGTATTTTCATTTCAATATACTTGGATCACTCATATCGATGCGAGGAGTTCACTCATATCATAAAGATCACATGGATCCATTCAATAATATTAGCAATCCACCTCCACCTCAGCCCTCCACACAAAGTAACCCCCACCTCCACCACCTGAAATCAATAGGCATGCTTTCGTTTGCAAGCACAAATCAATGCTTAAACAGAACCATCCAAGATCAAATCAACATTATTCAAAATGAAGAATGTGGCGCTCTGTGAGGATGTTTGCATCTAGGATGCAAACCCTTGTTGATGCTGTCAGGGCTATGGATGGGATCGTAGATGAGCATCGACAATGGCTAGAGGAGAGAACTCCTAATTTTGAAAAGGAAAACACAAAGAAATGAATATCTATGCAATAGAGAGCCATAATAGTTTATAAATTAAAACAATGATCTTAAATAGTTATGAATTTATACATTTGGTGAATGATGGATATTTTGTGTGATGAATTTATAAATTTGGTTCCAAATAGATATTTTTAGTGACATGAATTTATGATTTTGGTTCTAGATGGATATTTTTAGTGACATGGATTTATGAATTTGGTGGAATTTATGAACTTATAATGAATAGTATATAATAGTATATATTTTGTGACTATCTACTAGATCATGATTTCTCCTGCTGAAAAATTGTAATATATGTGTGTGTGTGTGTGTTAGACATAAAATGAGATTTTGTGAATGTTTCAAGTTTATTGTTTTGAAATATTTATGTGCATGTATTAAAAATTTGCATATATAGTTCTTAAATTTTGAAATTTGTATGTATGTACATAGTTTAGTTTAATGATTTGTACGCATACAAATTATGCATCATATTTTTTATTTTAAATGTACATGTACATACATTTAATTTTTTAATTTTGTATGGACATGCTCTCTTGAGGTTGAACAATCCCAATGTATATATATGTGCATTTCAATTAAATATATGAGCTTAATATATATGTTGCTAATCCTATTTCAATTAAATATATGATCTTAATTTTTGTATGCACATGGACTATTTTGTATGATTTAAAATGTAGGTGCACATTATATCAAGCATATATCATGGATGATTTTAACATTGATGATATCATCAATCCACCACCTGAGCCACAGCCAGATCCCCCTCCCTCCCCCCCTCCACCTCCACCTCCCCCTCCCCCTCATATGCCACCTCCAGCACCTATGGCATCTGATGAGGCTTGCTTGAGAGCACGAATAAATGATCAAGTCACATCCTTACAGACACAAATCAATGCTATGCAGAGTCAAGCATTGATTGCTCCACATGTGAGACGTTTTGCATATGTAATGCAAAACGTTGTTGATTCCATAGGATGATCGATTCTAATCTTGATAGGCATCGACGAGAGAGAGAACAAATGAGACAATTTTATTATGATGGTCTCTCTTACAAACAAATATTAGACCTTAAAATAACGAAATCCTATCTAGCCCCCTACTTTCTTGACCCCATTACCCGACAACCCATTCCACCCAACAAATCTAGAATATCCATGAGGTGGTGCATACATCCTCAGATGATTGCACATTATTGGGATCGATGGTATATGGTTTTTGATAGTCCCCCACATGCTAATTGGGAGTGCCCATTGTATTTTTTTAGAAAACTATATGTAGAGTTTGTTTTGGTTTAAAAGCCCAATTATTTTGATTTTAGATCATTTCAGGGTGTTGGTGGCGGCATGCCACAACAGAGATTAGGGGCAA
>VDFB02281492.1:582946477-583247483 GCA_007258455.2 Sequoia sempervirens
CTTAAGGGGATGTCTAAAGGGGTCATAATATGTCTTAAGGGGATGTCTAAAGGGGTCATAATACAACATCTAAAGGGGATGTCTTAAGGGGTCATAATAGATTTTCTTAAGGGGATGTATTAAGGGGTCATAATACAGTGTCTTAAGGATATAATTGATTTAACAATAATGTATGCATGATATTTAGTGATTATACAATTAGAATATAGTCAATGTCAACATTATTATATCCAGCATCTTGTAAATCTTCTACAAACAAATTTACCATTTTACTAACATGTGGATTTGAAGACGTACCTGGATTTGTGTATATTGAAACATTCTCCATAGCATTCAAAGAGGGATTTGAAGACATAGTAGGACTTGTTTGTATAATCATATTCTTCTGCAAATTGACTCCTTACAAATTAGCTTCATCTACAACTATGGTATCTTCAATGTTTTCATCTTCAATAGTTGTTGAATTGGTTGCTCCACCACCGTTCATTGATTTTATTCTCATTCTTCTTTCTCTTTGTCTTTGTCTCTCTTTTTCTTTATTTGCTTCAACTTCTTGAGGAGTCAATGTCTTTCTTCTCTTATTACGTAAATTTATCTCCCCATAATTTATAAAATTCTCAAGCACAAATGAATGTTACTAGTGAAATACTTCAAATATTGAATCCAAATTGTGCTGGAATACCTATTATGGAAAAATTCTTCCTCTTGTGTTCCTCAAAACAAGTAGAAAAACTACCACAATTCCACTTTAAAAAATTGTTTCTTCATGCTTCCCTTTGAAAAATTCAATCCATATTGCAAAATTCCCCACTTCAAAAATGGTGTAGATGATGCTCCCTTTGATAAAATCAACAAAATCAAATTCAGACTCACCTCAAATACAATAACTTTGCGAAAAATAATTGATTTTAGTGCTCTCTACCGCATAGCGTAAGATGCAAAGTTGCAGACTTGACAGTAATTGTTCACAGTGTTTTTAAATAATATAAATGGGATCTCATCTATAAAACGGGATCCTGCTTATAATTAAATGGGATCCCGATTACCAAACGAGATCTTGTTTACTAATGAATGGGATCCCACTCTATAATCAGGATCCCATTCACTAGAATCGTGTGTGGGAGCCGTTGTAAAGGCAACGGGATCCCGTCTTATAAACGGGATCCCGTTACCTGTACAACGGTCGAAATAGAAACGGGATCCCGATTATAGCATGGGATCCCATTTATTATTAAACGGGATCCCGTTTTATAATTGGGATCCCATTTTTTTAAATTTGAATTTTTTTGCATCGTGGGCGGGTTTTTGCCAAGGTTTTCGGTTCGGGAAAAGCTTTGGAAGTCCGAACCTAAGCCTTCAACCTGGTTTGACCTGCAAATTGAAGGCCCTAACAATGTCAAAGAAAAATATCGACTTTGGACATATGGTTGACACCTTTTAAAAAATTAATAAATTAAAACCCATTTTAGATCAAACAATGCAGATTCTAAATATGTAATTTGTTTTGTAAATTGAATTATTTTTTCTATTTTTCAATTAATTTCTAATAAAATTGGTCCATAAACTTTAAATATCGAGTTTTTTACTATTTTAATAACTTTTGATCAACATAACATTTTGACAAACGGATTGCAACGGAGAAAACTTCAGATAATTTTCTAATTTGAAAAAAAATTCAAAAAATGATAAGTTTAGGTCATCTTATGCATGTCGTACATGACAATTTTTCAAAACGACAAATCTGCCTAATAAAAAATTAACAAAAAATAAAATATTCAATAAAAAATTACAAAAAAATATCTAGAGCAAGGTTCAGTGAGTGATAAAACTTTTCCCAAAAGGATTTAGAAAAATATGATAATTTAAGTCAAAATATGGATGTCGTACACGTGCATGGTATGGTAAAAAAAAATGACTTTTAAACTGTGGTTTTTTGAAATGCCTATTGAAACTCAATTTGTACAATCTGGGTATTGAAATAAATTACATATTTGGAAACTAGACTCCAAGCACTACATTTTATGATTAGTGACTTTTTTAAAGATTTCATCTGTAAGTGCTTCAAATTTTAAGGTCAAATGTGTCAAATACTAAAAATTAGGGAAAACACTTCCACTTTTTGGCCAAAAAGTGGACTCAACTTCTTGCACACACCCAGTAGCCAACAGGATCCCAACCCACTTCTCACCAAAGGAAAGGCAATTGTTGGTAAAGAAATTTTTTTAGCTTTTCATGGATTGCAGATTGTTTATTCTACACAGGACCTGACCAAGTCATGAGAAGGTGTGTTAGGAAAAATGAGACCTATGACATTTTGCATGCCTATCATGATGAGCCATGTGGAGGGCACTTTGCAGCCAAGAGAACATCTATGAAAGTGTTTGCTGCTGGATACTATTGCCCCACACTACACAAAGATGTTGCAGCCTACACCAGAAAATGTGAAAGATGTCAACACATGGGGAGACCAACAAGGTCTGATGAAATGCCCCTATATCCTCAAGTGTTAGTCAGTCCTTTTGACAAGTGGGGCATGGATTTTGTTGGGCCTATTGATCCTCTATCCAATGGGAAATCATACATTTTGTTTTGCACTGATTATGTAACCAAGTGGGTGGAAGTGAAAGCAATGACACATGCCCATGACAATAAAGTTGTTGAGTTCCTGTATGAGTAGATTTTTACTCGGTTCTAAGTCCCAAGGGAACTTGTTATTGATCAAGGAGCTCATTTTACATCAAACTTAATCATTGCATTGATGAATAATTACAAGATTAGGCATAAAAAGTCTAGCCCCTATCACCCTCAAGCCAATGGTCAGGCAGAGGTTACCAACAAAGAAATTGAGGCAATCCTTACTAAGACAGTACAATTACATAAGAAGGATTAGAGCAGTCACCTTCTTGAAGCAGTTTGGGCTTATAGGACAACATGGTAAACAACTATAGGGTTCACTCATTTTGAGTTACTCTATAGAAAAACTACCATGTTGCCAATAGAGTCTGAGCATAAGACCTTAAGGACTACTCTCCAGCTTAACATTGATATTTTAGAAGCCCAAAAGGAACGCCTCCTGCAACTGAACACATTGGATGAAATAAGGAAAGTTGCCCTGGAGCATACTGAATCTATCCAACAACAAATAAAAAAATGGCATGACAACCATATCAGAACCAAGCAATTCTCTACCGGTGATTGGGCGTTGCTCTATGACTCTAGGTACAAGGAAAATAAAGGTAAACTCACCACAAGATGGCTTGGTCCTTATGAAATAGAAAATGTGTTTGATAATGGTTCAATTCAGTTAGCTACAATAGATCATGTCTGATTCAAGCTATTGGTTAATGGACACCATCTTAGGTTGTATCATAAGCCAGCGTCCAAAGCAGAATTTATAAAACAGTTTGTTTCAGATGTGGCCACTGATCTTCCTGCAGCAAAAGGCTTCAGCCTTTCTCTTGCAACATCTCTTTAAAATTCTATGTTGCATGCCCATAATAAAGGTTTCCTTTTTAAGGAAGCCACTTTCTCCATTTTTCATCCATCACCACCATTCATTCCCTCTTCTTCCACGTCACCCATTCATGTCATCCATCCTGTCGTACCACCCTCATTTATGGTTTCAATACTAGCTGTCATTTCATGCTGAATTGTGATCTTTTCCAGCATGTACGAGTAGTTATTATAAGGTATGCGATATATTTTATTGTCACATCATTTATTTATTTCATTTCTTCATTAATTTCTATGTACATATCAGTCATTATTGCCTAATCTTCACCTATCATTTTGCACATCTGTGGGCAGATGTCAAATTTTTAGTAGGGGGCGGGATAATCCATTTCAAACTTTTTCCACTGCCACTGTCACAACTGTTAGGATATTTTTATTTTCTTGTACTTTCCAAATATGTCTGCATGTTTTTATCCTAAACAACAATTAACTACTTGATTTGGGTAGTTCTTAACAATCATTTCATGCAATTATCCTTTGATTCATTCTTGGAAAAATAAAGAAAAGAGACGGTAGGGCAGAAAGAAGCAGGGGAAAAAAAAAAGCTTTTTGAATATTCAAAAGAAGTTTGAGTTTCAGGAATCTCAGCAGGGATAATTTGTGAATATGGGTGGCCAGTTAGTAAGACATGAGCCTATAGCTCATGAGCTCTTGACAAAAAATCCTCAAACAGTTCAGGCATTTAGCAATTGTGGTTGGTTGAATTATTTTCTAAGGTTAGATTCCTTTAATGAGGAAGCTGCATGTGAGTTTTTGAGAACTCTTTCAGAGGGAGAAGCTATAGTCTGGGGTTTGATAGTAGCTGTTACAGAAGAGCGGATTTCAGAAGTAACTGGGCTTCCGGTAGTAGGAGAAAATTTTTCTTCAGATGCTGTCTCTACTAGGGAAAAATTTACAGTACCAATAGATGGACCCTTAGAGGTTTCCAAACAAGGATGCAAACGAGTGTCACTACCTCCTCCATACCCAGAATATGTTTCCTTCATAATTAGGTACTTGACTTGTGAGGTACATTTTTCCTATTTGCATTCCTATCATTTTAAACTGTTGACTCATATGAGGCACGATTTAGCTGTCAATGTTCCAAATTTTTTGTTAAACCTTTTCAAACAATGTTCCCATGAAACCCAGAGGGGTGGGGACAACTATGTCGCCCATCATGCCCTCATTAAAATCTTGATCGAGCATTCCTTGAGGGATGTATCACCCCTTTCTTCATAAGAATTCATTGCCCAAAAGGGTCTGCAACCTCCAGAGCCTCTTAGAGCACTCCCTGCGTAGCACAAGAAAAAGAAACAAATAGTAGAATCTACAAGTAGGGAAGCAGAGCAAGAATCATCTGCTCCTGCAGAACATAGTCTTGCAACCTCCACACCAGAGTCCTCTACCCATGTACAAACCAAGTCTATCAGTAGACAAGAAAAAGGGAAAATGAAGGTAGGAGAGTCATCTAAGGTAGAACAAACCCCAGTATCTGAACCTCATGTTCAAAAGCGAAAACGTTCTACTTCACTCTCTCCTACAACATCTTCCCCTATAACAGTTTATCCTATAGCAACGCCTGTTGCTACTGCAATTTCACTATCATCTTCTCCTACTGAGTCTGAATCCTCTAGGCCGGTTAGAAAGAGGAAAGCCACGAAAGTGTCTCCTTCAGATGTTACTTCTGAAACATTTCCAAGAAGATTTTCATCAAGAAAATAGTGTAAAGTTACCTCAACCTCCGTTCAACCTGAAGTTATAATAATTTATGAGGAATCTGAGGAATTCAGTCATGATGTTTCTCAGAATGTATTTGAGAATGTTCCACAAAGACCGTCTGTTATTCCTGAGGAAGCACAATAGGATAGTGGTAATAAAAGGGGGATGCCAAGTCTTGATGACTTGGCTGAGGCAGGTAGGCAAGTTTCACAGGAAGCACAATCTCCTCCTACGCAGCAATAGGAATCCATCCTGCAACAAGAGGAGGAACAACCTAAACAATTAGAAGTGTCCAATGACATCCCATTACCCCTTGCAGCTTGTTAGGCAATGGTTGTTTATAAAAGAACATTGTTGATTGAATTTTTGGAATATCTTAGGACTACATGGCGGCCTGTTACATTTCAAACTTTGAGTTTCTGCCACTTAACTAAAACTAAAATTCAACAAAGTCTTTGGGAGGAAGAAAAGAAGCAATTGAAAAGAAAAATTGAAAGGAAAAAATAGGAAATTCAAAAAAATGAAAGAGAAAATGGACGAAATGATGAAGGTAACTAGTAAAATCATGGAATGTAGACCACCACCTAGGGTATATGCCATGTGACTTAAAGAGAAATTCCTTTGGTTTCAATTGATGAGAATTTCAAGGAATTTAGACCCTATTATTCACACAGCCAAGGAATTTTATGATGCGTATTAGGTAGCACCTAATTGGCTAAAAAATTCTTTATGTGAATTCTATTTGCATGGTTTGTTAATTCCCTTTGAAACAGAGTGGAATCCACTTCTCTACATTGGTGACATTCATCTAAGGTCACTCATGTCTTGGGTGGCCAATGAAACTAATTATGGATGATAATTAGAGGCTTATGAAGAGGCTGAAAGGAGTGAACCTATTCCATTGTGACCTGAAAGATCAGATCCCCATACAATTCTGAGAACTTGGCTTACCGTTGCATATGGATTCAATGATCAAGAAGTTAGAATGAAAATATTTGATATTAGGAAGCAGGTGTATGATGAATTCAAAGACCAACCATATCTGTTTTGGAAGCTTTCATCTTCCAGAATTGAAGCAAGATGGGAAAAAATGACTGTTGGTCTGAGGAAATCTGAGCCTCATAGCCCTCTGAACTTTAAAGTAGCCATAAGAAGGATAGAGAAGTACATGCAGCTTGGTCTCCAGAAGAGGTTTGAGTTATGGTTACCATTGAAATTTCAACCTCTAGTTCTAATGTGGCCACTTTACCCTTATCGAGCTACAGATGTTAATGAGAATACAGAAACCCGCAGGTATGAGAGATGGCAAAATTTTAGAGGTTTCTACTACAAATTTGGAACTTCATTAAAGGGCCATGCTACTCCTACTGATTTCAGAGAAACAACCAGGAAGATAAATGTTGGAGGACCATCATTAGGATAAGTAGGGGGCAAATTATGAGCTCAAAATATGCTCATAATTTGAGTATTATGATGTATTTTTAATACCCTTACTCTTACTGCACTAATGGTTGTTTTAACTCTTTTATTAAAGACTTTTTATCTAAATCAGGTAGTATCATGTAGCCACACATTCCTATATTCCTACAACTTAAAATCTCTATGTGTCTATATTAATTACCATGTTTGACCTCCCGAATGACTGATATAATGCATATGGTTTTTGAATAATGAAATAGATTTAATATGTGATTAATGAATGTATATCATGTTATTTTCCATGCTTGCTTTCTTTTCCTTCTATTGCCTTGTGTATCACAGGTTGTTGAAGGAAGCATGAACGAGTCAAGTGCATCAGATCTTGACCTTGTAGTAAATTCCATTTCTAGCACGACATCGAGGAAGTTGTTCTAGTGAAGACTCTCTGACCGGGTCATTGGGAAGAAATCTAAATGATCATTAATATGGAAAGAGTGGAATGCTAAATTCTCTTTGAATCGTGTTGAACAGATATGTCTTCATTTATGAAAAGTTTGTTTCTCAGTTTCTGGATGCATTTATGTTCATGTCTTTCTCTATTAGAGTTAGGTAGTTAGTTTCTTTTCTGATATAAATAAGTGTTCCTCCTGCGCGAGTGAGCAATAGAAGATAGCATGTAAAATTTAGTATTATAATGAGAGACAATGTTTTGTGTTAGTTTTCTTATAAGCAGAGCAATCAATGTATATGATTCCAAGTTTATGAATAAAAGCTAATGAAGTTCTAAGTTCAATTCTTGCATAAACTAGCTGATGCTTGCTAAGGGGGCCCACTTAGTGAGTATCTGTAGTTAGTTAGTTGTTTATCTTCTGTTGATTATGAATTAGATTTTATTCTCAAAAGTTTCAGCACAAACTCAGTCTTATATTGTTCCTGCAACATTAGGAATCCATCCCTGTGTTTGTTCCTGCGGCATAAGGCCAGTTCATAGTTTGTTTCTTAGTAATAGTTGTCATGGTTTCTATTTTGATTAAGATACACTTAAGTTAAGAAGACTTTACATTGCATTCCTGCAGCATAAGTAGAATTCCTTCCAAGCATTTATTTCTGATAAATTGTGACTGAAACTCATTTGTAGTGCACATACAATGTCGCTCCATTTCAAGTATACGTTCCCTGGTTTGACAATGTAAATGAACGCCCAGAAGAAGATGTTAGTCACCTACTGGAATGTCCAATTCCCAGGTTAGGATTTTCCATGACTTTTATATCCTTTTGTGGACTCGACCAATTAAATCCTACATTGAACCTATTATTGTTGTCGTTTATTATGGTAACATTAATAAGACTATCTAGGAACAAGAACATCCTAAATATTTATACTAGCCTTAATAACCATGACTATCCTAAATATTTATGCCTTTAGTGATTTCATGAGAGTATTTTTTGTCTTATTGTTGTTCTCTATAATGGCACAATGATAATATGTAAGAAATTAAGTGAACAGATCTAGCTTAATTATGACAATAACCTATTCCGATTATTATCTTATGGAAACATTAGCATTCCTACTAGTTTCTATGAAAGAATTATAACTCCTCATGAGAAGCATAAAACCTATAGAATTGATGCATGAATTTATTTTATGTCTTTCCATGATAAAGTCCACTAAATTATAGTCTCCTTTGTTGTCTTTAACTCCCTATTGAAAATTCTTAGCACTTTCAATAATGGCTCTATGGATACCATACAAATATTCTAAAGGTAGGATATCCCCCCTGATGCTATTAAGATATCCTAAGAAATATTATAGTCCATTAGTCATAGACGTATAACATCTTGTGCCTATGTTTGGTAGTGTTATTGTAGATGAAGAATTATTTTGGATGGTAACTTTATGGGCTAAGTAACTAGCCTCTATTTTTTTGAATTATTTCTTAGGTTAATACTATCTTATTGTTGTTGTAATAGCCCTAAGATGCCATTTATTTTTGACAACATGGTTGTTCTTAGATGGTGTTGAATATTCCACCTAGTTTTTGGACAAATCTTTCTTCTTTCTTAGTAGACTATTACCCTTGTGAGGAATGTTCTTTACACTTCCTTTATAATCATAGAGTTGGTAAGGAAGATATAACACACTATCTAGGGTTTGGTGAAAGTACTTTTCAAGGTTATTTCAATTGGTATGAGTGTTGATTGTTGACCACCCAAAGAAAATAACAATCTTTACTATGTAGGACACTCATATAAGATGATAACAAATGCATTTATCTCTACAATCATACTTACACTCTAATGGTGAAATTTTGATTAATATGAAAAAATATTCTTTATGGATTGAATGAATTTATTGGATCTAAGGAACGATGTTGACCTTTAAATAAATATTCCAACTACACAAAAGAAAATCAAATATATTAGATCCTAAACATGATTATACTTGCATGCATGTCAAATCATAAATCACCATATGAAATGATAATTTTTTTTTAGGCACATCTCACAAAACTAAAACCTTTTAATTCTATCTCTACCGACGGTTGAAGAGGTATGAATCTACAACCTATTTTATCTTAGTTTCTTGAAATATTAGGACACATTTATCAAGATTTATGTGTAGAAATGAAGGTTTTTCACTGTATGATGTTTCCTTTGCATTGAGATTCAAAATGAGGTTGTAAATCACTACAATTAGTTAACCCTAAGGTTAAATCCAATAAAACAATATGTTTCAAAAATATTTCTATATTGTAAAACCAATTACACATAGTAAAAATCTAGTTTTATCTGTGTAACAACTATTATTGAAACTTAGATGGAGCGAAGCAAACTTGGGTGCCAAAACACAGGTTTGAATTTTGAAAGCGACATTGAGGGTGAGGATACAGATGCAAATGATGATGAGGGGGTATGTATTTTTGTAGAGCCCAGTTTCTTCTATCGATAATGATGAATGTGTTCCTCTTTCCATTGTGTTTATCAATGCTTTGGTGCATAGGTTTTGTTTGGCCTTTATGGGTGCTGAAGTTGGCTCAATCTTCCCATTGTGGTGCAAGAAGAATGGGAATGGGTGTGGTGATGCAAGGTTGTATTCTTCTTTCAGTGGTGAAGTCTTTGTGGTTGTTGATGATGTTGGTCCAGTGTTGGCTCATGGCCTCTGTTGCTCGTTGGCCCCTTCGAGGTCTCTGTTGATTTTGGTGTGGGTGGGGATATTGGTTGTGGTGTGAGATGATAGGGAGGCTTTGTTTCCTTCCTTTTCTCTTTTCCTAGAGTTCACCGTGTTGGGTGGTGGTGTCACTTTGATGGTGGTTGTGGGTAGTTCTCATGATTTTACTGTTTCTCTGTAGTTACTCCTTGTGAGTGATGACTTTAATCATTGGATTTTTTTCCCTCATTTGGGGTTCTCTGGTTGGTTTGTGGATCTCCTTCAGGTGAGTGCCTCTTCTTTGGGCACCCATTTTGGCTATTGGTGTGCCATAGTTCCAGGCCTGCTTGGTTCCACTTTGTCACATTTTGGTGTTGTTGGCTTGGCTACTAGGTCTGGGTATTTTCGTGCAACGTTTTTGTTGATGTGTGTTGAAGCTGTGCTCGATAGGGGTGAAGGTGGTGTTCTCGTCCTCTTATTTCCTCTTTTGTGTGGGTCACTTGCTGGTGGTTGGGGACAATTCATTGGCCTTTTTCCTTTTGTGGGTTTTGGTTGGGGCAAGGTGCTTTTGTTAGTGTGCTTTGTATGTGTGGAAGCTTTTGGGGTCCCGTTGTTGACCTATGATTCTTCCCCTTTCATGGGGTTTGGTGGGGACTTGTGGTCTCCTAAGGTTGTGCTTCAGTTGAAGCCTATTGGTTTCCTTGTGTTGTGTGCCTTGGGCCTAGTCTGGTTGGCTCGGATGGGTGGTTTCTTTAAGCTATTGGATGTGTTGATTTTTTCTTCTTGTATCATGTTTTTGACACTTGTTATGCCAACGGATGTAATGTGTTTCCTTTCTACTTTCATTGGTTTCTGCCATGTTTTACAACTGGATTCTTTTGAGGTGGAGTGTGCTTCGATTGAGCTAGAGCCCTCTCCTTTTGAGGTGGAGATGGAGGTTGTTGAGATGAAGGAGAAATATTTCCTCTCTTACAAGTTCCTATTGAGGTGGAGCTTGTATGTGCATGTGAGTGGTAGATGTAGTTTGGATGGTTTTCATTTTGTTTGCTCCTATAGAGGGGAGTTCTCTCTTTTGAGGTGGAGCTTGGGTTAGTATACCAGGTGGGTTGGAGCTACAAGTTGGTTGATGCTTCTCATTTTTCAGCTTGGTTTTTTCTATCTATCTTTCCTTGTTGTTCTCCTTTTGTGGTTGGGAGATTGGTGAGAGGTTGGTATGCTTTGGTTCGGCCACTGTAGAATTTTTCTCCTATAATAGTGAAGCCCTCCCCTATTGAGGTGGAGCTAGAGGTTGTTGAAATGGTGGAAAATGATTCTCTCCTTTGCTGGTTCTAGAGTGTGCTTGCTCTAGAGGGAGGTTTCTTTGGTAGTTCTAGTGGGGAGCCCCATCCTTTTTTGGTGGTTTCAGGATCGGTGCTTGATTGGTTGGTGCATTTTGAAGAACATCTCTGCAACAATTGGTGATTCTTATCCCTCTTTTGAAGAACATTTTTGTGTCATATGAGAAGCATCAAGAGAGTGTATCAAGAGGGATGCAAGTAATAAAACTCTAGTATTGAGATAGTTAGATCCTCGAAGAACATGGTATTCATGAATATTAAAGCAATAAATTTTTCTATAACCTAAAGTGAACTATAGAGAAAAATCTAGCTAAAATGATAAGGCAATTGAAAGAATATAAGGAAATAATGAACTTAGAGAAGTTTGAACTTATTTTTAGGGATAATATAAATATGGTTGCTATGGGGAAGAAGAGGAAGTAGATAAGTTTTTATTTGGTGAAGAAGAGGAGACATTAGCAATAGGATAAAATAAGTCACCTAAAATTTAGAGCTTTCCAAGGAAACTTTGGAGATGATAGATACGAGAAATTCCTAGGTTGAGGAAGAAAAAAACTAAACAAAAATTAAAGATAAATCAATTACTAATTTGGTGTGCTATCAACCAACACATTCCCCAAGCTAAAGAGACACTACAAGGATATGAACCTCGTGGATGAAGAGTCACCTCCCATTTTATCAAAATCATGTAGAGTTTCTAAAGAGTCCATCTAAGTAGTGAATCCTTAATTAGGTTAGAGAAAGCAAGATCAAGAAGAAATTGTGTATGATATTTATGATAGATATTACAAAATGAGTTCTTAGATGTTAAATTGTCTAGAGATACTTGTAGAGAAAGTACTTTGGTCAAGTAGAAAAGGAGTGAAACTAGAAAAAGAACCCATGATACAGAGAGAAAAAGAATGGAGAGTAGAGAATAGATTGGGAGAAAGGATAATCCCTCACCATGCAAAATAAATCAAGAACATGTTCACATCCTCCAAATATGGATGGACATATGATCTTAAGCTCCCTATTTTGATAAATACACCAAGGATGCTAGCGAACATCTCTTTACCCTAGATTTCCATTTGAGTGGGGTTGGAAATAATGATGACTAGACCTAATTATATGATTTTGTGGAGACCTCACTAATGAGGCCCTGAGATGGTGTATTAAGGAATACCTCGAGCAATGATATAACATGGAAATAATTGAGTGACTTATTTTTGAAAAATTTCTATTCACCTAAGGTATGAAAAAAAGCATAAATAAAATGTGGAAGATGACAAAAACTAGAAGGAATCATTAAAATAATATGAATAATGATTTAAAAGCGAGGTTAGAAAACTAGAAGAAACCTTGACAAAAAATTAATGAAGTGGATGGTTTATTTTAGGGTTAGCCCCTCACATCATAGAAAAATTAGATGAGAAGATTTCATCTTTGTATAAGGATGTAGTAGAATCGATTGCCATAATAGAATCCTAGTCAAAGATATGAGAGAATTATATATTAGGAAATGATGAAATTGATAATTTCAAATTAGACTAGGAAATTGTAGTGCTGAAGTAATAAATTCTAATGAAAGATGAGGATATGTGCAGGATCATGATGGGCCAAAAAGTGGCAATATTATGGGTATTTGTAGGGTATGTGGCTGATGACTTTTTTTTTACCCAAAACTGATGAAATGAAAAGGGTTTTTAGAGGAGATTTTCAGCTTTTGACCAATATAAATTATGCTCTAATTTTAATTTAATAAATAATTATTATTCATTTTCTATTAGAATTACGACTAAAGTCCCAATCAATAGGTTGATTGAAAAACATCTATAACTTTCAAACGGTATCACATTTTTTGAATCCAAAACATGCATCACATTCTATGCTTCACATACTATAGGATTAAAAAAAGAAAAATTAAATTTCATGAAGTTTTGACCAAGTTAAGGTGGTCGACATACGAGTTTTAATATTTTTTTCAAAATTGTAATAAAAATTCATAATTAATTATTTACTTGGAAAAAATTATAAAAAATATGCATCACATCCGACATGAGTCCTCTACTTATATATAAATATTTTAAAAAAAATTATCATTTTATTATGGTTAGGGTGGTCGACAAACACCTACTTCTTATTTTTTCCCTAAAATTTAAGTACTACTGCATTGAAATTTCAAATTTTCACCAAATAGATTTTATTTATTTTTAAATAAACCTAGTAGTTTAGAAACTACATTCAATTTTCTACAAATTTTATTCTTACATATTTTTGAAATAATATAGATAACTTATTCAAATTTTTACGTCAAGTTGCCTAACACTAATTGTTTTGAATTTTTTGCCACTTAAGGGCCTATTTTTTCTATGATGATCCTGCACATACCCATGAGAAGGTTATGACATTTTCCACACCTGGAAGAAGTAAAATTCGGTCTAAATATTATAGTAGGGAAAAACATCTAAGGAATAAATGTTTGATAATCAAAGGCACCGCGAGGGCTACCATGCCAAGAGGGGAACTTGAGAAATCCCCTAAAACATTAGTTTAAGTATATACTATAAAATATAAAGTGGTACAACCATAACAGAAATAGGTGTCCAATGTTACTTATGAAGAAGATTAATATAAAGCAATGTTTCATGGATTGACTAGGGAAGCATTTTTTTGATATGGGTATGGATAGAGAATAGGATTTAGCTATAAGACCACTTAACAATATAGTGAGAACATCAATTGAGAGTAAGTATAAGACCGCTTAACAATATAGACTGTGTGGTACCACCAATTCAAGATGCAAGACCCTCCATGTGTAACCATGATAAATATTGAGAAGGAAGTAGTAGGGGAGGCTACCACAATAATGATAGAGGTATGTCAAAGAAAGAGAAAGTACCAAAAGGTCAAAATGTTATAAGTATGGTAAACTAGGACATTATGAGCTAATGAATGAAAAAGAAAAAAAAGGAGGAAATTCTATGTGATTTTTGTGGTGATAAATCACTATATATTTCTAGTTGTCCTAAGTTTAATAGTTCTATAAGAATGTGTTGGCACCATGATCAAAAAGTGAATACTTGTCTAGTCTAAATATAACCTATGATGCTAAAGTACTAATGAATAACTAAATAGATGAGAAAATGTTAGACAATGTAAGAATCAAATATAGAAAAAGAAAATGTATAATAGGAGAATCCTCATCGACAAAAGAGAAATTGGAAAAATTATACAAAGGAAAAAAATAAAAAATAAAAAATCAAGAAAAAGGCCATGTAGAAACTTAGAAAAAGAGAAAAAGAACTCAATAATTACTTAGGTTGGGTTTATGAAAAAAATTCAACGAAATGTCCATTTTATCATAATATAAGTCTTTGACAAATACCTAATAGTGTATTTGCACTCTATGCCTCTAATTTTATGAAGCCAACATCATAGTCTAGATTGTCAAAATTTCAAAACCAGAACAAAACCAACTTTTGAATTTTTAGGAACTAAAAATAAAACCTTGCTCGTTCCTTATTAGTATAGGTGTGATATGGTGCACATTATTATAGCGCCACCTATTTTTTAAATCACTTCATTTAGCGTCTCCAATAATATCCACAAGAACATTCTACCTATTTAAAATGATAGAAATAGTTACAATCTCTCACAACAATTTCTCACGTAACAGTATTAGAGATAAATTTTGTTATTGTGTGACAATCAATACATATCAAAGATTCTCAGAATGTATCTAACAAACCAAAAGTAATTGCCAACTTTTCACTATATTGACAAAGAATAATTCTTTCCTCGCCTTCCACATCACTAAGTAAATATCTTGAATATGGAAAATGCCATGTTGCCTTCATCTCCAAAGACAATCTCTCCAACTTTGCATAGATCTTTTGTGTTTGTGGATGTGATCTATCCCCTAAAAAGAGCACACAACATTTTATGACCTTCAATCCAACTACATCCAGGGATCTCTTTAATTCTTTATCATTTATCAATCTCCTTACCATTTGAACCTCACACCTCCTGCCCATGCCAACATAGATGTTTAAGAGAAAAATATAAGTAACACCATTTTTAGGATCCAAATAAAAAAGCAAGGTCAAGGCTGTAAATACTCCTAAACCTTTATCCATATGTGATCTGCAGGCACCAAGAGTAGGTATAACTAACATCTTAATGATAAAGTTTAGGGTGTCTACTAGAGCAGCTGTAAGTACAACATCTCACAAAATCCTTCTATCCTTTATGCTTTGTGTATGTCCATACCCTATTCCTAAGCCTCCATTCGACACAGGCAGCGAGGATGCTAGAAAAATTTGTAGAGTTTGGCTTTACAATCACCAATTGCAATTGCTTGAAAGTTTAAAAAGCCTTTTCAACAAATCCATTTTATGAATACCTTGCAATTAGGGTATTCCCTGAGAACACATTTCTTTGAGGCATTCTATTAAATAGTTCACATTGTTTGTCTATGCTTCCACATTCTTCATACATGTCTACCAGTGCAGTTGCAACTACAACATCTGAAAAAACTCATCCATCCTTAATCCTACGATGGGTGTGCATTTTCTTTAAAGTTTCTAAAATATTTTCAACAAACTATTTTATGCATATATTGCAATTGTAGGATTCCATAAGACCACATCTCTTAGGCATTCAGTCAAACAATTCATGTACCTACCTATCTTTGCTTCTACATTTTTCATACATGTCTACCAGAGCATTTCCAACTACACCATCTGAAAAATTTCCTAAACCCTCCGTTGTATAACAGATTCTCTGTTCCAAAGCTCCCATTTTGGCATCGGCTGGGATTATGCTGGAAAATGTAAACAGTGCGACTGCGTCTGGAGACCTTTTTTTTTTCATGTTGTTAAATAGTGCATAACATTTGCAGCGTGGGAATTTGAGCAATGCATGGGTGGGTGGGAGTTAGTTTCAAAAAATTAAATTAACTGCCATCCACCAAACAACCTTCATAGTGCAGATTCAAAATTGAAATGAAAACTTAACCGTCACAGTGACGGTTACCGTGCAGAGTAGAGGAGCGCAATGGAAAATAGAACGAAAACATGTTAAGAGGGCCCCACATGCACACCTAAGTGGTCAAAGCTTAGTGTGTGATCTTTAAGGCTGACCAATTAAAAATGGATCCCATAAGTCGCCAAATATATTTACAATATACAGTAAGAATGAAAGTAAAGTTCAATAGAATGTAGTTGATTCAAACTATGTTTATCACATTAGAAACAAAAAAAATGGATCAGAATATTACCATGGAGAAGTTGATTCAAATTTCCCTTTGACATAAACTCATAAATTAATATTCAATGTTCTTTTTCACAGCAGTAGCCCAATAAATTCACTATATTTTTATGATGGACTCTTGAGAACAACACAACCTACAAGTTACAGATTTTTGTTTAAATAGGAGAAATTCAATACCAAATTATTGAGGTATGTTATGGAAAAGATGGCTCGTGATTCACCGGCAACAATTCACTGTAAGAAAATTCACCATCATGATAAATTCATCGCAAGGAAAATTCACCATGGTCATGAAGTGTTGGTGGTGAATTTTCCTTGTGGTGAATTTGTCATGGTCATGAACTTTCTTATTTGAAGGTGAATTTTCCATTCCAATGATGAATTTCTGACAATGAATTTACTTGATACTGAAAAAAGAGGAAGGCCCAACTAAATGTTGGGAAAAGAAACCCAACTACAGTGGGAAAAGAGTGAAAAACATGCACAACTCAAAGGAGACAAACAAAAGGAGACAAAAATATATATATATGTATTCAATTTTTTATTTCATCAAAAGGATTACATTCAAAAATTTATTCACAAAAAACTCATAGCCAAAGCTCTGTACATTCTCATACAAAAAAAAAATTGTGCTAGTTTTGGTGCATCTTCTTTCTGTGTGCTGTTGCATGCTGGACACATTTTGGAGCACTGGAGCACTGTTAATGTTCTCTGCTACTACAGGTTCTCCTAAACTTTTACTTTTTGTAGTTGTCTGTTCTACTGAAAATTCCCTTGTTTGCTTCTGCAAAAACTTTTTGTCTCTGTGTCTTTTCTTTCCTTCTCCTTCTACAAAATAAAACATTCTATTCTTCTTTTTGTCTTTTTTTTCCTTTCCAAAATCTGGTGCCCAATTCAAATCAACCACCATAATTATTTTTCTGCCAAATATTAACTGGCTAGCATGGTGGTTAGACACGGCAAGGGGGGGACAGTCCAAATTTGATTTCATTTGAGGGTGCAATAAATGAACTTTCCCATTGTTGCTTGGGATTAAATATTCCAACACTAAAGAGAGACTCAAACAAACCTCTATTGTAAATTATTTTGATCCTTGTTTAGATGTTTCTGAACAAACCTTGATGGCTACTTCTCCTCCATTCTTTAAGCAGCCATAGAATACACGACCAAATCCTCCTCGCCCAATTTTCCTAGTAAACTCACCAGTCATTTCTTTGACCTCTTTGTAGCTATATTTTCTCGAACTTGGTGCTATTAGCTCCTTTGACACTACAAAAATAAGGTTTCCTATCACATGAGCATGCTTTCATTATTAAAATTGCTTACATTTCTCAATTTAGTGTAGTATTAAAAGGGGAAAAATAAAAAATTGAAACTTACTTTCTTCTTCGCTGCTTTTGTAATGTCTGTGAATAATTAGTGTGGCAGTGCATGAAAGGATGGCTAAAACTATGCCACCACTGGTTGCGAAGCTTATAATCAAACCTTTCTTTCTAGATGAGCTCTTACAGTTATTTTCACTCCTTTCACAAAGGTGCACGTTTCTAGAAAGATGACAAAAACAAATCAATCAGAATGCCAATAGATTTCATGCAAAAATAAACATCTTCGTCACGTAAAAAAAAATGACCCACAATACTTATAAAGGATTTTGTGGCAGTTACCTAAGATATAGGTTCTTGTTTTTTAACAAACCTACCAACATTGTTCCCATTAGATTGTTGTTCTCTAAATTACTGAAAGAAAGTTTCATTCGAGAGGAATTACCCTCTACCTAAATTCATTTACCCTTCTCCCTCCTCTTGAATTCCATAATAGTTCAACGAAAACACTTTGATATAAAATATTAAGGCAAATAAAAGGAAAAATAATTCATGAAAATTTATAGTCCAAGACTATACTAACAATTTTTTAAAGTTTGTCAAAGTAGCTAGCTAATGATTCATGTATCGTTCCATTTAAATTTTTGTCGGAAAGATCGCTGCAAGAACATACAGTTTGTGAACGAATTTTCGTGGTGGTAATAGTAAGCAGAAATAGAAATAATAATTAAACAAATTGATCCTAAAGCCTCCTCATGGGACCCCAACCTTAATGGGACTTCATAATTTATTATTTTAAAAATTTAAATTTGTACTATTAATATATTTATAAAAAAGTTATCATATTATTTATTTATAAAATATATTAGAAAAAAATTTACATAGTTTCAAGGGTAGTAAGAATGCTAATATTGGCAGGAATACTTCCAGTTAATCCTTTATTTGATAAATTACTGAACAATAAAAAATGTTAGCATCTTAAATTAATAAGTTATAAATATAAAAGTAAAGGAAAGTTAAAGTTGTCACTTACAAGGTTATCACTCTCATCATTGCAAATTAACCAATCCCATGAATCACTTAAAGGTAAGTATGGATCACCCACGTAAGTGTCATATCCCCTCGATACCTTGTTAATCATTTTGCATGACGCTAGCCCTGATGTAATTTGGACTCGGGTTGGAACTTCAGACTATAATGTGCTAACATAAATAACTATGTGGGTGTGTGTTAAATAGGAACCTTGATGTTATTATTATTATTGTGATTATCACTCTTATTATATTATTTTAATTTAATGCATTGAATGTTTGATTAATGTAGACTAACAATTTGGTTGTTGTACTGGTGTGAGGTTTGTTGTTGGATGCAGGTGCCAGGGGTGCAAAGTGAGGTGGATTATATCGTTTCGTTGGTTGAGAGATAGACAATTGGTATGTCATTCTATTGTTGACCTTGTCTATAGATTCCAATAGCTCGAGGTTCATCCAACCTAGGATTTATATATATATTTTTGCTAGAGCTACTTGACTCGGCTAGATAGAGCCATTAGGACCACTTAAATGTTTTGATTAAGATCTATGATTGAACAAAAAATAAATAAATGAATTGAGGACAAGTAAATAATAAATAATAAATAATAAACCATAAATTTACTAACTGCAAAATATTAAATAAAATAAAATAAAACAATTTAAAGACAATGAATAAACAAACAATCACCATGAATATTAAATAAAATAAAATAGATGGGAGTTAAAGAGAGAGAGAGAGAGAGAAGGCAATGAATCCCATGACTGTATAATGTTAAGGTGAATAAAAATAAAAATAAATCATAAAATTTGAAATGTCACTTGCAAGGGGCATATAAACCAAGACTCCCATTAATCTAAATAAATGAAAACAAGAAATAAAGTCCATCATCAAGAAAATATGGAAGGAAAGAGAAGGACATAGGAAAAGGAAGGAAATGCTTTCATGGGAGAAGAAGCCGGCTAAGAAAGTAGTAGAGGCAGAAATCTCAACCAAGGAGGAAGAAGCTTGGTGAAGAGGAGGATAACAAAAGCATTAAGAGGCTTGGAAACCCTTGCAACAGCCGCCAATGGAAGGAAAGAACTTTGACCAGCATGCCATGGAGAAACTCGTCCCTCTTTCCTCAAATCGACTGGCAAAGATCTCATTTTGCAGGAGAAAATGGTGGGGAAGAGAAAAGAAAGAAGGGTGTGGTTGTTTCAAGGGACTGGACGGGTTTTGACGAGGAGACCATAGTTTGACAGCTAGGGTATTCAATTTTTCTACTCCAAATCTCACCATCTCAGGTTTGAAATCCTTCTATTATGCAATACCATTCTATGATACAACCTTTGTGAAATTTTATTTTGGCTTTGGAATCTTGATGTAAAGTTCTTACAATAATTTGTTTTGAGAGCTCACCCCATTCTCAAGAGCTGGGAGTTGTATTTTTACTTTATAAATTTAAGCAAGTGTAAAGGAAATAACTTAAGAAACAAAAAAATGAATAGGGAATATCTTCTTGCCTAATCTGAACAAAAAAAAAAATGAAGCAAATGCATTAAAATACCTCTTTCAGCATAATTTTAATGGTCTGGTTTTTAGCAAGTAAGTTAGCTAGTAAAAAAATGAAGCAAAATACCTCTTTCAACATAATTTTAATGGTCTGGTTTCTAGCAAGTAAGTTAGCTGGTAAAAAAATGAAGCAAATGCATTAAAATACCTCTTTCAGCATAATTTTAATGGTCTGGCTTTTAGCAAGAAAGTTAGCTAGTAAAAAATGAAGCAAATGCATTGAAATACCTCTTTCAGCATCATTTTAATGGTCTGGTTTTTAGCAAGAAAGTTAGATGGTCAAAAATGAAGCAAATGCATTAAATTACCTCTTTTAGCATAATTTTAATGGTTTGGTTTTTAGCAAGAAAGTTAGCTGGTCAAAATTGAAGCAAATACATTAAATTACCTGTTTCAGCATAGTTTAAATGGTCTAGTTTTTAGTAAGTTAGTTGGTTAGAAATGGTGCAAATGTATTAAAATACCTCTTCTAGCATAGTCTTAATGGTCAGATTTTTATTAGTAAGATAGCAGGTCAAATCTGATGCAAATGAGTAAGATATCTCCTTTAGTTGTTGCCATAATGGTTTGATCTTACTTTAGAAGTGGAGTTGGGTAAGTCTGATATAAGAAAAATTTAAGATAACTCCCTTAGCTATTGTCTTATTGGACCAATTTTACCTTAGAAATGGTGCGGGTCAAATCTATTACAATTTAAATGAAAATTTGTGGGATGCTAACTCCATGTAACACCTACACATTGTATAATCTCTACTTAAAAGTGTTGGTGGCAAGGTATTCCCTCTTCATAGAGGTTTCCCAAATTGAAGCATCAAACAATGTTATTGATAAAAATAACTCTTTCATAACCTTAGGCTAAATCTAAGACGAAGATGTGGTAGAATGTAAGCAACATTTGGGGGAAGTTGAATTGATCTATCACTGTCCACAAATTAGATATCCCCTCCATACCTCTTTGTGTTGTTGGCTACTAGGACAACCATCTATATGTGGGTTATTTTTGTTATGAACAAGCAAATAGGTAGTCATTCTCCTCTAATGGAGAACTTGAACTGATGTAGTATGGAATTACAGTCCCTATAGCATTGTGTTTTGAAAATTATTCTCAAAGGAATTAATACAATAGGTAACCACCTCAAGCTACCTAGAGATGTAGAGTTACCTCCCCTCCACCATAAAGTGTCTAGGAGTAAGAGGTGCTCTTCTTGAAATATCGGGCCATTGCATGTTGGTTGCAACTATGATTGGAGACTATTGATCCTACGTTGGAACCTACTGAGTTGAGTTGGGAACCTACTTCTTGTCCAATGTTAGGCCTGAGCCAAGGAATAGTACTACTCGAGATGGACAGTAGTCTAGGAGTAGCGCTAGGCTCAAGATGGACAAAAGACTAGGGGCAGTACTATGCTTGAGATGGACTGTAGTCTAGGGGCGGTACTAAGCTTGAGATGGATGATGGTCTAGAGGCGGCACTAGGCTCAAGAAGGACAATAGTCTAGGGGCAGCAATATGCTTGAGATGGAAAAGAGTCTAGGAGCAGTACTATCTCAAGATGGTCATTAGTCTAGGTGCCTTCCATGCCAATGATGGCTACTCTTGGTTGCTTAGCCAATAGGACATCAGGAAGGAAAATTCCCTAGCAAGCTCAAGTAGGTAGAATGAACTCCTTGTGTAATCCCTATAGCCATTAAGGGATCCTTAAGCTACCATAGCTAGGTGTACCATGGAAAGAGGGTCACTAGGAAGACAATTTGCACATAGTTTAGGAAATTGAATGACACACCATCTCTCTCTCTCACCACAGGCCACATAATCCACTTGGAGGGGTGGATAGGATTTGAATCCACTTTGGTTGAGATCAGTTTGTACCCCACCATGAGTAGAGTAAGCAGGGATGTGGAGATAACTCAAAATCAATCATGAAGGTATGTACAAGCCAGTTAGTAGCTTCCTTATGGTTTAATGCAGCAATTCGTACTAGTAGGTTTATGTAACTGATATGATATTATAATGATTAAGCTGATCACCATTATTGTTTATATGATTCTAACCTTCTATGTGATCCTTCTTGCATGATGAAGAGAAAAAAAAATATTGTGTAGATTTTCTCCTCTTCGTTGGGGTAGTTTTTACATTGGTATCAGAGCAGGTTCTTGACACTAGGACCTAGGTTCTCTCTCTCTCTCTTTCATGGTACAAATAAGACTATTTGATAATGACAGCCATGGGTCGAGGGAAGCAAGGAAAGGGGAAGAAGAAGGCTTCGAGAAAACATTCCCAACAAAAGGATCCAAGACCAGTACTACCACGTGGCCAAAAATTGAAACTGAAACCATGTCTGACACAGATCCATTGGTAGAGACTATTAAGAGACTGAAAATCTAGAAGGGAAAGAAAATGGCCAAACCAGATGAAAGTCGTGAACCACCAAAGGGATGCACACAACCAAAGCCAAAAACCAAACCCTCTACTATTAGGGACTTCCCTTTCGGTTGTGGATGCAATGCTCCAATGCTCTCTAAGGAAGAAATTGTTGAATACAACCATGTCCATGCTAATATGTTTGTAACTATGGGGACCTCCAATGAGGAAGAATTTGAAGAGGAGGCACCTACTCTATAACTGAAACTACGTAAAAGATGATGAACTAGTACTAAATAAACATCATCTTCTTTTTTGTAAAGTTTCCAACTATTAATGATATATATATAGACTTATATATGCTTAAAAATAAAGGTGTTATGGTGAATGAGTTCTAATGGAATATTTAATGTCATGAATCTTATGTTGCGTATGAATTTCTTCTTGATTCTAAATATGATCTAAGACCAGATTTAAAACAAAATAACAATGACACTTAAATAACACCCTTTTTTCCTCGTAGAACCTATCTGAATCAATGAAGAGAACTTTGAAGAGAGGACCAAGCCCTATCCTTGTTGAAATGTTCCATGGAATTAGGGGTGTGTCGTCTCCACCTCCTACCATACCTGAAGATTTGCAAGCTGAATTAAATGCACTTCATGCAAAAATAGCATCACAGGAGCAGCAAATCGAGGAACTAACAAGGAAAAAAGAGCAAGGAACTAACCACAACACTAGCCTAGGAACTAACCACAACACTGGAATTGGAACGAAAGAGTCATATAGGGATCACAATAGGAATACAAGTCAAGAACATGAGAGGAGCTCCTAAATTCCCACCTACAGTCACTCTCGATCAGAGTCACAATGAGGAGTGGGAAAGGACCCATTGATTCAAGAATTGAAGAAAGTGCAAGGCCCTAAGTTTGATGGGACTAGGGGTGGGGATGCTGCTGAAGCTTGGCTCATTGGAATGAATAAGTATTTTGGGTTGATAGAATTAAGTTCCAACACCAAGGCTAGGATTTCCATTTATCACCTGGAAGGAGAAGCCTCGATTTGGTGGGAACATTTGGTGGAAATCAAGAACTATGATATCAGTCAACTAACTTGGGACAAGTTCACCAAGCGGTTTCACAAGGAGTACCTTTCTACTCATCATAGAGACCAAAAGATGACTGAATTCCATTCATTGCACCAAGGACGAATGTCGGTAGCTGAGTATAAGTCCAAATTCATGAGCTTACTTCGTCATGTGCCTTATATGAAGGAAGAAGAGGATCGGGTGAACAAGTTTATCTTGGGATTGAATAAGAATATTATGTATGCAACCAATCTCACTTGACCTAAAAGCTTAAACCAGGCAGTGGAGGTAGCTTTAGTTGCCGAAGAAAAGCATAAGAGCAAGTAAGAATGCAAACAAAATGCATATTCCTCCAACCATTCCGATAACAAACAGAGGGGTAATCAAGAAACTATAGCTAAAGGGAAGGCTTCTCGACAGACTAAGAGGGGCTGAAATTATAGGGAAAATCATGGGTCAGAAGGTCAAAAGGACAAAGGAGACAAAAGGAAAAAATCATTTAGGCATGAGGCACAAGGTTATTCCAAGAGATGCAGGGAAGACCAAAAGGGACCAACAAGTGGATGTTGGACATGTGGAGGTGACCATTATATGAGTGAGTGTCCCAAGAATCCAAACAAAACCACCAAACCTATTGCCAGAATTTATGCAGCCATGGATAATCGTCAAGCGGATCAACAAGCTCCATTGATAGAACTTCAAGGTACACTACTCAACCAATCCATTTCTATTCTGGCAGACTCAGGAGCCACAGATAGTTTTATTTCCTCCCATGCTATTCAAAAATGTAAAATTGATCATAAGAGTCTTAGTATAGAGGAGATGGAGGTTGAGTTTGGGTCGGGTAAGACACAAAAGATTAAATCTTTCTTGCGAGGAGATGAAATTGACCTAGGGATTATCAAGACCAATGTGGATTTATGGGTCACTCTATTATGATCTTATAATTTAATCCTTGGGATGGATTGGTTACAAAAGCACCAAGACAGGTTGGATTGCTACAACAAGAAGATCGAATGTCTAGATGACCAAGGGAGGTCGGTGGTTCTTCAAGGGATTAGGAGACCTGCGGTGGTAAGAATGATCTCTGCCATGCAAGTGAAAAGGGAAATGAAAAAGGGGAGTAAAATCTATCTAGTAAAGGTAGAAGAGGGCAATGATGATCCCACACCTAGCATTGAAGACCACCCCATTCTACAAGAGTATCGTGATGTATTCCCTGAAGAATTGCGAGGATTACCTCCTAAGTGACAGATGGAATTCACAATAGACCTAGTTCCAAGGGCTGAGCCTATCTCAAAATACCCCTATACAATGAACACTACTGAGTTACAAGAACTTAAGATGCAATTGCAAGATCTAATGGAGAAAGGCTTGATACAACCTAGTGTGTCTCCTTGGGGAGCTCCAGTGTTGTTCATTAAGAAGAAGGATGGAACACTGAGGTTGTGCATTGATTACCGAATGTTGAACAAGGTAACCATTCGAAATAGATATCCCCTACCTAGAATTGATGACTTGTTTGATCAAATGAAGGGAGCTACAATATTCTCCAATATAGATTTAAGGTCAGGTTATCACTAGTTAAGAATTAGGGAAGAAGATATTCCAAAGAAAGCCTTCAGAACTAGGTATGGCCATTATGAATTTTTGGTGGTGCCTTTTGGCCTAAAAAATGCCCCCTCTACTTTCACGAGCCTCATGAACCATGTTTTCCATGACTATTTGGAAAAAATTGTACTAGTATTTCTGGATGACATTCTAATCTACTCTAAAAATTTGCAAGAGCATGAGGAGCATTTAAGAATAGTCTTACAAAGGTTGAGAGATCATAAATTATATGGAAAATTTACCAAATTTTCTTTCTTTCAGCCTAAAGTGCACTATCTGGGACACATATATTGGCCCGAGGAATTGCAGTAGATCCAGCCAAGGTGCGAGCAATTGTAGAATGGTTGATTCCTAAAAATGTGACCAAAGTAAGAAGCTTCATGGGTTTGGCAGGATATTATCGATGGTTTGTAGAGAGCTTCTCTAAGATAGCTAACCCCATAACCTCCCTTCAATGAAAGGGAAAGAAGTTTGAATGGACAGAAAAAATGTGACATTGCATTCTAGAAGTTGAAGGATTATCTTACCACTGCACCAATTTTGCAAGTGCCTGATCCAGATAAAGAATTTGTGGTTTGGATAGATTCTTCATTGGATGGGCTAGGTGGAGTGCTAATGCAAAATGGGCGAGTGATTTCCTTCGAGTCCAAGAAATTGAAGGATCACGAACTCAACTATCCCACCCATGACTTGGAGCTGGTAGCAATCGTGCATTCCTTAAAGGTATGGAAACACTACTTGGTAGGAAGACCCTTCAAGTTGAACACTAATCATATAGGACTCCAATATTTGTTCACCCAACCGGATTTGAATGCATGTCAAAGAAGGTGGTTAGAATTATTAAGCAACTATGACATAGATATCTCATATGTTAAAGGAAAAGAAAACTGTGTTGCAGATGCCTTAAGTCGAAGGCCTAAACTAGCTATGATCTCACAACTGAAGTTTGAACTGCCATAAAAGATCAAGAAAATACAAAAATTGGATCCCTTTTGTCAACAAATGAGGGTAGAAATACAACGAGGGATTAATCCAGTTGAGTATCATGTGGGAAATGATGGAATTCTTCATTATTTGAACCAAATTTATGCACTGGAAGAGGGTAGTTTGAGAACAAAAATTCTCGCAGAAGGCCATAATGTGCCTTAACAAGCACATCCTGGGGTGACTAAGATGTATGCAAACCTAAAAACTCATTACTTTTGACCAGAAATGAAAAAGGAAATAGCTTGCTATGTCGCCAAATGCCTTGAATGTCAACAAGTTAAGGCGGAGCACTGTCATCCCGCTGGGACACTATATCCTCATGATATACCACAACATAAGTGGTCGGTAATCTCCATGGATTTTGTGATGGGATTTCCTAAAACTTGGCATCAACACGACAGTATATTAGTGGTGGTTGATAAACTAACCAAGGTAGCACACTTCATACCAGGCAATGTGAAGGATGATGCCCCGCTTTTGGCTAAAAGATTCATAAAGGAAGTCATTAGACTACATGGGATGCCTGAGGTAATCATTTCGAATAGGGATAAGTTGTTTACTTCTAGGTTTTGGACCTCTCTTATGACCACCCTAGGAAATCAAATCAATTTTAGTATGGCTTACCACCCTAAAATAGATGGCCAAACTGAAAGAGTTAACCAAGTCATGGAGGACATGTGCTCAGAATGTATGCCATGGATCAGACAACTAAGTGGGAATAGTATCTACCACTAGTAGAATTTGCATATAACAATTCATACCATTCTTCCATACAAATGGCACTGTTTGAAGCATTGTATGGTAGAAAGTGCAGAATGCCTATAGGTTGGGACAGTTTAGAAAATTGAGTAACTATAGGACCAGAGCTTCTTCAGGAATATGATACTCAGGTGAAAGTAATAAGAGAAAGACTGAAGGAGGCTTCAAATCGGCATAAAAGTTATGTGGATACCAAGTGTACACCAAGGGAATTTTTAGTAGCGGAAAAGGTTTTCCTACACGTCAAACCACACAAAAGCTCAATAAAGTTTGGAAAGGCTACTAAGCTGGCTCCATGATTCATAGGGCCTTTCAAGATACTTGAGAAAATTAGCCATGTAGCTTATCGACTAGCTCTTCCTCTAGCTCTCTCTCACATTCACAATGTATTCCATGTATCCTTGCTTAAGAAATATGTTGCTGACCCCTCACACGTAATTAATTGGCAAGCTCTGCAGGTAGAAGACACTGGAGATATCCACCTCGAACTGCTTGCAATTATACACAGGCGTAATCTGCAATTGTGCAATAGAACTATCCAGCAAGTTAAGGTCCTCTTGGACCAATATGGGGAACAAGAAGCTACTTGGGAAGATGAAAATGTAATGAAACTAGAATATCAATACTTGTTTAATTAAGCCGAGTGAGCTTAATCCTAAGGGGGGAAGTCTGTCATATCCCCTCGATACCTTGTTAATCATTTTGCATGACCCTAGCCCCAATGTAATTTGGACTAGGGTTCGAACTTCAGACTATAATGTGCTAACATAAATAACTATGTGGGTGTGTGTGAGTGTGTGTTAAATAGGAACCTTGATGTTATTATTATTATTGTCATTAAATCACTCTTATTATATTATTTTAATTTAATGCATTGAATGTTTTATTAACGTGGACTAACGATTTGGCTGTTGTGTTGGTGTGAGGTTTGTTGTTGGATGCAGGTGCTAGGGGTGCAAAGTGAGGTGGATTATGTGGTTTTGTTGGTTGAGAGATAGACAATTGGTATGTCATTCTATTGTTGACCTTGTCTATAGATTCCAGTAGCCTGAGGTTCATCCAACCTAGGATTTATATATATATTTTTGATAGAGCTACTTGACTCAGCTAGGTAGAGCCATTAGGACCACTCAAATGTTTTGATTAAGGTCTATGATTGAACAAAAAATAAATAAATGAATTGAGGACAAGTAAATAATAAATAATAAATAATAAACCATAAATTTACTAACTGCAAAATGTTAAATAAAATAAAATAAAACAATTTAAAGACAATGAATAAACAAACAATCACCATGAATATTAAATAAAATAAAATAGATGGGAGTTAAAAAATAAAAAAAGAGAGAGAAGGCAATGAATCCCATGACTATATAATGTTAAGGTGAATAAAAATAAAAATAAATCATAAAATTTGAAATGTCACTTGCAAGGGGTGTATAAACCAAGACTCCCATTAATCTAAATAAATGAAAAGAAGAAATAAAGTCCATCATCAAAAAAATGTGGAAGGAAAGAGAAGGACACAGGAAAAGGAAGAAAATGCCTTCATGGGAGAAGAGGGTGGCTAAGAAAGTAGTAGAGGTATAAATCTCGACCGAGGAGGAAGAAGCTTGGTGAAGAGGAGGACAACAAAAGCATTAAGAGGCCTAGAAACCCCCGCAACAACCGCCAATGGTAGGAAAGAAATTTGACTAGCATGCCATGGAGAAACTCGTCCCTCTTTCCTTAAATCGACTGGAAAAGATCTCATTTTGGAGGAGAAAATGGTGGGGAAGAGAAAATAAAGAAGAATGGTGTGGTTGTTTCAAGGGACTAGATGGGTTTTGAAGAGGAGACCAGAGTTTGACAGCTAGGGAATTCCATTTTTCTACTCCAGATCTCACCATCCCAGGTTTGAAATCCTTCTATTATGCAATACCATTCTATGATACAACCTTTGTGAAATTTTATTTTTGGCTTTGGAATCTTGATGTAAAGTTCTTGCAATAATTAGTTTTGAGAGCTCACCACATGCTCAAGAGCTGGGAGCTGTAATTTTACTTTATAAATTTAAGCAAGTGTAAGGGAAATAACTTAAGAAACTAAGAACTCAGAAAAATAAACTCCACACTAGTTGTAGGATGGGGTGCTTGAATAGGGAATCTCTTCTTGCCTAATCTAAACAAAAAAAAATGAAGCAAATGCATAAAAATACCTCTTTCAGCATAATTTTAATGGTCTATTTTTTATCAAGTAAATTAGCTGGTAAAAAAATGAAGCAAATGCATTAAAATACCCCTTTTAGCATAATTTTAATGGTTTGGTTTTTAGCAATTAAGTTAGCTGGTAACCAAATGAAGCAAATGCATTAAAATACCTCTTTCAGCATAATTTTAATGGTCTGGCTTTTAGCAAGAAAGTTAGCTAGTAAAAAATGAAGCAAATGCATTAAAATACCTCTTTCAGCATAATTTTAATGGTCTGGATTTTAACAAGAAAGTTAACTAGTCAAAAATGAAGCAAATGCATTAAATTACCTCTTTCAACATAATTTTAATGGTTTGGTTTTTAGCAAGAAAGTTAGCTGGTAAAAAATGAAGCAAATGCATTAAATTACCTCTTTTAGCATAGTTTAAATGGTTTGGTTTTTAGTAAGTTAGCTAGTAAAAAATGGTGCAAATGTATCAAAATACCTCTTCTAGCATAGTCTTAATGGTCGGATTTTTATTAGTAAGATAGTAGGTCAAATCTGATGCAAATGAGTAAGATATCTCCTTTAGTTGTTGCCATAATGGTTTGATCTTACTTTAGAAGTGGAGCTAGGTAAGTCTGATATAAGAAATATTTAAGATAACTCCCTTAGCTATTGTCTTATTGGACCAATTTTACCTTAGAAATGGTGCGGGTCAAATCTATTACAATTTTAATGAAAATTTGTGGGATGCTAACTCTATGTAACACCTACACATTGTATAATCTCTACTTAAAAGTGTTGGTGGCAAGGTATTCCATCTTCATAGAGGTTTCCCAAATTGAAGCATCAAACAATGTTACTAATAAAAATAACTCTTTCATAACCTTAGGCTAAATCTAAGACAAAGACGTGGTAGAATGTAAGCAACATTTGGGGGAAGTTGAATTGATCTATCGCTTTCCACAAATTAAATATCCCCTCCATACCTCTCTGCCTTGTTGGCTACTAGGACAACCAGCTATATGTGGGTTATTTTTGTTATGAGCAAGCAAATAGGCAGTCATTCTCCTCTAATGGAGAACTTGAACTGATGTAGTATGGAATTACAGTCCCTATAGCGTCGTGTTTTGAAAATTATTCTCGAAGGAATTAATAGAATAGGTAACCACCTCAAGCTATCTAGAGATGTAGAGTTACCTGCCCTTCACCATAAAGTGTCTAGGAGTAAGAGGTGCTCTTCTTGAAATATCTGGCCATGCCATGTTGGTTGCAGCTATGATGGAAGACTATTGATCGAGATGGATGGTAGTCTAGGAGTAGTGCTAGGCTCGATATGGACAAAAGACTAGGGGCAGTACTATGCTTGAGATGGACTATAGTCTAGGGGTGGTGCTAAGCTTGAGATGGATGATGGTCTAGGGGCGGCACTAGGCTCGAGATGGACAACAGTCTAGGGGCAGCAATATGCTCGAGATGGACAAGAGTCTAGGAGCAGTACTAGCTCGAGATGGTCATTAGTCTAGGGGCCTTCCATTCCAACGATGGCTACTCTTGGTTGCTTAGCCAATAGGACATCAGGAAGGAAAATTCCCTAGCAAGCTCAAGTAGGTAGAATGAACTCTCTGTGTAATCCCTATAGTTGTTAAGGGATGCTTAAGCTACCATAGCTAGGTGTACCATGGAAAGAGGGTCACTAGGAAGACAATTTGCACATAGTTTAGGGGATTGAATGACACACTATCTCTCTCTCTCTCACCACAGGCCACATAATCCTCTTTGAGGGGTGGATAGGGTTTGAATCCACTTTGGTTGGGATCAATTTGCACCCCACCACGAGCAGAGTAAGCAAGGACGTGGAGATAACTCAAACTCAATCATGAATGTATGTACAAGCCAATTAGTAGCTTCCTTATGGTTTAATACAACAATTCGTACTAGTAGGTTTATGTAACTAATATGATATTATAATGATTAAGCCGATCACCATTATTGTTTATATGATTCTAACCTTCTATGTGATCCTTCTTGCATGATGAAGAGAACAAAAAAAATAAAAATTGTGCAGATTTTCTCCTCTTCGTTGGGGCAGTTTTTACAATAAGTATAATTTAATTGTTGTTGGATAATGGCCAACACATCCACTACATTTTAAAAATTAAAAAAATAAATTAAACCATCTATTAATAAAGATGTTATATATTACATTTATCCAAAAAAAATATCTTTTATCTAGAATCTATCGTGTTTGCTGTAAAAAAAATATTTGTCAATCACAATTTTAAAAAATCTATTAACGTAGATTAAAAAAATAATAACAATAATCTAGATATACAAAACAAACTTCTTAATATCTTGAAGAAAATGATCTATAAATTATATATATATGAAAAATAAAATTAAAAAAAAACATATCAAAAGAACTGCGAAATTACAATGTGAATCAATTTAACATATATTTATTAAATAAAATTTAAAACAATTATAAAAAAACTAGCATGACTTAATAAATTATAAAACACTATCGATATATCTAAGAAATTCAATTTTTCAAACACCTAAACATTATCATCTTAAATGTTAAAATATCTTCATTGTTATGAAAGTTGAATTACATACCATCTACAGTGAAAGTTCCTTTCTGATGTTGGGCACTTTGACGATATATTTCAAGAGCATTTGCTATTGGAGGTAACGTAGAACGATTTGTTGCTTGCAAGCGCAATTGCATACTGTTAGTAGTTCCATAGAGAATGAGGATGGATACATTTGATGACTGCAAATATTTGGGTTGAATGGGATGATCATTAACCTTCTTATCATCAAGAAACAAGTCAAATTCTCGAATGCTTGACGAATTCAAATTAGGTTGCAATTCTGCAAAATACATAGAAATGTAAATGTTCCCAATTTGTTTGATTTGCATCAGGGGAAAATCTATCGTTGAGGGAGAGGTAGGGTAACTTGTTTCAGCAGTTTGCATGACAAGAGAGGGAGGTTGGTCATAAGCTGTTCCAGTAGATACATTCATCTGAGTTGTATTTGGTGGAAAGGTTTCTAAACTAGCAGACCAAAGTCTGTCAAATAAATCACCCGGATATCTGTCTATAACAAATCAAATGTTAATTTTTTTTTTCCTCAAAACACCTACAAGATCTCAATCAGAAGATCATGGATGGTATGGAAAGCTTACCTTATGATACTGTTAACTGGTTTAGCTCCAAAATTGGTCCTCTCCAACTTCAAAAGTGAATAATTCTGGGTAACAGGCCAATACATTCTTTGATTGAGAGGCCGCAGTTCCAATAAAGAAATAATGGGCAATCCATGGCTGTCATTAATTCGGGCAAGGCAGACATTAGTGGGGTCCAACTTTGCCATGAAAATGATTTCCTTCTGAACAACATAAGTGCTTGAATCGCTAAATGACAAGCCGTTCCAAACATCGGCGTCCAGAAGAAGATCAAACTGGGGAGGCAGGTTGAGATTGTCATAGTTGCCATAAACGAATGTTCCGCGGAGAAGATATTTTGTTCCAATATCCACAGGTGTTAACTGGTAACAGCTTTTCCTTCCCTCAGGAAATCTTCGAAGGCTGTTCAGTTGTCTTGATTGTTTTCCTCCAACAGTGACATTTGTGAGAATCACTTTTTGCCCAGAATTGATGTAAGCGTCATCTGGCATCCATTGAATTCCGGCATCATCTGTGTAATTCTCACCGCCTCCGCAGTCAAGGCTAAGGAATCCTACAAAACATTCATAGATATATCAGAGATTTGTATTGCATAACATAAACAGAAGGAAAAATGGGATTTTGGTCCTGACCGAGTTGAGCAGATACAGGAGAAACAAAGACAGCAGCGGCTATAAGCAAAGTCAACGTCTCCCTCATCATTATAAAGCGCAATTAGCTATTCTCTAATCACATATGCGTCACAAAGTGAGTTATATAGAAGGAAGATAATCAAATTAAATAATAATGATAAACGAAAGTGAGCGATTTCTCCTCATAGCCCGCAGAAATCATCGAGCAATTAGGGGTTTTATATAGATTTTCAATCTTCGTGCAATGTGCGAGTAATTTATTTTGTTTGCGTGTGGTTCAAGTACTTTGACATTACAATTGTTAAGTATTTTAGATTCCCAAATTAAATTATACCATCGAACGACAAAGAAAAGAAATCAATTTCAAATTCTGAAAGTGGTCCGTTTAAACGAGCCATTTTAAGGGCCTTCCTTTTTTATTTGAAACAAAGCACATGAAATTACATAAAATAAGGCACCCCACATGTTGTCAAAACCAAATAAAAAATAATTGAACAATTAATATTTCATGGTATAGTGTGATGGTTAACTTGTTGTTCTATTGTTCTTGCCATCAAGGTTCAAATTCCATTGGGGTGTAATTGTTGAGAATTTATAATTGGGATGAGGTCTCCCATTTGTGACCTCACCAATTTATAGCTCCAGGTCAAAAGCATTCACCCCTCTTAAAATAAATAAATATTCCATCAAAACTTAATTATTCATAGTTTACAATAAAACAAACATTCCACAACAACAAAGCAAAGCAATAATACATTCTAAACTTTAGCAAACATTGTAGTTGTTTCGAACACAAGGTATCCTCTTCATGTAGTTGGAGAATTTGATATTTGAGGACCTACCTCCTTTCAAAACTTTTATGAATCAAGTTTAAATGCTCATCTTAGATTGATGTTAATATTTTGATATTTTTGTTTTTTTTATCTTAATATTCCTATCAAAATTTATATTAAATATTAAAATAGTACAATATTCTCAACAAAAGCTAGTGTGGTAAAAAAAGGCACACCAACAAAGTTTGATTGGAACATGTCCAACACAAAGACAATAAACGAAAGGGAAAAGCCAAAAAAACACTCAACCAACTAGGGGAGAGGGACCCATAGTGGGTCACCCTAACTTCACCCATCCACCTGGCACGCCACGTCATCTGAATAGAAAAAAAATTGACTTTTCCACTTAGGCGGTGACGTGGACAACCTAAATATTTCGTTTTAACATGTTGGACATCGATTTTCCATGTGGACGATGCATTTGTTTGGTGGGGTTGAATTTTCGGCCATTTTTAACTGTCAACCAAAGACCAGACACATCATACACAGGTGGCAGAAAGTGGCATTGTGAGTTGTGCTCGTGATGTCGTGTGCCATCTGACCAACTCGCAACCTTTTCATCACACAATCCCGCATTGAATAGAACTCCAATCACATTAAAGAGGAAGTGCAGACTCATTAACTCCTACTCTATCCTTCTTTTTTTGGTTATCATGCCTTGGCTTTTAGCAACTATGGAGCATTCAATGCTCTCCTCCTTCACACTCAACAAACCCTTTGACACCATTATCGACTCTACTCTCCGCGTTTGGTAGTTGTAGGTGGCACCCATACTGGTTCACCTTGGCGCTGATAAGACACCATGCATCTACTAGTTTTGCTCATTTTTCCTTCGAACCTGGTAAGGATTTCTTATCTAGCTAAGGCAATGACCTTTCTAGCTTGAAAACAAAGAGGATTTAATTGGTTTTATTGTGTATATTTATCGCTCTTCTGGTTTTCCATCTGCTTGTCTTTTGAAGCTTCAGTTTTCAAAATGGTTTTGGGTTTTCACATGGGTTTTCAAAAGGGTTTTAGGTTTTCACATGGGTTGAGTTTTTTCAAACAAAACATACTTTCAATAATTTTGTTTAGGCTTCCTTTGATTTTGTTTTGTTTATTTAATATTGGAAACAATATGTTGTATTTTGCTTTTATTTAGACACAGGTTAAATAAAGCCCGGATTTACAGATGACTGAACTGCCATCTTCTTGCTACAACATTTTATTTTATTTTCTTTACTGAGCAACAAATTAAAAATGGTGATAATGGTATCATTTTATTTTTATTTTTATTTTTAAATGTAATAAAACATTAGGGAGAGGAGATTTCATTCTCTGCCATTCACTTATTTTTACAAACTAATTTTTTTTATGCTCCTTTGTTTAAACACGCCTATGTTGTATTTAGTTATTATCTGTTGAGTTCTATGTTGGGGTTGGGCCATTATGATCCATTTTAAGATGGAAAGAAAAGGATCCATTTTTTTCTAACCAGATGACTAAGTCAGATGTGTAAATGTTGCACCAAATTACTCATTCTCTCATGGCTAGTCCTATTACATTTGGAAGTCCCAAGAAAATAACTTAAAGAAGAGATCTTCTCCTTCACGTGCTATGGACTCAAGCTCAATATTATCCTTGTGAGAATTAAACCTCAAACCCTATTAGAGAAGCCATGAAAGAACGAGTAATTTGGTGCATATAATTTATCCACAAGAAAATAACTTAAAGAAAAAATCATGCAGTGACAAGTTTTAAAAAATTCATTCAATGATGAGTTTTAAAACAATCATGCAGTGACAAGTTTTTACTGTAATTTGGGACATGGAGTTTAAGGAGATGATGAAAAGTGCTTTCACTAAGAAAACATAACTTTTCCTAGAGCCCTATACTAAGATTATAGGGAGGGATAAAATAGTCGATATTGTTTGTATGATTTCTTTATATTGTTATCATAATTGGTTACATGTGATTCTAGTTGTGGTTGGTGTTTTTCTTAATTAAATTATATTTTATACCATTGTAAATTTTAGTTTATCTCAAAGACCACAAACAAAATAGCAGGTGTCAAGCAGATTGTGCCACAAAAATATGAATTTACACAAGCAAGATGTAAAAATTGCATTTATCAAATATCTCTATATGTACCCTTCTCTTCCGATTCTCTTCATGAGTTGAGATCTTAACCAAAATTTAGACAAGGGAAAAGTGGAACACAACTAACTGTAACATTCAATCACAATAGCCTGTTTTCAAAAATAGATGATTGCTTTGTATCTAGCCTCTGCAAGTCCCTTTAGAGAGAAATGAATGAAGTGTAATTTGTTCCAATATCTTTTCAAGAGGTAAGCAGAGGAATAAGATATGTTCTTGATCTCTAACCTCTCCACTTCCTATTATCCTTGGAGATAATACAAAACAAACCTTTGAACAAGCATTTCATCTTACAAATATTCTTTGTTATGAGTAGATCAATTTAAGATAATATTGATTAGCAAAAAAAAGAGAATGTGATCCATTTACCTACACTATGTAGAAAATTAGAGGCTATTTCAATTATATATGTAACTCTATGCTAATAGATTCACATTTCATAGTTTTTCTCCTTCATAAACACCTCATACTTGGTTCCTTTCAGTTTTTTGTAGACCTCATCTTTGTTTTCAATCTTCTCTGAAAGTGGGAGTGTGTGAATTTTCACTTGATGGCTCTCTAATTTATGTTGGGGCACTTTGAGAAACTCCTCCACCTCCCTCATCTTTGTTTGATCTTTTATCAAGTCCTCATAATACAATATCATATGACAAGTGCTTTTAAAGAACTTCACAACATCCTCTGTCTCTTCCTCAATTCTCTACAGATTAGTTTGTAAGAAGGTCACATTGATTATAGGCTTATATGCAGCTAGCAGAACTACCTCTTCCTCTTAATCTTAGTATAGTGCTTCCACATCAAAAATAAAAATAATTCACAAATAACCCAGAAGAATAAGATTCAGGAAATTCTAGATCCTCCTTTTCAAGTAAATTCTCCAAAGTTTATCAAGAGCAATCCCACATGATGCTTTAGGGTATAGAATCAATATTGAGGTTCCACCCATCAAATATATCAAGAACAATGTAACCCATAAAAAAAATAGTAATGTTGTCACTAAACAAAACTACAATTTAATGTTATCAAGTGTACATTTTAGCACTGAGAAATACACAGCCTTCATCTAAGAGCACATGTCACTCTATCACAAATATGTTTATTAAAAACTAGTACTATATAAATGAAAAATTAAAATAACAATAAAAACTTACAATGGAAACTATATTTTGTTAGTTTGGGCCATCTATAAGAAGAATGTTAAAACTAGAATGATAAAAGTCAAAATAACAATGCAAAGTTATGAAGGAAAACATTTGTTGTTAATTTGGAATGTATGTGAGTGGAACATTTACCATTTGGGTCTAGTGAGAGTACATCCAATTTGTCCAAGTGCAAAAGGAACATCTCCAAATAAACAATAAACTACAAAATTCCAAAGAGGATTTATTGATTATAGTATACAAAAGAAATGGAGTTGGGCTCAATTTATTATGTTGCTAGGTTCTCATTGTGGAGACCCAAGTTTAGATCCAAATAGTGACATCTAATATGGGAATCTTAGTTGTGAGTCTTTTACTTCCATTTTTCACTTCTATTGTTGATTTCTAAGTTGTATTCTAATGTTGATTTTTATGTTAATGCTCTTTAGGAAATAGTCTTGATGTTATTTGTACTCAATTGCTTGTACTGAACAATCATTGCAAACTTTATTCAACATAAAAATAAAAAAGAAATGGAGTGATTAACCAATATATGAAGATGGGAGATTTCATCTTATTGTAGCACAAAAGAAGATTGACTTATTAAGCATTCTCTTCTTTGTCCCAGTTATGCTAAGTGATTGTATAATAGTGCTATTCACCATATTAGTTTCCAAACAAAATAAGGATAACTAAAACATGTGCATATAATATTTCATTTACAAAATTAAAGCCATTCAACTAAGAGACATTTGAAAGAAACAACATATCAAAATGTTGATAATTTGCAATAGAGGATTAGACTTCTACTCTCCAAATTATATTATCAAAATTTTCCTTAGATTTTTCTAGAGCTACCACCTTTGATCTATTTCCAACAATTTGTTTGCCTCTTTCTTCATGAGGAAGCTCATGGGTGTCATTGACTGAACCAATTCTGATGTCAGCAGGAGGTATAAAACAATCCATCGATAGTCTAGGAACATTGAAGGTGACTTCATCGATTATCCATCTATGCTCTGCTCTCCACGTTTGGTAGTTGTAGATGGCACCCGTACTAGTTCACCTTGGCATTGATAACACACTGTGCATTTGTTTAATTTTCTTATTTCTCCTTCGAACCTAGTAAGGATTCCTTATCTTGCTAAGGAAATGACCCTTCTAGCTCGAAAACAAAGAGGAGTTATTTGTTTTTATTGTGTTTGCAAAGCTTTTTGTGCTTGTACATTTAATGTTCTTTTGCTTTTCTATCTATTTGTCTTTTGAAGCTTCGATTTTCAAAAGGGTTTTTGGTTTTCACATGGGTTTTTAGTTGTTTAATGTTGTGTCACTTATCAGATATTGCTTACAACATCAAACAACTTCGATTCAGTATCTTATTATGAACTTTGGCAGTTTGAGTTATTATTTATATGGAGTCTTTCCAAATTACTTTAAAACTTTAGACACTTATATGATTTTGTATTTAGTATTTTTTAAATTGGGCTCCTATTTCACTAGTAATTTTAGATTACCTTAAACATGCTATATGCTGATTTAGGTCAATCTTGGGTGATATGTACATTTCCATCTTTAATATATATAAAAAATCCCATGGTTCCATTCAACTCAACAATCCTTCACCTTGGCATATAACTGAATGTATATGTGCATACGTTGAATATTTAACTTGATTTAAAAGATTAATAGCAGGTCATTTTATCTTTGAGGTAGAGATTTTTTAAATCAAGTGGGATGTGATCACAATGTCGTGTGGCATCCAAGCAACTCGCCACCTTTTCATCACACTCCGGCATTAAATAGAAGTCTAGTCATATTAAAGAGGAAGTTCAGACTCATTAACTCCTACTCCCTCCTTTTGCTTATTATCGTGCCTTGGCTTTTTGTAGCTATGGAGAGTTCAATGCTCTCCTTCACAGTCAACAAACCCTTTGACACCATTATCGACTTTTCACTCCACATTTTCTCATTGTAGATGGCACCCATACTGTTTCACCTTGGCACTGATAAGACACTGTGCATCTACTAGCTTTATTCATTTTTCCTTTGAACCTGGTAAGGATTCCTTATCATACTAAGGAAATGACCTTTCTAGCTCGAAAACAAAGAGGATTTATTTGGATTGAATATTTAACTTGATTTAAAAATTCTCTACCTCAGAGATAATCCTTCAACATTATACGGACACCCCACTGCAATTCCCTTTGCTTGATTGTGTGGAAATGCATATCCAAGAATTAGCTTGAACTGTGAACATGGGAAAAATTGAAATTTGTTGTGTTGGAGGCTTTCTTGGGGATTGTATGGTGTTGAAATTTCATTGTAGCTATTATTTTTCCTCTTCTTGTTCTTTCAATACTCGGGATCCTTTTAATAGCTCAATAAGGGTCATCACATCCCACTTGATTTAATAAATCTCCACCTCAGAGATAAAATGATCCACCATTAATGTTTTAAATCAAGTTAAATATTCAACATATGCACATATACATTATGTTATATGCCAAGGTGAAGGGTTGTTGAGTTGAATGAGAACATGGGATTTGTTATTTATATTGAAGGTGGAAATGTACATATCACCATACTAAATAGGAGCCCAATTTAGAAAATACTAAATACAAAATCATATAAGTGTCTAACGTTTTAAAGTACTTGGGCAAGATTCCATATAAGATATTGAATCGAAGTGGTTTAGTCTTGCAAATTTTTGTTGGAAATGAAGGGCATGTGCTTGGTTAAACTTTAAGAGGCATGAATGTTGTCAAAAAAACAACATTAATCTTGTCTAGGAATTGTTCCATTATTAGATTGTATTGAGAAAAAATATGGCAAAGGTACAGTTTCTTTGTGGTGGAATGTCTAGTTCAGTGCTTAAGCTCTTTGTTTCTTTAACTTTGTGCTACATAGATTTGAAAGATTCCAAATGGAAAACTAGTGTTGAATGATGTTTGTTGTAACACTTTATCTACTTTATAAGTAGTGTTTATCAGCATAGCTTATTGGCCATTTTTTGTGTTTCCTAACACATTTATTGCTTTTGGAAATTACAAAATCCCGTTTGAGCATCACTATGACTCTTTAATTTAAGTTACAAATTTAAGTTTACAATTTCTAATTGTAGAAAATGGAATGACCAATGTTTTAATGTGCTACAAATTATTTTTTCAAGTGCATTTTAAGTTTATAATCGATATCATATTGAATACCTTTTAAAGCATGTTTACTTCCAAATTCAATCTACAAGATGTCCTCTTTTCATAGTGGGTCACCCTAACTTGACCCCTCCAACTGGTGCACCACGTTGTTCAAAAATAAATAAAATTTTAATCTACTTCTTGGGGTTATTGTTTATCCATGGGTATTCATTCAATTATTTTATATTTGATGATGTGGACACCCTAAATATTTTGTTATGTTGTTCACAAGTCTTATCTATTTTATGTATACACAGACAAACAAATATATGTATGTATGTATGTACATACATACATACATACATACATATATATATATATATGTAATGTATATGTATATACATACATATATATATGTAATGTATATGTATATACATACATATATATATATACATATACATTATATATATATGTATGTATGTATGTATGTATGTATGCATGTATGTATATGTATATGTATGTGTCTGTGTGTAAACACATGAAACCAAAAGATCATTGCCTAATTAGGATAGGATATCCATACCAAGCTCGAAGGATAAACAAGAGAAGCCATTGCAAACAATAAACATATAATAGTAACCCCATTTGAATAGTGAAGCCACATGATTACAACTAGATAGAAAATGAAAAGCACCTTCCATTTACGAGCATATTAAACACTTTGTATATGCATATGTATGTATATATACATATGCATATGTATGTTAATACATTTGCATATGTATGTATATATGCATATGCATATATATGTTAATACATCTACATATGTATGTATATATATGTATATGCATATGCATATGTATGTGTATATATACATTCATAATGTAATATATTTGTATATATATGCATATATATGTATATATATACATTCATAATGTAATATATCTAAAGCTTTGGGATAAAAAGAAAAGACAATTGGGAGTTTGATAATCAACTAAAAAATAATCAAGGAGTCCATAAAACACTTAGGAATGGATTAAGTACGATGGCTAATCAATTTACATTGAACATTTTTGTAAAGAATTGTCCCTACACTTTTGGCACATTTATCGACAAAATAATTGTCCAGTTGGATGAAAACTAGAAGTATATTTATGCTTTATATTATGGTTTAGCTTCTTCGCATCTTGTATTAATTTTTTAAGACATCTTTCACCTCCTCGTAGCACTTGTATGGTACCAACTATACCTACAGATTCGCAAAAATGGTGTACTTAATCATAGGATTTTTTGCTTGCATTAGAGTCTTCTATTCTTTTATGATCTTGATCAAAACCATTCAGAAGTCTCTGGTACATCATCAAACATTATACTGAACTAAAAAAATTTCCCTTGTTAGATCTCTAATCTCAAATCCATATTAATCCTAATATCCCTATATATTAAAGAAATCAGACACATACTACAAATGTTAGATGATTTTATGACTATTGAAAACATATATTTTTTGATTCATTCTCCTCTTTATAAGTACTATTTTATCTCCATCCAAAACTTGAGGCCCCTTCTACACTAACCAATATGTTTATCTCTTAATTATCACTGATTAATTTCTCTAGTGAATTGTTTTGTTGGCATCTTAAGTATATACTGATTCAAGATTTTAGAAAAACCATGGTTAGATCTGGAACATATAGATTAAAGAGTCCAAGAGAGAGCAAGTACATAACTCAAAATAAGGTGCTAATGGTGGATAATCTTTGTAAATGGGGATTACAAATCCCCAAAATATGTTACCTTTGCAAGAGTGAGGTGGAGTTAGCTAACCATCTATTTCTCCACTGTCCATTTGTTGCTACAATCTGGGGAAAACTTTTAGCCCTCTGGAATATTTCTTGGGTGCTCCCCCTATCCATTGAAGATTTCTTTTCACAATGGAAAGCTCCATCTCAAAATCCTTTCATTCAAAGGTTATGGGCTTTTATTTTCCCTTTTTTTTTTTGGGGAGTGTGGAAAGAACGTAATAACAGACTTTTGAGGGATAAGGAGTTATTGGAGACTAATGTTTTTGAAAAAAAAATAGTCTTATAAAGGAAAACTTCAATGTTATTCCCAAAAAAGATCTTAATCTTGAAGCTGTGGTGTGCACTCCCTATGACCTAATGATAGCCAAGGATTGGAATATCAAAATGGATGTTTCTAAGGCATCCAAGCTAGCTAAGAAAAGTAGGGAGGGTGTGTGTTGGACCTTTCCTCCTAATGGTTGGACTAAAGCTAACTTTGATGGCACTGTGAAGGGAAATTCAGGGATGGCCGGAAGTGGAGGTGTGTTAAGGAACTCAAATGGTAACTTTATGGCGGTTGTGGCCATTTTCCTAGGTCATCAAACCAACCATGTGGCAGAGGGAATAGGAGTTTTTCAAGTTTTAAATTTAGCTCATAATATGAATATAAAATATTTATGGTTTGAAGGGGACTCCAAAAACATCATTGACTATCTCCTAGGTAGGACCCCTCCCTCTTGGACTATTAAGAATTGGATTGAAGAAGAAAAATCTATCTTAGAAAATTTCGGTAAAGTAAAATCTCCCACATCTATAGGGAAGGTAAGAGTGTGGTAGATTACTTTGCGAATGAGGGGGTTAAGAGGGGAGGGTTGAACATGTGGCAGAATTTTAGGGACTTGGGAGTTGAAGTCAACACCTTATTAGATTATGATGTTACGCATGGGAAAGAGGAAAGTATCTTTAATTATGATAGGGAAAAGGGCTAAGTTCATCAAAATCAAGAGATTTGATGGGGCCATGTCAAATAACTTAGTTGGTAAGAAAAAGCGGCACGCTTTGTGGGATCATTGGAATGGCCGCATAAATTTGCAACAGGTTTTTGGTGTTGGCAGAGATTCTAGTGAGGGACATACAAATATGGGGGGATAGGAAAATAATTGATCCAAATAGCTACAAAATGCATACGAGGAATGCTAAGGTATGGAAATAGGTTGAGCGAGGTGGTTTGGTTCCATTTCTGGAAAAACTTCATGGGCTTGATCCTATGGCTACTGACTACTTTGAGAAGAACTGGAATAATGGAGAAATAATCCTCTTTGGGAGAAAGGTCAAACTGGATGAGAAAATAATAGGAGAGGTGGCTGGAATGTCCATTGAGGGCATGAAGTTTTATTGTGACAAAAGGTTTTCAGACGAGGCGGTAATCAGATTCCCTAAGAAAGAAAAGGAGAAAATGAAATTGGTCAAAGTTTCCAATAGCTATTTTGAAATTGACACCATCAAGGCACTTTGGAGAAAGGTGCTTCATGTCATAATGGAGTATATTACCTTGGACAGGAGATTCACCAGAGTTTATGCTCATCACTTTGCTATCCTTAACCACTTCCACTATAAGGTACGGATTTCTCTACCTAATTATTTGTTCTGTTCATTGAGCAATAGCCTTGAGGACCACAAGAAAAATCCTAGGAGATACCCTATTCTTCATCCTGGTCTTATTAGGTTAATCTATGAATATTTTCAAATCCTGTCGGCTCTATCTAAACCGGTTGCCTCCACGGCCTCTAAGGACTATGATACAAAAAGTGGTGGTTCAGTGATTCATTCTAAGCCTAACCCAGAGAGAATTGTTGAAGCCCATCCATCCCTTGTCTTGTCTGGTAAGAAAACCTAGCTTTGTAAACCCCAGCTCACGAAAGCAAACCCTAAGATTTACCCCAATTACTTGGTTCCTTTAATGAATCTCGCTCTCAAGGGTTCCCCTGCCAATAAGTTGGTTTCCTACTCTACGGACTCTCTAGAGGACAAAACTGTGAAACCTGAAGCTAGCGAAAATTCTGTCTCTACCCCTTCTACCTCTTTCAGAGATGATGGTACTAGATTTCCCAGCTCCCCTAACCTGGATGATTTAAACCTCATTTTAGACAAGGATTAATCTAGAGATATCCTTGCCTCTGCTACAAGTGGCATTGGTGATATTTTTAGGGTTATGAAATGGGCCTATCAAGAAATTATTGATCTTAATCTCATAAATAGGGTTCTAAAAATAAAGTTGGAGGAACCTGAATTGAAATTGTCTGCTCTGAGCAATGAGGAAGGAAAATGGGAAAAGAACAATACTGGAATGGGAGATTATGACATTGAGGACAAGTATAAGACTTTGGAAGCTGAAATTGTTAAAATAAAAAATAATATGAAAACTGTTGTGGAACAAAACCATAGAATGACAAGGCACAATGCCATTATCGTCAATGCAATGTCTGAAAAGTTGGAAAAGTCATAATAGGGCTCATTGGTTGTTGATCTAGAAGAGGACAAGGAAAAAAGAAAGAATGAGGACCAATGAATATCGAAGAGTACCCATGCCAACCTTAAGAGGAAAGTGCCTCATACTACCCAGATGGTCCAGATCTTAAAGAGCCTTCAGGAAATGAACGACATGGAAGCTGAGACAGCGAAAATTTTAAAGTCCCAAGTTTAGTCGCTGCTCGCATTTTGTCTAGTCTTTTTGGGTCCTTTTTGTGGCCCTTGTTGGCCTTTTTCTAGTGGTTGTGGCTTTGTCATTTTGTTTTCCTCTATACAGCCTCTTTGTTTACGATGTCTTTGATGATCTTTTCTTTTGTTTGTAAACTTTGTGGTTTCGGGTCCCTATAAAACCCATTTTTTCCTCTTTCAAAAACATAACTAAAAATGATAGCAAGTTAAATGGATGCTTCAAATGGTAAGATTTTTTCTATAACTAGAACTTATTTTTTCCTATATATACATATTTGTATATATATGCATTCATAATGTAATATATCTGTATATAAATGCATATGTATATATGTATATATATACATTCATAATGTAATATATCTGTATATATATGCATATTCATAATGTATTAATATGTTAATACATCTGCATATGTATGTATATATGCATATGTATATGTATATGTGTATGTATATATTACATTATGAATGAATATATATATATATATGCATATGCATATGCCATATGTATATATATATACATACACACACACACACACATATATATATACATACATATATATATATATATGTATACATATATATATACATATGTATGTATATATATATATATGTATGTATATATACATATGTATGTATATATATATACATATGGCATATGCATATGCATATATATATTCATTCATAATGTAATATATACATACACATGCATATATAAACATACATATGCAAATGCATATATATATACATACGCATATGCATATATACATACATATGTAGATGTATTAACATATTAATACATTATGAATGTATATATATACATACATAATATATATATACATATATATATATATATTATATGTATGCAAATGCATATGTCATATGTATATATATATGCATAATATATATATATATATATATCCATTATGGGTGCCATCTACAACTACCAAACGCAAAGAGTATAGTTGATAATGGTGTCAAAGGGTTTGTTAACTGTGAAGGAGGAGAGCATTAAATGATCCATAGCTGCGAGAAGCCAAGACACAGTAGCTAGCAAAATAAGGAGGGAGTAGGAGTTAATGAGTCTGAACTTCCTCTTTAATGCCACTGGACTTCTATTTAATGGAGGAGTGTGTGATGAAAAGGTGGCAAGCTGCTCGAATGCCACATGGCATCATGAGCACAACTCGCGGTTCCACTTCCTACCACTAGTGTATGGTGTGTATGGTCTTTGGTCTGTAGTTAAAAATGGTCAAAATTTCATCCCAACCAAAAAAATGCATCATCCACATGGAAAATTGATGTCCAACATGTTAAAATGAAATATTTAGGTTGTCCACCTCATTTCATGCATGTTTGAGTATAAATGCATATGACTGAAATGAAGACATGCCATTTATAATAGTGAAGAATGTGAAGCCCATGTTGACCTTGACAGTTAGGTTGCACCAAATTAATCAAAGCATAACCTAAAAAATGAAGAATTCCTTCTAATGTTGAATAACAAATAATCCCAAGTACATCATCAAAGACACCATAATTATCTTCCATATATATCTAGGAAAGACATAATAAAAACACATGGACAACTAGTTTAGAATTTCCATAAACAAGGAATGAGCCAACTAGAGACCTACATTTAATTTCACATATTTTTACATAGCATTGAATTTTTTGATCACCTTTAAGGAAGTTGCAATTATTTCCTACAAAACCATGATGCATTAAACTTTCTATGTGTATAAACCATGTCAGTTGCAATTATGTTTTGCAAATCCTTTTAAATCATTTTTGCATGCCCCCTAAAACAAAATGCATAAAAATGCCTCCCTGACTGCAATTTGAAACTTGTTTGTGTAGAATGATTGGTTGCTACCAATCTTAGTCAAACCATACTAAAAAAATTATTGGATTTGAAGTGGAAGAGATTGTTGTTGCTTGGCTGCTTGACAACTTACCCCCAATCGTGTTCTCTTCCCTTGCTAGTGGACTTAGAGTGATGCTCAAATGGGATGGCCTTAGGCCTAGATTTTGTGTACTACTCATAATGGATGGGGTTACACTTGTAAATTGAGTACTGGTCATAATGGGTGGGGGTTATACTTAAAGGAAATTGAGTGGTGGTCACAAATTTGTACGATAGTTAGGAATATGAATGTTGACCATCTCCCTAAACAAGGCATGATTTTTGGGAAAAGGGTTTTTAAGGGGTTACTTAAATGCCTTTGTCTTTGTAGATCCAACCTTTCCATTTCAAGCACTTCTTCCTTTTTATCCTGCTCCTTTTGAATCCTATCTTACTCATTTTTGATCTCTTTTTCCTTTTTTTGTTGTTCCCTTGCTTGACATGAAATCTCTCTATCTTGTTTGGCTTGATCGTTATGCTCCTTTGCAACAACATGTGTTTCCTTTCTTTCCTGAATCTGCTCCCTCTTTTGCAATTTTAACTCCTGAATTTCCTTCTTCCTTTTCTCTTGTTTCATTAGCAAGTTCATGTATTCATCTATTGTTAATAATTGGGACTGTTAGCTCAATCAAATTCCTATATCCTCTATTGTCCCAGGTTTTTCCTTCACAATGTGAACTAGAATTTTGAGAAATTTTCTTATACGTGAATCTAATTGGGAAACCAAGGATTGGCATGAATTTCCATGAATATTGTGTTGAACCTCAATATCCTGACTCAAATCTACAATATCTTGGGTATCACCTTCTCCACACTCAGCATAGTAATGTACCATTTCATACACATTCAATGTGGGTGATGGAGAGGGGAAAGAGAATGTGTTGCCTTCTTCCTGTGGATGCAATTCATATCCTAAATTCATGGCTCCCTCCACCAACCATGATGGTTATTTTGGGGGAGAGGGGAGGTTAATTACATCCATGTTAGTCTCTTGTAAACTTTTAGCCATGTCATCAACTAGTTGACCCCCCACTATAAGTTCACTTGAATCATGTAAAGTTGTTTCCTCTCCCACTATTTCTTTTATTGTAGGATTTAAATCAGCATTGGCAAGCCCTGACAACAATGTGTTGGAAGCTTCCATGTCTAACACATTGACCCCAGAAAGACTAAGGATGTTTTGCACTACAAAAGCATCATCGTGCACTCTGAACTGAAAAGTTTCACTAGGGTGCATGTCCTCCATTAGAGCATCTGGATTGAGAGGCCATATACCTATCCTTTTAAAACCAACAGTGATGTTTGAAACTGTCAATGATTTCTGAAAAGACTTGCTAGGGTGATCCCACAAAGCTTGTTTACAATTTCTAGGAGATTCTGATTTTTGTTGAAATCACATATTTTTAGAAAATATAATGATTTATGCCTTAAAATTTTATATTTAAAGCATTCCAATTGAAAAGGGTTTGATCAAACTACCTTGGATCAAATCCCCTTGGATAAAACCCTGCTAGTTTTAAACCATACCTATAATGAAGTCTCCTTTATACCTATCAAAATGCTGATAAAAAATCACTTTTGATTTACCTTTTTGGGAGATCAAATGAATTCATTTAAAATCTATTTTTTGTAAGTATGTAGTCCTTATTATAAGCTTCCCAAAAAACATAATTTTAAATAAATTTAATTTAATTATTATATTTATTTTTTATTTCTTGTGAATATAGGTTTTTCACCAAAAATCAAGCTCTTTGTTTTGCACATGTGGAAAAATAGAAGATTAAATTTTTTTTTGAAAAATATGAGTGCACTAGATATTGAAGTCCTTGATCCAACAAAAATAAATAAATCAAATTTCTATATACACAAAAAAAGTTGTGTTATACGGTCCACCTATGTCTGAATTGTAATTGGTTTGACTTTGAAACTTGATTAAGGAAAAAGTATTTGAAATAACACTATGAAACCAATTGGAAGCACTAGATATCATAGTTACAAATCTAAATTTGAAAAAAATAGAATTTTATCCTTCATGAAAAAAAATTTGTGTTATACAGTGAGAATCACTCCTTAAAAATGGTGTTTACTGAAAAAACTAGCTTTTGAAGGAGATGGAAAAAGAAGTGCAATCTGATTCCAAAAAAATTTGAAAAAAATATATTTAGATTCTAAAAACAAAATGTCACAAATTAGTATTTTGCATCATCTTCAAATTCCTCATGGTTTAGCCGCTATAGGTGCCCAAAAGCAAATATTTAGTTAGAAAAAATCAATTTAGTGTCCAGTTTTTCCAAAAATTGTAAACCAGTATTGTGGGATCACCCGCTGCCCAATTTTGCTAATTCTGCTCTTTTTATTTCTATGTTAGGATATTTGGCCAGCCACACTACTCTTTCTAATTTGAAATATGACTTGAATGCTGAAAAAACACTGACATCTAATGGCTACAATTTGTGTGATGTGTGCACTGGTAGTGTGAGCAAATCGATCCCCAAAGACCTAGCTTCTTGGATGGTTGTCATGGCTATGTGGTTGCCATGGCCATCAAATATGAGAAAGTGCATATTTTTCATCAATACTCCACCCATAACTGATCGTGCAAAATGATGCAACCAATTCATAAACAACTCTTTCATCATCCAAGTGTGGGCTTGGGAAACCATGCACGCACTTGGTTCACAACCAACAATGTAGTTTTTTAGCTACTTTTTACCTTTGAAAAGATAGAATCCTGGTATGCTCTGTCTGGTAGCATTAACACAACTTAAAATTGTTATCCATTCCCTCCTCCTTGGAATAATGTATGAGACACTTCTGCTGCCTCTTTTGGCTGAAACTTTCATGGCTCTATTTCTCCCAACTTGTATTCTAGTTTTGTCACAATTCCAAATTTTATGTGGTCCATATGGGTTGGCTTGGTATGCTTTGGAAAATGTGTCATAAAATGCAACAACTACAACATACCTAAGGTTTAGAGCTCTGTCTCTATCCATTCCTTACATTGTCCTCAATGTCAATTCAAGATGACGCCTTTTAAACCTAGTCCAACAGGACTTCCCAAGAAGCCCATCCTTAAAAGGTTTTGTTCATTTTTTTCATATTTGCACGAATTCTTCTTCGAGATTAATAATCTCCAACCCATGGCCCACTGCTTCCATTTCTTTACACTATTCCACATTCAAACCCTCTTCCGTTGTTTTCAATACTGTGGGAGGACCTTTTTTTGATGATGTTGTTAAACCACATAATCAGTTGTTGAGTGTTGTAGGGATTCCCCACTTTTTGGCTGCATTCCTTGTCGGTATTCCACTATCCTCCACATCTTTTAATGTTGAATCTATATCCTCTTTCATCCACTCCCATTGAACTAAAACATTCTTTCTTCTAGCAGTTGAATTTACTTGAATAACTGGCATAGATGGTTGAGGAATGCTCTCATTAGAAACTTGACTATCTTCATCCAGCGGGAAATGAACTCCTCTTTTTTCCAGAGGCATGGTTGTCTTTAGTCTCTTGCTTCCACAATGGGTCCGCATTTGAGCTTTGTTTTTCATCTACACATGTCAAAAAAAAACTTTCGACATCAATTTTTCAATTTGGAATCTTTTGAATCTCTTTAGTGCAAAGTTAAAGAAACAAAGAGCCTAAACTATTGAACTGGACATCCCACTTGCCTGTGTTGATTAGTAGAGAGGCATGTAGGGTGGTGTGGCCTAACTATCAAGAACTACTTGGGCTTGTACGTGATGGATAGAACAAATATGAATACGCGGGCATGTGTGCAGTGAGGTTGACAGTTTAAAATATGTAAAGAAAGATAAAAACACATACCAACAATTAGTTATACTAATATTAATCACAAACATTAAAAGATGTGGCATTCCAATTTCTTCATCTTTTTATTTGCAGTTTGTAATTTGAATTTGTAAGTTCAGTTGGCGAGTTCATAGTGATGCTCTGAATAGAAGATGTGTGATGTTATATGTTTGTTTTGATTGTTCTATGTTTGATTTGATGTTATTATTATTTTAGTATGCAACCAATTAATAATGTTACCTAGAATCAGGAGAACAAAAATAATAATATCAGATTGTTTCTGTAAATGTTTATAGATTATTAAATAGCAAAAGAAATCATATATTAAATGGAAAAAATAGGGGTCCACTATCTAGAATAATAATTCATCATATACTTAAGCAAGAATATTCATCAAAATTGGTGAGATCTCCACCAAGTTCTTATTTCAGTTCAAATCCATAACTTTGAATTAGTAAACCCTATACAGATTCAACCTTTCCTATATAGAAAGAAACTGAAAGAGATAACATAGTTTAGAAATTTGAAAACATTTATGTTGATGATGATTGCTTAGCTAAAATTTAAAAGAAATCATCAAATTTTGTTAATGCTTATGTGCAAATGAGGTATACTGTTATGAAGAAAGAATACTAGTCATGCTATTTCTTTAAAAAAATGTGTAGAAGATATTAGGTTGTTTTGAATAGTAGTAATTTAACAATCAACTGGCCAATGAAAATCCTACCATAGATACATGAATTATTCAATGGATGCTAAATATGCTACCAAATGAATTGATATCACTCATAAAAAAAACTTGATGCATTTGCTTGCCATCAAGCTCAAATCATTTTGATACATTTTGTTGAAAGCTCAAATCATTGCACAAGTGACCCTAGAAGATCAAATAGAATTTGTCATAACCTATGAAATTTGTAAGTTCAAATACTAGTAGAAAGTTCGAAATAAAATTATCCTAAGGACCATCTCCCAAACATCATAGGGCTCCATGCATATTGTGTACTTGATAGCATCCCAAAGTCAGCTCAAGGTAAGTGAAAAAACCTTGGAACCTTAAATCAGGGAGACAAAATTTCGGCAATGCTTTGATACTTTATGCCACTTTGCTTCTACCTTCATAGCAAGCTAGAAAGTATATTCTAAGGATGCATTGAGGATGCTTTGTAAATTTATCACTTCCTTAACATTCAATTGTGACATTTCCACATTTTCATAAAATAATATTGACTAAATGAATGATCAAGCTAAATGATTATGTAAGAATAACTCTAAATTCAACAATATTTAAAAATAATCATGACTAGAAATAGAAATTAGTGCCAACAAATAAAATTTCTTAAATTTCACAGTGAAATTTTCATGTGCATAGTTGAACTAAATGATATTTAAGAATAATTCTGAATTGAACAATATTTAAGTATAATTATGATTACAAATAGAAATAAATATCTTCCAATAAATTGAATTTTCATATCTTTCTCTAAAATATTTAATGAATAAAAAAACCTAAATGATTTTCAAGAATAACTTTGAACTAAACAATATTTAAGAAGAACAGGAATGAGCATTGTCAAATAAACTTCATTAAAGCTCAAACGGTGAAATTTCCATGTCCGTGTAGAAAATACTTGACAAAATGAGTGGCGGAGGTTTTGTGGAATCATTTACTGTAAATCTACTATCAAATGGTATAGGAAACATTGTCAAAGAAAATCTACATGCATTAAACTATTGATGGTGTGGAATTAATGGAGGGTTGATTGATTTTACCTAGTTTGAGTTGTTTGTGCTAGATTTTAATAAATTGTTGTCCTCTTGTTTTGATAGCTAGTTTGGTGAGCCCTACACGGTTATCTGTGACTTTTTTGGAGGTATTAAGGAAAAGGGACCAGTAGAGGGCATTTATCACTATTTTGAGTGCACTTGGGCACTATTACATTTTAATTGAGACTCCAACTTTTTATTATATGCACTTTTTTTGGACGGATCTCCATGTTGGATGGGATATGTTGTAATGAAAAATATTTAAAACTTTTTATTATAATGCAACTTGGAAATTAAATTAGGTTGATGGTTGGATGTTTATTTATTAATATAAATTCTTTAATGTGACATTTTATGTTCTATTGCATCCACTTGCATACAAGTTCAAAATAATGTAAGTTGCATTTGTGTTTTAAAATCCTTTTTAATTATTTGTGTATGCAACCTAATATTAATAAAAAAATACTAAAAAGTAAACAAATGTGATGGGAACATTGATTGGTCCCCATATGTTCTATTTTTGAAAAAAAATTAAATATTTAAAAGATCACTTATTAAAAATTAATGGTCCTAGTTTGGTCAACTCCTATACCCAATATAGGAGCCCGACCCGCTATGAGTACCTCCCCCCTAAAGAATACCAATAGTAGGAAGATCCCAGTCATTAATTTTTTTTACCTACACATCTCCAAGGGTAGTATCCTCAATTGATTCCCAAGTAGTGAGAGTGTGTCCTACATCTTTAGGATTTTCATCAATAGGTTTTTGGGAACAAATTGGAGAGATGACTGTTGAACACACCAAAAAATTAAGAGGGGGGCTAAATCAATATTTTTCAAATTTTAGTCCCAATTAATAAAGCATCAAAATTGGAAAGAAGATAAGCATCCACACAAGAGCACATTTGACACCATATTTACGCGAAAAACCCCACAGGAGAAAAACCACAATGAGAAATGCTACTAGGAGATACTTTCTAATCCAACCTCACAAGTAAATAAAAAATACAACTTTGATTTAGGGCTATAACCCAAGGAAGCTATTAATCCATGTTTATACAACTTTATTTTAGGGCTATAACCCAAGGAACCTATTACTCCCCCATTGAAAACAATTAAAATATGACTGACTTTATCGCTTCAACCCATTGATAGTCATCAATTTTGTACATTAGATCTAGAGCAGATCTCGTCACACTCTACTTATGCACTTACACATCTTCCTACACCTCCATACTTATCTTCTTATATTTTATCGTCTATATATATCATCTGCACACTTGAAAATACAAATTAAGTTGGCCATAAATAAAAAAATATGAAACTTGTAGCATGTCAGCCTTCATATCTTTTGGTGGTATACAAAATGGATAAAACATTATTTACATTTCTCCCAAATGAGTTGGCATGACCCATACAACATTTTAAATCACTCCATAAACTTTGCTCACTCTTGGAATTTTGGCACACATCATTAACATGGCTTAGTTGGCCTCAGCAAAAACATAACTTCACAAAATAACTTGAAACAAATATGCACGGTAATGGAAACAAGAAATATCCACATGCACTTCATACCTTAGACACTATGAGACATGTCGAGTGTCCACACAAACTCATACAAATGAAATGCACAACCTTTGTTGGTGCAAGTATTCAAACATATTTTTTGATGAAGATTAAGGATATGGAACCAACTATATCAAATTGTCACTTTGAAAACAAAACTTTCAAAGCACCAGATCACTTAAAAATTCAAAATAGCATACATTAGACATCACTGATTATGTCCTTAAAACCACTTGGTCAAGACTTCACATTTGGAGGAATGTAGAGAATTCCAATAAATTTCCTAAACCACTTGTCTTTGCCATAGCACAAACCGGAACTCTATCACTGGTAACTTTCACTGTAGAAGGAATATTGACATGGAAACTTGGATTTAACACCTTCACAGTTCCATTAGCTTAAATTGTGAACTACGAGACTAAATCTTCCTCCACTGAAGGATGTGGACCAAACTACACCAAATTGTTAAAATATCATTAGAGTATGCACTATGAATGGCTTATACAATTCTTCTACAACTTGTCATTGAGTGTGGTACACCAAAATAGCAAAATATTGAATTATAGGAAATTTGAAAACACATCAAGACATGTGTACCCACCTTCACATTATACTTAGGAAAAAAAATAATTACTAATCTTCCATACACTACAATATTGACTAGCACCATTAGATATCTTTGCATATTAATAGTCTTCGAGGTATATACAATCTCAAACATACTTTTGACATCAATGATAATCAAGCTTATCAAGATGCAACAATCTCCCCCTTTTGTAATTGATGGAAAAACCATGTGGTGTACACCAATACTTCGCCTTAGATGTGTTGGGATTATGGAGCCTTGCAACATGAGTGCATGAAGTATGGATGGTTTGTGTTGGTTGTTCCTATGTTGTCATCAATGTGAACATGGTGATAACTCTATGAGAAGTCTACTTGGTTTACCAGAAGTTGTTCTCTACTGGTAATGCCCTTTTGTGATGGATCAGTATGTTGGTATTTGAGTTTGAAATTCACCACAAGATCTGATATGACTTTAATCTCTTAACCATGTTATCTTGACTCATTTAGATAGCTATATCATGGTTAGATTGAGATGTTTTTTGTTGTAAGTAGAAAGTTATCTCTAACAGAGTTCAACTTTGTATTCTATAATTGTTCCTTGCTTGGTATACTGTGTGGGAGACTTCACATTTTATCAAGGTGAATATTATTATGTTGTGGTTTTGTTGATAGTCTCTATCTTGGTGGTATGATGGGAAATTAATGTGTTCTCAGATCCAGAAGGTGTTTTCATTGAGGATTATTTTTTGGTTTGGAGAATTGTGTTCTAGTCTTGGCTGACTTAGTGTATGAAATACATTATGGATACTAGTTATGTTTTATGGATGTTAGTTGACTTGGTACAATGCACTACATGGATAAAATGTTTTATGGTGCCGACAAAGAGAGTTTTGATTATTATGTTTCCATCTAATTAGGTCGACCTAATTGATGATTAAGATATACTTGTATATATAAGATGTTTTGAGGAATGAGAGAAGAGAGAAAGTGTAGAAAGTGGAAAGAGGTGTGAAGTGTGAAGTGTAAGTGAAAGTTCTGAGCCTAAATGCTTTATTAGTTGTGGATTAGAGAAAAAAGTTTGAGCGACTGTTGTGTGAGGTAATACTATTTAGAACTTCATTGGAACTGAAACCTACACATTGAAGTTGTATCCTATCAGTTCAATCTCTTGGTAGTGAGCCACAATATTTGTATCTTGGAAATTAGCCATCTTTTGTATTCAAGTAGTGACTCTTTATAAGGATAGTGAGTCCTGGTAGTGAGCCCTATAATATTTTGTATTAAGATATAATATAGTGTGAGTTAACCCTAACTGTTTTTTTTTCCTTTTTGGGTTTCCACATAAAAATCTTGGTGTTCATGTGTATGGTTGCATTGATTTGTTTCTATGTTCTCTCTTGCTGATTTAGTCAAAATTTTGATAATGGTTAGATGGATTTTATGTGAATGGTTTTATGGAATACTAATTCACACCCCCATCTTAGTATTCTGAATGTTCAACCATTTGTATCAGAGTTTGGTTCCTTGGAAGAATCCTAACAGCTTGAGGAGGGTCCCAAAATTTGAGTATAAGATGTTTTTTCCTCTAGAAGTGGTCTCTACTAGATATTCAGAAGAAATAGAAGATCTGAAGGACAAGTTGATGAAAGTGAATGATTATATTTAAAATCTACAAAGTAACAGCGTTGAAGCATATGATCTATTGGTTAAGGAAAATGAAATTGTCTCTAGCTTACTGCAACGATTGGATGAAAAGAAAAGAATTGAAGAATGCCAGGAAATTGAAATTCGAAGGAAGATGGATGAATGCATGAAGCTTGAGGAAGAAGAGGAAATCTTGAGATCTAATCTAGAAAAGGAAAGAAGTTTTGAAGATAAATTTAAGATAATCTCGACAATGCTTGATGAATTGATTACTTCTCAGAGATCGGCAATAGATAAGAGTGGTTTAGGGTTTGGGGAAGGCCAAAATTCTAAAGAAAAGAAATATAGTAATAAGAAGACTCGGTGCAAAGATGGAAAAATCAAGGATCTAAGAAATAATTCTGGAAAAACTCCTATCAAATGAAATGATGTTAAAAGGAATTTATCTTTCAATGGTGTCTCTTATTCCTTCAAGAAATTTGGTCATAAGGAAAATTATTGCAAAAGTAAAATGAATGATTATTTATCATTCTCTAGCAAATGTCTTAAGTGTAAGAAGATTGGATACAAAGTTAGTCTATGTGAAGATAAGTTGAATAAAAGAGAGAATAGAAAGAAGAATGGTGTTTGTTGTAAGTGCAGCAATCTAGAACACCCTATTAATAACTACAAAAGAATAAAAAATAATTATCCAGTGAAGAAGCATGATCAAATCATTGATCCAAAAGAAGCAAGAAAGGAAATGAAAATGATTTGGAGAAAGGAAGCAAATCAAGTTTAATCATCAGTCTTATCTATGTTGACTTCTGATGCAAATACTCCCATCAATTTCTAAGTGAAGAAGTGGCTAAGGGGGAGCAATTATCAAAAAATGTAATTAATCCCCTCATCAATATATTTAATGTTATAAGGAAACTAAGGAATTTTTCTTAGTCGCATGTGTGAAGAATAAAGTCTGCAAAATTTGAAAGAATGCAGGTGAACACAATTTCTTAGGTAATCTACCTGCAAGTTGAAGAATTTATTGGAAAATAATTCAGAATGGAAGAAATAAATTTAGATAATTCAAGAGGCTTATGTATTTTTGGAGAAGTGTGCAAAGGAAGCTTAGAGAGTAATTCAAAGTTTCAGGGTTTGAAGAAAAGAACAAGTGGATTTGAAGTGAGCTCCAGAAGCAAGATATCTATACATTTCTTGTTGGCATTTACAGAGGTATTCTTGTTTGCATAATTTTCACTTTTATTGATATGGATAATTCAAAGGTTGTGAATAGTGTGGATAAAGAGCAAGTTAATTTGAGAAGACATTTGAAGGATCTATCAAGAAAGTCTATTGGTGCATTCTTTCATGTCCCTTTAAGAGTGGTTCCCACAAAGGATATATATGCATTTTTTTATAGTAAGATAGAAGAAATGTCATCAATTTAGTTGAGCATGCTATGGGAAAGTGAACTGGAAGAGAGTCATGATGCTTACAAAGTGTTAGTTGAGAAAAAAATGGATCTTTGAAGAAAATTCCCTTCAAATTTGAATTTTAAAAGAAGTATATTTGAATAGTCTTAAGTAGAATTCATGATAAATCTTTGTGGATTGAGGAGGAACATTTGATTACTCGAGAATCTATCAGATATGTAATTGGTTTGTGTTCATTTGGACCAGTTCCCAAATGGAAGGCTATGGATGAGCAAGAGATAATTGAGGTTATCGGTGCAAATCTTGAAGGGAAAGAGATTGATCTGAGATCAATTGATTTGGTAATAAGGTATGTTTCTATGGTCATCGGTCACAAACTTTGTATCCCTAATAATGACCGCATAGTTTCTAAATTGTTGTTGTACATACTGGTATTGATATGGTTAAAATAGGTATGGATTATGTCTTATGTGAATTACTTCGTATACATCTTTTGAATAATTTAAAGGAAATCAAGAAGAGCAAGAAGAATACATTCCAATATGGAAATCTTGTTGTATGTCTGCTCTTTTACTTTTTGAGAGAATTACCAGTAATATGAAGGATAGAATGGTCAAATACAGAGCCTATTGCCCATCAAATAAAGAACTTCATGATAAATCTTGGTAGCTCAGATGCACAAGAGACTGCCCTTGTTGCATTCTTTGGAACATTTCATATGAGGATGAACAAAAGGTTTAGGATTCCAGTAAGTGTTGTTGAAAGGTACTCCTAAAGAATCAATTTTCTTGTGTCTAAAAATTTTTGTCACATGGAAGTAGTTGAATCAAGGTTGGTACATGGATATCTGAATTAGATTATGAAGTGTCAAAGGCTGAAGTTGATAATTATGCTAAAATTATTTTGCAAAGCCCTAAGAATCTCAATGTAGAAGCTACCTCTAGTAGCCAACCGGAACAAGGAAGAAAAGGAAAAGTTTTGTTAAGAAATAAGTTGTAGAAGGAAGTGAGTTTGAACATGAGCATGAAAGAATAAATATTTAGAAATCTTTAGAAGAAGTGCAAAAAGTTATTCTCAGTGCTAATTTTGAATCATCTATTTTTGTTGTGGAGAATCTCAGAGGCATGATTAATTCTATTAAGGTCTACATCTCTAGACTTGAAGTATCTACTGAAATTAGGTCCAATGAATGAAATCTGGAAGATATCAAAGAAAAATGTGCAAATGCACATAGTCGAGTGATGAAGGAATTGGAGAGTGTACAAGGTTTTGAAGAAGAGGCACAAGAACTACTTTTTTTTTCCCTATATTGGTCAGGCAGTACAGTGAACATAAGAAATGAAATAAGGATTAGTGAATCACTGGTGAGCACTTAGGCAGATACATACCTGGGTTAGCAAAAGATAGAGATAATCAGAGGTGGTCCTGCATTGTGTAGCTTTAGGACAAATTCTTTTCTCTACAAGATCAAAGGATAGAAGTTATCAAAAAAATTGTGTGGACACTCAAAATCGATGCTTCCCTTCCTCGTTCACAAAATGTGGTCAATGGAAATGGAAGCTCCCCACCTTTGAGGCATAAATGCAAGGATAGGGATCCAATTTCACAATTTCCACACTCAAGGACACCTTAGATATCTTCATCCAATAAAGGGTGGAAAAGATCTCACAATAAGGCATCCTATGATATGATTTGAAATTAGGAAATGGGTTCACCACCAAGTTTAAACTTGGAAAAGAAAATGTTGGAAAACACAGTGTGATATCCAAACTAACTCTAAATGACCTAGAAAAGTAAATGAAACAAAACTGAAAACTATAAAACTGAAAAATGTGCACCTAGAAATTTGTAGAGACTTGGAAGGAGACTAGAAATGCTATTGATTTTGAAATTTTGGCCCACTAGGACTCATTCGCCAATCTAGTTGAATCAGTCCCAGATCGAGATTTTTGCATAGGAACAAGTTTCTCGAAAAAGGGTATCCAAAAATGCCAAAATCTCAAAATTTACCAAAAATAGGACTCATTCACCACTGGTGGTGAATGAGTCTAGTTTGGATTTTCTAGAAATTCAAAGTTTTGATCTACACCTCTTAGTATGCTCTTTCTGCTTCTTTAGGTTCCTACCAATTTTGGGCCTATAAGTGACTTTTTATGAAGATGATGATCTAGAAAATGGGGAGACAACTCCAAAAAGTTTGAAACCTAATATTCAATGATCTCCAAGCCTTCAAAGCACCTAGATTTGAAATCACACAAAGATAAAGAGAGAGAGAGAGAGAGAGAGAGAGAGAATGTTGATTGTTAGGGATTAGGGGTTTGCCTTGGTCAAACCCATTTTAGGTACTTAAACCAAAATGATGAAATAAGATAATGAAGCATGAACATGAATTAATGCAATTAAAACCTTTCCATGATGATGGATCTTGAATTTTTGCAATAATTGATGAAGAATCTTTCCACAAAACTGATCTTGAAAGCTATCTTAATGACCTTGTGAAGACTTGGAGTGCTTAACTCTTTCTTGCTTGACTTGATGACTTGAATCTATGATGTTTCTTGGATGAAATGAGGAATTTAAATATTTTTTATATAGAAAATCCACTGACATGACTATTAATTTGATCCCAAGGCCGACATTGAAGAAATTTGAATTAAAAACCCACTTTTCCCGCTCAAAGCCTTAAAAATAGGCAAAATGGGACTCATTCACCATTCTAGGTGAATGAGTCCTACCTGGATTGGACTCATTCACCCAAGGCAGCAAATGGGTCCCACAGGGGCTATTTTCCATGCTAAAATGTCGGGGAGTGGATAATTTTAGTTATTATGTTGATTTTGTCATGTTTTTAATCAAAATATGCCTTGGGATACACAATATGGGATCATATGGGCCTATGTATGATGATGTTAATGTCATAAATGTAATAAGGCCCAAAATCTAATGTGAAAGTGTAAATAAATACACTTTACAACACTAAATTAATGGAAAATTGAGTATGTTTAGCTTAGAAGGGCCCTAAATCCCATGTGAAAGTGTAAAACACATTACAACACAAGATTAGGTCCACTTGATTTACAAGCATCCAAAATTAAATGTGATGATGTAAATGAATACATTTTACAACATTAAATTAGGATAGAGTTAAGTTAATTTATCTTAAAAAGGGCACAAGACCTAATGTGGATGTGTAAAACACCTCACAACATTAGATCAAGGGGGAATTAGGTCCAATTTATCATTAATTATCCCCAACTCAAGCAAGGGAAAAGGCGTACTTTGTCAGTGGTCACATTTAGCCTCCAATTTAGTGAGAGGATAAACTTGCTTCAAACTCACACTAAATTAGACATTCAAGAGGGGTCCAATCCTACCAATGCGGACAAGGATGACCAAGATCAAAGCAGGTGGCCAAGCCTCCAAAATCCAAGATCCTAAGTCAAACTAACATAAGAACAAGAGGACATGCATAATGGTGTATGATATGTAGCAAAACAAGATACACAATCATGAAATGACAATAACTAGAAGGAAGAGAAGTACAAATGAGCAAAATTAAAAAGGTGGATCAAGATTTCACCATTTTCCCAACACGATGCGGATCAAATCTAGGTTGTTTTTCTAAAGAATGCATACACTATGAGGTGACATAAATCTTGGTTGTCCACTGGGTGAGAAGTCCTAAAAGGTGAGAGACATACACTCATTGTTGGTATACACTCACACACACGCGAGTGGCTATGGGGAAAGTCATGCCTTGGATTGGGCTTCTCAATCGAACCATACTAAAGTTCTACCTCCTGATAACTTTAATAAGGTGCCACACAAAAATGATTTTCGAGCTTCATAAGACAAGCAAAACTTGGTAGGCTTGGAGCTCATGAACAAATAGGATGGCTCCATAGGCATGGAAGTTGTGATATGCAAGGTGGCCATATAACAATTGATGTAAATTTCAAAAAAGTGTAAGGGTATGTGCAGGATCATGGTGGGCCAAAAAGTGGCAATTTGATGGGTATGTGGCTGACAACTTTGTTTTTACCCAAAATTGATGAAATGAAAAGGGTTTTTAAAGGATATTCTCATCTTTCCACCAATATAAATTATGCTTCACTTTGAATTTAATGAGTAATTATTATTCATTTTCTATTTGAATTACGACTAAAGTCCTTATTGAAAAACTGATTGAAAAACATCTATAGCTATCAAATGGTGTCACATTTTTTGAATCCAAAACATGCATCACATTCTATGCTTCACATGTACTATAGGATTGAAAAAAGAAAAATTAAATTTCATGAAGTTTTGACCAAGTTAAGGTGGTCAGACATACGATTTTTTATATTTTTTAATAGTTGTAATAAAAAATCCATAAATTTTAATTATTTACCTGGAAAAAAATAACAAAAAAACATGCATCACATTGGGACATGAGTCCTCTACTTATATGTAAAATATTATAAAAAATATTATCATATTATTGTGGGTGGTCTTAGACACCTACTTCTTATTTTTTCCCTGAAATTTAAGTACTACTACATTGAAATTTCAAATTTTAACCAAATCATTTTATTTTTAAACAAACCTAGTAGTTTAGAAACTACATTCAATTTTCTACAAATTCTATTCTTACATATTTTTGAAATAATATAGATAACTTATTCAAATTTTTATGTCAAGTTTCCTAACTCTGATTTTTTTTGAATTTTTTGCCACTTAAGGGCCTATTTTTTCCATGATGATCCTACACATACCCGTAAGATATGTTCAAAGGGACTTTGATTAGTTCATGCAAGGTCTCTTCTTAGGGAACATCATACCTAATGTTTCCAAGAGAGGACAAGTCAAAGAAATATCATGCTCTTGGAGGAAATCAAGACCAATGACACCACTAAGAAAAGGATGCATTGCAAGAAGAAAGAAAATTGCATGGTGAAACATGAGTGTCAATGTATGCCCCCACTTTAAAGTGGTTGCTAACACCATTACTATGAGAAATTTCTTTAAACTATAAGAAGACATGAGAGATTATTCAGAAAGCCCTATGCCAAGTCATATGTTTCCAATAAGCTACATCATGAAAAAGGTAGTATGTCAAATGCAAACCAACTTAAGGAATGTCGTCCACATCCCAAGATTTCTCTTATATGTTCATGAAAGGCAGTCATCTTTCCAAAAGAGACAATGACAAGTGACATACGAGAACAAGGCTATCTAAACCCTTTCCCCCACTTAGTGCAGGACAAGGATGAGCTAAAAATATTGATGAGAAAAATTATAGATTCAAAATCAGTATTGATTAGAGGAATGAGGTTCCCCCACATAAGGAAGATCACCAAAATCCTTAAGATGTTGGATTTTACTACTCAAATCCCTACATTCATTGGTAGCATGACCATGAATTCTTGTAATAAAATTTCTTTCAAGATCTTAGAGAAGTCTCAACAATATACCCTTTTGATCAATTGTAGAAGGTGTTCATGTAGTTTATAGAAAACATATTTCTTTCTTAGTATTAGTTGTCATAAATATGCAAGCCTCTGTAGATTGCAAGATTTTGTTCTCTCCTTTATAGGAGAGTGTAAAATCTAATGAATTCAAATCATTAGTGTTTTGTGAGATGACATTCACATCAAGTGAAGATGTCTTTGTTTGTTTCATTTCTTGCAAAGGAAAACCACCAAGACCACTAGTGCTTATCAATTTAGGATGCATTATTGCTAAAGTCGGCTTAGAAGAATCTTTTGTGAGTGTTAATGTTCATTGAAGGCTTTTTGGATGGGTTGATTTCTATGAAAGGACAATAAACAAGACCATGATTTGTTTATTGTGTGGGAGGGTCTATAGGGACACGAATACCTTGTTCTCTAGCACCACATCCTTTTCCACTATACCCAAGTTGTTTCATAAGTTCATAACCTTTTCCATGAAGCTTTTTCATTACTTTTAGATCTAGTGGTTTCTCATGATTAAGTTCATCAAATTTTGTAGTGTAATTTGCTTCTTTGTGTAAAGTGGATGAGGTAGATGTTTTCGAAGGGTCTTCTGAATTTACCACTTTTTCTTTTCCCTTTTAAGAGTCTTTTTTTATTATCTTGTATTCTCCCATGAATTTTGGTGTGAAATCTAAGGATCTCCAATCATCTTCTGATAGCTTTGTGACTTCCTCAATGTGTTTTTCTTTGTCTTTCTGTTGCATGTGTTCTACTTGTGTAGTTGGTGTTAATGTTGCCAAAGGATTTTCTTTATCTTTTTCAAGTTGTAAAACACTATAAGGCTCATGATCAATGTCAAGTGTGTACACTTTTTTGTTTTAGATGTATTTCATTTTATAGTGAAGAGTAGAAGGCACACCATTCATTGCATGAATCCATGGCTTGCCTAGAAGGAGATTATATGAAAGATCGTGAGGCATAATATGGATCAGTGTTTACAATGTTTCCTTTCTAGTTGTAATAGGTAAAGTGATCACACTGAGTGATTTCTTTCCTATATTGTCAAATCCACTAATGGATAAAGTGATAGGTTGATTTTTTTTATTTATCCACATGAAGCCTATCTAAGAGGTTTACGCTACACACATTAGGGGTTGAGCCATTATGAACAAGGGTTTGCTTTATCCCTATCTTATTGTATTGAGCTATGATCATGAAAGAATCATTTTGTTTCTACACTTCCAAAGGGGGGAGTTCACTTTGGTGGAAAACAATGTCAACATTTATTCCTTGAATCATGACTATTATGTCATTCAGTTGCACAATAGAAGGGATAGGAAATTGTTACAAGGCAGTTTGAAGCATAGTGTGATAATTAGATGAATTCTGAATTAAGTCCCATAGAGATATCTTTGCAGGAGTATTCTCAAGTTGTTCAACAAGATAATACTCTTTCCAATTATGTGAAGGAAAACGAGGAGCACTAGGAAAAATGGGATTAGGCAAAGGTAAGTGTGTTGGGGTTGGTTGTTGTGGTTGTGGATTGTTTCTAGTGTTATATGTATGAGAAATGGTATTATGACTCGACTGTTGCGTCACATTATTCTTAGGTGGGTAGAGGATGTTCAATTCAGGTTTGTTTTGAGTTTGAGTTTTATGCGATGGTGGGTAAAGGATGAGTTGAGGTTAAATAATATCAACATCCCTTAGTGAGTGAGAGTATAATGTTGTCTCTTCATCTTCTTCTAAGGACACTATATCATTATTGTCAATGTTATCCTTTTCTTGCAGAATGATATCCTCCCTAGGAGGAGAGTTTTTAGGATAACTACAAACCACAAGTTCTTAACATTCAACAATTGGTTCTTCTAAAATGACTTCACCACAAGTAGGGGAATGATAAATGTTTGAATTATCATGTTTAGCAATAGTGGGTATATTAGAGGAAGGCTCTATTTGTTTTTCATTTTTCTCTAAGGTCTCATTCTCTTGTGCCATATTAGCTATCCTAGTAGGAGAGCTTGTAATATGTTCATCCATGGTTATATTTTGTAAAGCAGCTTCATCACAATTAGGGGAGGCATCAAGAGAAGGACCACTATGATTTTCATGCTTACCAAATAGATATTCCCATATGGTAGGAGCATTAGGAAAGGGAGAAATGATATTTCCATGACTTTCAAGTATATCTTCTAACACAAAACTATCATCTTCATTACTATGAAGGATATTAAGACAAGAGTCAGTGTGATTATCATGATTATCTACAATTACACCCTTATTCCTTATACAATCTTCCCAAGTGGGAGAAGTAGGATTTTCAAAGCTCTCAATTATTAGATCTCCTAACATCAACATGTATTCCTTACAAATGTCATTTTCATCGTCATTCATGATTGTAGCATTGTCACAAGTAGGTGAAATGTTGGGAGAGGAATGTAAATTAAGTAAGATGGTGGCAATGATTTCATCTCCTATTGTTATACTATCTTCCCAAGGGGACTGAGGAGAAGAGCAAACATGACCTTCATGATTCTAAACAATTGCATCTTCTTTCACCAAGATACATTGGTCACAAAAAGGAGAGGTAGTGAGAGAAGAATAATTATGATCATCATGAATGTTCATTCTTATATCTTCTTATATCACATCATCCTCACAAAGAGGATAGATAAGAGTGGGTGTAGGTTTAAGGAAAGCGTGAACATGTCCAATTCTTTTTCCTTAAAAGACTCTCATAACTAGGGAATGCATTGAATGAATGACTAACATGTTTATTGACTAACTTTTTCTTTCTAAACTTGGAAAAGACCAAAGCTAACATTTTTGATAAATAATTTATGCAAACTAAAAATGCAATGTAAAGACTTAACACAAAATGTAATTTTTAGTTTTCAAACAAGGTAATTTACTAGTTACATTATGCAATGATATGAAAATGAAATTTTGCAAATGCAAATTTGGAATGAAGCAATGCATGAAATGGACTAATTTAAGCTAGATTTAGTGAAATGCATGTAATAGAAAGTAAACCCAATGAAACAACTAACCAATGGAAGCAAAAAAAAGCTTTAAAATAAGGTTTTAGTGTTGTAAAAGGCTATTTAAGATCTGTTTTAGGACTGATTCGCCCAAGGTGCCGAATGAGTCCAAGTAGGGATTTTTTTTCAAAATTTTGAGAAATTTTCAATGGATTTTGATGCTTTTTATGTTGTATGATGTGTAACCTAAGTGAAAATGTAGTTTTCAGATGTTTTTCAATGATTTGAGATGCAAAAACTCCACCTATCTGCACTTTCATTAGTGCAAAATTTTGAAACCCTATAATGCAAATTAACTAATGCAATCCTAATGCAAAGTCAATGCAAGTGAGATCAAGGATGATGATGGACTCCAAATTAGTAAAGAAGGTATTTGAAACATAGGTTGACCAAAATTTGGACACTGGAAATGGATGCTTCACTTCCTCGTTCATTAAATGTGGTCAATGGAAATGGAAGCTCCCCACCTTTGAGGCATAAATGAAAGGATAGGGATCCGATTTCACAATTGCCACACTCAAGGACACATTAGATATCTTCATCCAATAAAGGGTGGAAAAGTTTTGATAATAAGGTATACTATGATATGATTTAAAATTATGAAAGGGGCACACCACCAAGTTTAAACTTGGAAAAGAAAATGTTTGAAAACACAGTGTGATATGAAAACTAACACTAAATGACATAGAAAAGTAAATGAAACAAAACATAAAACTATAAAACTAAAAATGTGTACCTAGAAACTTGTAGAGGAAATGTTGTTGTTTTTGAGATTTTTTCCCACTAGGACTCATTCACTAATCTGGACGAATTAGTCCCAGATCGGGGTTTCTGCACAAAAACAAGTTTCTCGAAAAAGGGTATATGAAAATGCCAAAATATCAAAATTGACCAAAAATGGGACTCATTTTCCACTAGTGGCGAACGATTCTAGTTTTTCTTTTTTCGAAATTCAAAGCTTTGGTCTACAACTCTCAGTCTTCTCTTTTTGCTTCTTTAGGTTCCCAAATCTGAAACTACCAATTTTAGGCTTGTAAGTGACTATTTGTGAAGATGATGACCTAGCAAATGGGGATACAACTCCAACAAGTTTGAAACCTAATATTTAATGATCTCCAAGCCTTAAGAGAACCTAGATCTATAATGACACAAAGAGAGAGAGAGAGAGAGAGAGAGAATGTTGATTGTTAGGGATTAAGGATTTTCCTTGGTCAAACCCTTTTTAGGTAATTAAAAAAAAATTATCTAAAATAAGATAATGAATTATGAACATGAAATAATGAAATTATAACCTTACCATGATGATGGATGTTGAATTTTTGCAACAATTGATGAAGAATCTTGCCTTAAAACTGATCTTGAAAGTTATCTTGACGACCTTGTGAAGACATGAAGTATTTAACTCTTTTTTGCTTAACTTGATGAATTGAATCTATGATTTTGCTTGGATGAAATGAGGATTTGAAAGATTTTTTATATAGAAAATCCACTCGCATGACCATTAATTTGATCCCCAAGGTTGACATTGAAGAAATTTGAATTAAAAACCCACTTTTTTCACTCAAAGCCTTAAAAATAGGCCAAATGGGACTCATTTTCCATCCTAGGTGAATGAGTCCCACCTAAATGGGACTCATTCACCCAAGGTGAAAAGTGGGTCCCATAGGGGCTATTTTCTATGCTAAAGTGTTGGGGAGTGAAGAATTTTAGTTTTTATGTTGATTTTTTCATGTTTTTAATCAAAATATGCCTTGGGATGCACAATATGGGCTGATAGGGGACTATTAATGATGATATTAAGGTCATAAATGTAATAAGGCCTAAAATTCAATGTGAAAGTGTAAATAAATACACTTTACAACACTAAATTAAGGAAAATTTGAGTCTGTTTAGCTTAGAAGGGCCCTAAATCCCATGTGAATGTGTAAAACACATTACAACACTAGATTAGGTCCACTTGATTTACAAGCCTCCCAAATTTAATGTGAAGATGTAAATAAATACATTTTACAACATTAAATTAGGACCTATTTAAGTTAATTTAGCTTAAAAAGGGCCCAATACCTAATGTGGATGTGTAAAACACCTCACAATACTAGATCAAGATGATTATTCCGAACTCAAGCAAGGGAAAATGCATATTTTTTTAGTGGTCACATTGTGGCACTTGGAGACATGATTAAACTTAGGCACACTTTTCTTTCTATTGATCTTGGGTGTATTGGTGAATTATCAGAGATTAATCTTAATCCCAATACTCTAGTAGATGGTATAGAGTCCTTAACTAAACTTGACCTATTCCAAAAGACTCTTACACGTGCAAAAAATTTGTGGGAAGAAGGAAAATCATTGTGGAAGGTCATCCTAGAGAGTCTCAGAGGTTCTTCTTTAGGTAAATTCAACATCGTGTTCATATCCTTTTGGCTACATTTTGATATATATATAGATATATTAGACCCCATCCTTTTTCATTGATGTCAAAGGGGGAGAGATATAGAGATTGAGAGATTGAGAGATGAAGAGACAGAGGTTAATAAAGGAAAAAAAATTGTGAAGAACAATTTTGATAGAGGGAGTATTTAGAGAATTCATTTGCAATATATATTGGAATTTTTTTTTAGCATGCATGTTTCCATCAATGCCAAAGGGGGAGATTGTTGGGATTCTGGAGCCTTGCAAAATGAGCATGGAGTATGGATGGTTTGTGTCTGTTGTTCCTATGTTGTCATTAATGTCAACATGGTGATAACTCTATGATAATTCTACTTGGTTTACCAGAAGTTGTTCCTTGTCAGTAATTTCCTTTTGTGATGGATCAGTATGTTGGTATTTGAGTCCAAAATTCACTGCAATAACTAATATGACTATAATCTCTTAAACATGTTATCATGACTCCTTCAGATAGTTATATCCTGGATCTTGAAATGTTTTTGGTTGTGAGAGAAAGTTATCTCTGATAGAGTTCAACTTTGTATTCTACTATTGTTCGTTGCTTGACATGCTCTATGGGAGACTGCATTTTATTAAGGTGAATATTCTTATGCTATGGTTTTGTTGATAGGCTCTATGTTGGTGTATGATGGGAAATTAATGTGTTCTTGGATCTAGAAGGTGTTTTATTTGAGGATTATTTGTTGGTTTGGAGAATTATGTTCTAGTCTTGGCCGACTTAGCATATGCAATACATTATGGAGACTAGTTATATTTTATGGATGTTAGCCAACTTGGTACAATTCACTACATGGATAAAATGTTTTATTGTGTTGAAAAAGAGATTTTTTATTATTACATGTTTTCACTAATTAGGCTGACCTAATTGATGATTAAGATATACTTGTATATAGATAATATTTTTTGAGGAATTAAACAAGAGAGAAAGTGTGGAAAGTGGAAAGAGGTGTGAAGTGTGAAGTGTAAGTGAAATTTTTGAGCCTAAATGGTTTATCAGTTGTGGATCAGAGAAAATTTGATGAGTGACTCCTATGTGAGGTAGTACTTCATATTCTAAGATTCATTGGAACTTAACCTAGCACATTGAAGGTGTATCCTATTAGTTCAATCTCTTGGCAGTGAGCAACTATCTTTGTATCTTGGTGGTCAACCATGTTTTATATTCAAGCAGTGAAAATTTTTAAGGATACTGAGTCTTTGCATGAGCCCTGCAATATTTAATATTTAGATACAATATATTGTGAGTTAACCCTCATCCTAGTTTCTCCCTTTTTGGGTTTTCCACGTAAAAATATCGGTGTTCATGTGTATGGTTGCATTTATTTGTCTCTATGTTCTCTCTTGTTGATTCAGTTGAAATTGTGATAATGTTTAGATGGATTTTATATGAATGGTTTTATGGAATACTAATTCAAACCCCCCTCTCAATATTTTGGATGTTCAACATGATGCATATTTATCTCCCCCTTTGACATTAAGGGAAAATGGCAACAAAAATTTCTCTACATACATATAAAACTCATAAGCTCCCCCTTAATCTATTCAACTTTTACTCCCTTTGAGACATCGTCTAGTTACATTACCAAAAATTTTGTTGTGTCTATAAAAAGTTCTACTCCACATAGAAACAACATAAAAAATAAAAATATTTAAGACAAAAAACAAACTCAAGTCAGTTGGATGGTAGAATGTTCTTGTAAATATTCTTGAGTTGGATCAAGTTGTTGTCCCATTATTTCTTTGTTACAATCAGGGTCTAGAATTGACAAGTGAACTACACATATATTACTTTTTCTTCCTCCGAAGAAGATGGTACCTTGTTATTTTGAATTACACCAGTAGCCTCCACCAGAAGTCTAGTGAGTGAAGCCAATCTTAGGCTCACTAATTCACTTAATTGCTTCACCCAACCTTTAAATTTCTCCCTTTCATCTTATGGTTGTATGTATCTAGGAGTACAAACTTTCCATTTGTTCCCTTATGACACCATTACTATCTTGAACATGATCATAAGTTGTAGCCATATTAGTGATCTGCACTTCAATAGCACTAATCTGATCCTTTATACTCTTTGTTGTTGTATTCCACTTCAAATAGAAAACATACAACACTTTTTCTTCCTCCAACCATTTATGAATGTCCTTAATACATGTTTACAGTTTGGCCAATGCACTATCACACTTTCTAGAGGCATCTATCATTCTCCTTTTATTGAAATTTTGTTATGCCAGCTTCTCTAGATGAGATGAATAAGTCTCAAAATAATCCATTAGTTTCATTTGAAACATAAAAAATGTGGTGACCTTAAGTTTAATATCCAAAAGATAAGGTATTGGTTCCATCATTTCTAGGATTTCAGTAGAATGTAAATCCACAAGGTGTATAGATTGACATGCAACCTCTAAGGTGAGTCAATTTGACCTAGATTTGATCCAAGTTGTGAGTATTAAGAATGAAGTGGAAATGATTTAGAATGATTGACCTAATTAGAGTGAATGACCTAATATGATGAATGAAAAATACTGAACATAAATAGACTGAAATAGTGTTTGCAAGTGGATCTGGAAAGTGGAGACTGATGTGTATCGGTCACCAAAAATTGGATCTAAGTGTTTTAGTAGGACTAGGTCATCCTTGGGTGAATGGATCTTTGTTAGGGGGTCCTAAAAAATTTTTTTATAGTCCTCTAGTGTTGGATTTTAGTTTTTGATTCTTGGTTGTAAACTTGTTAGAATATTGTCGGTAAATTTTGTAATTGAGTTTATGTGGCTTGACAACTTTGATGACAATAAATTCAACAATAAAAAATGGATCTCTAAACTCTCTTCAATCATCTTCAAACCTATAACCTACACATTCACAAAGAGGGAAGATGTTCCATATAGGGGCTTACCTTTGTCAAACCCCATGTAAGTGTTTTGACTTCCACAATGGCAATGTCAATGATAAAATGGTAATGGAAAGGAAAGAAATGATGAATGGAAAATATTTTGTGACTCACCATCCTTCAATGACTTCCTTGAAGGACTAAATTCATATGCATATCTTCAAGGATTTGGATCTTGCTTGATATATTTGCTTGAATGCTTGAATACTTGGAGACTTACAACAATGTTAGCCTTTACAAAACATGAACATGAACACACATAAATTTTGACATGATGTTGAATCTTTAATTTATATAATAAACTCTCATAATGCTTCTCTTGACTTGCTAAATAATGCTCCTGACAATAATATTTTCTCTTGAATGTTATCTTCCTTAGATTTCAAATGGTAAAATAACTTGGTATTTATAGGTGTTTATGTAATTTCCTTAAAATTATATTTAAAAATCCAACATTTCATATTTGAATTTTGGATGTTAAAATACCACCAACAACATATTTAAATTTAGGTCCTCGCTAAGAAGAGGGACCTAATCACCCATGGGTGAATGGTTCCTGGCCCAAATTTTTCAAGATACTCAAAGTTGGGGACAATTTATGTTGCAAGGTCTGACCCTTGGTCTCCTCTTCCTATGGTAGGCATAGTCCAACACATAACTTGGGCTTCATGACATGGTTTAACTACATCATGTGGATCTTGATCTTGTTTAAATCCAACAGTTGTATCAGTCATTAGTAGATCCATCTTTTGGTGCAACATCAGTCGTCTTTGCAACAATTGGTATCGGAGTTGAGGTCATAAGTTCGAACCACGTACTTGCATGGGGGGGGGATTATTGCAAAGTGTGACCCTTGGTCTCCTCTTCATATGGTAGGAATAGTCTAGCATGGTGCTTGGGCTTTATGACATGGTTTAACTGCCTCTTGTGGATCTTGATCTTGTATAAATCTAGCAGTTGTATCGGGCATTAATAGGTTGATCTTTTTGTGCAATGGCAGTAGTCTTCGCAACAATTTAATGATTGAATGCATTTGTTTAATGCTTGACCTCTTTTCAAAAATAGTTAAAAATAGGCTTTGGAATGCACAATTTAAAAAATTATAAGCTTCATTAAGTCCAATAAATTAGGGGGACAAAACATGATGTGAAATTGTTAAAGTATATAATTTTCTACATTAAATTTAGCCCCCACTTTAGTGAGAATATGAACTTATTCTCAAACTCACACTAAAGTAGAGAAATATATGTAAAGAGGGCTCCAATTGTCCAAATGTTGGAGAGATATTATGACTAGGGATCTAGGGAGGTGATCAAGACCCTAGGATCCAAGATCCCATGGAAAACCAACATAGACACAAGGGAATGCACATGTATGATATGCAATAAGACAAGATGCAAAAACATACATGTTGAAAAACATGAAGCATACACGATGAAAACATGACCCAAATAAAACTAAAAAACACACAAGGTTAGTATTAAAATATTTGAGTCGGTAAGGAAAAGAGACCTCAATCTTAAATTGTCTCAAATACCAAATGTCACCCATCGAATAAGGAAAATTCTCCATGAGGACTAAAGGCATGCACATCACTCATGAAACACATGGACCCACTAGAAAGCGAAGTGTATGTGGACATGTTAAAAATGGATGCTCAATTTCATGACCCAACAAGGAGCATTATGCTGAATCCATGAACTATCTTGCAAAAACTCTCACCTTAGGGGGTATAATAAATAATGATAAGACAAGGGCAGATCCTCAAGGGGTTTCATAATAATAGCACTTGAAGAGAAAAATCCATCAACATCAAAGGGGCATTGCTTGATACACGAAAGGTCAGTCCTTAGGGAAAATAACACATGATATCACCACCAAGAGAGGACTAGTCAATGAATGAAAAATATCACACTAGGGGACACCAACCATGGTATTCCCACTAAGGAGAAAGTCACATGCCAAGAAAAGTCACATTTTTGTGGGACATCAAGTCCAATATCACCACAAAGGAGAAACATCACATGGATTGAGGAGGCCACACTTTGGTTGACAAGGTCACACTTCCTAGGATATGTATTCCATCATCACTAATAAGGGACTATTTCTTATGCTAGCAATGAGCATCGAACTATATAACCCCCTTAAAATGTTAGTGTACTTGCTACACTAACATTTTAAGTAGATAAAGAGGTATCCCAAGAGGGAAAATACCTAGAGGAAGGATACATAATCCTTTTCCCCCCAAGTGTAGGGAAAAAGAGGATCCCAAAATAAATGATGATATGCTACCTAAGTCCTTGCAAGAAAGATGATTTGCATGAAATATCATGCATGTGGAAGTTGGAATAGTTTGATACTACAACTATCACATGAAAATGTATAAAATAAATGAATGTTAATCTATCACATGTTCAATTTGATCCCCATAAGGATCAAATTCTCTTAATTTCTTCTTTAAAGCACGACATTCATTGTTAAGATTCCCAAGTTTTTTGTGGTATGCACAATAAGAAATGTTTGTACTCTTTCATTTCTTATCTTCTCATTCATGATAGGTGGTAATGTGATAAGTCCTAGGTAGACTGAGAAATGTGTGTAAGGCCTGTTCAGTTTTGGTTATAATATGTAGAAATGATAGCTTCTGAAGTTTATAAGGCTTTTGTTTCTTACTTGATTGACCAACTGTTTGATGTGGAAGTGGAGGATCTTGATAACCTAATCCATTTGTGTCTTCTAATCGTGCTTGCTCCAAAAGGGAATGGACTTCATGTTCATTGTTGATGTCACATCCTTACTTTTTCAATATCCTAAAGCCTTTTCCATAATTTTGTTTCAAGTCAATGGGTGTGTTTTTAACATTATGATCATATGATTGAGAGTTGTTTGATGTGCTTCCCTTGTGATTGTTATGTATAGGTTTCTCTATACATTGTTTTTGAGGTATGCCTTGTGGTTCAGTTTTTGGATGTAAAAAATTAAATGCTTCAAGTGGTGGCATGGTAGGATGTTGTTGGTATGGAGTGGTAAGTTGTTTCATTTAGGGATAAAAGGTTGTATTTTTTTCAAGGTTATGCAAGGATCATTGTATGAACTCATGTATTCTCTCTTATTCTTGATCTATGACATCACTAGAATACTTCTAATAGGAGAAGGTATATAATTAATATCATTATCAAAAGCATTATCTTCATTAAACACATAGCTTGAAACATCAACCAAGGATTTTAAGGACATCCAATTTTTACCAAAACACATATCCATCATGAAATATTTGTAATAAGGCTCAGATTGTTACACAAAAAGTGAAGGGAACTTAGATAGCAACCCCAGAAAAAATTGCTTGAGAATATTTTGTCACAAAAAGTTGATTGATGCCTAGATAATAGAAAAGGGTCACCCAAGGGTGTTTGAGTCCTAGTCAACAGTTTTGAAAGTTTTGAAGTTGAAATGAAGACTAATATGTTTAAGGATTCTGATTCTACTCGTAAAGTGTAACAGTAAATAAATTTCTAGAATTTGCTTAATGTATTCCAATTTGATGTAGAATGCAAGTATGCAATAATTTTGAAGTTTTTTGAATAAGTTTTAATTCAATTTTTTGATATAAAATGTAATAACTGAGTTATTGCAATATGAAGAGACTTGAAAATGATAATTTTGAATGAAATTTTTAACCTTAAACAATGCACTTTCTTTCACTAAATGAACTTGATGCAAAATTCTTTATAAAATGCAGTTATTGATTCCAAAATAAAGATATGCAAGTGTGAGATAAGGGGGATTCGCTGCTCAAAAGTATCTTCATTCTCAAGAGAATCCCAAGGAGTGAACTACCCTTAATCACCTTAAATGTTTCTAAATGAAGAAATTGAAAAGAAACTATACACCAACGAATTATCTCAAAAGACTACTTTAGAATCTGAGAGAGCAAGGTTTTCAAATTCCTACCTCAAAAGGAGAAGCTCTCTCCCAATAGAGTATAATGTAGAATCAAGACGCCAGTGTCGCACACTAGAGTCCAAAGGATGCACTAGCATCTAGGGAAATAGAGACCTCAAACCTTGGGTAGAATGACTAAAACCTCACTTTCTAATACAGATCTGAAGTTTGTTTAATAGAATAACCAGATCGAAAATAGAAAATGAGATGACGTACAACAAAGAGCTAGAAGGAAAATTAAAAAAATCCTAACGTTTCAATCCATCCTCTAAGCTTCACTTCGACAGCCTGCACACAAGACAAACAAAGAAAAATGTTGGGGCTATTTTGAGGCTTGCTACAATCAAACCCCTATTTTAATGTTCCCACCTCCATGAACAGCTAAATAGATAGGAAGAGTAAAGGAATAAAACAAAAGGAAGTGGTGAAAACAATTACCACTTGAGGAGGAGAACCAACATCACCAAATAGTAAATGAACAAAGAGATCTAATCTATTCACAAATAGATAAGAGTAAGAGAGCGTTACCAATAATCCTACACCTCCTCTTAAACACACAGATGCATAGTTGAATGCTTGCAATAGAGATTTGGATATTGGAGAGACCTTAGTCCAATAGAGCTTCACTTGTAGTTATTGCCAAGATTAGAAGAGGTTGAGAATGAAGTGAGATTCAGAAGAGAAACAATCAAATGAGAGAGAGAGAGAACCCTCCAAAATGAGAGAAAAAAGGGAGTTTTTTTGCATTCAAGGAAGGAAGGAGTCATTACACCTAAGAATTTGACTATAAAGATGTGTGTCCCGTGTCAAGATTCCAAGATTCCATGTTTCAAACTCAGAAAATTGCCACGACACTAGCATACTACGCAAATGTTTGCACACTATGTAGGTGTCCAAAACATTATTTTTTAGGAAACAAGGCAGTGGACTATTGTTGCTTCATCATTGAACTTCGTGGAGTTAGAAGAACAAAATTCCAACCCATGAGGCTCTTATCATAAATGTGTTTAGTTGCAATAAATGCTAGGAAAAGTGTTAAAATGTGAAATTTTCCCTAGGTGCAATTTTGTGACATTACATTTTCCCCCCAATTTAGTGGGCTCGATTTTCAAAAAAAATAGCCATGCTAAAGTAGAAAAGAAAAAGTCAACCCAAAACTTGAAATTTTACTAATTTACGTGCCAAGAGGATACTATAAAGGCCATAGAGGTCGAGTAGGAAAGTATTGGAGATGCCCCCAGTGATCGAGCTCAACAAAAAATACAACGTTTGTTGTGAAAAATCTCACTAAATTTTGTTCTATAAAAATCCAAATTTTAAGTTAGCTCAAAAATCAAAAAAAGCTACCAAGATGAGAAGAATGATGAAGAAAAATTATGGTTGTTCACAACAAAAAATTGATGAAGAAGTGAGAATATTCCCCCTCCTAGTTTTACCCTCAGTCTAGTGGGGGAAATGCAAGAGAAATGGAGGGATCACGAGCACTGGAAAAGATGGACCCTAGGGGGCCTATATTTACCTAGGTGGGCCCCTAGAAGGGTCATTTTCACTATTCATTGCTAGATTTTTTGTTGACTTTTGTGAGACAAAAGTTAGCAAAGTGTCACACAGACGAGACTATCTAGAGCCCAAGATAGACTAGCTACGAGAGAACAAATGCAAGGGCCTTGAGGTTGATCAAGTGAGTCCAGAAACCACCTTGTACTCCATTTTTTAAAGATTTTTAGTGGGTTTTAGGAGAATTCATACCATAGGCATCCCAATGGCATGCTTGTGTCCTCCTCATGAGCTTGCATCTTGCTAGTGCATTAGGGACCTCAACACGCATTGGTGACAAGCCAAGTACAATGGCATCTCAATAGCTTTAATAGCAGACTCAAATGCTCACATGGTGTGTAGAATTTTGTATGATGTGCACGCATATCAAAGGCCTCACTTAGTAGATCTTTGCAAAAAAAATTGCACATCAAATATTCTAACTTTGATCTTTTTCACTTTTCAAAGATTATCCATAGATTAAGTAGCATCCTGGTGGGCAAGTGCTTCACCTTGTTTGAGACTAGCATTAGTAAATATCAGATACAAAGGAGATGCTCCTATGATGGAAGAACCTCTGGTAGGTGTATCAAATGTGAGAGATGCTTTACCATGATTGCATGTTGATGGCACAGATTGAGTGGTGGGACTCAACCTCCTCAACTTTTCACCTCCCGATGGGTGAGATGACCATCACCCTAGAGGATTTTTATTGCATCCTCGTCCTCCCCATCCATGAGAAGAGGGTCATGATGGATGACACACGCTCAACCTAGGAGCGATGTGCCTGGGTCACATTCTATGTAGGTCACACTAATGGTGGTGACAACACTGACCGTATTTACATGTGTTGGTTTGAGTAGGGGTGTGGTGTTGTACCCCTATTACATTGTGTTTTGGTGATCACTATAGTCACCGAGGTCACGATAGATGGATGAGGCTCTCACCTACGCGTGGTCATCTTGCACACTATTTGCGAGATGGAGGAGCACAAGATGGTGTTTGTGTGGGGGAGGAGGATGTTGGCACACCTATACCAGGAGTTGGGCAAATATGTGCATTATGAGTTCTAGAGTTTAACACCTTGCACCTTTCTCCAAGTGTGAGGCTTCATCCACATTACATGCACACAACCTGAGGGATATCCTCGGGTCTGAGATTATTCAGTAACCATGGTGCACTGGTATGAGTTGATTCAATAGTGGAGGCATGGAAACCTGTAGTTTTGGAAGCTATAGTTTGACACCTTATAGCCTGACTAGGTCAGGTGGTGGTCTTACTGCTTTTTCTACTGGGTGGATGATGGGAGGTTCCTTAGGAACCTGTGGTGCGATCTTCTTATCCTAGGTCACATAGATTTTTTCATTATTCCCTACTACTAGGTCTAGGTTATGTGACATCATGGTCACATTTACACTATCCTCCCCACAGTCTCTTCGTAAGCACAAGCTATTAGGAGTGCCACTCGACCAAGAGATCATCAGTGACCCATCATTGCTGATGTTGTCATTTCTCATGATGATGTTGATGATCAAGAGAAACCTGAGATACAACAAGTCAACAATGTCGACGTGGCGAGAGGCTACCTAGCCCGATGGAAGGTGCATGGTCCTACTCCCATTTTCCCAATGAATTCCCCCAGAAGAGATATTGGCCTACAAGGAGAGGCTCTACCATGGGGGCAAAGAGCAGCAACAACAGGTAGAGAAGGAGGTTGTGGCAGACGAGAGGCCGAGGCGGTGGCAGAGGATGTCTTCTCCCCTACTAGTAGTCCCAATTTCTTCTACACCATTGGATCCTGTCATCATCCCTAGGGTGACTCTAGTCACATCGAGAGCAACACTAGATGTAGGAAATTCTAGTACCAACCTTGCACCTCCTCCCAATCCACATTGGAAGCTAGGGGACCTAGGTATAGCAGTTACATTACACAATTTCATTTCAGTACTCTCAATTTTTGTCTCATTTTTGTATATTTTTCTTTAGTTTTTATATCTATACATCTCATGATATTGATATACATCTTCTCTCTTTGGTTACAGTGGACACACAGGAATGGACTAGGCTCTTTGTCCTATGCATATCATAGGTGGCCCCCATCATGCCAGCCCAGGGCCCCATCTTCTAGTCCTACTGGTAGTCTAAACAGGGTGACACACCCCACTTTTCAAGTTAGTGGTGCATTTGAGGATGGTATATGAGGAGGCACAAGCAGAGGTAGTGCAAAGGATGATTGATACCACTACCACCCAGGGATAGAGGGATCATGTGTTGGCCCAATTGTGGGTTAACTTGGTTGAGCAACATGCAGCTATGATGAGGGCAGATGGTGTTGAGTAGGAAGGTGATGTCCTTTAGAGACAACTTGATGACCTTGTTGGGTAGCTTCTAGAGGAACAACAAATTTGAGACGTGCTAAAAGAGACAGAGATCTAGATAGCCTCCCTCCAAGGTAAGATCATAGGATTCTGCACAACAATGTCTATTTCCCAATCATTGAGGACCCACTCTATGTCGACTAGTCAGCCTCACCCACAACCACAATAGTAGCAGCCACTAGAACTAGAGGGCTTAGGAAGCCACATGCTTGGGGTTTACCTAGCCATTTTGTATATAACTTTTTTAGTGATGTTATATATTTTTTAGATGATTGTTTATCTATAGACACTGATACATATATACAACAACCACTCATTTTTTGATGAAAATGGCATGATACATGTACATGACATTGATATATATATACATGAGATACTGATTCTAATATCATGGTGTTCTTTATTTTATATTTATGTTCCCTTATTTCATGTAGGTTGATGCTATGGATTTTATATGTATGAATGTATTTTTAGATTAGATGTTATCATGATTTAATAAACACACATGGATGTATGTTAACTAAATACAATGATGATCTGATTTCCTAACCAGAAGATGTAATGTAGTGAATAGATACATAGCATAGTAAAACACATGTATGTACATTTCTCTCTCACACACACATATGGTTAAATCATAACACAAAAAATTTCATAATGTGTTGATGAAGAAATGTCAGAATGTGTAATGCTACAACCCCAAAGAGTGAACGTTACACACATCACACATAGACAGTATTACACATAGTATCGGGGAAAATTAATTGCATTAACAGGTCTTTTAGGGGCCTCCCATCTATGGATGACAATCCATATGCACTAGAACCATACACGGAGATGAAAATGTAAGGGCCTAACCAATTAGGACTGGACTTCCTCTTTTTATTTAAAGGTGGCATATTTACATTTATCTAATTCTCACAGAGGACTAGGTCACCTACCTTGAAAGTTCTAGGAAGAACACCTTGATTATACTATTTGGATAATGATCGTTGATAAGGTTTAAGATGGTCAAGGGCCAGTAATTGACACTTATCGAGCATCTCAAGCTGATGCAAATGATTAGATCAATAATTTTCATCATCAATTAACCCTTTAAGGGAAACCTACAAGGATGGGATCTCCAACTCCAAAGGCATGATAGCTTTGGCACCATACATGAGATTCTAAGTTACTATTCTCGTTGTTGTATGAACACTCGTGCAATAGGCCCACAAAGAATATGTCAACTAAATGTGTCAATCCTTACCACGCTTATTCATTGGTTTATGAAGAATGAGATCAAGAGTCTTATTAGATGCTCCCACTTTGCCATTAGATTGAGGATAGTAAAGTGTAGAAAATCTATGCTGAATATGAAACTTCTCTAGGAATTGCTTCAATTCCTTGTTCTCAAATGGTGTGCCATTATTAGAAATTAAGGTGGAAGGAAATCCAAAGCAAGCAATGATGTTATTTAGAAGAAAGCTACATAGATCCTTAGTGGTCATGGATCAGAGCATAATAGCTTCAACCCACTTCATTAAGTAATAGATAGAAGTGATGATAAAGTCGTGTCCTTTAGAAGAGGGAGGTGATATCTTTCTAATAATATCCAACCCCCATTTTTTAAATGGCCTAAGAGAGTTCTAATTTTGTAACTCTTGTGTAGGAGCATAAATAAGGTGACTATCTTTTTGACATTGTGGGAACTTCTTAAAAAAATCAAAGGAATCTTGTTCCATCATTTGCCAAAAATACCCATGTGAATAATTTTTTGCACGAGGGATTTATCACCAAAGTGTCCACCCCCAGAACTCGAATGGGATTCCTTAAGGGCAGTGGGTATTTTTGCTTTGGTGATACATCGAAGAAGTAGACCATTGTAAGGTTTTTGATAAATAACATCTGATAAGATGACATAACTGATCAAAAGCTTCCATATACGAGTGTGATCATTCTTCATCACATCATCAAGAAATTTTCTAGTCTTCAAATAATTATAGATGTTGGAATACCATTATCTCAAGTCTATGTTTGAACACACAAGAGAATCAAATTCAAGTTAGTCAGAAACAAAAGGAGACTAAAAAATATGAACAACAAAGTGATATTCTTTTGTATCCTTATCTGAACGTACCAAGGAGTTAACACTCGCCATGGCATCCGCATGTCAGTTTTCTCTCTTAGGAAAACTTTCTATTGTGGAAGAGAACTAATTAAGCAAGGAAAAAGTGAGGTCTCAATACTAAGAAAACTTACTTTTCTTAGCTTGATAGGTTCCCATAATCTGGTTCATAATAAGCTCAAAGTTACCATGTATATGGAGATGTTTTGATCTATAATGCAATTGCGACACATAAGCTAACAATAAGGGATTTTTACTCAGTGATGTTGTTGGTGCAAGGGAATTCCAATTGAAAGGAGAGAGAGGGACCAACTTACCTTCAAGTGAGATTAGGACCACACCTACTCCAGAGACAGACTAACATCTTGACCTATCAAAATACATCTTCCACACAAGATCATTATTAATCATGAAAATATCCTCATCAAGGAACAAGTCCAAACCTGGGAAGGATTAAGATGAGGGAGAATCTTCCAATTGATTGACAACCACTTGTCCTTTTATCGATTTCTAAGTAACAAAATTTATGTCAAACGCAGAAAGCAACATTACCCATTTTTCTAGCCTCCTAGCAAGGTCGTCACTAGAAAACAAATGTTTCAAGAGATCACTTTTCACAAATAACGTGTGTTTCAACATGAAGAAGGTAGTGTCTTAACTTCTACATCACAAATATGAGAGCAAGAAATTACTTCTCCTTGGAAGAATAATGAGTTTCATAATCAACTAGAATATGACTAATGTAGTAGACCACTCTTTCTATCCTAGAACCATCATATTGGGTGAGTAAAGTTGCTAGAGCATTTAACGATGCAACAAGGTAAAGAAAAAAGGGTTATCTTGCATTGTCAACATTAATAAAGGAGGATTGGCCAAATAACTTTTTATTAAATCATAGTTTTTCTAGAATTCTTCATCCCAAATAAAGCAAACATCCTTGTTTAGTAAATGAGTGAAAGGAAAGGTACGATCAACCAATTGAGATATAAATCTATGAATTTCCTGAATCTTCCCTTGTAAACTCTAGAACTCTATAATATTCCTGTATGGAAGCATGTTAACAATTGTGTCAATCTTATTCATATCAACTGCGATTCCATGACAAGAAACTATGAATCCCAAAAAAATTCCCACATCCACATCGAAGACACACTTAAGGTGATTAAGCTTCATCTTATCAAGTCAAAGTATTTCAAAAATGAGACAAAGATACCCTACGTGTTCTTGACAAGTTATGGATTTCGCTAAGATGTCATCAACATAGTCCTCTAAGATCTTATGAATAAAATCATGAAATATTAAGGTCATTGCTCATTGGTAAGTCACTCCTGTATTCTTTAATCCAAATGGCATGACCACAAATAAAAAGGTACTCCAAAGGGTAGTAAAGGTTGTCTTATTCTAATCTTTTGGATTAATACGAATTTGATTATAGCCGAAGAAGTCATCCATGAAAGATAAAAGAGCATGGCCTACAATAGAGTCCACAATCATGTCAATATTAGGAAATGGAAAATCATCCTTAAGAGAATCCTTATTAAGCATGGAATTCAATGCATATGCAAATACGACCATCAAGTTTTCTAATGGCAACAATATTCAAAATCTAAGGTGAGTAGTCAATTGGACAGATAAAGCCTGCATTTAATAGCTTCTCTATCTCTATCTTAACCAACAAGGTGACCTTGGGATTGATCTTTTGGATTTTTTGCTTAACAAGCTTGGCATTAGGACATAAGACAATATTTTGAACCACTATAGACTCATCAATACCTAGCATGTTCTCATACAACCAAGCAAAGATATCATGAGGAGAATGCAAGAGGTCAAAGTGCTCCTTAGCTTTTTAAGAAGAAAGGAACTTCCCCATAGTAATCACTTTTTTGAAAGATTTAGGATCAATGAAAAATTTAGTAGTATCCCCCTTGAGGATGGGACTATGGTTTTTAGGATGTGGTATCGAGACATCATCATCTATATTCGATGGAGGGGTCTCATCCATATTCAAAATGGATTTTCCAAAGTACACATGTTTACTCAGATAATACAAGAATCATTGTTTGTTATGAAAGGAGGGTAGACGGGAGTAGGCGCCTAAGAATTCCTCTAGTTCTTCCTTCGATGAGAAAGAATCTAGGTGGACTTCCTTGCCCTTTGTCTCATCCTCTATCAATTCGGGATGGACCAGATTAAGTGGTTCAATTGAAATCATGTTAACACTCAACCAAGGTTTTTTCTTAGATTGTTCAATGGAGCATCCCAAACCTAGATAGCACTTGCAAGGATTAAATTGGATAGGGACCTGAATTCCTTGTTCAATGCATCCAAGGCCTTTGCACCCATAACCATATTGAGAAACAATCCTATATCCAAGACCATAACGTGTTTGCATCATTCCACCAATGGACATCAAATGCATCTACAAGGCTAGAACCATCTCCTTTATTCAATTTGTAAATGTTAGCCTTCTAAGCAGGAGTAGGATTATCCTCCCAAGTAGGGGAATGACTGGTTTCCTGAATAGAATCACAACTTTCCTTCTCAATGCGAGTCCAATCCACTTCCTTAATAGAGGTGTTTGAGGTTATCAAAATTTTAAGATGAGCAAGATTCACTTTGTATTCTCCAATGAAGAATTCAAAGAATTCCAAGGATCCCCAATCATCACCAAGAAATGAACTCGATTTAGAAGAAGTAGACGGAGAGGACTTAGGAATTTTTACTTTAAATTGCTCTTCTTTAGTGACATTCACTTCGGGGATAGCCTCTATGGAGGGAATTTCTGAGGAAAACTTCATTGCATTATAGGTTAGAGATGAAATACAATTCTTAAGAGTGGAGATAATCAAAGCACAACAAAAAATCACCAATTCACAAACGTGAACAACTTTTGGATTAGCTTTGACTATGACCACTCAATTTTTTGCAACAAACTTTAGAGAAGAATGTAGAGTGGAAGTTAAAACACCCATAACATGAATCCTAGGTCTCCCTAGAAGAAGAATATAAGGTAAGGGGAAAAGTATCACATAAACCAAGGTGGGTAAGGTAACAAGGCCCAACTGTAAAGGCTAGAAATAGAAGGTTGTTGATCTAAATTCTGTTTATTCCTTCTTGTATTATATGTGTGCCCATCAGCATTATAAGAAGTAGTGTCTGTAGCTTTTACAAACCTTGAATATAAATCTAGTGAATCATTTATGATATGGAATTCCACATATATAATGAATCCTCTTAGGAGAAGGGATAGTTGGAGTCAAGTAAACAATAGGTCTCTTAGGACTTGGAGAAGTCGTGAAGACTACAACAATATTTACTGACTCTTCGGCTTGCGAAGAAGAAGTTTGTTTGGAAGATCTACAAGTAGAGGAAGATGCTTCCAAGAAATCATCTAGAGCATCATCCAACATATTAAAATCTTCCTTAGATAAAGCATTATCATAAACACTAAAACATTATAGAAAAGGATCCAACATGTTCATGTCGGGTTCACCAAAATGTGAGATAAGGTGGATTCGTTGCTCATGAGTCTCTTCATCTTCAAGAGAATCCTAGGAAGTGAAATACACTTAACCACCTCAATTTTTTCCCAATGAAAAAATTGCAAAGAAACTATAAAAAGACTAATTATCTCAAAATATTGCATCAAAATATAAGAGAGGAAGGTTTCTAGAGTCCTTCCTCAAAAGGAGAAGCTCTTAGCCAATGGATGACAATACAAAATCAAGACACCAACATGGTGCACTAGAGTCTTGAGGATGCATTGGCATCAAGGACAATAGAGAGCTCAAAACATGGGAAGAATTACTAAAACCTAACTTTCTAATTCGGATCAGAGGTTTGTTTAATAGAATAACCAAATAGAAAATAGAAAATGAGACAACATACAATGGAGAGAGAGAAGGAAACTTACAAATGGTCTAATTTTTTAATCCTTCCTCTAAGTTTCACTTCAACAACCTTCACACAAGACAAATGGGGAAAAATGTTGGGGCTATTTTGGGGCTTACCACAATCAAGCCCCCATTTTGGTGTTCTCACCTCCATGGATAGCCAGATAGATAGAGTAAATGAATTAAAGAAAAGGAAGTGGTGAAAATAATCCCCTCTTGAGGAGGAGAACCCACACGACCAAATAGTAAATGGAAAAAAAAACTAATCTATTCGCAAATAAACTATTGGAAAGAGACATTGCACATGTTTTTTGGTGTTTTCATTGATGGAAACCCTTGTCAGTAAATTGATCTGCATGTCATCATTTGTTCATATTGGAAGACAGATTGAAGATCAGTGATTATCTATTAAGATAGAACAAAACATCTAGTAGATTTGTGTTCTTCGATTCATAAGAAAATTTTATTTTATTATTTTGTGTTTTGGATCTCAAGGAGGATTGTTCGATACATAATATGTTTTATCTATAAATCTTGGTGCCTTGTATCGATTTCAGTGTAAGTTAGAAGGTTCAGTTGACTAATTTTTTGTTCATAAATGTATGAAGGTCAGCTTGATGAATGTAGTGTGTCGTAGATGTTTGAGGAGTTATTTTTTAAGTGTTTTTGTGTTTGAGCATTTTGATTTGGGAACTCACTATGTTGTGGCTGACTTTTGTCGATGCACATTGAATATTATGCATGATTTGAGCTAACAGTTTGTCAATATTTCTTATTTTGTTGAAGTTGACATGAAGCGATTAAATCCCTTGTAGCGGATATATATATATAAGTGATTGATTATATCATTTTGATATATGTTCAGTGTGAGTTGTTGTATGTTGATAAATGTTAGAAGGTTAGTAGAGAGATTATGCACAGTTTCACTTGTGCATTAAGGATTTTTTATGCAAGTTGAAGCAGAACATAGCAGAAGAGTAGAATTAGTCAAAAGGTCCAGAATTTGATTGTTGAGCCTAACCAAAATTGTAATCAGGAATTTGTAGATGCTACTTTCTCAACTCAAATATTTGAGAGTATTCCAAACTTTTTTAAGGTGGTGAGCCTTCACGTTTTTGAGCAATGAGCTCTAGGCAGTGTGCCTGAATGCAAGTGCATTCTCATTTTGTAAACTTTTCTTTTAGAGTATACTCAAAATATATTGTGGATTGACCTCCACCGTGTTTTTTCCCCTAATAGGGTTTCCATGTAAAAAATGCTTGTGTTATGGTGTTTTGGTTATATGTCTTATGTTCATGCATCTTTATTTTTGTTGAATTTTGTAAGTGCTTTAGAATTAATACAGTTAAAAATTGCACAACATTGATTCAACCCCCCTCTTAGTGTTGCTTGATTCCAACAATTGGTGTCAGATATTAGTTCCTCGGAAGAAGTTTAAAAGCTTGGGGAAGATCTTGGAAAGTGATTCAATGGATTCAAGTAGTCTTCAATAGCAACTTATGGTGGCCCTAGATGATCTTGATCAGGAAAAATCTGAATTCTGTGAATTACAAGCAAATCTCATGAATGTTGAGAGATTCATTGATTCCTTGAAAGAAAAAATCAACAAGTCTAGGGAGAAGAGAAGGGAACTCTATGATCAGATCAAGCAGGAAGACAAACAACACATTATAGATGAACAACTAAGTCAAGCCCTAAATGAAAAGATAGAAGAACGTTAAATTTTTTCTTGAGATAATGTCATCCTAAAGCATGACACAAAATCTATTATGATGAGGATGACCAAGGAGATTGAAGACAGGAAGAGGAATGAAGAGAAGGTTGCTCAATCCTTGAAAGAGAAATCTAAAGAATGCAGCTGAATTACTGATGGATTCATTCATTTGGAACTTGAGCTAGAACAATCTAGACACAATGAAGAAGAGCTTGAAAATCATATTGATGATCTTAGAAATGAACTTGCTACTGCAAATGAATTTAAGGAGAAGTTCAAGATTAGTTCAACCAAGCTTGATGAACTGATTAAAAATCAGAGGACTGATGGTGACAAGCAAGGTCTTGGATATGAGAAAGGAGAAAGTTTCAGATCTGGACAAAGGAGATTTAGACAAGGAAATCTAATGAATCAACCTGGAAGGTAATTCTCAAAGACGTAATGATAATTGTTATGTTTGCAATAAATTTGGTTGTATGGTGGCTCAATGTAGAAGTAGAATGAATTCAAGTGGTCCATCACTCTCTGGTCAGTGCTTTAATTGTAACAAGTATGGTTATAAGTCAAATGAATGTAGAAACATGATGCACAACTCTTACGAAGATGTTAGATTCTATGCATGCAATATATTTGGCCATATTGCTAACTAGTGCAGATCAAGAGAAAATTAGTGGAACAACTGGACTGGACAAAGAAATGTGGTGTGCTACAATTGCAACAAAACTAGTCATATTGATAGATTTTGTAGAAAAGGTCTGGTAAATCAAAGAAGAAACACGTAGAAGGATGAAAAAGGAAAAGGGAAAGTCACTATAGATTAGATCAGGAAGCACTTGAAGAAGACATGGGTGAAGAAGAGTCCCTCTATTGCAGAAAATGATCCAGCACCAAAATCAACTTCTAGTAATTCCTCTGGGAATTAGATTAAGGCTTATGGCCTAGGGGTAGTTGTCAAGAAAAATACTTCAAACCCCCTACCGTAATTGACACTGGAATGTGGATGAGTGCAGTGATTGCATTGATGATCTACATATGTTGTTGAACAATTGGAGAAAGTATTTATACAAAATTGAAGGTCCGCAGAAGAGTTATCTTTTATAGTGTATGGAAACAGGGTATTCAGATGAGTTAGGGAAAAATTATTTATTGTGTCAAAAATGTTAGGTGTGCAAATGATAAAAGGTCATTTCTATCTTTCATTTTCCACTTTGCATTTTGAGAAGAAGTTTGAGGAGCTCTAAAGTGAACCTTGGAAAATTTTGGAAAGGATTCAAGTGTGAAGGAAATTTGAAGATCAAACCTTAATCTGACAAAAAGGTATTTATCGGGAAACTTGAAAACCTGTGAATTTGTAAAATGGCTACTCCATTGGTAGTTGAAGTCAAGGATAGACCCCATCCAAAATTCAAGTGGCATCCTTTCAAGTCTATTGAGACCAAGCCCTTAGGTGCATTTTCATTTTTTTTGTATGACATCTTGCATATTGAAGAAATTAGGGCATACATTCATGATAATATTGAGGAGTTAGCGAGCTCGCAATTGCTAAATTTATATTCTAAACACATTCTTGGAGAGGATTTCTATGTTAAGCCTGAATTCAAAACCTAGAAGAGAAGAAATTCACGTAGATTGTGAAATTCCCCATGTTTGATGAAAGAGAATGGGTCTGGTATATCTTAAGTCGAGTTCATGCAGAATTTATCTGATTGAGTTGACCTTTCAAGATTACAAAAGAGGTCATAAGTGTTGTTATAGGCTTAAATTCCTCTGGTGGATTGTCAATTTTTGAGTCTGTGAAGAATCAAACAGTCAATGATGCAACTGGTTCCATATTTGATAGAAGAGTGATGACAACTAATAATATCATTGACGTGGGTGTGAATTTTTCCTTGATGGTCATTGGTTAGAAGATATATCACTCCAACCGAGAAAATTTTGTATTCAGTACAACCATATATGTAGCATATCAGATGGTGAAGGAGAATGCAGAGTATGATTTATGTGAGATGTTGCTTCGAATTCAGCTTATGGAGAATCTTGGTAAGATCAAGAAAGACAAGAAGAATTCCTTTAAATACGATAATCTATTGTTGTGTTTGTTCTTTTATTTAATGAATGAAGTTCTAGGAGTTGAAATTTGTGCATTGGCAAAGCGATAAGCCTATTGTTGTTCAGAGTAGAGATATCTTGTATGGAATTGGTGACATGCAAACCAGGAAAACTACAATCTAGGGACATTTTAAGAACTTTCAGAATGTGATGCAAGCCAGGGAAAGAATTCCTACTTCTATTGTGGATAAGTACAAGGAAACAATCTATTTTATGGTGGACATTGATCAATTCTTGATGGAAGTTGCAGAACCTAGAACCGTTTGGATTATGCCAATGGGTTATGAAGTTGAGGAGAGCATCTTGGAGCTATATGCTCAACATTTTCTATGTAAGCCTTTGGATCCATTTGAAGTGAGGTTTGGAACATATTCAGAGAATAATATGCAAGTCCATGAGAAGTTGAAGAAACCAATGATAGTTTGAAAAGTAAGGAAAGAAGTGGAAGTCTTTGTAGAGAGCATAGGCATATAAGTAGAAGTAGTAAGAGAAGCCAGAAGGATGAGAGAACAAGTTGAAGCCAAAAAAAAAAAAGAGCCTACTAAAACTGAATCTGCTAGTCTGGTAGCATCCTCTGTCCGAACTAGATCAACAAGGAGCTTTGCACCCCTATCCAATCATGCAAAGAAGTCAGCCCCTATAAAAGCTCAAGTTAAGGAATCTGGTAAGAGGAAGAAGGATAAGAGCACAAGAGTGTATACAACTATTTTAGAAGATGAAGAGATATAATTTGATGAAGAAGTTAGATAAATAAAGCATATGGGTATGGGTGTTGCCACAATAGTGGTTTACACTTCTCAGAGATCCTAATTTTTTCTAAAATCACATATTTTTAGAAAATATAATGATATAAGCCTTGAAAAGTTCCATTTAAAAGATTCCAATTGAATAGGGTTTGACCAAACCACCTTAGACCAAGCCCCTTGGATATAACCCGACTAGTTTTAAACCATACCTATAATGGACTCTCCTTTACACCTATCAAAATGCTGCTAAAAAATCACTTTTGATTTACCTTTTGGGGGATCAAATGAATTCATTTAAAAAAAAAATTGTGAGTAAGTAGTCCTTATTATAAGCTTCCAAAAAAGTATATTTTAATTAAATTAAATTAAATTATTATATTTATTTTTTATTTCTTATGAATGTAGGTTTTTCACCGAAAATCAAGCTCTTTGTTCTGCACATGTGGAAAAATAGAAGATTATCAAAAAAAATTGAAAAATATGATTGCACCAAATATTGGATTCCTTGATCCAAGAAAAAGAAAAATTGAATTTCGATACATACAAAAAAGGTTACGCATTATATAGTAGCGCTATGTCTAAATTGTAATTGGTTTGACTTTGAAAATTGATTAAAGAAAAAATATTCAATAAAAAACTATCTAACCAAGTGGAAGCACTAGATATTAGAGTTCAAATCTAAAATCAAAATAATTAGAATTTTATCCTTCATGGAAAAAAATTTATGTATTATATGGTGAGCGTCACTTTTAAAAAAAATTGTTTTCTAAAAAAAAACTAGTTTTCAAGGGAGATGGAAATAGAAGTGCAATCTGATTCCAAAAATTTTTAAAAATATATATTTAGAATCTACAGACAAAATTTCATGAAACTCTAATTTGCATCATCTTCAAATTCCTCACGGTTTAGCCGCTATAGGTGCCCGAAAGTGAAGATTTAGTTAAAAAAAATCATTTCAGTGTCCAGTTTGGCCAAAAATTGTAAACCACTATTGTGGGATCACCCGTACCCAAGCAACAACAATAGTCACTAAGGAAAAATCCTCTAGTGAAGAGGAGAAAGCAAAGAAGAAGATGAAGCTTGAAAAACTAGGTATGTCTCTAAAAGAAGTTGAAAGAGATATAATCAAGGATGGTAATATTAATCCCCTATGTGAAGTGTATGGTATCTTTGATATTGTTGGTCAAAGAGTTCTTGAGGAGCATACAATACAGTATTTGAACAATTTCAATATGACTCTTGTTGAGATAATGGCATAGTTTCCTAAGGAATTGTTTGAAATTTTAGAGATGAGGAGAGTTAATGATAGAACTAAAGAAGAGCAGATGAGAGAACGAATTCTTGCAAATATAAGTATGGTAATGTCTATTGAGGAAATGAAGATAATCTTAAAAGAAGCAAAAAGATAATTCAAGAGAAAAACCAGAGTAACTAAGCTTATGATGGGTAGGAATGAAGAGGTTGCAAAAGAAACTAAAAGAATTCTGAAGGAAGTTTTATTAAAGAAAAAAATTGTTGTTTCTAAAGAAGTGCGTGTGGAAGATATTCCATCAGGTCTAGTAAATGAAGAGGTTACAATTGAGGACACTCAGATTCCTCCTTATGTGCATGATACAAAAGTACCTATGGAGACTGAAGCTCCTAAAGCTGTGTCGGTTGAATAAAACGAGATATCAATTGAAGAGGTTAAAATTCCAAATGACAAGCAAAAATCTATGGCTGAGGAAATAGTGGTTGAGGAAAAGAAGGTTGAAGTTAAGGGAGTCCAGTGGAAGAAAGAGACACTGCAGAGGTAATGAAGAATTTTTTGGAAGAACAACAAGAAGAATTTGATCTCGAGTTGGGAGAAAGTCTTATTCATTTGTCTACTTTGTCCCCAATTTAAAAAATAAAAGTCGCATCATTTGCACAGGCTAAGGCTAGTGAAGAAATTCTGAAGTCCCACATTGAGGATAGTGAGTTATTGAATCTTGCATCTAGTATTCTAGAGAAGATCATGCCCATTCATATTAAGGATCCATCTGGTTCTTCCTCCGATGAGCTAAAGAAACTTATTAATTCGGTAAGTACTCATTTTGAGTCACTTGAGAACTCATCTTTTGTCAAGGTACAAAAGGAATTTGATGGAAAAAGGTTTTGTAGATTGAAAGGAATGATAACTAATGATAAATCTCCGTTAGCTACCTGTGTGAAGAACGTTCAAAATGCACTATCTAAAGGAGGAAATATTTATAATTTTTGTTTTTCTTTGTCTAAACTTACTGAGGACAATGAGAAGAAGGTCAAGGATCATGAGAAAGAGTTAGCTGCTATTTCTGATGCTTTTGATCCTTTAATTGTTTCTGTTGGAGAGCAAGAGGGTCAAGTTATAGACATACTTGACAAGATAAAGAGTTTGAAGCATGAAAATGACAAAGTTGTCAAAAGAGCTTGTGAACTTAGAGGCCTAATTGGTCCAAAGATGGAAACCATGTTAAATGATTTCAAAGAAGCATGATGCTATGGCAGTCAGTGATCCAGTGAATCTTGAATCTACAGAAATGCAATATTATTTATTATGTGGTCGCATGAATATTCTAGAGAGTCTCAAGAAGAGTTGGGACACAATCTTCAACCTGTTGAAGACAAATTTTGAAGATATTTTCAAGTTTGTGTAAGTTTTTGAAACAAGTTTGTATATATGTAGTTTGAAGTTTTTGTTTCTTTATAGAAGTTTTGTATGTGAATTCCCCATCTTTCCATTGATGTCAAAGGGGGAGAATAGAACAGTGAAAAATGTATATTCATCTAATGGGGAGTTGTATTTTTGAGCTATGGATGAAGATATTTTTGGACTTTTGGCTGGCAATGTACTTATGTTGGTACTAATCCGAAACAATCATTTTTCACTAAGTGTTGCCATCAATGCCAAAGGGGGAGATTGTTGGCAAGAGACACTGCAAATTTTTTTTGGTGTTTTCATTGATGGCAACCCTCGTTAGTAATTCAATCTGCATGTTGTCATTATTTTTTACCGAAAGACAGATTGAAGATTAGTGATTATCTATTAAGCTAGAACAGAGCATTCGGTAGATTTGTGTTCTTCAATTCATAAGAAAATTTTATGTTATTATTTTTTGTTGTGGATCTTAGGGAATTTTTTTTTATGCATAATCTATGTTATCTATAAATCTTGGTGCCTTGTACCAATTTGAGTGTAAGTTAGAAGGTTTGGTTGACTAATTTTTTGTTCATCAGTGTATGAAGGTTGACTTGATGAATGTAGTGTGTGGCAGATATTTGAGGAGTTATTGTTTAAGTGTTTTTTTGTTCAAGAATTTTTATTTGGGTCCTCACTATGTTGTGGTTAACTTTTGTGGATGTGCATTGAATATTATGCATGATTTGAGCTAACAGTTTGTCAATATTTCTTATTTTGTTGAAGCTGACATGAAGTGATTAAATCCCTTGTAACATATATATATATAAATGATTGATTATATCATTTTGATATATATATTCAGTGTGAGTTGTTGTATGTTGCAAATGTCATAAGGTCAATAGAGCGATTATGGATAGTTTCACTTGTGCATTAAGGATTTTTTATGCGAGTTGAAGCATAACAGAGCAGGAGAGTAGAATCAGTCAGAAGGTCCAAAATTTGATTGTTGAGCCTAACCGGAATTGTAATCAGGCATTTGTAGATGCTACTTTCTCAATTAAAATATTTGGAAGTATTCCAAACTTTTGTAAGGAAGTGAGCCTTTCTATTTTTGAGGGGTGAGCTCTAGGCAGTGTGCCTAAATGCAAGTGCATTCTCATTTTGTAAACTTTTCTTTTGAGTATACTCAGAACATATTGTGGATTGACCTCCACTATGGTTTTTCCCCTAATAGGGTTTCCACGTAAAAAAAATTTGTGTTATGGTGTTGTGGTTATATTTCTTATGTTCATGCATCTTTATTTTGGTTGAATGTTGGAAGTGCTTTATCGATCACTTTAAGAAATTTAAAAAATTACACAACACTGATTCACCCACCCTCTCAGTGTTTCTTGATTCCAACATAGATTAGACCAAGAGAGTGTTACCAATAGTCCTCGACCACCTCTTGAACTCATGGATGCACCAGTGAATGCTTGGTATAGAGCTTTGGCTATTGGAGGGACCTCAATCTAATAGAGCTTTGCTCGTAGAAGTGTTATTGCCAAGAGTAGAAGAGGCTAAGAATTAAGTGAGATTGAGAAGAGAACCAATCGAATGAGAGAGAGAGAGAGAACCCCACAAAATTAGAGAAAAAGGGATTTTTGTTGCATACAAGGCCGGAAGGAGCCATTACACCTGAGAATTTGACTACAAAGGTGCATGTCCCAAGTCAAAATTTTGAGATTCCATGTTTCAAACTCGAAAAACCACCAGGACGCTAGCACACTGTGCAGACATTTGTGCGCTATGTAGGCATGCAAAACATTAATTTTCAAGAAATGAGGCAACAAATTATTATCACTTCGTCATTGAACTTAGTAGATTTTCAATCGCGAAATTCCAACCCATGAGGCTCTTATCACAAATTTATTTAGGTGCAATAAATGCTAGGAAAATTGCAAAATTTTGAAATTGTCCCTAGGAGCAATTTTAAAACGTTACATTTTTCCCTCACTTTAGTGGGCTTGATTTTTGGAAAAATCAACCACTAAAGTAGAAAAGGAAAATTGAACCCAAAAATTGAAATTTTATCAATTTATGTGCCAAGAGGATATTGTAGAGGTAGTCGAGGTCAAGCTGAAAAGTACTGGAGATGCCCCTAGTGATCAAGCTCAGCAAAAAATACAACATTTTTCATGAAAAATCGCACAAAAGTGGAGGGGAAAGTAGGAGAAGTGGAGGGACCATGAGCATTGGGAAAAATGGACCCTATGGGGCCTATTTATACCTAGGTGGGCCCCTACAAGGTCATTTTCACTATTCATTGGTAAAGTTTTGTTGACTTTTGTGAGAGAAAAGTTAGCAAAGTGTCACACATACAACACTATTTGGAGCCCAAGTTGGACCAGCTATGGGAGGATGTACACGATGGCCTTGAGGTTGATCAGGTGAGTCCAAAAACCACCTTCTATTCCATTTTTTCAAGCTTCTTTGTGGGTTTTGAGAGAATTCAAAGTGCATGTGTCCCAATGGCACACCTTAATCCTCCTCATATGCTAGCATCCTTCTAGCATGTTGGGGATCTTAGCACACACTAGCGACCAGCCAGGAACACTGGCATCTCACTAACTTTAATGGTAGAATCCAAATCTTGCACGGTGCGTAGATGTTTGTGTGGCATTCATGTGTCTCAGAGTTCTCAGTAGAGCTTTGGAAAAAAAAATTCACATCAAATATTTTGACTTTGATCTTTTTCACTTTTGCAGGATTATCTAGAGATGATGGAGCATGTTGATGGTTAGGTGCTTTTCCTTTTTTGGGACCAACTTCAATGACTATTAGATACAAAGGAGATGCTCCTATGGTGGGTGGGCCTCTGGTAGGTGTATCGGATGCTAAATATGCTTTACCATGATTGCATGTTGATGACACTAATGGAGTGGTGGAACTCAACCACCTTGACTTTTCACCTCCAAACAGGTAAGATTACCATCACCTTAGAGGATGTTTATCACATCCTCGGCCTTCCCATCTATAGGCAGAGGGTCATGATTGATGACACATGCTCAACCCAGGAGCAATGTGACAAGGTTGCATACTACTTAGGCCACACTAATGGTGGTGATGACACCGACCATATTTACATGTGTTGGTTCAAGCAGGGCATGGTGCTATGCCCCTATTATGTCATGTTTTGGTGATCATCATGGCCACTCAGGTCACGATAGATGGATGACGCTCAGATCTTCATTGGGGCCTCATGCACACTATTTGTGATATGGAGGAGCATACGATGGTGTTTGTGTGGTGGAGGAGCATGTTGGAACACCTATACTAGTAGTTGGGAAGGTATGTGCATTATGATTTTTGGTGTTTGATAGCCTGCACACTACTCCAAGTGTGGGTCTTTTCCCACATTACATGCACACAACCCAAGGGATATCCTTGGGTTTGATATTATTCAGTACCCATGGTCCACTGGTACGATTTGATTTGGTAGTGGAGGCACGAAGACTTGTAGTTCTGGTGGTTGTAGTTCAACACCTTACAACCTAGCCAAGTTAGGTGGTGGCCTTACTTCTTTTTCTACTGGGTGGATGGTGGTAGGTTCCTTAGGAACCTGTAGAATGACCATTTTATCCTATGTCGCATAGATTTTGATTATGCCCTACTATTGGACCTACGTTATGTGGCAACATGGTTGCATTCATACTATCCCCCTTCCAGTCACATCTTATGCATAGGCCATGAGGAGTACCACTCGACCAGGAGATCATTGGTGGCCCACCATCACTGACATTGCCATTTTTTATGATGATGCTGACAATTAGGACCAGCCCGAGATGCAATTGGTCAATAATTTTAGTGTGGTGAGAGGATTCCTAGCTTGGTGGAAAGTGCAAGGTCCTACTCCCATTTTCCTATCAAATGCCCCAAAGGGGATCTTGGACTATAGGTAAATGCACCACCAAAGGTGAGGTAGAGGTGGGAATATGGGGGTAAAGAGAAAAAAAAAAAGAGGTCAAGGAGGAGGTTGCAATGGAGAAGAGGTCGAGGTAGCGGTGGATGATGTCTTCTCCCCCACCAACAGTCCTAATTTCTACTGTACCACTGGATCCTGCCATCATCCCTACAACGGCTCTAGCAGTGTTAAGAGTAGCATCAGATGTAGGAAATTCTCATCCCAGCATCACACCACCTCCTGAACCACACAGGTAGCCAGGGGACCTAGGTATATCAATTACAATACGCCATTTCACTTCAGTACTTCTAGTTTTTATCTCATGTTTGTATATTTGGATTTTTTTTGTATCTCTACATCTCATGATACTGATATAATTCTTCTCTCTATGGTTGCATTGGACACATAGGGATGGACTAGGCTCTTTTCCTAGTGCATATTAGAGGTGGCCCCTGTCATGCTAGTCTAGGGACCCATCCTCAAGTCCTACCAGCCAGTCTCAGTAAGGCGACAAACCCCACTTTTCAATTCAGTGGTGTGCATGAGGAAAGTGTACAAGGAGGCATGATAAAAGGTAGTGTAGAGGATGGTTGATACCACTATCACCCAATGACAAAGGGATCAGGTGTCAGTCAAGCTACGGGTTACTTTGGTTGAGCAAGGTGTTGTTGTGATGAGGGAAAATGGTGTTGAGTAGACACCTGATTCCCTTTAGAGCCAACTTGATGACCTCGCTAGGAAGCTTACAGGGGACATCTAACTTTGGAATGTTCCTAGAGTAGTAGAGATCTAGATAGCCTCACTCCATAGAGAGATCAGAGGATTTTGCATAGTGATATCTATTTCCCAGTCATAGAGGACCTACTCCATGTCAACTATTCAACCTCACCTAGAGCCACAACCATAGCAACCACTAGAAATAGATGGCTTAGGGAACCACATGCCTGAGGTTTATCCATCCATCTTGTATATCACTTTTGTAGAGATGCTATATATTTTGTAGACAATTTTTGATGTACTAACACTGATACATATATACATGAGCCACTCAGTTTTTGATGATAATTGTGTGATACATGTACATGAATTGATATTTATATATATACATGAGATATTGATTCTAATATCATGGTGTTCTTTATTTGATGTGTATGTTCCCTTCTTTCGTCTATGTTGATGCTATGGATTTTATATGTCTTGATGTGTGTTTAGATTAGATACTATCATGATTTAATAAACACACACAGATGTATGTTAACTAAATACAATGATGATATGATTTCCTAACCAAAAGATGTAATGTAATGCATGGATAAATAGCATAGTAAAACTCATGTATGCATGTATCTCTCTCTCACACACACATGGTTATATCATAACACAAATTTTTTCATAATATGTTGATGAAATTTCATAATGTGCAATGCTCCAACCCCAAAGAGTGAACGTGACACATAGACACTACGCATAGTATCGGTGAAGATGTAGTGCATTAACAAGTTCTTTTAGAGGAGTCACATCCTTGGATGATAATCCATATGCACCAGAACCATACACAGATATGACAATGTAAGGGCCTAACCAATTAGGACTAAACCTCCCCTTTTGATTAGGTGAGACATTCACATTTATCTTATTCTCATAGAGGACCAAGTCACCTACCTTGAAAGTTCTAGGAAGAACACATTAATGATACTATTTGGATAATGATCGTTGATAAGCTTTAAGATGGCCGAGGGCCTATAGTCAGTGCTCTTGGAATGTCTCAAGCTGATGCAAATGATTAGATCGCTAATTTTTATCATCAATTAACCCTTTAAGGGAAATGGATGCAAGGATGGGATCTCTAACTCCAAAGACATGATAGCTTTAGCACCATACACAAGATTGTAAGGTGTTGTTCCTATAACTATATGAACACACATGGGATATGCCCACAAAGCATATATAAACTAAATGTGTCAATCCTTACCATGATTATTCACTATTTTACAAAGAAATAGTTTAATATTCTTATTAGACACTTCCGCTTGGCCATTATATTGAGGATAGTACAGTGTAGAGAATCTATGTTAAATATGAATTTTCTCTAGGAATTGACTCACTTCCTTATTCTTAAATGGCATGCCATTATCAGAAACTAAGGTGGAATGCAATCCAAAGAGAGTATGATGTTATTTAGAAGAATGCTACATATAGCTTCAATGGTTGTGGATCAGAGCAAACAACCAAGGAGAGGTCTAATTTTGTAACTCTTGTGCAAGAGCATGAATAAGGTGACTATGTTGTTGACATTGTGGGCACTTCTTAACAAAATCAAAGGAATCTTGTTCTATCGTTCACTAAAAGTACCCCATGTGAATCAATTTTCACTCCAAGGATTTACCACCAAAATTTCCACCCCCGGAACTTGAATGGGATTCCTTAAGGGTAAGGGGTATTTCCACTTTAGTGAGACATCAAAGAGGTAGATGATTGTAATATTTTTTATAAAGAACATCTGATAAGATGATATAACAGAATGAAATATTTTGTATACGAGTACGATTTTTCTTCGTCACATCACTAGGAATGTTTCTAGTCTTCACATAGTTATAGATGTTGGAATACCATTCTCCCGATTCTATGTGAGAACACACAAGAGAATCAGATTAAATTTGGTCAGAAACAATAGGAAATCAAATAATATGAACCACAAAGTGATATTCTTTTGTATCCTTATCCAAGGGTACAAGGGAGGCAACACTCACCATGGCATCTACATGTCATTTTTCTCTCCTAGGGACAGTGTCTATTGTGAAAGAGGAGAATTGATTAAGCAAGGAAAAAGCAAGGTCTTGATATTGAGACAACTTACTTAGCTTAATAGGTTTCCATAATCTGGTTCCAATAAGCTTAGATTCACCATGTATATGGAGATTTTTTATCTTTAGTGTGATTGTAGCACATAAGCCAACAATAGGGGCTTAATACTTAGTGATGTTGTTGGAGCGAGGGAATTCCAATCGAAAGGAGAGAGGGACAAAATTACCTTCAAGTGAGATTAGGACCACACCCACTCCATAGCTATCTTGACATCTTGACCCATTGAAATACATCTTCCACACAAGATCATTATTAATCACAAAAATATCCTCATCAAGGAACAAGTCCAAACCCAAGGAGTAAGATGAGGGAGCGTCTACCAATTGATCAGAAATCACTTCTCCTTTTATCAATTTCCAAGTAACAATATTTATTTAAAACTTAGAAAGCATCATTACCCATTTTGCTATCCTCCCAACAAGGTCGACACTAGAAAAATAAAATTCAAGAGATCACTTTTCACAATAACATGTGTTTCAGTATGAAGAAGATAGTTTCTTAACTTCTACATCCTAAAGATGAGAGAAAGACATTTCTTCTACATGGAAGAATAATGAGTTACATAATCAACTAGGATGTAAATAATGTAGTAGACCACTCTTTCTCTCTCGACATCATCATACTAGGTGAGTAAAGACTACAAAGCATACAATGATGGAGAAAGGTAAAGCAAAAAGGGTCTATCCTACATTACCAATATTATTATGGGAGGATTGGCCAAATAATTTTTTATTAAATCAAAATATTTCTCGGACCCTTCATCCCATATAAAGCGAACATCCTTTTTTAATAAACAAGTGAAAGGAAGTGTATGATTAGCCAATTGAGATATAAATCTATGAATTGTATGAATCTTCCCTTTTAAAATCTATAACTTAGTAATGTTCCTAAGTGGAGGAATGTTAACAATTGCATCAATCTTATTAGTGTCAACTTCAATTCCAAGATGAGAAACTATGAATCTCTTCAACAACAAATTGCAACCATAAATTAAAAAATAAAATGGTCAACCTTCACAATACATCAAAACGAACTCGTTATCCCTAGACATATTAAGGGCACAAATGTCACAAGGTATAGAAGTTCCTATATTTGAGAAATATGGTGGGAAAGGAGATCCTATTAGCCATGTTTCAACTTACATATCCATATTTAGTGAATTCATCTTTGAAGATAAGCTCTTGGCTAAACTATTCCCTGGATCATTGAAGGATACTGCTTTAGAGTGGTTTTGCTCCTTACCAAATAATTCAATTGGTTCATTCAATGAGCTTGTTGATGCATTTTGCAACCACTTCCACATTCACATGGGTCCCAAGATGACCCTAGAGGATTTAGTGACATGCAAGCAAAAGGATGATGAGAAAGTAACTGATTTGATAGCGAGATATCAAATGCTTTATTCACAAACAAACATTAAGATTCTCGATGCCGACCTTCAACAAATGTTTAATGCTAATTTAAAAAAAAAATCCAAATTTTTTTTGAGATGTTCAAATTACCATCCTTCACACAATTATGTACAACCCTTTGTGATTATCAAAACTCATCTTATAATCATGATGTGAAAAATTCTTCTAGCCATCTTGAAAATTTTGAATCTGCATCTCAAAATAGTTACCAGACTTTCAAGAAACAAAATAGGGGCTTTTTACAACTTAATTCCCCTCAACTAAATCATCGAGCTAATAACCAAGTGGTTGCCATAAAGATGACAAATCCTCTTTCCTTTGGGGATAGGAATAGAAAATTTACCCCTCTACCTTATACCCTTTGCAATATCATGGTGTAACTTGTAGAAAAGAATATGCTTTCCCTACCTCCTATTAGAGTTCCTGATCCTAATAAACCACTACCCACATGCTATAGACGAAATTATTATTTCCATTATCACGAAAAAAATAGACATGATATAGAATATTGTAAGTGTCTTAAACATCTTGTGCAAGACCTCATTGATTCTAATAATCTTCTAATTAGAGGTGTGAATGATCAAGGTAATAAGTATGTAGCTCCTCCTAACCAAAACCTACAAATCCCATGCCAAAACATACTATTTCATTTGTAAAAGCTAGTGAAACAAAGAATGATATGATGAATGTTGACATAGATGAGGAAAACATACAAGATGAAAATATAGATGAACTAGCTAAAATGGTGGAATTTATCAAAGCTAAACCTTGTAAGGGCTCAACCAAGATGCCTCTTGATATTTATTTCTCACAAAATACATACTTAAACATGCACCTGATGGTCCTCTTTGCATAGCTGGAAGAATCAATGACAAGCCTACTAATGAGATATTAATTGATCCTATCTATGGAGAGAATGTGATCACTGAATAATTCCTATTTGTGCATGAACTCTATCAAGATACATATGAAAAACTAAAACCATGGATCAAAATGCATAATGATTTTTCTTGTCCTACAATAGGCTTGATAAATCTCCCTTTTAAAGTTGGACCAAAAACATTAAATGTCTCATTCAGCATCATCCTATCATTGGACCAATTTCATGTGATGCTAGGCTATCCATGTCTTCACTCCATGAATGTAGTCCCTTCATTGTGCATAAGTGTTTAAAATTTCACTTTGGAAATGAAATATTTATTGTACATCATAGTGGCTTTAATCCTATGTCTTCCCGAGGGTACTTTTCATTGTATTTCTTTTTTCCCAAGCCTATTGAACCTATTAGACCTTGTGAGGACTACTTTTTCAAATAATATCAAGAGTTTATGGTGAAGCGCATAGTGGAATTATCCCTTAGATATATGCCACAACTTTTGATCGAGCAACCTATCCTTGATGAAACCATGATTGAACCAAAAACCCTTCCAAACATCCAAGATCAACCAAAGCAACCCCATTGTGCCTCCTAAAATCAAACAAGTTTACAAAGGAAAAGAGAAATTGGTTGAACAACCTCCCACGGTTCTTCCCATTCCTCCCCTAAAAGAAGAAAATAATCCTATAGTTGACAAATCCACTCCTACACAAATGCAAATTGACAATATATTAAAATGAAATCGAAATGATAGAGAGCATAGGTGTAGACATCATGCTATTACTCATATGTACAAAATAAAGAAGAAAAGAGAAACATATAAAATCAAAATTTAAACTTGTCTCCAACAAGGCATGATGTCTCTTTTCCCTTGCTGCAACTTAAACATGAAAAAACTTCTACGGATATTTTCATTCAACCTCCTATTGTGATTAATTTAGATGATGACATTGATATTGCAAAGATTTCTAAACAAGTGCATAATGAGTTGAATTCATTTTTTCATCTTCTATGAGCTTAAATGAAAATTCTACTAATAAGAGTGTTGAACTTGGTGCTTCCCCTAGTTCGACACTTGTTTTTGTCCCTTTGGCTAGTTTTTCACCTTCTATATATATTGATCAAGTTTGGGATGCAGATGACCTGCTATAGGTTGACTTGCATGTGCTTTACTAGTATTTTACATTGTTTTCTTTTTTATTTTCTTTATGTGATTGCATGTGTGTAATGTGATCCCCCATGCTGTCTCATTTGATGTATCTCTCTCTCTCTCTATGCATTCTTATATATGTATCTACATTCTTCTATATGTCATAAACATTTTATCTTTTATGCTTGTCTTGTGTTTTCCTTTTTGGGATGATACAAGGTGTCCAGACATTTAGGTCTCTTCCCTGTTCACCCGAAAGTATTTTTCTTTATTTCCACTCTCTAGGTGTCATTCTTCTAGTTCTATGAGTATTTGGGGAATGATGATAGTTCTGAGCTCTACGAAAATATTGTAGCATAGTTATACTAACTGAAAATCCATAGACCCCTTATGTATTTTTGGGGGCAAATCCTCCCTCCTTTTTCATGACATAGCTTTATCTCAAAAATGTATCACTTGGCATAGGGTTTTTCGAGGAAAGCTCTCATGTCTTAGTAGTAAACATTGGCTACTTTAAAGAAATTTCTCACAACAATGGTGTTAGCAACCACATTAAAAGTGAGGGAATACATCAATAATATCTTTTGAAATTTTTGCATGTTTCATGGTGCAATTTTTATTATTCTTATGATGCATCCCTTTCTTGGTGATTTGATTGGGTTTGATGTCCTCCAAGAGTGTGATATTTCTTAGCGTATGAATTTCTCTTAGTGGCTTGATGTGATTGAAGGCATCACCTAAGTTGCAATCTATTACTCTTGATTTTTCCTCTCTTGGAGATATTAGGAAGGATCATCCCTAAGATGAAGACCTTACACAAACAGAGTGAAATCCCTTTGAAAGAAAACCCATATACAAAATTTTCATAAGTTTTTGGAATAAGACAACTTTCTAACCTTGTGAAGCTCGAAACCCTAATTCAAGGCCACCTAGCATAAAACACCGTGCTTTCTTGTGAATCCTTTCCATGTGCATGAGTGCTTAGCATAACACAGCTTGTTAAGCATGAGACAGGAATGTGAGTGGTGCCCTATTAGAGTTATCAGAGGGTTAGCTTTGGTATGGTAAGTACAGTGAGAGTCAACACATAGGCATGAATCTATCACTAAGCCACCTTCCTAAGGGATACTCACCTAGTGGACGACCCAAGGTTCAACTACCTTGGAGTGAACTTATGTGTCATTTGCATACTGGACATCAAGTTCTTCTTGTAAACATTCTTTGGAAAAATAGTTGAGACGTTTTCCACATCGCGTTGGACAATCAAAGCATGATCCTCCCCCTTCTCTTTGACAAACATCTGAGACATGTTCCACATCTCGTGGATAGTAAAGGCTTGATCTGCCTCCCTTTTCTTCTTGGTCTTTGATGTTGTATGATTGTGTATATTTATCATTGATGCATACATAAGTGTCTTGAATGTATAATTTAGTGTGAGCTTGACATGGGGTCATACTCTCACTAAAGTGGGGGGAAAATGTAGTGTCAAACAAAGTATCCCTCTTTCACACTTAATTTGGGAATAATTAATATTAAAATGAGCTTAATTATGCCTTGATTTGGTGTTGTGATGTGTTTTACACATTTACATTAAGTCTAGGGAATTTTTAACTAAATGGACATAATGGTGCCTTATTTAGGGTATTGTAAAGTGTATTTTTACACTTTCACACTAATCTAGGGCTTTAACAATTAATTGAGGTTATTTTTTCCTTAATTGGCCCCATTAATTCAAATCCAAGCCTAATTAATTACAAATTTTGAGGGATAAAGCCCAACATTCATAAATGATATTACAAAATGCTTAATTTTACAAGGTGTGTGTCTTAGGCTTGTGACCTCAGACCCATTCGCCACTTGGAAAATGGGTCCTCACTAGGTCCTAGGATCCTAATTTTACATAACATTTAACATCCCTTAAAGTGTTTCCTAGTTAAGTGTGTTAGGACCCATTCACCCTATGGCGAATGGGTCGTCACTTAACCATAGGACCCCCCCTTAGGATATGTTTTTGGAATTATTTTAATTATTTAAAATCCTAGATCTGATGTTGGCTTGTGTTATTTAAATTTCAGGATTTAATAATATGATAAGTATAAATATAAGGTTATTTCACTTAGTTTCACCTAGAAAATTTGATTCAAGCAATCCTAGATATTCAGAAGCAATCAAGAGTACTTTCATAAGATAATTCAAGAGCATTTAAGAAGGCATTCAAGGATATATTATAGAAGTATTATTGTAGCAATCAAGATTCATTCATCATGTCAAAGGCATAGTGCATCTTGCATGTTTTCAAGCTAATGTGTTGATGTAGCATTGAAGATCAATTCAATCATATTCAAGGTGTTGCTTCTTATCAAAGTTCATGATCAAGATCTACATTCATTAAATCCATTTGATGAAATGGTATTGATTTGTACTCTAAGGTTTCAACAAGGTTTGGTGAGTTTTTACATGTGTTTGTTCATTCATCATTCCTTTATTCATTGTTTCATTTCAAGGTTTACTTACTAAAATGGGGTTTGACCAAGGAAAACCCCTGTTCCCTAACAAAAAGAACATTTTTCTTCTCCTTTGATGTGTGATTGCATGGTTTAGGTTGAAGAACAATTGGAAAGTAACATTGCAAAAGTTGCAAAGTTGTCAAAGTTGTCATCTTTCTTGCATGATCATGGAAACTAAGCTAAATAATTTATTTATGGGTTTCTGATAGTCTCCAACTAGGATCTGAGAGTGCAAACATTGAAGAACATAACCTAGAAAGTATTTTTCTAGAACCCTAGCTAGGACTCATTCACCACTGGGCGAATGAGTCCCTAGTGAGGCCCAGAAAAGCAATTTTTTCAATATGTGCACAACATTTGACCCCCTTAAAACCTGCCTTTTGATTGGTATATTGGTTAGGTTTGATTTTTTATTCTCATTTATGCATCATAACCCTAATAATTGAATAAAATTAGAGAAATATAGGTTGCATTCATTTGGTTAGTCTATCTTGGATTCCCCAACCCATTTTTCTATGTTTCAATAACACCAGGGTATGTGCAAGATCATCATGGAAAAACCAGGCCCTTAAGTGGCAAAAAAATCAAAAAAATCAGAGTTAGGCAACTTACCGTAAAAAATTAAATAAGTTATCTATATTATTTTAAAAATATGTAAAAATATAATATGTAGGAAATTGAATGTAGTTTCTAAACTACTAGGTTTATTTAAAAAATAAAAAAATCTATTTAGTGAAAATTTGAAATTTCAATGTAGTACTTAAATTTCAAGGAAAAAATAAGAAGTAGGTGTCTATTTGACCACCCTAACCACAATAAAATGATAATATTTTTTTATAAGATTTTAGATATAAATAGAGGACTCATCTCCCAATGTGATGCATATCTTTTTGTAATTTATTTCCAAGTAAATAATTAATTATTAATTTTTTATTACAACTTTTAAAAAATATAAAAACTCATGTTTGACCACCTTAGCTTGGTCAAAACATCATGAAATTCATTTTTTTTAATCCTATAGTATGTGAAGCATAGAATGTGATGCATGTTTTGGATTCAAAAAATGTGATACCATTTGAAAGCTATAGATTTTTTTCATTCAACCTATCAATCAAGACTTTAGTCGTAATTCAAATAGAAAATGAATAATAAATATTTATTAAATTCAAAATAAAGAATAATTTATATTGGTGGAAAGCTGAAAGTCTCCTTTAAAAACCCTTTTCTTTTGATCAATTTTTGGTAAAAGAAAAGTTGTCAGCCACATACCCTACACATACCCATCATATGACCACTTTTTGGCCCATCATGATCCTGCACATACCCACCAACAACATATTTAAATTTCGGTCTTGGCTAAGAAGGGTGACCAAATCGCCCATGGGTGAATGGGTCTTGGCCCAAATTTTTGTCACTAAAAGTCAAGGAAAATTTAATAATTGAACGCATTTGTTTAATGCTTGTCTTCCATCAAAAAATGGTAAAAATTAGGCTTTGGAATGCATAATTTGGAAAATTAGAAGCTTAATTTGTTCGCAACACAAGAGCAAACAACTAAGGGGGCGAGTGAATCAATTGTCACAAAAATTCAAATTATTTAACTTATTAGCCTTATTCTTAGATCTTATCAATAACCATAAAAACATAAATCATTCAACACATAACGCCAAGATTTTTTATGTGGAAACCCTATTAGGGGAAAAAACACGGTGGAGGTTAGTCCAAAAGATTATACCCTGTTAAAATTATAAAAGAAATGTGAATGGGGAATGCACATGCATTCAGATGCACTGCTTAGAGCTCACTGCTCAATTAAAACAAGGCTTACTGCCCAAAGAAAGACACACTATCGTACAAAAACATTCGGATTACATCTACAGGATTTTGAACTGAGAAAATAGTATCTGCTAATGCCTAATTAGAGTTTCGGTTAAACACATGAAGGGTATGTGCAGGATCATCATGGAAAAAAAGGCCTTAAGTGGCAAAAAATTCGGAAAAATCAATTAGACAACTTGACGTAAAAATTTGAATAAGTTATCTATATTATTTCAAAAATATGTAAGAATAGAATTTGTAGAAAATTGAATATAGTTTCTAAACTACTAGGTTTATTTTTAAAAAAGAAAAATTTATTTGGTGAAAATTTGAAATTTCAATGCAGTAGTACTTAAATTTTCAGGAAAAAATAAGAAGTACGTGTTTGTCTAACCACCCTAACCACAATAAAATGATAATATTTTTTAATAATATTTTAGACACAAGTAGAGGACTCATGTCCGGATGTGATGCATATTTATTTGTAATTTTTTTCAAGTAAATAATTAATTATGTTTTTTTTATTACAACTTTTAAAAAATATAAAAACTTGTATGTCTGACCACCTTAACTTGGTCAAAAATTTCATGAAATTAAAATTTTTTTTTTTAATCCTATAGTATGTGAAGCATAGAATGTCATGCATGCTTTGGATTCCAAAAATGTGATAACATTTGAAAGCTATAGAAGTTTTTCAATCAGCCTATCAATCAGGACTTTAGTCGTAATTCAAATAGAAAATGAATAATAACTATTTACTAAATTCAAAGTAAAGCATAATTTATATTGGTGGAAAGTTGAGAATCTCCTTTAAAAACCCTTTTCATTTCATCAATTTTGGGTTAAAAAAAAGTCGTCAGCCACATACCCTACAAATACCCATCATATTGCCACTTTTTGGCCCATCATGATCCTGTACATACCCTAAACACTTCTTCACACTCTACTCACTCTTCTTCACACTTTGCTTCTACCTTTGAATGATTAGGACATTATTCGCACATCTCATGCACACACATTCTTTCAAATGAAATAAAAAATCACTTATATATATCCGCAACAAGAGATTACATCACTACATGTCGGCTTCAACAAAATAATTAAACATATACAAATTTTTGGACCAAAACAATAAATAATTTTCAAACCGAATCGACCAATTTCAGCAACAACATAATGAAGACCCAAAATATAATCCTCAAACATGAAACACCTTTAAAAATTATTCCACGAATATCCACAACACATTACAATTACCCTGTCGGCCATGAACATGAAAAACATGAACATGCAAGAGAATATCACCAATTGCGAGCACAATGATCAATGCAAACATGAAACATAGATAAAGCATGATTTAGAAACATCCTCAAACATCATGAATCACTAGAGAAGCATCTGCAACAACTGAACTTACTAGAATCACGTCATCTTCATTCAGGAACACCAACTAAGGGAACATAAAAACTGTCAGAACACAATTGCTCATAACTCGGTCAAATCTTTATGCGGATGTCTAAAACTTAACATGGATAAACTATATATACTTGAAAAAAAACCCTTTAATCCACAACCTCTAATCATCAACGTACTGATCTTGGAAACATATTGAACTTCACTCATCAATGTCATCCTACAACTTATTTCATTACAATTTTCTCAATATCCTCGACATATACAACCTTGAAGACATTAATTCCAATATTGTTGACATCAATGAAAACCACATATCAGCAACATCCAACAATCTCCCCCTTTTGCATTGATGGCAACACATGATGTGAAAAATATCATCAACACAACTAACTCTTAACACTTTCTCCCCTTAGTTTTTGACTCTTTTCTCCTCAAATCTTACACATGACTCTTCTCCCCACAATTTTTTTCATGTGACTCTTCACCCCCTTTGACATCAATGACAAAGATACACATTACCTTTCTCCACACAAGCTCTGAACCACATATTTGAATATTGACTACTCCCCCTGAGTAGCAGCCACCACAACATCAATCTAGATCAAGATATGACTGTGAAATGCACAAACTGATGCAAGTTAATGCATTTTAGTTTTGATTTGGAGGTGTAATCACCCCTATCTTCCTCTGAGATACTCAAAAGTATCCGTAGGCAAAGGCTTTGTACATATTCCTACAATCTATTCCTTAGTAGGCACATACTCTAGTCTGACTTCCTTTTCACTCACCCTCTCTCTCAAAAAGTGAAACTTGATAGATATATGCTTGGTCTTTGAGTGCAACACCAAATTCTTAGAAATATTAATTGCACTTCAATTATCACATAATATAGCAATAGGTTCATCATACACAAATCTAATATCTTTCAACATTTTCTTCATCCACAATACTTGAGTACAATTGTTAGCAGCATCAATGTATTATGCCTCAACAGTAGATAAAGAAGTGGCATTCTGCTTCTTACTTAACCATGAAATCAACTTCTTTCCAAAGAAAAATGCACCACTACTAGTACTTTTTCTATCATTCACATCTCCTACCCAATCAGCATCAATAAATAAACTTAAAGTAAGATCACCATCTTTAGGATACCATAGGCCAAAATCAATTGTCCCCTTCAAGTATTTGAAAATCCCCTTCACAATAATTACATGAGATTCCTTAGGATCAAATTTAAATCTTGCAACAATACATATGACATTCATGATATCAGGTCTAGTTTAAGTCAAATAGAGCAATCTATCAATCATCGATTTGTATCTAGTTTGATTTTCTTTCAGAGAATCATCATCTTGTGACAAATTGCATCCGGTCACCATAGGTGTACAAACTAGATTTGAATCTTCCATACCAAACTTCTATAGCAATTCTTTCACATACTTGGACTAAGATATAAAGATCCCTTTATCTAGATGAGTAATTTTCAATCCAAAAAAAAAATTCATCTCTCCAATCATAAACATCTCAAACTCACTCTATATGTCATTAGCAAACTTTAAGCACAAACCATCATCTCCTCCAAAAATTTAATCATCAAGAAAGACTTCAACAATCAATTTTTTATCATCATCAATCTTGAAATACAAATAACTATCAATAGTACCTTTTTTAAATCCAAGCTTCAACAAATACTTGTCCAATCTGGCATGCCATGCTCTTGGGGCTTGCTTAAGTCCATATAATGCTTTCTTTAGCCGACAAACCATATCTCCCTTATTAGCCAATTGAAATCCATCAGGTTGCTCAACATACACCTCTTCTTCTAGTTCACCATTTAGAAATGTTGACTTGACATCCATCTGATAAACCTTGAAGTTTTGGATATGTGCAGGATCATGATGGGCCAAAAAGTGGCAATATGATGGGTATGTGGCTTGGTCACACCCACAAAAGGATATAAAAGTCACGAAAAATCCTAACCTGGGAATTGGACATTCCAGCAGGAAACTAACATCTTGTTATGGTCATTCATTTACTTTGTCAAACCAGGGAACATATACTTGAAATGGAGTGGCACTGTATGTACACTAAGAACCAGTTTCAGTCACGATTTACCAGAAATAAATGTGTGAAAAGAATTCTACTTATGCTACAGGAATGTAACATAAAGCTTTCTTAACTTAAGCATAACTTAATCAAAGAAGACATCACGACAACTATTACTTAAGAAACAAACTATGAACTGGCCTTATGCTACAGGAACAAACACAGGGATGGATTCCCAATGTTGTAGGAACAATATAAGACTGAGTTTGCACTGAAACTTTCCAGAATGAAATATAACTTATGATCAATAGAAGATAAACAACTAACTAACTATATATACTTACCAAGTGGGCCCCCTTAGCAAGCATCAACCAGCTATGCAAGAATTGGACTCAGAACTTCATCAACTTTTATTCATAAACTTACAATGATATACATTGTTCTGCTCATATGAAAACTAACACAAAACTCTATCTCTTATCATAGTACTAACTCTTACATATTCTGATTCTCATTATCATACTAACTTTTACATGCTATGCTTGCTCACTCACGCAGGAGGAACACTTATTTAAACCAAAAAAGCAGCTAACTACCTAACTCAAACAAAGAAAGACATGGACATAAATGTATCCTGAAACCGAGGAACTGACTTCTCATAAATGAAAGCATATCCGTTCAACTCGATCCAGAGAGAATTTAGCATTCCACTCTATCCAGATTAAATGATCATTTTAGTTTCTTCCCAACAACCCAGACAGAGAGTCTTCGTTGGAACAACTTCCTCGATGTCGTGCAGGAAATGGACTTTACTACAAGGCCGAGATCTGTTGCGCTTGACTCATTCATGCTCCCTTCAACAACCTGCGATACACACAGCAACAAAAGAAAAAGAAAGCATGCATGGCAAACAACACGATACATTCATTAATCACATATTAAATCTATTTCATTATTCAAAAACCATATGCATTATACTAGTCATTTGGAAGGTCAAACAAGGTAATTAATAAGACACATAGAGATGTTAAGCTGCAGGAATATAAGAATGTATTGCTACAGGATACTACCCAAAAGTCTTTAATAAAAGATTTAAAAAATCCATTAGCAACAAGAGTAGACATATTAACAATACATCAAAATACTCGGATTATAAGCATATCCTAAGCTCGTCATTTTCCCCCTACTTAACCTAATGATGGTTCATCAGCATTAAGTTTCCTATTTGTTTCCCTGAAATCCATAGGAGCAGTATGGCTTTTTGGCGCAGTCCCATATTGATAATAGAAACCTCTAAAATTTTGCCATCTTTCATATCTGAGAGTTTATGTATCCTTATTAACATTTGTAGCTCGATAGGGATAAAGTGGCCACATTAAAACCGGAGGTTGAAATGTTATTGGAAACTATAATTCAAACCTCTTCTAAAGACCAAGTTGTATGTACTTCTTTGTCCTTCCAAGGGCTGCTTCAAAATTCAGGGGACTATGTGGCTTAGATTTCATTAGCCCAATAGTCAATTTCTCCCATCTCTTTTCAATTCTAGAAGAGACAAGCTTCCAAAACAAATATCGTTGACCTTTGAATTCTTCATACACTTGCTTTATGATATCAAATATTTTTACTCTTTGTGTTTGATCATTGAACCCATATGCAACAGTGAGCCAAGTTTTCAGCATTGTGTAGGGATCTATGCTTTCTGATCATAGTGGTATAGGCTCATCCCTTTCAGCTTCTTCATAGGCTTCCAATTGTCTGCCATAACTAGTTTCATTGGCTGCCCATGACATAAGTGACCTCAAATGAATATCGCCAAGATAAAGAAGTGGATTCAACTCTGTTTCAGAGGGAATTATCAATCCATGCAAATAAAATTCACACAAAGAACTCTTTAGCCAACTAGGGGCTACCTAGTATGCATCATAAAATTATTTGGTTGTATGAATAATAGGATCTAAATTCCTTGAAATTCTCATTAATTTAAACCAAAGGAATTGTTCCTTTAAGCACATAGCATAAACCCTAGGTGGTGGTCTACATTCCACAATTTTACCAGTTATTTTCATCATTTCATCCATTTTCTTTTTCATTTCCTGGATTTCCTGTTTCTTCCTTTCAATTTCTCTTTTTAATTTCTTTTTCTTCTCCTCTCAAAGACTTTGTCGAATTTCAATCTTGGCTAAGTGGCGGAAACTCAAGGTTTGAAATGTGACCAGTCTCCATGTGGTCCTAAGGTATTCCAAAAATTCAATCAAAAATGTCTTCTTATAAACAACAATTGCCTGACAAGTTACAGGGGGTAACAGTGTGTCATTGGACACTTCTAATTATTCAGTTTGTTCTTCCTCTTGCTGCAGGATGAATTCTTGTTGCTGTGCAAGAGGAGATTGTACTTCCTCAAAAAATTTCCTAGCTGCCTCAACCAAGTCATCAAGACTTGGCATTCCTCTTTCATTACAATCATGTTGTGCTTCATCAACTTCCATTGGCTCATTTTGCATATCCTCAGAAACAACAAGTGGGCTATGTGAAATATTCTCAGACACATTCTGAGAATCATTATGACTGAGTTCTTCAGACTCCTCTAAAATTATTATAACTTCAGGTTGAGCAGACGTTGAGGTGGCTTTACGTTGTTTCCTTGTTGAAACTCTTTTTCGTAATGTGGCAGCTGCAGGAGGCACTCTCGTGGCTTTCCTCTTTTTGACTTACCTAGAGGGTTCAGACTCAACAGAAGAAAATGATGGTGAAACTGTGGTGACCACAGGTGTTGCTGCAGGAGGAACTGTTATAGGAGAAGGTGTTGCAGGAGAGGGACACTGTTGTCTTTGAACATGAGGGTTAGACTCTGGGGTTTGTTCTGCCCTAGATGACTCTCCTACCTTCATTTTTCCTTTTTCTCTTCTACTAGCAGACCTGGTTTGTACTCTGGTAGAGGGCTCTAGTGTGAAGGCCGCATGAATAGATGTTGCAGGGGTAGGTGCTGCAGGGAGTGCTCTAGGAGGTTCTAGAAGTTGAAGACCCTTTTGGGCAAAAAAATCTTGCTAAGAAAGGGGTGATACATTCCTTAGGGAACGCTCAATCAAAATTTTAATGAGGGAATGATGGGCAATAGAGTTATCCCTTCCCTTCTAGGTTTCATGGGAACTTTGTTTTAAAAGATTTAACAAAAAATTGGGGACATTAACAGCTAACCCATGCCTCATATGGCTCAATAATTTAAAATGGTAGGAATGTAAATAGGAGAAGCGTCCCTCACAAGTTAAGTACCTAATTATGAATGCAGCATATTCTGAATATGGAAAGGGCAGTGACACTCGTTTGCATCCTTGTTTAGAGACATCCAAGGGTCCATTAGTTGGTACTATAAATTCTTCCCTAGCAAAAACAGCATCTAAAGAGAATTTTTCTCATACTGCAGAAAGCCCAGCTACTTCAGCAATTCATTCTTCTATTACAGCCACTGTCAGACCCCATACTGAAGCTTCCCCTTCTGAAAGAGTTCATAAAAATTCACCAACACCTTCCTCATTAAAATAATCTAACCTCAAAAAATAGTTTAACCAACCACAATTACTAAATGACTAAAATGTTTGAGGATTTTGTGTTAAGAGCTCATGAGCTACAGGCTCATGTCTTACCAATTGACAACCCATATTCACAAATTACTCTTGCTGAGGTTCCAGAAACCCAAACCTTTTCTGAGAATTCAAAAGAAAATTCTTCTGCTCTGCTTCTTTTTGCTTCTTTTTGTCTTGTCGTCACTTTTCTCTTCTTTTCCAAGAATGACTCGAAAGATAATTGCATGTAATGATGGTTAGGAACTACTCATATCAACCAGTTTAATGTTGTTTAGGATAAAACATGCAACCATATTTGGAAAGCACAAGAAGAATAAAAATATCTTATTAGTTGTGACAGAGACATAAAAAAAGATTTGAAATGGATTATCCCGCCCCCTACTTAAATTTTGACATGTGTCCACACATGTGTGAAAGGATAGGTGAAGAATGGGTGATAATGACTGATATGTACATAGCAGTTGATGAATTAATGAAATAAATAAACAATGTGATAACAAAAGATATCGCGTACCTTTTAATTAATGCTTGTACGTGCTAGAAAAGATCACAATGCACCATGAAATGACAACTAGAATAGAAACCATGAATGAGGGCGGTACGATAGGATGGATGATGTGGAAGAAAAGAGAATGAATGGCAGTGATGGATCAAAAATGAAGAACATGGCTCCCTTAAAAAGGAAACCTTTATTATGGGAATGCAACGTGGAATTTAAAGAGATGATGCAGGAGAAAGACTGAAGCCTTTCGTTGCAGGAAGATTAGTGGCTACATTCAAAATAAACTGCTACATAAATTCATCTTTGGATGCTAGTTTATGATACAACCAAAGACAGTGTCCATTAACCAGTAGCTTGAATCAAACTGGATCTATTGTACCCAATTGCACTGAGCCATTATCAAACACATTTTCTATTTCATAAGGACCAAGCCATCGTGTGGTTAGCTTACCTTGATTTTCCTTGTACCTAGAATCATAGAGCAGCGCCCAATCACCGGCAGAGAATTGCTTAGTTCTGATATGATTGCCATGTCATTTTTTTCTTTGTTGTTGGATAGTTTCAGTATGTTGCAGGGCAGCCTTCCTCATCTCATCCAATGCATTCAGCTGCAAGAGGCATTCCTTTTGAGCCTCAGAGATATCAATGTTAAGCTGGAGAGCAGTCCTTAAGGTGTTATGCTCAAACTCTATTGGTAACATGGCAGTCTTACTATAGAGTAATTCAAAAGGAGTAAACCCTGTAGTTGTTTTCCATGTTGTCCTATAGGCCTAGACTGCTTTAGGAAGATGACTGCTCCAATCCTTCTTGTGTAATTGGACTATCTTTGTAAGGATTGCCTCAATTTCTCTGTTAGTAACCTTTGCCTGGCCATTGGCTTGAGGGTGATAGGGGCTAGACTTTTTGTGCCTGATCTTGTAATCATTCATCAATTCAGTAATTAAGTTGGATGTAAACTAAGCTCCTTGATCAGTAACAAGTTCCCTTGGGACTCCAAACCAAGTAAAAATATGCTTATATAGGAAATCAGCAACTTTATTGTCACAGGCATGTGTCATTGCTTTTAATTCTACCCACTTGGTTACATAATCAGTACACACCAAAATGTATTATTTCTCATTGGATGGAGGATCAATAGGCCCAACAAAATCCATGCCCCATTTGTCAAAGGGACTGACTACCACTTGAGGATTTAGGGGCATTTCATCAAACCTTGTTGGTCTCCCCATGCGTTGACATCTGTCACATTTCCTAGTGTAGGTTGCAGCATCCTTGTTTAGTGTAGGCTAATAGTATCCTATATTAAGCAATTTCATAGTTGTTCTCTTCGCTACAAAGTGCCCACCACAGGGCTCATCATGACAAGCATACAAAATGTCATAGGTCTCATCTTCGCTAACAAACCTTCTCATGACTTGGTAAGGTCCTATGTAAAATAAACAGTCTGTAATCCATGAAAAGTTAAAACTTTTCTCAACCAATAATTTCCTTTCCTTTGGTGAGAAGTAGGTTGGGATCTTGTTTGCTGCTAAATAATTTGCAATATCTGCATACCATGGAGTTTGAGTAGCAATAGAAAATAGATGTTCATCAGGAAAGCTATCATCAATTACCTCAGGAGGTGTAGTTATTTGAAGTCTTGACAAGAAATCAGCCACCACATTAGCCCGGCCTGGATTATCAATAACTGTGATATCAAATTCCTGCAACAATAAGATCCTTCTTGATAATCTACCAGATATGGCAGACTTATTCATGAGGTACCTTATTGCTACGTGATCTGTATGAACAAATATTTGGTAACTAGTGACATAATGTCGAAACTTGTTCAGGGCATACACAACTACTAGCAATTCTTTCTCTGTGACAGTATAGTTTAATTCAGGGCCTTGAATATTTTTGCTAATGAAATATATGGCATGCTCAATGGAATTATCTCTATGTCTTAAAACTGCCCCTATGGCATAATCAGAAGCATTTGTGTGTATATGAAAAGGCAGACTCCACTTCGGTCCTTGAAGAACAGGTGCCTGTGTAAGTAAGTTCTTAAGTTGCAAGAAAGATTTGTCACATGCCTCAGTCCAGGTAAATTCAGAATCCTTTGTCAATAAGGCATATAATGGATTGGCTATTTTGCTAAAATCTTTGATAAATCTTCTATAATATCTAGCATGTCCTAGGAAGCTTCTAACATCCTTTTGTTTCATAGGTGTTTGCAAAGTTAGAATAACTTCAATTTTTACAGGATCAACTTGAATTCGTGCTTGAGAGATATGACGACCTAAAACAATTGCCTTTTGCATCATCATAAAGCATTTCTCACTATTCAAAGACAAATTTTTCTCCTTACATCTTTTGAACACTTTTTCCAGATTGGCTAATGCTTCTTCATAAGTAACTCCATAAGTAGTGAAGTCATCTATGTATATTTCCATAGAATCATGAGAAATGTCTCAAAAATACTGATGACTACCCTTTGAAATGTTGTAGGTGCATTACACAGTCCAAAAGGTAAGATAGAGTAGGTAAAAGTGCCCCATGGACTTGTAAAAGTTGTTTTGTCTTGATCCTCAGGGGTAATTCTAATTTGATTATACCCACTATATCCATCCAAAAAGGAAAAATACTTTTTACCAGACAATAAGTCCAACACTTGATCAACAAATGGCAGTGGAAAGTGATCCTTTTTAGTTGTTGTGTTCAGCTTCCTGTAGTCTACACAAACTCTCCATTTTCCACCCTTTTTAGGAATAATTACCAATGAAGATACCCATTGACTGTCTGAAATGGGGTAGATGAAACCAGTATCAAGTAATTTTTGGAGCTCTATTTTAACTATTTCCCTGAGTGTTGGGTTTATCTTTCTTTGAGGCTGACTGATAGGTGAATAATCTTCCTTAATGTAGATCCTATGAGTACAGAGTTGAGGATCTATTCCCTTCATATCCCCATAGTCCCATGCAAAAGCTCTATGTTGTTCTTGCAACATTGTGACTAGGGCAGCTTGTTGAGATTGAGACAACTTATTATTGATATTCAGACAGCGTCCTAGGGACACTTCTACTTGCTTGATAAGATCATTCATGGAGGCTACTGATAAAGGTGGTGTATGTATTTCATATGGAAGCAAATTGTGATAAGCTACAGGAGATTTAGGTGGCAAACTCTCAGAATTCAGTTGTTGCAGGTTACACTGCTGAGTACAACTATTTGGAGCAGATGGCCTACTCAGATCAGAGTTGGACTGCAAAATGTGTAAAAGTAGGTAATCCTCTCTCTGAAGCTGGGAAAATGGATTAGTTTGCAGCATCATTAGCTGAGCCAATGAATCAACTTCTTCAGTTTCTTCTCCTAAATCTAGCCAAATTGGTTGAGACAAGTCTGGCTGAGGCTGAGCAGGTGGGTATAAAGCCAATTTCTTTCTTGACTGACCATCATAAATTGTCATGTCTCCTAAATGGCATCCTATAAAAGCATCAACAGTGGCTAACCATGGTCTACCTAGGATGATAGGATATCCTCCCAAAGTTTCCTTATTAGAAAATATGGTGAAATCTGTTGGGTATTCCCAAGACTTAAGGATGACAATAACATCTTCTTCCATTCCATCAGGTTTTACTGTGGAACTATCAGCAAGCTATAAGACAGTAGGTGTAGACCAAATGTTTAGGATATTCAAATACTCCATTATATTATTGGTCATTACATTGATGGCTACACCTAGGTCAATCAAAACATTCTTTAATATCTGACTATTAATATTTATTTTTACCACAGGACTCCCAAGGTCAGTATATTTTGGAATGACTACCTTCCCTAACATAATATCTGCTAACTATCCTAGAACATGGATAGTTTGGAGATCCTTTTTCTTTCTTCATAGTTTCTTTAAACAGGCCTCCTTAATGGTTTTTCTATAAATTGGGACATCTTTAATGGCTTGAAAAAGGGGAATTTGAATGTGTACATTCTTTAGCTGATCCAAAATATCAAAGGTAGGCTCTTCCATAGACTTGGATGTAGTAATTTGCAATCTGTGAGGAAAAGATAGTTTAGCCTGATGCTACAGGACAGTATCCTTAGAGACAGTATCTAATACAAGTATATGCTCTGCAAGATCAATAAGTTGCTTAGAGGCAGAGTTTGGAATCTCTATTATTACAGGCAGCTATTGAACAGGGAGATTGGTTCCAGACCTGAGATGGATATCATGAATATTCAAGGCATAAACTGGATACTGATTGGCTTCTACAAAATACATTGGTTATTGTTGCTGTTGTTGCTTATTATTAGGATTTGGCAATGGTTGAGCAGGCATAGGTGTTTGTTTTGGAGGGCCCGTATTTACTGCAGGTGTTGTAGGAGGTGGCATGAGAGCCAGAGGTTGTGGCTGCTGAGGCTGTAGGGATCCAGAGGATTGGTTTTGCCATTGTTGTGGACTTCTTCATTAAGGATTCTGCTACCAATTACCTTGGGGTGGAGTCCATTGTCCTTGTGGCTACTGCCAACCTCCTTGAGGAGATTGCCATGGAGGACTCTGACAGTTAGGCCAATGTGATTGAGAAGTATTCCAAGGTGGTGATGGGCCATATGTAAGTTTCCATTGGTTATTGTAATTAGAATAAGGATTACCAAAAGTCAAAGAGTCTTGAGGCATACCTTGTCTTTGAGCCCATGGTCATCTTTGTGCGATGAAGAATACTTGGTCATCATCACTCTCTACCATCTTAAAGTTAGTAGGTAACTGCTTAGCCTCTAGGTTAGCCACCATCTTACATCTACAGTCTCATTTCTTCTATCTGCAATGTGGACAGAACTCCGCCAAGATTGCTTCAGCTCCTCATGTTTCTTCCGAGCTTGCATAATATCCAACTGTGTAGCCATATTTTTTATGATATCCTGCTTGAAATCAGACAACAAATTTGTGATCTCCATCTGTGAAACTCCATTAATAGAAGATTTTTCCACTGTGGCTTGATGACCTCTACCCTTCTTAACAATTGCTCGAGAGTAGTTGAGACATATTTTCTTGATATCATCCCAAGGAAGTTGGGTTATATAATCTCCTCCCATCAAGTCTAGGGCATCTATACAGGTATCACTGATTCCCCTTAGAAAAAGTAATTTATGAGATTCTTCGTTGAGAGTATGGTCTAAATTCTTTTTCAGGGAAAACAAGAATCTTGAGATATAGTCTTCCAGACTTTCATCCTCCTTTTGTTGAATTCTGAATATATCATCCCCCTTACTACCACTCTTACAATATTCCTTGTATTTCTTAAGAAATTTTTTTTGCATGGCTGCCCAACTATCAACAACACCTCTTCCCAAACTCATAAACCATCTAAGGGCTCCTTCCTTCAAAGTGGTAGGAAACTTTATCTTGTGAGCATCTGAAGTGTAATCATAGCTACGACAGAGGATGTCAAAATCAAATAAGAAAGTGTTTGGGTCCTCTGTAACTAGTCCATAGAACTTGGGAAGTAATGAAGAAGGAATATTTTTAAGGTTATCATTATTTTGCTGAGCAATGATGGGGAATTCAAAAACAAGAGGTTGGTTAGGTGGATTACGTACCATATTTGTTTGCTGAAGTATCAGAGCAAATGGATTTTCTTCAGGTTCTTCGTCAGTTGGGTCAAATGGCAATTCAACAAATAGGTTTTCAGGGAGGAACCTTTCGAGAGTGTCTCTTCTTCTATGCATGCAATAGAATGATCTGTAACTTAAAGGAATTTGAAAATGCTTGAATAACAGACTAAACTACCACTAACAATGACTTATGATAGGTTCTTAGCTTGACACCATCCCTGGCAGTGGCGCCAAAAATGGTCGCGCCCACAAAAGGATATAAAAGTCACAAAAAATCCTAACTTGGGAATTGGACATTCCAGCAGGTGACTAACATCTTCTTATGGTCATTCATTTACTTTGTCAAACTAGGGAACGTATATTTAAAATGAATCGGCACTGTATGTGCACTAAGAACCAGTTTCAATCACGATTTACCAAAAATAAATGCATGAAAATAATTCTACTTATGCTACAAGAATGTAACGTAAAGCTTTCTTAACTTAAGCATAACTTAATCAAAGAAGACATCACGACAATTGTTACTTAAGAAACAAACTATGAACTGGCCTTATGCTACAGGAACAAACACAAGGATGGATTCTCGATGCTACAAGAACAATCTAAGACTAAGTTTGCACTGAAACTTTCCAGAATGAAATCTAACTTATGATCAATAGAAGATAAACAACTAACTATATATACTTACTAAGTGGGCCCCCTTAGCAAGCATCAACCAACTATGCAAGAATTAAACTCAGAATTTCATCAACTTTTATTCATAAACTCACAATGATATATACATTGTTCTGCTCATATAAAAACTAACACAAAACTCTATCTCTTATCATAGTACTAACTCTTACATATTCTGCTTCTCATTATCATACTAACTTTTACATGCTATGCTTGCTCACTCACACAGGAGGAACACTTATTTAAACTAGAAAAGCAACTAACTACCTAACTTAAACAGAGAAAGACGTGGACATAAATGTATCCTGAAACTGAGGAAAAGACTTCTCATAAATGAAAGCATATCCGTTCAACCCAATCCAGAGAGAATTTAGCATTCCACTCTTTTCAGATTAAATGATCATTTCAGTTTCTTCCCAACAACCCGGACAGAGAGTCTTCGCTGGAACAACTTCCTCGACATCGTGTAGGAAATGGACTTTACTGCAAGGCTGAGATCCACTGCGCTTGACTCGTTCATGCTTCCTTCAATAACCTTTGATGCACACAGCAACAGAAGCAAAAGAAAGAATGTGTGGCAAACAACACGATACATTCATTAATCACATATTAAATATATTTCATTATTCAAAAACCATATGCATTATACCAATCATTTGGAAGGTCAAACAGGGTAATTAATAAGACACATAGAGATGTTAAGTTGTGGGAATATAGGAATGTATTGCTACAGGATACTACCCAAAAGTCTTTAATAAAAGAGTTAAAACATTCATTAGCAACAAGAGTAGAGATATTAACAATACATCAAAATACTCGGATTATGAGCATATCCTGAGCTTATCATGGCTGACAACTTTTTTTTACCCAAAATTGATGAAACGAAAAGGGTTTTTAAAGGAGATTCTTAGCTTTCCGCCAATATAAGTTATGCTTTACTTTGAATTTAATAAGTAATTATTATTCATTTTCTATTCAAATTACGATTAAAGTGTTGATTGATAGGTAGATTGAAAAACATCTATAGCTTTGAAACGATATCACATTTTTTGAATCCAAAACATGTGTCACATTCTATGCTTCACATACTATAGGATTAAAAAATAAAAATTGAATTTCATGAAGTTTTGACCAAGTTAAGGTGGTCAAACATACGAGTTTTTATATTTTCTAAAATTTGTAATAAAAATTCATAATTAATTATTTACTTGGAAAAAATTCCAAAAATATGCATCACATCGGGACATGAGTCCTCTACTTATATCTAAAATCTTATAAAAAAATATTATCATTTTATTGTGGTTAGGGTGGTCAGACAAACACCTACTTCTTATTTTTTCTTAAAACATAAATACTATTGCATTGAAATTTCAAATTTTCACCAAATAGATTTATTTTATTTTTAAACAAACCTAGTAGTTTAGAAACTACATTCAATTTTCTATAGATTCTATTCTTACATATTTTTTAAATATTATAGATAATTTATTCAATTTTTTATGTGAAGTTGCCTAACTCTGATTTTTCTGAATTTTTTGCCACTTAAGGGCCCTTTTTTCTATGATGATCCTACACATACCCTTTTGTAAGCAACATAAGAAATAAATAGCCTCGCACCTTCAATCCTAGCAATAGGAGAATTTTTTTTTTCAAATTCAATTCCTTCCATCTAGGAATATCATTTACACACTAGTCTTGCTTTGTTTCTAACAACTTCACCTTGCTCATTCAGTTTGTTTCTAAAGACACATTTAGTTCCAATTACATTTTTGTCCTTAGGTCTAGGAAGAAGATCCATGTATCATTCTTCTCAATATACAATATTTCTTCTTTCATTGCTTCCATCCAATGTTCATCTTTGCATGCTTCATTCACACTATTGGGTTCAGTCTTTGAAATCAAACATTATTCTTCTACAATTTTTCTCCTAGTCTAAACACCTTTGTTCTTATCACCTATGATTTGATCTTCTGAATGATTTAGTCTTACATACCTTGGAGTCTTGGGATGTTCTTGAACTTTAGGCTCTTGTGATCTCACTTTTGCACTTTCATTAGTTCCTTCCTCTTGATTTTCTAGATTCACTAGAATGATCTGAACTTGATTTGAATTTCTAACTTTCTTTCCTTTATTTGAACTATCATTTTGATCATTTGAATCATATCCACAGGTTTTGGATGTGTCTTCATCAACCTTGACATTTTCAATTTCAACTACTTTCCTCAATATCTTATTGTAGCATTGGCAGGCCTTGCTTTTGGTAGAATAACCAAGAAAGATTCCTTCATCACTCCTAGCATCAAAATTTCCTATATCTTCATCTCTTCTGATAAAGCATTTACTTCCAAATATTTTGAAGTACCTAATAGTAGGCTTGTGACCAAACCATAGTTCAAAAGGAGTCTTACGAGTATCACCTTTGACTTGCACCTAGTTGAGAGTGTAAACAACAATACTCATAGATTCTCTCCAATAGATATGAGGAACATTTCTTTCCAGCATCATAGTCCTAGTAGCATCTTGAATTGTCTTGTTCTTCCTTTCCACAACTCCATTTTGTTGAGGGGTCCACACAGCAGATAATTGTCTTTTTGTCCTATGCTCTCCACAAAAAGAATTAAACTCACCGGAAGTGAATTCACCTCCTCTATCTGATCTCAGACATTTAATCTTCAGACCTGTCTCTATCTCAACCATATCCTTAAAAATATTGAACTTCTTCAGAGCTTCATATTTCTCCCTTAAGAAAGTAACCCACATCATTATAGAATAATCATCAATAAGTAGCATGAAACACCTGTCTCCTTGCAAACTTCTAATTCTAGAAGGACCACACAAATCAGTATGAACAAGCTCCAACACTTCATTTGAACAATGATGTTTTCTCCAGAATGAAATTCTAGTTTGCTTCCCTAACTAACATTCCTTGCATATGGTATTAGTAGGTTTTATCAACTTAGGAAGATCTCTCACAACCTGAGTAGAATTTATCTTGATAATATTATCAAAGTTTACATGACACATTCTTTGATGCCACAACCAAATTTATCAACTTGAGCAATCAGACAACTTTTAGTAGCAGCATTTAGGTGAAAGATATTACCTTTTTTTTATGTACTTGATACAATCACATTTCTAGAATTCCCCAATATTCTACACTTTCCATTATTGAATTGAAGATTGTATCCCTTGTCTACCATCTATCTAGCACTTAAGAGATTATGCTCAAACCTTCCATATAAAGGACATCATCAGAATTATGCTTACCATTAAGAGAAATGGATCCTCTACCACAGATTACACCAGATTTGTCATCACCAAATCTTACAACACCACCATCATACTTTTCCAAGCTCGCAAACTTACTTTTATCACCTGTCATGTGATGAGAGCATCCATTGTCAATCAACCATTCATATTTTTCTTCAACTCTAGTCGCTAGGGAGTTTTCCACATTTGTACAACTAGCAGATTCAGTAGGGGTTGGATCATTTTCCTTGATAGGAATAAATACCCATTTTTCCTCACTTAAATTCCCTTTATCAGATTCATCATTTGTCACACCTTCATCACTAGCATAATAGCACTTTCTTTAGAATCTAGGCTTGTTAGGTCTTGGCTTAGGAACTCTTTTTGGACACCTTGATGCAAAATGACCTATCTTATTGCAATAAATCATTTAATAGGAAATTTTCCTTTATACTTACCTTCTCCCCTGGCTTCCCTTTTGACAATAAGTGCTTCGAGCTCGTCTAGTTTTCTTTCCTCTTCTTCAATCTCTCTCATTTCCTCCTCATACTTGAATATCTTTCTAGAAGAACTTTCTCTTGGATCATATCTCTGCTTATCTTTCCCGGAGATAGTAGCCTTGAAAGAAAATTTTGTCTGAGGAAGAGCATCACCAAATTCACTTAACTCAAAAGTAGTAATTTTAGCAATCAACACATCTCTAGTTACATTTGTCATAGTCTGGATCTCCTCAATAGCAGTAGATTTGGCTTTGTATGCAGCAGGAAAGGATCTAAACACTTTAGAAATTTTTTTTGATTCATCCAATGTTCCACTAGCACATCTAATACTACACATAAGTTAATTCACTTTTTGCATAAAAGAAGTAATGTTCTCATCATCACCCATTCTTAACATTTCATATTTCACTTTCAAACTTTTCAACTTAGCAATCTTCACATGAGCATCACCTCTATACAATTTTCCAACTTTTTCCAGATCTCATAAGTAGTCTTCAGATCCATCACACTTGTCATCTCAGAATCATTCAAAGCACTCAACAATGCTTCCTTAGCCCTGATATTGTATTAAGCATCCTTAATCTCAACAGCAGTAGAAGGACCATTTTGTGGGATAACATACCTATTCCTTGTAATGTTCTAGTAGGGTTCACCAATGCATCTCAGATGACACTCCATTTGAGTCTTCCACAGAGAATAATTTGTTCCACCTAATCTCATACTATCCTTCTTGTATGGCACCATCCCGGATCACCTCAATCTATTAAACTTCTTCCAAGGAACCTGCTCTGATACCAATTGTTGGCAACAAAAGGGAAAACAACTGAGAGGGGAGGTGAATCAGTTGTCACAAAAATTCAAACTTATTTAACTTACTAACCTTATTCTCAGATCTAATCAATAACCATAAAAACATAAATCATTCAACACATCAGAAACACACATAACACTGGAAGATTTTTTATGTGGAAACCCTGTTAGGGGAAATACCATGGTGGAGGTTAGTCCACAAGATTATACCTTGTTAAAAGCATAAAAGAAATGTGAATGGGGAATGCACATGCATTCAAGCACACTTCCTAGAGCTCACTACTCAATTAAAAGAAGGATTACTACCCAAAGGAAGACACACTATCTTATAGAAACATTCGGATTACATCAGTATGATTTTGAACTAAGAAAATAGCATCTGCTAATGCCTAATTACAGTTCTGGTTAAGCACATGAACACTTCTTCACACTCTTCTCACTCTTCTTCACACTCTGCTCCTACCTTCGAATGATTAGGACATTATTCACACATCTCATACACATGCATTCCTTCAAATTAAATAAACAATCTCTTATATATATCTGCAACAAGAGATTACATTGATACATGTCAGATTCAACAAAATAATAAAACATATGCAAATTGTCAGCCCAAAACAATAAATAATTTTCAATTTGAATCAACCAATGTTGGCCACAACATAATGAAGACCCAAAATAAAATCCTCAAACATGAAACTCCTTCAAAAATTATTCCACGAAGATCCAGAACATGCTACAATTACCTTGTCGGCCATGAACATGAAAAACATGAACACGCAAGAGAAAATTACCAATTGCAAGCAAAACGATCAATGCAGAAGTGTAACATAGATAGAGCACGATCTAGAAACATCCAAAAACATTATGAATCACCAAAGAAGCATCCACAACAACTGAACTTACTAGAATCACATCATCTTCATTCAGGAACACCAATTGAGGCAACAAAAAAACTTTCAGAACACAATTGCTTATAACTCGATCAAATCTTTATACGGATCTCTGAAACTTAACGTGGATAAACTAGATATACTAAAAAAAAAACCCTTTAACCACAACCTCTGATCATCAACGTATTGAGCTCTACAACATATTGAACTTCACTTCATCACTACCAACCTCCAACTTATTTCATTACAATTTTCTCAATATCCTCAACATATACAACCTTGAAAACATTAATACTAATAGTGTTGACATCAATGAAAACCACATATTAGCAACATACAACATAATTAAGTCCAATAAATTAGGGGGAAAAAACATAATGTGAAATTTTTAAGGTTTACAATTTTCTACACTACAACTTCATTTATTGTGTGGGGGACAAAGAAGTATCCCTATTTGCTTCAAGAAATTTATCTTCATTTCCTCTTCCAAAACTCCTAAAATATCCACATATTTTGTAGAATTTCTTGCCTTGATATGGAATCAAGCACATCTCTAAGATTCAACTTGTGGAGGGGAGATATACCAGACCAATTCACTTGCCCATCAAAAGTAGGAACATGTAGCAACTGTGAAGACACTAATAGTTGAATTTGCTTTACATGTGCCAAAAACTCTTTGATTCAGTCAATCGGAGGGGAATATGACTTCTCTAAGCTTTCTTCTTTAGCATCCTTCCCCTTCTCCTTCGCCTTCTCCTTCTCTTTTTCCTTTTCTTTTTCCTTCTCCTTTTCCTTCTCCTTATCCTTTTCTTTATCAAAGATATCCTTCTCTTCTCGTTGACTAGAGACACTTTTCTCTTCTTGTTGACCAAAGACATCTTGCTCCATTTTCTAATTTATACTCATTGAAGGAGGCATAATATCAATATCATGCTCCATTATAGGCTCCTATGAATACATATAAAATTTAGTTTGTATCTCTTCAAGGATCTTCCTTGTGACTTCTTCTCTCTCCTTTTGAATCTTCTTTTTGACATCATCATCCACACTTACTAGAATGTTTATTCTATGCTTTGTACGAAAATCTTTAGCTTTCTTCCAGACTATCATCTCCTTTTATGCTTGGGTTTTAGGCTTATGAGATAGAGGGCCCAACCTTTTTGATGGCCTGCTATCTCAACTCTTCAACAACTTTGATTGTATTTTCTCTTCTTTGTCTCAAAGCATGTTGTAGGCTTTCCAAAGCCTTGTCAATGAAGTCACTCAAAGACCTATTTTTCTTGATCATATATAAAAAACAATAGCCTTTTCAATGGCCTTCTAATATTTTTGAGGGACTTATGAATGGAACTATATGGCTTCATCCAATAAACCATAGCTGAAAATTCCATTAAAGATAACTTAAAACTCAAGGGGGTCATGTGAAACTATTTCTAGAGGAGATTGCTTTGTTTTCTCCTCTATCTTCTTCCCTTTCTTTTTTAGTTTGGAGGAGCCTTCATCTTCAACTTATTTCTCCTCTTTTGATTCTTCCTCATCCATCTTCTTCCTCTTTACCTTTTTCTTAGACCTAATATGCCTAATTTTTGTGGCTTTCTTTTTTGGAGGAGTTTCTGATGTGGCTCTTCTTCCTTCACTAGTTGACTATGTAGATCTAGAGGTCTATGAAGCAGATGGAACAATAGAAGTGGATCTACTAAACCTTCTTGGTTCTTTTCTAACTTTCAAAGGAATAGACTTAGCTTTAGAACAATCTACAAGGGTATTAGAAATAGACTTTGGAGGAAGATCCCATTTCTTCTGAATCTCATCTCTATTTTTTTCCAAATGCTCTTTTGCACGCTTCTTATAAAAATTATCCATTATCTCTTCATATGTGCCAAATCTCTCAACAGTTGTATCTTTTTGCATTTTTAGCAAGATATCCACATATCCTTGAACATATTCAGGTGCAACATCATAAGGAAATACATGAATCCATGAGGTTCTCGGATCCATTCCCCACCATGAACGTTACCTCTTCTTATACTTCCAAACCAAATCAACTGGTATCCTCTCTCTACTATGCATCTCTATTTGTAGGTTCTTGAAGAATTCCCAATAGAAGGTAGTGTATGCTTGCTTGTTCTAGAAACCTCTTACATGATTTATAGTTTTAGTAGCTATTAGAAAGAACTTATCCCATATTTTTCCTTGAAAACAAGTTAATTCATTCAAGAAATAGAATGTAAGGAAAATGATCAATGAACCAAACCTAAAATTATATCTAGTTTCTTTTGTTCTCTTCAAATTTTCCATTAGCTATTCCATAAATAGTTCACATAGGTCAAAGTTATCACCTTCCTTCACCATTTGATAGGAAATATGAAATGTGGTGGCAGTGATAGAACCTTCTCTATTAGTGAAGTAATTTTTTTAAGCTATCCTCATTATGGCATAATGAACTCTGAGATCAGTGGTATCCTTCACTATTAGGGTTATTTTATCGAGTTTCACTCAAATAAGCTCAGAAACCCTTTCATTATTAATAGACTTCATTATTCGGACTAGTCGAATGGCATAAACACTAGTAATTTCCCTAATGGCCTCTTTACTTATCATTGAGGGTTTATCCAACAAAATAAATTCTTTATGAATGTGACTGAGGATAATTATTACCCATTCATTGCAATCACATAAGTTTAGAAAATCTTTCCAAATTTCTAACCCTTTCACTACCATATGTGCATATTCATCCTTCTATACACCATTATCATCCCAGAGTTCATGTTGGAGCACGTTTGTAACACTCGTCGTGCAAACCCCAAAGGACAAACATTGCACACATTTATTTTTTTATAATAATACAAAGTAAACATATAACGAAACATTAAAACATATTTACATTGCACATTAATATCATAACGTCAAGTCCTCTGGGGCACGTGAGGTCACATCGCATAAAAAAACTCATAGCAAAAAGGTAAAGATAAAGCTAAATAAATTATCTAAATTTACATCCATCATAACACTACAAAATCCATTTACAGAAGTACATCCATGTAACCATAAGTAAAAGAATAATACATTGTAAGATACAACCATAATGAATCTCATACAATAATGTTTACAAAGGTTCATATACAATACATTATCATATAATACATTACATGATCAATACTGAATACAATGAAATCTCCCATACATGTGGGATAAATACATAGTACAAATAATGTCTGAATTACAAATTGAACAACTGGTACAAACTCCAACTAAAGAATGCTGAGAAGAAAGAACATTGATGGGAACCCAACGAGTGCAGAGCATGTTCCACCCAACCACGTGGGTTATAAATAACCCACCCCCCATGCTCAGAGGTGACAAGGAAGTAATCAAGACTATGAATGCCACAAGACTAACATAGTACAATAATTCCAAATACAACATCAAGGATTACAAAGGACATAAACGAAAACATCCATGAATCAACGTGATAAACACAAAGCCATAACTCTCATCACAACAAAGCAAGGAAATAACCATTAACCAAGTAACCAAAATCATAAACATTTCCAAATGAATCTGAAACAACAATCAGAATACACTTCCAGAGGCAACCAAAAACACAAGACATAGGGGCATCTAGTGGAGAGTGTCATCACATAGCCTACATGGGTTATCCTGACCCTTCCTCCAACTTGAGGCGTTGGCCCCCATCTATGGTTATCCTGGCCCTTCCTCCTACTTGAGGCGCCGGCCCCATAGGGTAGCTCATGCAGAGCCGTTAATCCTCTCATGAGGACGGGGTTATGACTTTTCCAACCACGACCTTCTCAGTCTACCATTAGTCTGTGATAGCCCTAATACATAGACGAGGTATCCAAGATTATCTTATGTGTTTTTACTACCCATCCCCCTAAGTTCTATTATTAGGTTTTCACTTGTTAAAATACTCTTACGTGGGTTATCCTAAGCTCTTCCTCCTTTTGAGGAGCCAACCCCCATGAAGAGCCACTCTCTCAGAAGACCCCAGAACATAATCCAAAACAAAGCAAGGGTTGTACCATAGGGATCAAAGCATAAATCACAACCAAGTCATGTGAGGCATTACCCATCTCGCTAAATACATAAACAAAGTCTCAACACAACTCGTACAACCCTTCCAAATAATAATACTAATAAATTGCAACTTCAAAAGCACATACAACAAAGATAGACATCCAATGATAAAATCATGCCTCTGGAAACTAAGGTTCACAATCTCCCAAAAATGGGTTCACAATTACCATATCGATAACACTTAAAACAATAACAACAAAGGAATATAATCAAATCAAGTTACTAGATTGCACAATTTAAATATAATTCATTCACAAATAAACAATGAGCTTTATTTTCCAATACAATAATTCATCACAACCATAAACTTAAATTTCAAAAAAGTAAATAAAACAATATAACATTGTGATTAATTATTTTCTATATATATATATATATATATATATATATATGTAACACCCCGCCACACAACCCTAGGGGAAGTTGCAATTTACTACACAAATGAACTATTTTTTTTTTTATTAAGTACAATTAACATGCAGGATCACTATCCATTGCCAACCAATCCCCTAAGGTTACGAGACTGAGTTACTAAACCCAAACAAGAAACATGAATTAAAACCATAACATTTAATTACTTAAAGAATTAAGAACGCATACATTCCATACATGATAAAATTCATCAAAGGCATAAGAGATACCACATTTTCCAATAATATAATTTACAATACGATTACAACTCTCATTCCCCGAATGAGGTAAATCCAATAAACAAGGATACAAATTACATCCTCGACCTTGATACAAATGAGGGGTAATAAATTACAAGAACAACTGAAAAGATTAAGGCATGAGAAGAAACTAGATCCCATGAGCTCTCCAACTGGAAATCTCATCCACACGAACAAGAAGAAAACCCAACGGAATAAGGTGCACGTTCCACCCAACCATGTGATACCTAAAGGCTCACCCCCTAGGCCAGGAGATAGTAACAAGGAATTCTTATACAAGACCATCTACCTCTAGAAACAGGCTAAAACATAACCGAACGGAATCACATACAAATACAACATCACTTAACACAATGGTTACAATTCTTCTTGAGAACAATAATCATTTACGCAGTACAACAAACTAGCTTCTGGTTGACATAGAGAGAGTGTCACACGACATTTGCTATGAGTTACCCAAGCTCAGTTGTCCTAGGCTACCAGAGCCCCATCTTGGTTTACCCTAGCTCAACTCTACCAGCTGTTGGACCCTCATACAAACTGCGCTTCTTGTCTCATCTCAAACCTTAAAAGCGAATGAGTCATGGGAGAGGCATTAATTATGTTAATTAGTTTGAGAGTTTTTCATTAATTTTTTTTAAGTTATCACTTAATTAAACCCTAAGTGAGTTACCCTGGTGCCCCTTTGTGTGTCCGACCCCCACAAAGAACCACTCTCCTATCGACAACACACACGGTATAAACCACAACCACAATGGGTAGACTAGATAAGATGACCTCTCCAATCCAAGGAGGCAACGAACAAAGGAAACTCACTCCAAACACTGGAAGAAAACAAAATACAAAACCCACTCCTTCCAAAGGAGGCACAAACCACATAACCCTCTCCTAATCCCAAGGAGGCACAAACCATCCCCGTTCATGAAAACCAAGTGAAACAACATGGTGCAACTATACACATTTCCCAAGGCAATTCGCAAATCGAACCACCACATAAAACATCCCAGCCTAGAATAACTCCTCTGGAAGACTTACTAGACAAATAACCCCATTTTCCCAACATCAAGAATGAATGAAACATCATTTAGAAAGCATTTCTGACAACTCAATAAACTAATGTTAGGGTTTCCTAAACCCAAGCCAAGCAATGACATAGTCCATGTAATCAATTAAATAACTAACAATATTTGCACACTCAAAAGTAAATCAAATCACTTGGGCAACATTAAGGAATTTAAAATTAATAATTTAATTCTATTTGCTCAATCATAGATAAGGATTAAAATAATCTTTATAAATAAAGCCATTTGCTTATAACATCCCCTTTTAAATAAATCATTTGATTATTAAAAATCAACTTTTTAAATAAAACATTTGATTATCTAAAATCCTTTTTTTTGCCTCTAACATGACAGTAATCATCTTGAAATAATCTATATTTAAATCTAATCATATATTAAATATACATATAAATGTATATACCTAATGTATATACAAATATATATATGTTAAATATATTAATATTTTTAAATCAACCAATTCAAAATTCCATATTACAAATTTATTTTAACATATAATGCATAATATATAAACATTATATATATATATATATATATAATACCACAATATATACATAATTATAAAATTTTTAATTGAACAATATTATAATATAAATACATATAATATATATATATATATATTATATATATAATATAAAATTAATATATAATATATATATTATATTATATATATAATATAATATATAAAAATAAAACTAAATTTAAAAATAAAATAAAATAAAGACAAACTCATGCTGTTGCGCAGCCCCCAAACAGGGGACGCAACCCCTCCCCATGTGGGGAGTCGCTGCCTGTGGGGGCAGCGCTGGACGCTGCCTCCACAGCTAGTGCCTCCCACATGGGGGGCGGCTGTGTGGACAGCCTCATAGCTCCCTCAAACCACAATATTAATATAAAAATTTTAATAAAAATTTTTGTTTTAAAACACCCCTATTCTGGTAATATCCAAAACGAAAATTTGAACAGGGAATTTTTTTTTTTTTTTTAAAGGATGAACTCCGAGCCAATAGCATATAAGATTTATATGCAATATATATATATATTCCATTTCACAGTTCAAATTGAGCAATTTATCTACAGAAAATAAAAACACAACAATCTTAATTTCTAAAACATAATGAAAATTTCTCAAATACACCCACAAGATTTTCTGATTTCATTTTGATTCTTTCATTTTCTATTGTTGAATCTTTTTTGTTACTTTCATTTTCCATTTTCTACAAGAATCTATTTTCTTTTGTCTTCAAGATTTCAACAGAGATTTTACAAGTTCTCAAACAAGATTTAATATGGGTTTTCTTTGCAAATCTAACAAAGTTTAAATATTTTCTAACAACATATAAAAATTGAAAACTCTTTCAAAATGAAAACAAAAACATAGAAAGAAACCTGGTTTTTTCTCCAAAGCTTGAAAGATTATCAATGGAGTCCTAAATCCTTCTTATGATTCCAACTCCTCCAAGGAATCCAAAATTGCTTCTTCAAATCCAAAGGAAAAACCACAACCAATATTTTCTCCACCAAAATGGAAATTGAAAATTATATGAAATTGAAATTGCTCAAATAGAGTTTTCCCCAAATTTAGTCAAACCCCTAAAATATCCTATCCACCAAAATTTATTGCAATTTTGGGGATATTTCTATTTTTTTATAACTTTAAAACAAAATTGCTTTCCAAAAAGGAATTTCATGAATTTAAAAATTTCTTTTACAAAAAGAATTCAAAATTTTGTAAATAAATTCTTTTACATATTAATTTTCAAAAAGTGCAATGTAAAACATGATTTTCATTTTAATTTTAATTTAAATCTAAATATCCAATCATGCCAAAACAACTAACTTAAATCATTTTATCACCATTAACTTGATTAAACAATAACTAAATCTAATCCAAGATTAGATTATTTTATTAATTAAATTAAATTAATCAATAAAATAACTAACATTTCAACATTGCAACCAAATATATTTAATCATCATTTTAACTACACCCGCCATTTAATAACCTTTATAATATGAAATTAAATAAAAAACCAAGGAGGAATAAACCACATCAAAACAACTAACCCGACGACACACTATGACTAGGGTGACGACTTGGCATGGAAAACCTAGCTAATATCTCCCAATCAAATATCATTGGCCAATGGACATGCTCAACCTGTGAAATCAGGTGGAGTCAATGTCTTGTACCTATCAACCTGCGAACAAAGAGTATGTCGAACATGCATATATACATAATATGATCAAACACACTGTGAAGAGGAAATCTTGGAATCGTAGGGCGCTCGCCAGTGAGCGATACAATCTCGTCCCCTTCACCAATACAAAATTACTAATTGATGATTCTAATTTCAATAATATAATCAAAAGCGTAAGCATCATTAATTCAAGTATTTGCTAAGCTAATCCAAAGCATGCCATAAATATACCATCAGAGTAAAATTCCATCACATTAGAATATTACATACGCATCGCTTAACAATTCATGATCAAATAGTAACCAAGTTCCAAAGTCAAAGCATAATAGAACAAAGCATTACAAAGAAAACATTGTCGATCAAAAGAGCCAAAATGGAGGGGTGTTACAATATATATCTATATATAAATATCACCTTCAGTTTATTTTAATTAATCAATAAATTTTTTTAAAATAATACATTATGGTCTGAGTATCAACTTATACCCATGCCAGTACAAATATTCTAAAAAAAAAATGCATATATATATATATATATATAAATTTATAATTAACATTAATAACAAAAAAAGTAAAACAAAGCTCCATTTGCAGTACTGCCGTATGCGACCTGCGCACGGCAATCCTATGGCTACTGTACATAGTAGCCCATAGGGAGTGTTGCACACAACAGTCTGTATGGATTGTTGTGAGCAGCCCGCGCGACCATAGGGGGAAGGCATGGGTACGGCCCAGCCGTCCCCACCCGCCCCAACAAAACTTTTTAAATTTTTTTTTCTTAAAAAAAAATTATTAAAAACAAAACCTCTAAAATAAAATAAATATGCCAACCTTGGCACGATTCGGTTCAGAAGTCAAAAATAATGACACCATTTCATTTGACTGTCATGAAAATTAATATATATATATATTTCTCAAAACCAACTTCTGTAGGAAAACTGATTATAAACAAATGTATGTATATTATATATATAAATATATAGATATATATATTATATATATATAAGAGAGTGTATAATCAAAATCTATTTTTTTTAGAGGAAATACAATGCTTTCATTCATATCAAATCAAAGACAAATTGGAGATCTTCATAAACCGAATATTGTTCTCAGTTACTTCCTAAAGAGTTTTCTAAAACCACACATAGTTTCTTTTCTCACAGAAATCATATTTATCTATTTTTATTTTCCTTTGAATCAGAAAATTGAAGAAACAAGAAATTGGAACCTGGAGTCCTGCACTTTTGAAAATCTAATGAAGCTTGCTTGATCCTAATGGCCTTTTCGAAGTGCTCTCGTTCCTGCCTTCAAAACTTCTTCTCCAGATCTCCTTGCCCAAATTTCTAATCTAAAATTATGTTCAGAAGAACCTCCCTAGTACTATCAAAGAAGATGAAACAATTCCCCAGAAAACTTCAGAAGATCCAATATTTCTGAACTATTATTTTTGTGTAATTTCTATCAAAATTTTCTCGTGTGTGAAAAAATCACAATTTTGCAATTAAATAAAAATATATTTCTTCTTTTTTCGAAAGCTCAAAAATCCAATTTAAAAGAAATTTTCTAATTTAATTACATCTTTTCAGCCCACACTTAACACTCATTCGTCCTTTTTTCTTTTTTTTTCCTTTATTGTTTTTTTCCCATTTAACAATACTTTCTGTTTAATTTTGATTTTGCAAGCTTTACTTGCAATTCACACAATTTCATTTATTTAAATAATTTATTTCATAATTATCCTCAACAAGCTAATTAAATTAAACAAATACTAATCTTAAATAATTTAATTAACATTTTAAATAAAACACAAGACTTTTAATATAAGACTTTTTATATTTAAATACAAATTATGCCAACCCTATTATACACATTTATCAACATTATTAAATTATATAAATTACATCATACAAACCTCAACATAAAATAAATACCAAATACACTCACACAAACTACAATAATAAATAGCAAAATGACAAAGGTTAACGACGCATAATACCACAAGACAAAAAGGTTTGAAAACATGGGACAGGGTGACTTCCTTGTCATCTTTGTTTCAACATTATGCCCATTGGGTTATTTGATGCACGCCCTGTCCTGCCGAAGCAGGTGGAATCCAGACTTTGTACCTGCAATTCCTACATCCAAACAAGATCGTGTACATGTATATATATATAAAATCAAAACATCACATTGTGGGAAGGAATTGCAACATAGCAGGGCACTCGTGAATGATTGGTGCTACACTGTCCTCTCACTAGTCAAACTATACTAAAAATTACAATATCAAATATGAAATAACATTTCTAACTAACAGATCACATCATACAATAAATTACTAAATCACTACATCATTTAATGTATTACTAAAATAAAATTTACATTGCCAAACCATAATGTCATATCAAATAACCATGTCATTAATGAAATAGCATAATCACCAACCAGTATAAACTAACCAATCCACCAAACCAGCCAATAAATAGTACTATCATAGTCTCAAGGTATCAAACAAAAGCATAGAAAAATAACAAGTCCAAACAGGAACAGGAGGGGTATTACAACGTTAAATGATGATGTCTAATCAATTCATTGAGCAGGGTGTGGATATAGATTCTTACATCTTTAGAATACACCACATCCATAGGAACCTTTGAAAATTTTCCATCTTTATCAACATCCATCGCCATGAAAGGAAACTTCTTGTCCTTTGTCTTGGGTTTCTCCACAATACCAACCAATTACGAGGTCTCAATTGATATTTCTTCTAAAATATTCAAACACCATCACTAGGGTCTCACACATATAACTTGAAAACCTAATCACACTTCTTTGCTTCCAAATAGAAAATGCTTTTGATTCCAAATAAGAATAAAATTTTCATGAAATGAAACATAAAAAGCCTTCCATTTGTCCTAATTTTTCACCATTAATTCATTTGTACTTGTTAGGTAAACCTTCTACCAGAATTCACTATATCATCACAAGGATACAAAGATGCTCAACATACCTCCACAAATCATTCCTTTACTCTAGAACCTTGATCAATAGGTTAAATCTTGCTCAATGAACCTAAAAACTAGGAGAATTGATGCAATTCTACTTTTATGTTCAAATATTCATAATTTTATACTTTGAAGGGGATAAATGATTTAGAAATAATAGCTCCCCCTAAGATAATTCTCTATATTATTTTGTCATATGATCTTATGTAGAATGCACAAGCAAGGTATCATCCTTCTTCACATTCTCTTGACCTTGCTTCTCTTTCCAAACTTTTGCATTTTCCTTCTTTTGTTGAATTAGGGTTTCTTCCTTCTCCTAGTTCTAAACAAGTGGTTTCACAAAACAACTTCTACAATTTTTTTCTTTATGTCCAACCTTATTGCTATTTTATCAAGAACTATTATGTTCCAAAAAAAAATTATTTCTCCTAACTTTAGTTCTACAGTTTGCAGCCTTATGACCAAAATTATTGCAAGCATATATCTTTGAGGCACAAACAATTGTCTACTCATGTATTCATTTCTTATTTCCCTTAATCTATAATTAATAGCCTTATGCCCAAATTTATTGCATGAATAACAATAACCTTGAAAATATTGAGTGAACCTAGTAGGAGCATGTTGACTAGCAGGTGGAGGACTTCTGAATCTTCTTCATCTACGATCTGGGATAAATCCATCTGCTTTATTCTTTCTATCATGATCTGATTTTGTAGTTCTAGAGGGTGTCTTCTTAGGTTCTTTAGTCTAATATTTTTCATCCTTTATTTTAAACTTTCCTTCTACCTTGAAATTCCCGTACATGTCTACAAATGGACCAGTTATTTGACTTTTACCTTTCTCAAAATCAAGACTATATTTTTCTTTTGATGGCTTTTGAGAGCTGGAAATTTCATCAAGAATTTTTGAACCTCCCTTTACCTTTAGACCCTTATCAATTTGTTCTTTTACTTTATCCAATTATTTCCTATGGGAGACAATCTCTTCTTCAATCTTGGAACATTTAGAAAAAAATTCATTGAGCTTGACATTTAGGAAACCTGTAATTCTTTTACCTTCTTCAACTCGAACTTTCAACTTTCCAATTGCTTTTTCTAATTTTTCAAGTTTGTACTAGAGTTCTTCATTCTTTCCTCTTTCTTCTTCCATATCATTTAGAGAAAAAATGAGTCCTCCTTTATAATCCACTACACAATATTCTTTATGAATTCAAATTTAAATTCATCATCATCCTTATGGAGTATGTCCTCTTCTAACTAAGAGAAATTATTGGGAACAACTTCATTTCCCATGTGTTCCAAAGACATGGTTTACCTCAGTTGTTAGGCTTGTATGAAGGAACCTTGCTCTAATACCAATTGTTAAATGCACTAAAAAATTGAGAGGGGGGTGAATCAACATACTTCAAATTCCAGTCCCAATTAATAAAGCATCAAAATAGGAAAGAAGATAAGCATCCACACAAGAACAAAATAGACACTAGATTTATGTGGAAAACCCCATAGGAAAAAACTACGGTGAGAAATATTGCTAGGAGCTATTTTCCTAATCCAACCTCACAAGTAAATAATAGTTACAACTTTGATTTAGGGCTACAACCCAAGGAAGCTACTAATCCATATTTATACAACTTTATTTAAGGGCTATAGCCAAAGGCTAATCCCTATTTATACAACTTTATTTAAGGGCTATAACCCAAGGAAGATACTACTCCCTGATTGAAAACAACTAAATTACGACTGACTTTATGGCTTCAACCCACTAATAGTCATCAATTATGCACATTAGATCTAAATAAAATCTTTTCATGCTCTAATAATGAACTTACACATATTTACACACCTCCATACTTCTCTTCTCATATTTTATCCTCTATAAATATCATTTGCATGCTTGAAAATACAAATTAAGTTGGTCATAAACAAGAAAATATGAGACTTGTAACATGTTGGTCTTCATATCTTTTGGTGGTATACAAAAATGATAAAAAAAATATTTACAGTTACCCCAAACAAGTTGACATGACCCATATAAAATATTCAATCACTCCATAAAATCTTCTCACACTTGGACTCATGGCACACATGATTAGCATTCCTTAATTGACCTCAACAAAAGCATATCTTCACAAAATAACTTGAAACAACTATGTGGTACTGGAAACAAGAAAGATCTACATTCTCTTCATACCTTAGACACTATGAGACATGTGGAGTTTCCACAAAAAATCATACAACTAAAATACATAACCTTCTATTGTTGCAAGTATTCAAACACATGTTTTTATGAAGATTAAGCATCCAAAATGAACTGTATCAAACTGTCACTTTGAAAATTGAACTTGCGGAACACCAAATCAATTCAAACTTTAATATAGAATACATTAGACATTATTGTGTATGTCCTCAAAATCACTTGGTCAAGACTTCACATCTAGAGGAATGTAAAGCATTCCAACAAGTCTCCTGAACCATATCTCTCTTCCATAGCACAGACCAGAATTATGTCACTTGTAACTTTCACTGCGGAATGAATATTGACATGAAATATTGGATATAACACCTTCACATCTCCATGATATTAACTTTTAAATCGCAAGACTAAATCTTTCTCTTCTAAAGGGTGCAAAACAAACTATTTTTTCTCTTCCTTAGAGTATACACTATGAATGCCTTAGATAAAACTTCTACAACTTTTCACTGAGTGTGGTACACTAAATTAGTAAAATATCATTGTAGGAAATTTGAGAAAACATCAAGAAATGTGTACCCACCTCCTCATCATACATAGGAAACAAACTGATTGCTAATATTCCATACATTGCAATGCTAACTTGCACCATTACATATCTATGTATATTAATAGTCTTCAAAGAATATATAATCTCAAAAATACTTTTGACATCTATGGAAATCAATCTTATCAATCTATAACAATAACGAGCTATAAGAATGTAACTTTTATACATTCAAGTCAATCATCACTCCCACACCCCTCAGAGGAGATTGAGGGAGGGTTGCAACCAACAATGGGTAGTTGAATATTTGGTTTGGGTGATCCTGCAATAGTGGATTACACTTTTTGGACAAACTTAACATTGATATGAGATTTTTTAACTAGATCTTCACTTTCGAACACCTATAGCTACTAAACGATGAGGAATTTGAATATGATGCAAACTAGCGATTTGTTACATTTTTTCTATAGATTCTAAATATATATATTTTTAAAAAAATTGGAATCAAATTACATTTCTTTTTCCATCTCCTTCGATAACTACTTTTTAACAGTAAACAATTTTTTTTAAAGAGTGATGTTTACGATATAACACATTTTTTTTCTATGAAAGATAAAGCTCTAATTTTTTGAATTTAGATTTTTAACTATTATATCTAGCTCCTTCATTTTGTTTCGTAGTGTTCTATTGAATATTTTTTCTTAATTAAGCTTTGAAGTCAAACCAATTACAATTTAGACATACGTTTACTATATAACATATAATTTTTTTTGTTGGATCGGGGACATGAATAACAAACTCACATAGATATTTTTCAGATTTTTTTTGGTAATATACTATTTTTCATGTGTAGAACAAAGATCTTGATTTTCGATGAAAAACCTACATTCACAAGAAATAAAAAGTAAATATAATAATTAAATTAACTATATTTAAAATTATACTTTTTGGGAACCTTATAAAAAGGAATACATACTTACAAAACATAAATTTTAAATGAGCTCATTTTATCCCCAAAATGTAAATCAAAAGTAGTTTTTTATCAGCAATTTGATATGTGTAGAGGGGACTCCATTATAGGTATGGTTTAAAACTAGTGGGGTTCTATCCAACGGGGTTTGATCAAACTCTCTTCAATTAAATTCCTTTAAATGGAACCTTTCAAGGCTTAAATCATTACATTTTTAAAAAATATGTGATTTCAGCAAAAATCAAGATCTCCTAGAAAGTGTAACTCATTATTGTGGCAACACTCGTTTATATATGCTAAGAGTTATGAGAGTGGGACCCATGATCACATCTAGTAGACTAGCTACACCCTTGTAAAAAACCTCCTAAAGGAGAAGAGGAGTCAAGTAGGACCTTACCAACTATTTAGTAGACATTTCCCCAGTGATCTAGAAGCTCTTAAAGATTAGAAACCTCAATTGTAATTTTACTATATTGCACTTGGATTTGCATAAGAACATTACAAAACATTGTAGCTTTAGTGTAGAGAGAAAACTGAGCATCAACAATATAATTAGAGAATAAGGAATTATTTCAGGCTTTCAAATTTTTGAAGAGAATATCCACTTTGAAAGCATGCTTGATCTAGGTATATTTAAGCAAGAAATATGGAAAATATCCAATGAAAACTATGTTCTATGAAAAAGGAAAAGGTCAAGTCTTGAAGAAATTATTAATCTAAGTATAATATTTTTACACTTCAACATTGAATCAAAAGAGATGATCAATTTTCCTATAAAAATGATGATGGGGAGTGGGAATGCCTATAATTTGTGCCCCCAATGTAAGGCCTTGATATGAAATGCACTAGCCAAAGTGAGATAACTTGGGCTCCACAACTATTGACCAAATATATTAGAACTATTGGTGCTAATATAATCCACCATAGGAAGGTGTGGAGACAACCAAAGAAAATATTTGCATAACCTATCATTCTAAAAGAGGGTATCTAGGTACTATTCCCAATCTTTCTATCAAGGTTTCAGAGTTTGAGATCCTATCTTATGTAGCATCTAAGGTGGAATAAGGCCAATAATATCTTGAAAAATCTCTTGATACTGATTACTAAGATTGAATTTAGTCTTCAACATAGGATAGGGTAGAAAATTCTTGGTGGGCCTATGGATGAGATCAAATAAAATAGAAACACCTTATTTCAAAGTTTATAAGGAATTAATCCAAGATAATATCGACAGAGGTGTTCCTTGATAACTAAGAATAATAGATCACTAAATGGACCAATGATTAATAGATAGACCATTACAAAAATTGTTCACTTCCTATTGAAGCCAATGTTTTATAGTTTCTAATGCTTTTCAAATACTCTTAATTAAAAGTGTACCTAGGATGGTAATAATGTCTCTCATAGTGACAATGATATCCAAATATAACCCTTCCAACCAAGGTGTCCTAATGGGACACTAGTGTCAATATAATATTTGACAACAAATTTCCATGCTTCATTACCTTTGAGAACCTTTGTAAACCACTTGGCATAGAGAGAAATGACTTGTTTATATATGGAAATCAACCCAAGTCATTCAACCACTTAGAGGAGGAAATGGTTTTTTAGGAAATGTAATGGAAGCCTTGATGCCCATCACAAGAAGCTTAAAAATTTTCAATATTTTGATAGGAAGCTTTATAAGGGACCTAAGAAGAAGAAGAATACATATGTATGGAAACCAAAATTTTAGAGCATATATAAAACTTATTGGCCAAAGAAAGATAATTAGTTATCTAGTATATATTTTTTAAATTCTATCAATAACTTCCTACTATAGCTTAAAGGGGGGACCTTGAATGAGAAAGGGGATTCCCAGGAATTAGAATACTTACCCATGGTTGATCTATTTTTACCCCAAACAAGCAATCTGTCCTAGTTGGGAGAGGAAGGATTGTTTGTAACATTAAGTTTTTGCAATTGAATGTTCATGATATAGTCATAAATGGGAGCTCTAGAGCATTCAATGGCATCACAAAACCATAAAAATATTCAAATAGGACTATGATGAGGTTCCATGAAATAATGAATATTGATGTGGCTCCTATTGTAAGTTATGTTCTTGTGATACCTTATGATAGGATAAGTTTGATGCCACAAGGTATAAAGGTCTCTATGTAAAATTTTCTTGTTGAACTCTGTGTTGCTTGCTCTACTTCATGAACTTCTAATAATAATAACTTCCTAAAATTTGATCCAAATTTCATAAAAACTAAATATTATTTGCATGATTTGTTTTACATTCCATTTTCTCTATCACAAACCAAATTGATCTAATGTGGTGAAATGAGAAAGTTTCTTTAGGATGTTCCTACATCAGACACTTGAGGTTATTTAGAAAATAAGTCATGCACTTTACTAGCTCTAGAGAAAATATAAGACATTCCACTTCATATTGTCAAATCCATGATGAGTCTTATAATATTCCTCCTTTCCACTTGACTAACTGTTCCTCATACTTCTTATTCTTGGTGCTATGTCCAATTCTACTACCTAAGATCTACTCTATTTTCTCATTTTTTTGAGGTAGTTGCTCTTTGAAAGATACTCCTATGGTGTCACTACTCAACTATACCTTAGGATATTGGTGAAGATCTATAATGCTCAATATAGGTGATATGTCTATTGTCTCCAATAACTCTACATTATAGGCATTTTCTAAATCAAACTTCCTAATAATCCTACATGGAACAAACTTATTTATCTTCAACTTGTTGTATGTGCCTATTAGATATCTCTCCTTCCTAAGGTAAACCATAACTTCATCCCCAATATAAATTCCTTATGTCTCATTTCTTCATCTACTTATTTTTTGTATTTATTATTCATAGTCTCCAAATTTTCTTTGACCTATTTGTGTATTTTTTCCATATATCCTACAAATTCCTCTACTTCTACAATCCTTTTGTAGTGTCATAAATTTTCACCTTGAAAATTTCACACTAGGTTTAGCTCCCCCCTTATGTGCTTGGACCTAATTATGATCTTAAATTTCCATTTTTGTGGTCATTTTTAGGAAATTAGAATAAAATTGGGAATTAATGTTCAATACTCATCAAATGGTAAAAAAAGCCTTAAAATTGGTCTAGATGATGTGGGTACTTTCATTCTTTGACCTATTTTGACTAAATTTTAAATATATCATTCTTGGTATTTTAAAATTTATAAATTATCCAATCCCATTTGTTATTTTTTGATAAATAATTTTGTGAAAATTAAGAAATGCATATAAATACAAGTATTTTTCACCATTTGAAATCCTAATGAACAGTCAATGCAGGATCATGGGAAGCCAAACTAGGCCCTTAAGTTATAATGAAAATTTAGAAAAATAATGTTATACAACTCGACATAAAAAATTGAATAGGTTGTTAACATAATTTGAAAACTATCTAAAAGTTGAATTTATAGAAAATTGAATCTAGTTTCCAAGCTACTAGTCCTTTTTTGAAAAAAGAGTAAATCTATTTGGTGAAAATTTCAAATTTCAATGTAGTAGTACTAAATTTTCAAGAAAAAAAATAAAAAGTAGGTGTTTGTTCAACCACCTTAATAATGGGGAGAAAAATTAAATTTTTTTTCCAAATCTTTCAATATATGTAGAGGACACATGCCCAGATGTGACACATATTTTTTGTAATTTTTTGGAAAATAAATATTTAGTTATGAATTTTCTACTAAGAATTTTAAAAAATATTGAAAACCATTTGTCCGACCACCCTAACTTGGTCAAAAAATCATGATCTTTTAAAAAAAAATTAAATTATAATTTGTGAAGCATGGTGTGTAATGTATCTTTCAAATTCAAAAAATGTTTAACCATTTAAAAGTTATAGATGTTTTTCAATCAACCTATCAATTAGGACTTTACACATAATTCATGTAGAAAATCAATATTAATTACCTATTAAATTAAAAAATAAAGTATATCTTATATCAGTAGAATGTTGTCAATTTGTTGAACAAACCCTTTTTGTTTCATCAAAATTAGATAAAAAAGTTGCCAGCATGAAGGGTGAAGTTCAAAAAACTCTTACAACCCCTATAAACATGTTGGGGATATTGACTCTTCAAGTTGGTCGCCCCCAAGCCAAATACCAAAGCAAAAATATCATATATCCAATGGAAATGAATATCCATTTATTAAAAGTAGAAATATTAATATATTAAAATCACTATATATTAACATTTAAGATGTTATAATATTAATATTAATATAAATATTTAAATATATTTTATATTAGTATATATAATATATAATATAATATATATTATATATTAAGATAATATATAATAAGATAATATATATACTAATATAATATATGGCATATGACAAATTCATCACTAGCTATTCACCAATGGAAAATTCACTACCAACAATTCACTGTGGGAAAATTCCATGCCATGACAAATTCATTGCCAACAATTCACCACCACGGAAAATTAACTTCATTAATATTTTTTAATAAAATCAAAGCTTTTGAAATATATATTAAAAAATATTAATGTGGTTAATTTTCTGTTGCGGTGAATTTTCCTAGAGCCATAATATATATATATATATATATAATACAATATATAATATTATTTATTCACATAATATATTAATATTATAATTATAATAATATTTATATTTAATAAATATTAATATATCTTCATATTAAGATATTAAGATATATTAATATTTTTAATTATTGGATGGGCATAATAGATCTCGTGTTTACTATATTGTACTCATTTATTGTTGTGTCAATGGAAAATATTTAGGCATAAAAAGAAATAACAATATAATGAATTTGCATTTATTTTTGTACAAATTTTGGAAAGAAAATAAGTAGGGGAGCATCTTAATATATTAATGTACATAATATTAATATTATATATATTTATAATATTTATATTAATATATTATATATAATATTAATATTTATATATTATAGGGTGATCCCATAATATTGGTTTACAATTCTATTGAGGAAGGAAAATTGTAAAAATGATCCCATGAAAAAAAAATTGGTTTTTAGGGGTTCGCATGAACTGGGGGTTCCTATGGACCTAATATGGGTTCGCTCGAACCCCCCTTCAAGCAAACCTTCTTTTGGGACCCACTTTTTCCATGTTGCCCAAAATGGAAATAAAGGAAAATTTTAAAAAAGGGGGGTTCGCTCAAACCCACCTTCGAGTGAACCCCCCTTTTCCCCCTTCTTCCCCTCTTCTACCAAATCTCTGCAAAAAATTATCTTTCAAAGCTTGAGTTGAGGATGAAAATGGAGGAAACTTCACAAATCAACTGGATGATGGTAGTCCTCTGAACGAGTTATCCTTTGAATAAAATTTTAATATTTTTTGGTTTTATTATGTATTTTTTTTTAGTTTGATTTAACTTAGGTTTTTCACCAAAAATCATGCTTTGTATTCTACACACGTGGAAAAATAGTAGAATATAAAAAAAATGGAAAAATATCAGTGCACTGGATATTGATGTCCCTAATCCAACAAAAAATAATTGAATTTTCATACATACAAAGAAAGTTATGTTTTAGCTAGTAAATCATGTCTAAATTATAACTGGTTTGACTTTAAAACTTAATTAAGAAAAAAATATTCAAGGAAATGCTATGAAACCAATTCCATGCACTAGATATCATAGTTATGAATCTAAATTCGAAAAAATTATAATTTTATCCTTCATAGAAAAAAATTTATGTGTTAGCCAATAACACCACTCTTTAAAAATGGCGTTTACTGTTAAAAAATAGTTTTTGAAGGACATGGAAAAAGAAGTGCAATCTGATTCCAAATTTTTTGAAAAAAATATATTTAGAATCTACATAAAAAAATGTCACAAATCACTAATTTGCATCATCTTCAAGTTCCTCATGATTTAGCCACTATAGGTGTCTAAAAGTAAAGATTTACTTAAAAAGTTAAGCTCAATGTCTAGTTTGGCCAAAAATTGTAAACCAGTATTGTGGGATCACCACATAATATTATATTATATAAAATATATAAGATATTATATTATTTCTATATATATTAATCGTAATATTTATTAACATATTAATCTTAATATATAAAGTAAACTTTAAATGGAAATAAAAGTATTTACATACCCACATTTTCCATAACAGATATTCATTGTGTACAAATAATAGTTATTCGTTACGTGGAGCTCAAAACAAACCCATCATATTAATAAGAATTATAGAGAAGGATATGAGTACATTTGTTGAAAATAATAGATATCCATTATGTAAAAATGATGTATATCCATTATGTGGGATTAAAACAAACCCAGATGTGTCGCTACCTTACAAAACAGATATCCAAGTTTTAGAAACAAATATCTATTTTAGAAAACGGATACTCATTTGCAAAATAGATATCCATTATCTATTATTATGCATTATATGATATCTTATATATATGAAATATTATTATCATTATTTATAATGTATATTATATATTATATAATATTATGTGTTTAGGGTATAGGTATTAGGGTTTATGATATTGGGTATAGGGTTTACGATATGGATTTTTGGTATAAGGCATATGGTTAAGGGTTTAAAGTGTAGGGTTTAGGGCTTAAGTATAGGGTTGAGGGACAATGTTGAAGGCTTAGGGTATAAGGTTGAGGGTATTTGGTATAGGTATAAGGGTTGAGGGTGTAGGGTTTGGGGTTTAAGGTATAGGGTTGAGAGTTGAGGGATTAGGGCTTAAGTATAGGGTTGATGGTACAATATTCCAGTTTTAGCCTATAAGGTTGAGGGTATAGGGTATATGGATGAGGGTTGAGGGTGTAGGGTTTAGAAATTAAGGTATTGTTACCTAATTATTCCTTCATCCCAATCAGGTAAGGTTTGGATGAATCCCATTTTCCACATCAGTATCTCCAGCTATCCAAGTAATAGCTCCAAGAAAAGACCGGTAGGAGAAAGAAAACATGATGTTAGAGCTCATAGTCTCATCTCTACTCCTATATGCAGCAATTCAAAAAGTACTTATTATTCTACATCTAGTCAATAAAATGAAGGAATAAAAGATGCATTAGATACAAATATTAAATCAATATAAATCAAAAAAGAGAAAGTTAGATCATACAATCAAGGAGAGGCTATCAACCCATTTGCTTTATCTAACTTGTTTGTTCATAGTGCAGGTATAGGTATTCAAAAAATAGTAACTTCTTGATAAGGAGTGCCATCAAAAGGGATGAAAGATGAAAGTCAAGTACAATCCCTTAGGGACAATCAAATGCATGCAAGTACAGTCTTTGCTCATGGTAAAGGTTTTAATCCATGGAAAAATCTAGAAGATAGATCAAGCAATAGTATTAGCAAAAGTGACAGTCACAATCTTAATGACAATAACATATCTCAAATGAAAGGACTTTATGCATTCATGAATGATAGTCATTGAAATGTCAAGGAACAAAGGATAGTTCAAAGAAAATTTCATGAATGATAGTCATTGAAATGACTGTGCAAGGATGAATAGGAAGTCACAGTGGTTAGTGTAAAACACAATGCCATGTGGAGGTCAACAATAAAAACTGAGAACAGTAGTCATTGACAATGGACCTAAAGGATACTTAATAGTAGATGACAGTGAACATATGCATTACTATCCAAGATAGTAGGGTTAGCTATACACAGAAATGATGCACAGGACTGTAATGGAGTAAAAATGCAGTAAAGAGAGAGGGAGATAGTCCTAGCAATAATAAATGCACACCATAGTTGAATGAAATGAATAAAGGACAGTGCATATAAGTCTAGTAGATATTCACTTTGATGTTAATGGAAAAAGAGGTAAAAGACAGTCTCAAGTTGATCATAATGTTATTAAGCTTTTAGAAGAGAGTGCTATGTTTCAACAAAAATAGTTGGAAAAAGTTGCAAAGGGAAAGAGTTTCATTACAAGGAGGTCATATGTTATCAAAAAGGGAGCAGTCATATTTTGACATAAGGAATTTAAGGATGGAAATGGTAAGCAATCCATGATGTATGACAGTCTTAAGCTCATTGAGAAATAGATCATGATGCAAGGAAAGCCATTGTGAAGACAATACTGGGCAGCTAGGAAAAGAAAGTCTCAAGGGTAGCAAGGAGATCACAGTCATGATGAATACCAATAGATAACATTCTTATTTTCTATGACAAGAGATAAGGCATGGTCTCTTAGAAGAGTTGAATTCTATATGGCAATATTTCCATGTTGCAAAGCCAAAATAGAGGAAGAGTTTCCAAAGAATGGAAAGGACAACATATGAAGAAAGTATTATTAAATCATAGTTTCATAAGGCAATAAAATCAAGGAGATAGAAAGATTAACACTTCAAAGGAAGTCACTAAAGATGGTTTCAAACCACCTAGGACACAAAGCCCTATGGAAGACTCATCTCAAACTTTTCATGGTTGGGGGGAGTGATGATATGATATCAATGAGCATGATCAGGGTGTTGAAATTTTCCAAGCAAGGGAACCCTTCAAAGATTGCATGGAAGTTGTAGCTAAACATATGTCATCTTTTCTATGAGCAATATTCAGTGGAGTTAGACCATGCTTGAAACCGAGTTCAAGAATAGATGCAAGAACAGAAATTTGACCACCACCAAATTGATAACTTAATCAAAATCCATTGCATAAAGGTTTAGATTATGGAGTTAGTCCACACTATTTTAGAAAATGGAAATTATTATGCAGAGAAGGATATTGCAATGCTACCAGACCAGATGATCATTTTTTATTATCAAATTCAAAAAAATTCTTACAAAAGCCATGAATAAAAGGGTTTCCTCATTGTTTTATTTCTATGAAAATAAATAAATAGTTTACATTTCAGTAAAACATGGAGAGTACAAAGCAGAGAGGAGAAACCATTTACATTCAAGAGGAAAATACCACAAAAACGCTAACATGTTTCATCATTCTTTTGCACAAACAACACAACTGCAATTTTTCTTTCATAGCAAACAAAATGCGAAATGAAGAATCTCAATATTTTTAGCATGGAAATAACAACTTACTAGTGTTGTTCTAGTTCAATCTGTAGAAGAAGATCTAGAAGCTCAAAACTTGATAGCAACAATAGTAAACAATATGCATGAAAATGAATGAAATGAGCCCGTAGCTAGGGTTAGGGTTATTCTTTTGAGTTTCTCAAATGAACCCTAATTTGGGTCGATCAAAGTGATTTATTTTCACTTATATTTCATAATAATGCATGATATTTAATACTTAGGAAAAGGAATATTATCACCCATTTATATTTTTGCATGAAATTAACGAAAAATAAATATGTAAACAAATATTAAAGGTAATATTTTATAAATTACCTTAATATTTATCAAATAAAGATAGAAATAAACAATCACATAACAAATATTAAAGTAAGTCATAACTGATTGTCTTTAATATTTGTTCATATAGTTTATCCTTGTTCCAAAATCATGCAAAAATAGGAGTGTAGCTGAAGTGTTAAGCATGAATTTAGATATATTTTTTTTAATTTTAGTGAAGCTAGAGTATTTTTGGAGTTCTTTTTGGTCAAGTAGTTTGAGAGGGGGAGTTTGGAGCTATTTTAGCTCAATTTGGATCAATTATGAGCCCTCATTTTTAGGCTTTTCTCTTTTCCTCATGAGGCATATTGAGATGGATATTTTGGAGTGCAGTTAACTACAAGTGTCACCTCTTGGCACATTGGGATAGTTTTTGTATCAAAGGAGAAAAAGATCATGCTTTTTTCCTTAGTTCTTGGTTTTTTTCCTTCGCATACTGCAAAGAAGAGATTTGTCTTGTAACAACCATTTTTTTATAGTTTTCAGTAGCAGTAATTTATTTTCCATCAGTTTATTGTTATGTTTGTAGAGATTCCATTCATTTTCTAATACAAATAGGGGTTCTTCTATTTTATTTCAGGTGTTTCCTTATTTTGGGAGTAATTTGATAGGAATTTCTTCTGTTTTGCTTCAAAACCTTTGACTTATTTGTCTCATTTATTGAATGCAAGTATACAAATTTCAATTTATTATAGGTCGCAACTTGTGCAAGATTTTCTCAAGCATTTATGTGAATTACTTATGTGATGAATTTGATCAGTTTGAATTGCAATTTTAATAGGTGTATTAGAGAATTTTTTGTGAGTCATATTGTCGATTAAAGTCAAAATATTGGTGCATCACCCCCCTTTAGATATATTTTTAGTTCAATTTTTAGGAGTATTAAAGTTTTCTTCTATCTCTTTTCTCCATCAATTTATAGATCTAAAGAGCATTTAAAGGGAGTCAAATCTTCCAGAGGTTTGTTCTTGTAATAGGCCAAACCCGCAGTCTAAGAATGTTCCCATGTTGCATGGGATTTCTAAGCTTTAAAAGGCTTAGCATCAAGGGTGCAATCCTTCATGTTAACAGTTTTTGGAACACCTAATGGAACTGTGAACTGATTTTAAATCCACATCAAGATCCTTGTTACTAATGTTTATGGTAAGAAATCATATTTGGTGACTTTTTTCTCTAGTTTTAATATAGATTTAGTACTAAACATCACATGAAAAAGATACAAACAAGGGGAAGTTGATGCATAGCATCATAACAAACACCATTAACAACCTCATCTCATTAGGTAATTTCAATCCCAATAGAATCAGGAGAATATCAAATATAAAACACTAAGAATTCTTTGTCAAAATTCAATTTCATCTACCAACTTAACATCCTTCATTTTTTCTTCAACCATTCTCAAGGCAATAATCTACTATCTCACAAAACAATAACCCACATCATGGTTTATCAATATACTCATTATCCAAGGCAACACATTATGCTCACTTGCTACAAAACTAGTTAACAAACCTTCAAATCCCTATATACATCATATCTTCAATGGAATCAAGCCAACATACTATTTCTGTGTCACTGTTTTAGCAGATACCTTACTCCTAGCAGCCAAACACAACTTTCCACCTTGCATTATCTTTGCTCAAGACAACAAATACACCTTGTCCAGCATAAAGAAAATTGTAGCAATATCCAAAAAGATAGTATTCAAGCATATACAACCATTCCCTACACTATTTTATAAGATTATCAAGTCTTTGTATAAAAACATCACTAAGCACATTGAGAACTCACATGTCCAAAATCTCCACATTATCAAACTTTGCCTCTCAACTTTTACCAAAGAATTGATGCAACTCTAATACCATTGTACAAAAAAATTTATAAGGAATCTAAGCATAATTACCTCTATTACATCAAGGTTCCATGTTCTATGCAAACAAAGCACCATTTTGTCAATTAGGACTCTTTACCCTAAATCGGGTAAGTCACTCCAACCAGACTCAAACTCTAAGATCCAAGATACATTTAGAGACCCTTTTCTGTCCACATCAGCAAAACATAAACATTCCAATGATCTTCTTTAAAGAAACCATCACACATTCAAACTGTTCATTGAAAAGGCTACTAAAATAGGCTTGTTTTGCAAAGGAGACCCCCTTTAAATTACTCCAAATCATCTACAAACCACAAATAGTCTTCAAGCATGTTTTAGAACTCAATATTTCATCATTTATAGGGATTGAAAACCATGAAAATGTTCTAATCCAATAAACCCTCATTTAAAGGGTGTAAAAGCACAAATCAAGGAGGGTTTTGTGAAAAATACTCTTGCAAACCTCTATTTCTCCGGCCACCACCTGGAACATGATTTTTTATGTCTTCCAAGGCCTTTGGAACCAACTCCAAGCCCATACACTTGATATTTCACCACTGTCATGCTAGAAACCCTTCATTTTGACTGAAAAACTCAGAATTTTGGCTTGAATTAACAACTCCTCTCCTTATTCTTGTTACCCATGCACACACACACTTCCACACAAAAAAATTTACAAAATAAAAAATCCTACTTATCCCATCCCACCATTGTACTAAGCTTTCATCGGCGGGATGGGCCTCAACCTCTCAAATGACTCTCAAAACAACTCTAAGTAATTACAGACCGAAACTCAGAAATTGAGTTCAAATTTCTTTATTACTAAATTTAAAACTTCTACACCCTTCAAGAATGAAGGTAAACTATTTTCTTGACAAGAACTAAGGCTTGAAATTCTTGAATCAACTATGCAAACCGAAACAAGAAGAGATTTTTTTTTCAAAGTAACTTAACAGGGGTATCTTTTATTAATTTTATGAACTTTTTAATACAAAATATCCTTTTCCTTGCCATGTACATTCTTTTATAGTTTTTTCTTTCTTAGCAACTTCCTGTTCTAACTTCTCATCAATGCAACTACCCTTTTAATTCTTAATCTTCCTTGATTATTGCATAATTACATCATGATTACTTTTGACAACTTGTATTATTTTCATTTTTACATTTTCACCTCCTAGTGACTTTATTTTATGACTTGATTACACTCAAATTAGCCATTACAAGGCCTTGCAACATCATTTTGAACTTAATCAAAAAAATTAGACCAATTATCCTTTTGAAAGCATTTACAAGATCTAGGTGCTCTTGCACCATACAACCAACCAACAAAGCTTTCCAAGTCCCATGGAATCACATTGCATCATCTTCACTTGTACTTGCAAAACAAAATTAATCTTCCTTGTTCTTTGTCCTTTTCTTCTTCATCTTCATTTTCCTTTTCCTTGTCTTCATTATTGTCTTCATTGTATCTTTGCTTTCTCTTATCATCTTCTTTCTCCATCTATGTCTTCATCTCTGCCTCTTCTTTTCCTTTCTCAGTCTTCATTATCAGGTTCTCAAATTGTTTTCCTCTTTAAAAGGAAACAAGACTGTCCTTTTCATCTTCTCACCAAATATTTGTTCAACCAAGGACACAGGACTGTCCTTGCATACTCTTCTTGACCTTCTTAATCACCTTTCATCTCTTCAGCTTTACATCAACTCCCATCAGTGGATTATCCTTCAATAGGTTGCAACTCTTCTAGTGCTTCTCAAATAGGAATCCATCAAGTTCTAACTACAACACAATTCATCTTGCCTCACCCAGGTGTCTCCGCTTACTCTCCCTAGTCTCTTGGACTTTCTCAGTGCATCTTAGATGGATAAGCACTTACAACCAACCAACAATCTCAACCTACTATTAGCAACATCATTAATCCAACCAACCAACAAAACCTTGCTAGCTCTAATACCAATTTGATGTAGAGCATCATAACAAACACCATCAACAACCTCATCTCATTAGGGAATATCAATCCCAATAGAATCAAGAGAAGATAAAATATAAAACACTAAGAATTCTTTGTCAAAATTCAATTTCATCTACCAACTTAACAACATCCTTCATTTTTTTCTTCAACCATTCTCAAGGAAATAATCTACTATCTCACAAAACAGTAATCCACATCATGGTATATCAATATACTCATTTTCCAAGGCAACACATTATGCTCACTTACTACACAACCAATTACCAAACCTTCAAATCCATGTATACATCATATCTTGAATGGAATCAAACCAACATCCTATTATTGTGTCATTGTTTTAGTAGATACCTTACTCCTAGCAGCCAAACTCAACTTGCCACCTTGCATTATCTTTTCTCAAGACAACAAATACACCTTGTCCAACATAAAGACAATTGTAGCAATATCAAAAAAGACAGTATTCAAACATATACAACCATTCCCTACACTGTTTTATCAAATTATCAAGTCTTTGTATAAAAAAATCACTAAGAACATTGAGAACTCACATGTCCAAAACCTCTACATTATCAAACTTTACCTCTCAAATTTTACCCAAGCATTGATGCAACTCTAATACTATTGTACAAATAATTTTATCGGGAATATGAACATAATTACCTCTATTACATCAGGGTTCCACGTTCTATGCAAACAAAGCACCATTTTTTCAATTAGGACTCTTTACCCTAAATTGGGTAAGTCACTTCAACCAGACTCAAACTCCAAGAACTAAGATACATTTAGAGATCCTTTTCTATCCACATCAGTAAAACATAAACATTCCAATGATCTTCTTTAAAGAAACCATTAGATATTCAAATTGTGCATTGAAAAGGCTACTAAAATAGGCTTGTTTTGCAAAGGAGACCCCTTTAAATTACTCCAAATCATCTACCAACCACAAACAGTCTTCAAGCATGTCTTAGAGCTCAATATTTCACCATTTATAGGGATTGAAAACCATGAAAATGTTCTGATCCAATAAACCCTCATTTATAGGGTGTAAAAGCACAAATCAAGGAGGGTTTTGTGAAAAATACTCTTGCAATCCTTTATTTCTCTGGCCACCACCTAGAACATGATTATTTATGTCTTCCAAGACCTTTGGAACCAACTCCAAGCCCATACACTTGATATTTCTCCATTGTCATGTTGGAAACCCTTCATTTTGACTGAAAAACTCAGAATTTTGGCTTGAATCAACAACTCCTCTCCTTATTCTTGTTACCCCTGCACACACACACTTCCACACAACAAAATTTACAAAAGAAAAAATCCTACTAATCCTATCCCACCATTCTACTAATATTTCATCAGTGGGATGGGCCTCAACCTCTCAAATGACTCAAAATAACTCTGAGTAATTACAGACTGAAACTTAGAAACTGAGTTCAAATTTCTTTATTACTAAATTTACAACTCCTACACCCTTCAAGAATGAAGGTAAACTCTTTTCTTGACAAGAACCATGGCTTGAAATGCATGAATCAACTATACAAACCAAAACAAGAAGAGATTTTTTTTTCAAAGTAACTGAACAGGGGTATCTTTTATTGATTTTATGAAATTTTAAATACAAAATCTCCTTTTCCTCACCATGTACATGCTTTTATAGTTTTTTCTTTCTTAGCAACTACCTGTTATAACTTCTTATCAATGAAACTACCCTTTTAATTCTTAATCTTCCTTGATTGTTGCATAATTACATCATGATTACTTTTGACAACTTGTATTATTTGCATTTTTACATTTTCACCTCCTAATGACTGTATTTTATGACTTTATTATACTCAAATTAGCCATTACTGGGCCTTGACATGTCATTTTGAACTTAATCACACAAATTAGACCAATTAGCCTTTTGAAAGTATTTACAAGATCTAGGTGCTCCCGCACCAGAAGTGTAGACCCTTTTGAATATTTTTAGTTGTTACCAACAAGAAGAAGAGGGAGGATAGCAAGGAGACCTAGCACACCTAGATCATGTTCTACACTTCCCTACTTGTAGGCCTACAAGTCCTATTTTAACAGTCCTAGTACCATATTTGAAAGTACTAGTAGCTCCAATGGCAATAGATTTTGCATTTGTGTCATTCAATGGGGGTAGCACATTGAATTTGGCTTAGCATAATGATATTCTAGTAGCTTTGCTCAAAATTTTACCTATTTTCATAGGTGAAGATTAGACTACACCCATAGAGCACATAAGATATCTGGCTTCACTATGTGGGGTTCATCACATTACTAAAGAGAATGTTGAAATCAGGCTCCTGGCCACTTCATTGAAGGGTAAGGCTCTTCAATGGTTCAGGGGTCTACGTGTCAACTCTATTTCAACATGGGATGAATTAGGAGATGCCTTGAATAGGTAGTTTCAAGATAAATATGATCATTTATCTCTAGTTGAACAAATGACAACTATTAAGAGAGCTCCACAAGAACAAATGGCAGATTTCAACTTCTAATTCCAAAAGACTTGGAATGGAATTCCTGCTATGATAAGACCTTCTACTGATCATGCTTTCTTATATTATCTTAAGGCCATCAATAGTGGCATTGCAGTAATTATTCAATCAACGGGTGTTGTGTCATTACTTGGAGCATTTGATATTGCCATTAGAGTTGAGAATAGTCTTATTCAAGCTGACAAAATTTCACCTAGGCCTCCAATACCTATATTTCCTAATATTCGGCCTCTAATGCCTATCCAAGTGCCTACTATTGCTACATTACCTATTGTTCCAACCTTAGGCTATCAAACATCTACTGAAAATAGTGTTGCTCCAGTTCAATCTCAAGAGTTGCAAGAGATTAAGGGGTTATTGCAAACCTTTGGTAACAAATTGGTGAACATAGAAAAGCAACAAGCTCAGGGTTTTAGACCAAATCAGAACTTATATCATAGACCTTCATGTCAAGTTGATTCTCAGGCATAGAGAAAGCCTTATAATCCTAGACCCTTTCATCCATATAATCCCAATATTGTTAGAGTTATAAGTTATTATGCTTAATTAATTACATCACATTGATTAATTAATTAACCCACTTATTCCTCTTTATTACTTAAGCTAAACTTAGGCACATTAATAATTAATTATTATTAAGTGTGCACACTAGGGTTTCATTTAAGGTTTCCCTTTTAGGGTTTCTTGATCTCCTTCATAAGGATTGATCACTTTTGTAATCATTGATTCTCTTAATGCATTTTTACTGAGAGGTTTATAGAGCATATTTTTGGTTCTTCATATCTTTTGCATGTGACAGGTATTCATCTTGCATGCAGGTGATCTTGGATTCTAACATGGTATCAGAGCTCAAGACCTGCAGCTGCTTGTTCGTGATATGAAGATATGGCCTCTTCATGAGTTTTGAGTGCAAGGGTTTCCACATGCAATTTTTTGATTGAATCTGGGGGTGACCTAATTTTCTGTGCATTTTGGGACAAAACGGACCTCGCCATTGAGTCCGCAACGCCCAAAAACCCCCATTTTCATATAAAATTTGTCGATTTTGGTGCAAGTTGGTCGAGAAGGCAAAAAAAATTTGTCTGAGGGGCCGTACGACCTCCCCAGCACGCGGATCGAGGCTCAAAAAAATTAAAAAAAGGGAAAAAACATGTTTTTTTGGGATTTGAGCCTGCGCGTCCAGTGTTGAAGGGGTCCGCCGCTCGGCGGCCACCGGGCGGCCACCCAAATGCCGCCGCCGGCTCACTCCCCCACCAGTCCGCCGCTACGTAGCTCCCTCTGCTCCGCCCCCGGTCATATGGAGGACCGGGGGGCCTCCGATCTGCCCCCGCGGGCCCATTCAGCCAAGCCGGCGGTCATATGGGGACCAGGGGCTCCGCCCATGCCAGCAATCCAGCCCCTCCAGCACCAGCGGTCACATGCACGACCAAGGGCCAAATTTTTTTTCATTTTGCAGGGTGGCCGATTTTTTGCGCCGACGGCCAGACGGCCGTCAAATTTATCCTCGTGAACTGCTGACGTTAGCATGATGTCAGCGTACGGCCGGCCCTCATATGCCCCCTCCTAACCCCAGTTTGTCCTAAAGAAGCAGTTTTTTTCTTTTGGCCATAACTTGGGCATACGGTATCGAAATCGGGCAAACGAGATATCGCCGGAAAGCTGGTTCCGAGCACTTTCCAGTAGTACTGTGTATTTTTCAGTATTTTACTGTTTTCCTGCATTTATTACTGTTTGAAATCAGATGTACTTTTTATGCTTCTGAGCTCATAACTTTTTGCCACGATCTCCATTTTTCGTCTCGTTTGAAGCGTCGGAAAGGTATTGAGGAGCTCTAGGTTGCTGTCCATGCACTTTTTCTGTATCTATCCCAGGTTTATCAGTTAGTCCAGATTTGGCCTGATGGGTTGTTTGGCGATTACTTGGATGTTTTGGCAGTTGGGAGAGTGCATCTTGCATCTTTGCACTTCATTTTTAGTAATACATCATTCAATAATTTCTTGCTACTTCATAGATTCCAGAGTTGTTCCTGTTTGGAGTTTTCGAGTGTTTTGTGGCATCGGGTTTTCTGTTGCTTTAATCATGATTCCTTGAGTCAATCAGTGACTCTCATCCAGTTTCAGTAGTATACAGAAGAATATTTCCTTGCTTGCCTATATCAAGTTCCAGTGTTACTCTACAGAGTTCTTCCAGTGCTTCTTTGTAGCATGTTATCTCATTGTAAGGGGGGTTTTGTCCCACTAGGTTTTTCCTTCTCTTACTCCTTATTGCATTTGTAAATGGGTACCTGATCAGGCCTAGTTGCCGGGACCCATCTTTGCTTTCATGCATCTTATTCTAGTATTTTAGCTTCTTCCTAAGTTCATCTTAAGGGGGGGTGTTAGAGTTATAAGTTATTATGCTTAATTAATTACATCACATTGATTAATTAATTAAGTCACTTATTCCTCTTTATTACTTAAGCTAAACTTAGGCACATTAATAATTAATTATTATTAAGTGTGCACACTAGGGTTTCATTTAAGGTTTCCCTTTTAGGGTTTCTTGATCTCCTTCATAAGGATTGATCACTTTTGTAATCATTGATTCTCTTAATGCATTTTTACTGAGAGGTTTACAGAGCATATTTTTGGTTCTTCATATCTTTTGCATGTGACAGGTATTCATCTTGCATGCAGGTGATCTTGGATTCTAACAAATATTCCTAGTGCTTCAAAGGAGTTATTTCCTATCCAAAACAACTTGGTACAAGATTTTGATTGGTTTTTTCAATGCAATCAACCTCACAATCAGTCTACTTGTTCCAATGGGATGTTGAATCAGGCACTTATGGTGTAGAACCATGCTGCTATCGAGTAGAATGTGGAACTAGTGAGTAATTAACAATAGGTTCATTATCTAGACCAAGGTAAAAATGATGTCACCTTAATGAGTTGGCAATGTGAAGAGATCGGTGGCGTTAATCGACCTTAGGGACAAGGTCATAACTAATCCTATACTTCAATAGAAATGAACACAAGAAAAAAAAAGAGGGATATGGACATAGGAAAATAGCTTGATAAGGTTCAAAATAAGACCTCTACAAGTCAGCAGCTAGGTATTGGACAAGTACCTTCATAGCGAGTCCAAATTCTATTATAAGGAGAAACTGCTATTCCAAAAGTATAGCAGAAGGTAAATCCTACTTGTTTCAATATTTTTAAGCATATGAAGAAGTCCAATATCAGTGTTTTAATGTGGGATTCTTTAGCACTTATAGGTCAAAAGGATTTTTTATAGAATGCATTGTCTAATCTCCCTTTGTCACATAATCCAGCTAAGGATCAACCAAAGGTAAATATTCTAAGTGATCAACGAAAAGAGAAAACAGTAAGTAAGCCACAACCAAAGAGTGATCAATAGACCCAAGAGGTTAAACCACCTCCTTTTTATGTCACTTTGATTGTTGGAAATCATCTTGTCCATAACTATATGATTGATTTAGGTGCCAGTAGTTAAGTAATGCCAAAGAATATTGTTGACCAGTTGGGTTTGACATATGAACCAATCTCATAAGGAGTTGTCCAGTTATATGGAACAACCATCAATACAGTGGGAGTGATCAATAATTTTAGTCTTACATTACATGCTTATCCTAATTTTGTAATTCCACAAGACAAATATGTAATATATCTTCCAACTTGTTTTGCTTTATGTCTTTCTAGAGATTTCACAACTAAATTGGGAGGTTACCTTTCATTTGATTGGTCACATTTTTTCTTCAAGACAAGGTAAGGCACTAAGGTTACCATTACATCTAAGTTATTGGATAAAGATCACATAGAATCTTTTGTGCCTAGTGCTACTAATGAAAATATTGCTTATCATGAGCAAGGCACAGAAGATAAAAAAGTTGTTCAGGAGCCTAATAATTTTTTTGAAGGCATTCCTAATCTAGTTTTAGATCAATGGGTAGTTGAGAATCATGAGGAAGACCCATATAGGAATATGTAACAAATAGACTTAGGAATTTACATGATTCAAGAGTTTGGACTTCTTGTCTCAAATCTAGTTAAGAATGAAAAAGAGAATAAAATACAAAAGTCTAACAAAGTATGGAGTTTGTACTTTGATGGTGCAAGAAGCAAGGTTGGTGTTGGTGTATGTTCATTGCTAGTTTCTCCAAGTGGTGAGAGGTATTATTCAACCTTTCTTTTTGCTTTTAGTTGTTCTAATAACATTGCTGAGTATGAGGCACTTGTTCATAGTTTAGAATGGGCTGGAAAGAAAAATGTAAAGTTCCTTCAGGTGTTTGGGGATAGTGAATTAGTGGTAAATAAAGTAAGGAATATCAATGCTACTAAAAATGACTTGTTAAAGCAGTACAAGCATAGAGTTTGGGACATGATTGAAGAATTTTATTCCTTTAATTTGTTGTCCATACTAAGAAATTAGAATAAACAAGATGATAAACTAGCTGCCATGGGAGTTGAGTTTGATATTCCAGCTGAAGTGAAGAATGTTGATGCTCAACACTATGTCAAGGTTGTTCTTAGACCTATTGTTTCATATAATAACATTTATTGGTAGGTATTTGATAGTGATGAGCAAACTATTAGCTTCTTGATTGAAGAAGTTGATTTTTCAGCTTCTAATCAACAAAAGCTTTCTCAGCAGTATGAAGATCAAATTCTTCAACTGAGGTCAAACAAGATACCAAAGGGATTGGTAACACTTGAGTCCATTTCAAACTCAAATGATAGGGTGAGAAAAGAAAAGGAAAATTTTTTTATAAAAAAAGATCATTATAAGCCTATTGAAATCTTCAAGGATAAGCTCCTAAAACTTGGCAAGATATGTACAATAGAGGAAAGACATGCTTTCATTTTACTTTTTCAAGAGTTTACTGATGTGTATGCATGGGAGTATCATCAATTGTCCAGGGATTCAATCTAGATTTGGCACAACACACCATAGAGCTAGAATTAAATGCAAAGCTTGTAAGAAAAAGGTAGAGACCTTTGAATCCTAAACTTGAGCACCTCATGAAAGCTTAATTGAGTAAGTTGATTGAGAGTAAGATTATTTTTCCATTTAAGCATACCTCATGGGTATCCATTCTTACTCCTATAAGGAAGCAGAATGGAGAAATCAAACTTTGTGTTTATTTCATGGAATTTAACAGATCCTTTCTTAAGGATCGCTATTTGTTTCCCTCCAAAAAACAAATTTTATAGGTTGTAGCGAGATCTAACAAATTTTCTATGTTAGATGGCTTTTTAGGGTACAACCAGATATTGGTAAAAGAAAAAGATCAATATAAGAAAGCCTTTACAAAAAAATGGGGAACCATGGCTTATAGGAAGATTCCTTTTGGATTATCTAATGCAGGGGCTACCTTCCAAAGAGCCACGAATATGGCTTTTCATGGTTTGGTGAGAAAATTTGTAATGGTTTACTTAGATGATATTACTATTTTCTCTAAGATTGCAAGTGACTATTTAGCTCATTTGAAGCAAATCTTCGAGAGGTGTAAAGAATATGGAGTTTCACTGAATCCCAAGAAATCTATCTTTGTTGTCCATGAAGGGAAATTACTTCGACATGTTACTTTCAGCTGGACCAAAGAGGGAAAGACAAGTTTTAATGAAATAAAGAATTCCATAGCTACTTATCCAATTCTCATTAATCCTAATGTTGACAAAGATTTTATTCTTTATGCTTTTGGGAGTGTAGATACTATCTCAGCTATGTTGTGTCAAAAAAAAAAACAAGGTTTGGAGCACCCCATTGCATTTTTCAGCCAAGTGCTCCAAGATTATGAAGATATTATATTTTTGAGAAAAATGTACTTGTAGTGGTTAGAAGTCTTAAGAAATTTAGGAACATGCTTTATAAAAATAAGATTTAGTTGTTGGTTTCTCATCCTATAGTGAAGATTTCCTATTGAGTAGAGACATTAATGAAAAAGAAGCTGGTTAGATTAGTAAGGTAATGGAATATGATGTCCATATTGAGGTTACTGAGCTTGTAAGAGGTAAAGCCTTATGCAAAAAACTAGACAAAAATGAAAAAGGAAATTAAGAGGTTGAAGAACAAGTTGTACTAGTGCTCAACAATGATAAACAAATTGGTGTTCCAGCTCCTTCCTCCAATTGGATTCAACAAATGATACATTACCTTCACACTAGTGATTGTCTTGAAGGTTTAGACAAAGCAAAAAGAAGGTATTTAAGACTTCAAGCCATTCATTATGCTATCATAGATGGAGTTTTATCTAGGAAGGACTTTCATGGAGTTTTATTAAGATGTGTTGAGCTAGATCAAGTTGATAAAATTCTCAAAGAATTCCATGATGGACTTTCTGGAGGTCATTTTACACCTAGAACAATAGCTCTAAAGATCATGAGAGCTAGTTATTTTTGGTTTTATTTCTTTAAATATGCTCATGCTTGGGTTAGGAAATGTACCAAATGCTCATTATTTGTAGGGAAAAAAAAGGCTTGTAGCCTTTCCTTTGCATCCAATTTAGGTTGAACAACCCTTTGGCAAGTGGGGCCTTGATTTTATTAGACCTATTAACCCACCTTCAAGGGAAGGTCACAAATGGATATTGACTATGTATACATCTAAAATGGTCTAGAGAAAATTAATTAAATACTAGTTATTTAATTAATAAAATCTTTATTTCCTCTACTTATAAATAAATTGCAAAGTTTATATATATAGTTCGTATTTCTTAATTCTTCCTATCTAAACCACTTTCTTCATGATTTAATTAAATAAGAAAATTTAACTAATTTGTTTCATTTGATTAATTCCATCTCATTAAATTTTAATTTTTAATTCAAATTTTGTCACATTTCTCCATATTTTCTAACTTCCTTCCACCTCATCTTCCACTTCACCATGTGTCACATGAAATTAATTATTTCTAATATCTAAATGGGAATTTATCCTCAACAATTTCAACAATCTCAGAGACACATGGCCTCTCCTTTCCACTTATTCCCTTCTACACTTGGCAAGCTTGTTCTATTATAGGGGACAACTTCCCTGATTCTCTCTAACCTCTTCTCTTCTCACTATTGATCTCTCTAGACTGAATCTTGATCATCCATTGCTGCCACATCACTTGATTCCTTGGTGAAATCCATAAATAGAGGCTCATTTACAACTTTTCATATAGAGAGCATAGCATAAATCTACTATGTAGAAATACTTTTAGCATTTGGGAGCTTAGCATTGGAATTTTAGCTTAGAATTCAGCATTTGATTTCAAGTAGTGCTATAATGGAAATTTCATTTCTAGGAACTTAATTTGTTGTGTCATTACAAAATTTCCATAGTAGATCCATTAGCTTAGAATTTTAGCATTGCATCATTTAGCATCATTCTATATACAATATTATATCATTCAGTGCACCATTTAGCATATCATCCATCAAATTCATCAATCATGTAGATGTAGGTATAGTTTCCTACATTTTAGTTTAATGGCTTCTCATTTCTTAGGTGTCATCCCAATATTTTAGTGCATTCCTAAAATCTGAGAGCACTAATACAATATCCTTAAGAATATAGGATGATGGAACGGATTTGAGGAAATGCTTTATCATTTGTTTTGCTAAATTTTATTTCGTTAATATAACACATTGCATCGATTGTGTGTTTTGAATTAATTTTTTTGATTTCCATATTTTAATCACACATAAATTAGCACCCACCGTGGGGCTGGGCCCCTATTATTTTAACATTTTTGAGAAAGTGTGCTTATAGGTTCAGACACGAAATCTTTCGGTGCAACCGGAAATTCTTTTGGCACACCCAAAATATTTTTCGGCACATACATTGACTGTTACGATGCAACCACAAGTTCCTTCCGCACATGCAAGCCATTCATTGGCGCATTAGGGGGTTTCTATAGTGCATTCGTTACTTTTTGTAGCACATCTAATAGTTTATGTAGCACATTCACTGTTTCCTATAGCGAATTCACTACATTTTTAGGTGCATCTACCCTTTTAGCACATTGAATTATTGTAATGGAGCATTTAATTTTCATTGCAAAATTTTCCAGATTTTGAAAATTGATGAATGTTTTTATGTTGTGTAGGTCTCATAAATGTTGTTAGAGACTCTATTGAAACCCTTGAATGTTATCAAAGAATACTTATTGAAAACTACTAATAATTTTGATGAAGGAGTTGGAGTTGATTTATTTCCTTTTGGTTAATTTAGGAATCTAGATTAATTAGGAGGGAAAGAACACCATGTTTTATGTGCTTGATGAATGGTATGCATATGCTCTCCCCTTAACTGGGTGACCAAAAAGCTAGAACCATTAATTTTTATTTTGTTTTATCCTTAGAGGGTCTACTTTGTGGGAAAAAGTAATCACCCAAGAGAACAACCCAAACAGGAACACACTAAAGCCAAGTGACTTCCACCCAGTATATAAGTGTGGGTACTTGAGGAAAGTTCAAGTATCACGAGGATTGTTATGACAAGAAGGGAAGCAATGGTCTCTTGACGTATGGATGATCCCCCACAAATAGAATTCCTATACTAGAACATTTTTTGATAGCAAGCCAAAATTCTATTCTATTTACTAGCGCAAAAGGTTTAACATTTGAAGTCATCCCACATTTTTGTAGCTTTTAGTAGAGATGAGAAATATGCCATGGGAGATTCATGGGTGTTGAAGCTTGGCTAACCTAAGAAGTGAGTGTCATGGAGGGGAGTCAGTGTGCTCAAGCTTATAATCATCCACTAAAAGTAGGCGCAGCTAGAGTAAAATCCAAGTGGGAATCCAGTAAATATCTTCCTGGTCAACCTTAAGAATTGTACATGTTTGATGTGTTTTAACAATGTTTTTTTGAATAAATTTCAAACAAAACATCACACACTAGAAGTGAAAACCTTGATTCAGAAAACATCCTTTGAAACAAATAATTCTCTAACTAGAAAATTAGAAAAAAAAAAAAAAACTTGTAAGAAACTATGACATTTTCCCAATTCAACACATCCACTACTTATTCTAGCACTTTTACACAATTCTCTGGTGCATCCATCTATTGTTATAACGCATACATCATATATGCCAATGCATCAATTGCATTATTTAGTGCATTCGCCCATTACTCTAGCGCATCCAACCAATCCTGCAATGCATCCAAGCTATTTTGTAGTGCATACAACCAATCCTGTAACGCATCCAAGCCTTTGTGTAGTGCATCCAAGAAATTCTATAGCACATCTACCTTTTAGTGCATAAACTGATTGTTACAGTGCATCCACTAGATTTATAACTAGAAAGCTAAATTTGATCCCCTATCTGACATTTTGAACCCAAATTTAGGGATCTTTTCCATAGAAAAGTTCATTCCTTATCCCAACATTGCTTTAAATTTGGAAAAATTAGCATTTATAAGTGAAATCATTTACCTAAAATTTGATCAAACATCTAAAATTTTCCAACCATCAAACCTAAATTTGATCATCAAGTTGAGTTTCACCATCAGGATTTATCATCCTTCATCCTGAAATAACACACTTTACATCAAATTTCATTACCTTAGTCCAATCAATATAATTCATCATTCTATTTGACCTAGGTATCTCTTTGGCACTCCTAAACAATGATCAAAATTTAGCAAACCTTCATCACTTCCATGCCTGTTTTAACAAGATCCCAAAAGAAAAAACTAAAGGATAAGGAACTTGAACCTCAAAATGCCATGGGTGAACCAGAAGAAAACCCTTTCCACAAAATCCCTCAAAATGAAACAAAAGAAATAACAGAGGAGGAAATAGAACAAGCAAACCAAGATCCCAAATTTCACAAATTCCTAGAGAGGCTCTTTGAAAAGGATGGGAAAAATACCTTCTAATGTTAGCGAACCAAGGGGTCAAATTACCAATTGATTTTGATGTCAAAAAACTGAAAGAAACACCAAAGAAAACTGAAATTGATACACCAAATGTAGATCAAATGGCTGCCCTAACACATCAAATGAATAACCTTCAACAACAATTACTAGACATGCAAAGAGGGACTACCAAAAGATATTTGTTACAAGATATTTGTCCCTACCCTTTTGATAGGAATTTGAACATGATACCATTCCCACTAAATTGTGACCTCCCAAAATATGACAAATACAATGGAAAATCTGACCCCATAGACCATGTGAGAGAATTTTGAACCATGAGTCTTGAGTTTTCTCATGAAGACACCTACTTGATGAGACTTTTTCCTTGCAGCTTGGGATGCCATTATATGGAATGGTTTCTGAAACTACCACCAAGCATAAGATCCTTTGAAGAACTTGTCAACAAATTTATCACTCAATATTCATATAACATTTCACATGAGATAACCATGGAGGATCTTTGCAATACCAAACATAAACAAGGAGAATCATTTCTCATATTCTTACAAAGATGGAGAAGGTTATTTTCTCGATACACTCATCCTATACCCAAACAAGAAAAGATGGAAATTTTTATTGACAACCTCAATAGCAAAATGAGCTATAGGTTGAAATTGCAATGTCTCCCTAGCTTTGAGAAGATGATTGAAAATGGTGTCAAAATTGAAGAAGCTTTAGTCAAAAGAGGGGTATTTAAAATTCACAATGAAGGATCAAACAATGCTAGCTCTTCCAATCATCATAACAACAATGAGAAATTAAAATTTTAGAAAAGAAACAAGAATGCCAATGATGGTGCCGCTGAAACACATAATGCCAAACCAGTCTTTAATCTATCAGAAACCACAACCAAGATTGATCAAAACACCAATCAAGGCACTAATACAAATGTTAACCAACACAACAATCAAAACAACCACAATAAAATTAATACCACACCTAAACCTCCACCCTATCAAACACAATCAAACTACAGAAAATTTACAACTTTGGGTCAATCACACGAATCTGCATTGAGAGAACTTCTTGCAAATAACCTTATAACACTACCTGACACTTGAGGCTTTCAACCAAAAGTAAAATTTTCATGGTGGAATGATGCTTATTACTATGAATTTCATCAGTGCAAAGGTCATCAAATAAATAGATGCATGCAATTGAAACACAAGATACGAAACTTAATACATGAGAAAGTCATACAAATAGAAGGACCCCTAACAAATGCTAATCATGGAGAGTTCAAAAATCCCTTACCAAACTATGAAAAATGGGACTCCTATACAAAAAAAAACAAAGGGAAGAACATAAACTATGTCCATGATACTATCATCCTTCATATCTCAGCAGTGGAAGATCAAACGAATAACATTGAAAACAATGACAACCAAAACATTATTGCAGCCAACAATTCAATTAATGACATTCCAATTGAACATGAAAAAGACATCATTACAGTTGAAAATCAGATTAATGACATCAAACAAGACATGGCTCCATCTAATACTCAAATTAGCTTCGTTAAAATCAATGGGAAATAAGACATCATGGGTATGTGCAGGATCATCATGGAAAAAACAAGCCCTTAAGTGGCAAAAAATTCAAAAAAATCAAAGTTAGGCAACTTGACGTAAAAATTTGAATAAGTTATCTATATTATTTCAAAAATATGTAAGAATAGAATATGTAGAAAACTGAATGTAGTTTCTAAACTAGTAGGTTTTTTTTTTTAAAAATCTATTTGGTGAAAATTTGAAATTTCAATGTAGTAGTACTTCAATTTCAGGGAAAAAATAAGGTGTCTGTCTGACCACCCTAACCACAATAAAATGATAATATTTTTTTATAATATTTTAGACATAAGTAGAGGACTCATGTCCGGATGCGATGCATATTTTTTGTAATTTTTTTCTAAGTAAATAATTAATTATGATTTTTTTATTACAACTTTTAAAAAATATAAAAACTCATATGTCTGACCACCTTTACTTGGTCAAAACTTCATGAAAATATTTTTTTTACTTTTAATCCTATAGTATGTGAAGCATAGAATGTGATGCATATTTTGTATTCCAGAACTGTGATACCGTTTGAAAGCTATAGATGTTTTTCAATCAGCCTATCAATCAAGACTTTAGTTATAATTCAAATAGAAAATGAATAATAATAATTTATTAAATTCAAAGTAAAGCATAATTTATATTGGTGGAAAGTTGAGAATATCCTTTAAAAACCCTTTTCATTTCATCAATTTTGGGTAAAAAAAAGGTCGTTAGCCACATACCCTACAAATACTCATCATATCACCACTTTTTGGGCCATCATGATCCTGCACATACCCTCATGCCAGTAAATGTGACCATGAGAGCATAGGCCAAATATGTACTAAAAAGAATTTTTTCTAAAACAATTTCTACCTCTTCCAATCAATATAACATTGTAGACCAATTATAAAAGTTCCTCACACAAATATTTATATTGGAACTGCTCAAGATTTCACCTGTCCACAAAGAGATTTTGGAATAAGCCCTAGTGGACACAACAATACCAATAGATCTAGAAGTCTATAAATTCAAGGCCATGGTGGAACATTTTATTGAAGCTCATTGCTTATCTTTTTCAAACAATGATGACACATCTATTTCTCATCCCCACAATTCCCCACTCCATATTGAATTCCTAATTCATAAACATCGTGTTAAACACATCCTGATAGATGGAGGAGCCGACCCAAATATATGTACTTTAAAGCTTTTTCGTGCCCTAGGATTTTCTAAAAATGCAATAGAATCAAAGAAAAACATTATAATAAAAGCATATGATGATGAGGAAAGATCTTCACAAGGATTGATTATCTTACCCATTCAACTAGGACTGATTCAAAAGGATGTAATCTTCCAAGTCTTGGACAAGGATTTGACCTACAACATCCTATTGGGTTGCACATGAATCCATGAAATGTAAGCGGTCCCATCAACATACCACCAATGTTTGAAATTCCCTTGTGGTGGCCAAGAAATCACCATCTTGGCTGATTCTAATAGTCCTCAGTATTGCGACACCCTTCAATCGGTCCAAGATGTCTTTGTGCCTCATAATAGAGAAGCTTCCACTTCCATCTCTACCAATAATAAAAGCCAATCAAGTTCCTTGTCAAAACCATTGGTCACTTCCCCAAATCATGAAAGTCAATCCAATTCCATGTCTAAACAATTTGAGAAAAAGGAAGAAGTTGCTCCTTCTACATCCTCAAATCATGAAACCCAATTAAATGCATTGTCCAAACAATTTGAGAAAAAATTCCAAGTCAATGATAAAGGTGTGGGTGAATATTTCATTGAACAATCTCTACGCCTTTCACAGTTGTCTTCCCCAAAGTCATATGGGAAACCCTCAACATCAACACAAGAGTCATCACAACTAGTTACACTTTTTGATGGTTGATTTGTAAAAGAAGGCCATAGTTGACAGAGTTGAAGACAAGTATGTTCTAAATTGGCTTTATAAGGATGAAGAAGAGTTCCAAGAAGCAACTGCAAATGTACAAATAACACAATATGGAAAAGGATTCACAATATTAGAAAAGATGGGATACGAGGGAGAAAGGCCCTATAGGAAAAAGAAAAGAAGGAATTGTGGAACCAATTCAACCCCTCTTAATCAATCCAAAATACAAGACTGGGAACGGTTATAAAGAGGAGATAAAAGAGGAAATAACTCAGAGGGTTGTTGAGAGAATCTTGCAACTACAAGCTAGTGATGATCATGAAACTAATTGAAATGAATATGATTGGGATTCACTATCTGAAGAGTCTTTTCATGACAAGTAAATTGATGTGGTACATAAGTATGCACCCCTACTTGATGAGGGACAAGGTTCAAGTTCTAGATTGATGGGTATGTGCAGGATCATCATGGAAAAAATAGGCCCTTAAGTGGCAAATTTTTTAGAAAAATCAAAGTTAGGAAACTTGACATAAAAATTTGAATAAGTTATCTATATTATTTCAAAAATATGTAATAATAGAATCTATGGAAAATTGAATGTAGTTTCTAAACTACTAGGTGTGTTTCAAAAAATAAAATCTATTTGGTGAAAATTTGAAATTTCAATGCAGTGGTACTTAAATTTTAGGGAAAAAATAAGGTGTCTGTCTGACCACCCTAACCACAATAAAATGATAGTATTTTTTTATAAAATTTTAGATATAAGTAGAGGAATCATGGCTCGATGTGATTCATATTTTATTGTAATTTTTTTCCAAGTAAATAATTAATTATGAATTTTTTATTACAATTTTTTGAAAAAATTTAAAAAACTCGTATGTCTGACCACCTTAACTTCGTCAAAACTTCATGAAATTCAATTTTTATTTTTTTAATCCTATAGTATGTGAAACATAGAATGTGATGCATGTTTTGGATTCAAAAAATGTGATGCCATTTGAAAGCTATAGATATTTTTCAATCAGCCTATCAATCAAGACTTTAGTCATAATTTGAATAGAAAATGAATAATAATTTCTTATTAAATTAAAAGTAAAGCATAATTTATATCGGTGGAAAGCTGAGAATCTCCTTTAAAAACCCTTTTTGTTTCATCAATTTTAGGTAAAAAGATAGTCGTCAACCACATACACATCATATTGCCACTTTTTGGCCCATCATGATCCTGCACATACCCTGCTTGAAATAGGATCACAACATATTGATGACTCCAATGAAGATGATCAGACTATGAGCAAAATGGATAATTCAGAGGAAAGTTACCTTATAGACCTCAAATTTTCTATTGGACAAATCAAATACATCGCTATCAAGACTCTTACTATCTCCAACCTTAACTATTTTGATGATTCTTTACCCCTAGTACACCCCAAACTCATAGACTGGGACCAAACTGAGCCATTCAATATCCCCACCTTTTCAAATGATGATGCCATCGTCAACTTCCTTTTTTCTGATAATCCCAAAGTAGATTCCACCATTGAACATTATAACAAAGCTTCCAAATAGGGGAGTGTCAAATCTTTCAGTTGCAAAATGAATAATAAAGGAAATAGATCTGATGGTGAAAACTATTCAATGGCAGTATCAGATCCAAAAAAAGTAAAAACAAAGAGCCCCTCCAACGGTGAAAACCTCTTTGAGGAATTGAAGGATGGAAGATTTGACACTCTCCTAGAACACTTTTAGGAAAGATCAAAAGTATTGATTGATCCCACATAGTCTATCAATATCGGCAATATAGAAACAATGAAGACTATACATTTAGTGGCATCCTTGACAAACCAAGAAAAACCAAGCTTCCTCAAACTCTTCACAGAGAAAAAAATAAACCTTATTTTGTCATATGCTAACATGCTAGGGATTGATTCAGATCTTATCATGCACCACCTGTCCTTACAACTAGGAGTAAAACCAGTCTAGCAAAAGCTAAGGAAAATGCACCTGCATATTTACCTATTGGTAAAAGCAGAGCTAAAGATTTTATTAGATGCAGGATTCATTAGACCTATTGACTATGCTGAGTGGATCTCCAACATTGTACTAGTCTCAAAGCCTAACAACAACATCCACATTTGCATAGATTTCCAAGATCTTAATAAGGCTTTCCCCAAAGATGATTTTCCTCTACCTAACATAGACATCATAGTGGACATAACAGCAGGAAATGGCATGTTGTCACTTATGGATGGTTTTTTCAGTTATAATCAAATCAAGATAGCTCTAGAGGACCAAGACACGATAGCCTTCACATGTATGTGGGGAACATTATGTTGGAATGTCATGCCATTCAAATTGAAGAACGCATGAGCTACTTATCAGCGTTCCATGACAACAATTTTTCATGATATGATGCATACGTTCATGGAAGACTATGTGGATAATCTATTGGCCAAATCTTTACCAGACTGGAGAAGTTCAATGTACAATTGAATAAAAAGAAATGTGTGTTTGGGGTGACTTCATCTAAACTCTTGGGATATATAGTTTCAAAAAAAGGCATTGAGGTAGACCTGCAAAAAGTTAAAGCTATCATGGAGATGCCACCACCCAAAAACATCAGACAACTATGATCTCTATAAGGGAGATTCCAATCAATATGAAGATTTATTTCATGACTGGCAGACAAGACCCATCCTTTCACTCACTTGCTACAAAAAAATGTTTCTTTTCGATGGGATGAGAAATGTAAAGAGGCCTTCAACTAATTAAAACAATATCTAATGAGTCCACCTCTCTTAATACCACTAGCAAAAGGAAAACCACTCTAATTATACATTGTAACAACTGAGATATCATTGGGAGCCTTGTTAGCAAAAGAAGATTCAACAGGAAAAGAAAGAGAAATTTATTACATCAAAAAGAAGCTAAATGGATATGAAATCAATTATACATCCATTGAAAAGGCTTGTTTGGCAGTAGTGTTTTCCACCCAACAACTATGACACTACATGCTAACTCATACCATCAAGTTAATAGCCAAAATAGATCCTCTAAAATACCTCCTCAGCAAAGATAATCTAACTGGAAGAATGGACAAGTGGGTTATGATACTAAATGAATTTGACATCCAATATGTGGATAGGAAAGCAATAAAAGGACAAGCAATTGTAGACTAGTTGGCAGAAGTACCCCTACCAAATCATCATCCTCTACACATTGAGTTTCCAGACGCTAATGTCCTCACCTTGAATACACATCAATGGACATTATACTTTGATGGATCATACACAAAACATGGATTAGGGGCCGAAATCCTATTTGTCACTCCACAAGGACATACCATTCCAAAATCATACAAATTGATGTTCCCTTGTACCAAGAACATGGCAGAGTATGAAGCGTTAATCATTGGCATTAAAACAATAGTAGAATGGTAAATTCTAGAATTGCAAGTCTACAAAGATTCTCAATTGGTCATTAACTAGGTCAATGATGATTATTAGACAAAGGACGACAAATTGATGCCTTACAAAAGAATTATTGATGACTTTAAGAAATACTTTGTGGATATCAAATTTGAGCAGATTTCAAGAGTAGATAATAAAGCTGTCAATTCCATGGCCACTATTGCTTCCTTATTATAAATTCTAGAGAAAAAAAGTCGTTATGAGTTCATGGTGAAACAACTCTTTACCCTTGCTTATGACGATAATGAGTCCCAAGTTATATGTCACCTAGTCGATGTTGATACCTTAATCTATGGTACAATTTATACCTATCTAAAAGATAACACCCTTCCACCTGACCTATCTTGAAACCAAAAAAAAAATTCATTCGCCAAGCTGTGCGACATACTCTTATCTTGGATGTACTTTACCGGCGAGCTCTTGATAGAACTCTCCTTTGATGTCTGGAACGCGATGAGTCTAAAATGGATTTATGGGAAGTTCATGAGGGTATTTGTGGAACTCATTCAAGTAGTTTAACCTTAGCCAAGAAACTCCCTCGTTTAGGGTATTACTGGCCAAACATGGAGAAGGAGTCTTTTCAATTCGTTAAGAAATTCCAAAAGTGTCAAATTCATGGAAACCTCATCCATGCACCAACACAAGAGCTTCAACCATTCGCATCAACATGCCCATTTTTTTAGGGGGATTGGATCTTGTAGGTAAAATACATCCACCTTCATGAAATGGACACAAGTATATCATCACAACCACATAATACTTCACGAAGTGGATTGAAGTTGTTCCTCTAATCACCATCATAGGAAAGAAAATTTCTTCCTTCATCTTCAATTAGATCATTGGCCGGTATGGCATCCCTCAAACCATTGTCACTGACAATGGATGACCGTTCAAAAATCAAGAAATGCAAGAATTGTGTGAGAATTTCAATATCTAGCATCACTTTTCTACACCTTATTACCCTCAAGGAAATGGTCAAGCAGAGGCCTCCAACAAAACTATTTTGAAAATATTAAAGAAAATGGTCAATGATGTTGGACATGATTGGAAAATCCAAATTAAGCCCTACTTTGTGGGCATACCGAACTAGTATCCACACACCAATAGGAGCCACTCCATATGCTCTTGTATATGGATATGAGGCCATTGTACTTATTGAGGTTGAATTACCATCACTTCATGTGTCATTGAAGGGTATCATTTCTGATGAAGACTATTGAGTATCTAGGTTGCAAGAGTTGGAACTATTAGATGAATGAAGTCAACATGCTATGAACCACCTAAAATCCTACCAACAATGAATGTCTAGAAGCCATAATCATAAGGTCAAACCAAGAATATTTCAAGTTGGTGATTTGGTATTGAAGGAGAATCTTCACAATCAATAAGATAGAGAGAAGAAAGGAAAGTTTGAACCAAGTTGGTTGGGTCCTTTTGTCATTGTGTCAGTCTATGGATTAGGAGCATACCAACTATCAACACCAAAAGGAGACCTATTTGAGGAGCCTATGAATAGCCTCCATCTTAGGAAATTCTACACATGATTCATCTAATGCACCATAAAAGTCTTGAAGAAAGCCAAAAAAAAAAAGAAATGTCCTGAAAAAATAGTTGCCCTAATGAAAACTTGGCAAATAGGAATCTTGGTGACAACAAAAAAATAAAAAAAGAGGATTTTTTTTTTTTAAATAAAAAATAAAAAAAGAGGAAAATACAAAAAAAGTGAGAGTCAAAAAATCTAAAAAATTGCAATAAAAGAAAGTAGTGAAAACCTGGCAATAGGCGCTATTTGTGATGGAATGGCTTCTTCCTCTATTGGAACGTGTGGCGACCATAGGCTCTTCACTATCACTATCCACATCTATCATTTGAGCCTCATGTACATATCCAGGTGTTGTGGTCATGTCTCACCTTGGCTTGGAAATCATTGTACATATCCATAATAAATTGGTTTGTTTCCACTACGGACAAAATCCAAAATTCACTTGGGGAAATCTATCTTTGAGCTTAAGTAAAATGACAGACAAACAACAGTATGACAACATGATAAAAAAACACAATGATCAAGCGAGCTGCAATATTGAACATCAATCATAATCACAAAAACCAACAATCTGAACCAACAACAAAAAGATCAATCAAAACAAATTTCATTGGATGGTCATCTCCTAAATCAAGGTTTTATCACTTTAGCACGAATGTTCAAATTATTTGCATCTTGATTGTTATCATTTCTTTGGAGAAACTCAAGGATGTCAAGAGCTAGAGAAGCTATGATCGAGAATGATATTTTTCTTTGTCTGTTCTTTATGAGTCGATCATTATTACTATGTGAATCGTTGTGGGATGTGCTCTACAAAGTATCACTGATGACATTCCAGATTCACATATGAAAATGATTAACTCTTGTCTATTTACGCAAGAAATGCTCAGTTCATCTCAGTCCAATTATACCTACATGCTTGTGTTAACTTGCAGTATCAAACATCATGAAAGAAGTATTCAGGTCATCATGGTCTAATTATACCATTAATGTTTGTACTTACTTTCAACATTTCAAAAGATCAATGATGATACCAAGCACAATAAATTGATTATTGGGATGACAACATTGCATTGTTAGGTTGCATGTTTAGGCTACATTCATACTAAGTGATGCATTTGTATTTATAGATTTTTCCAGGGCTGGTACAATTTTATGAGTGATGTTATCTCTATCATTAACAAATTGAGTACATTTGACATAAAAAAAAAACATCATTTGCATTTAGTTGCATAAGCATTAGGATATCATTCACGCATTATCATATCATTTCATAATCCATCTAGTCTTTAGGTTATATATTGGCATCATGAAAATCCAAAAATAAAAAATTATCATATCATTTTCTATGCATTCATTTTCCATTAGGTCATATAATTGCATCATGAAAATCCAAAAACAAATCATTAACCATATCATTTCCATCCATCTACACATTTATTCATACATTTTCATTACAAAAATACAAAAAGAAACATTTGCATGATCCTTTTCATACATGTGTTCATATATTTGCATAAAACAAATACAAAAACATAGAATACAATGCATCTCATATATCATAATAAAGCACAATCCATGGGAACAAATAGAATTATGCATTACCATTCAATCATTCCATCCATCCATTTATGCATTAATATTATCATCCATTCACCTATTTTCATAAGAAAAGTATAAAAACATAACATGCATAAAATTTCATTCACATAATAAGATTCATCACATATAGCATATAAGGATCATTCATAAAAGCATCATAGAATCATAATACATGTTTCATCCATAACCTTTCATATCATCATCATATAGAACATCACATATCATACATAATAAGAAATCAAATGCATCCATCATGATCAACACATATAAGCATATAGATCAACCATCATCATCGTTGCATATATATATCTCAAAATAATGTCAAGTGTATAGGGATATCCACAAATGAAGAGGTACATCATCAAAAATGATAGTGAATCACCAGTACCAATGTACACATGTCCAAAACACAAAAAACATCATGTATCAAAGCTATGTAGTGCTCCCCCCACATGGTGCTAGCATCTATGGACCTGTGCCAGGATCTCGCAGAAGTGGTTGCATCACACCCCTGCTAGTAGTCCTCATACAAATACGACTGGCGGACTGTGAGTAGCTCTCGTGATGCTCTAGTGGAACAGCCTCATAATATTTAATCTGATAAAACTCTGCCTCATTGGTAGAGTGTTGTACCTCTCTAAAATGATTTTTTGCCCCACTACCCTCTGCATCCCTCTATAGTCTATCTACTATATCCTCCACCTGATCCACTTGTAGTCTCAACCTGTCTCTCTCTATTGTCAAGATGGTAATTTATCCCTATGCTTGTGAGAGTTTAGCATGTGCATGAGAGATTTGTACCTATTTCTACATTTGCACATGTGAATATGACTACAACTACCCCTGAATCTATGTCAAATGGCGTTGAATTGTTTGGACCTGAGCCTGTAGGGATGCAATCTGTGCCTACTGTAGTTGAGAAGGCAATCATATCTACACATGCTTCTGTGTTGCAGCTACTAAGGATCACCTCTTTTGAGGCACTCTAATATCTAGTCCTGGATGACCACCCCCTCCTCCATTTCCCCCACCACCATCCCCATCTCCATCTCCATCATCATCACTGCCACCTCCCCCATCTCCTCCATCCCCATCACCACTATCTTACTCCCCCTCATCTTCACCACGTCTATCCCTCCTCTGTCTGGGTGCTCTCTCCTCATCATCCTCCAACATTAGCACTAGCTCATCAAGACTTGGGATCCTGGGAAACAGATGTCCACAAAAGTACTACGAGTACTCCTATGTTATATATCCCTCCATAATCTCAAGATGATAGTCCGAAATCACTGGTTGTAATCTATGGTACTTATCACAAGCAACATTGTAGGATAAGGTAGGTCCCCACATTGTATTTCTTAATTCTTCCTATCTAAACCACTTTATTCATGATTTAATTAAATAATAAAATTTAACTAATTTGTTTTATTTGATTAATTCCCTCTCATTAAATTTGAATTTTTAATTCAAATTTTGTCACATTTCTCCATATTTTCTAACTTCCTTCCACCTCATCTTCCACTTCGCCATGCGTCACATGAAATTAATTATTTCTAATTTCTAAATGGGCATTTATCCTCAAGAATTTTAACAACCTCAAAGACACTTGGCTTCTCCTTTCCACTTATTCCCTTCTACACTTGGCAAGCTTGTTCTATTAAAGGGGACAACTTCCTTGATTCTCTCTAACCTCTTCACTTCTCACCGTTGATCTCTCTAGACTGAATCTTGATCATCCATTGCTGCCACATCACTTGATGTCTTGATGAAATCTATAAATAGAGGACCATTTACAACTTTTCATATAGAGAGCATAGCATAAATCTACTTTTCAGAAATACTTTTAGCATTTGAGAGCTTAGTATTGGCATTTTAGCTTAGAATTTAGCATTTGATTTCAAGTAGTGTTATAATGGCAATTTCATTTCTAGGAACTTAATTTGTTGCATCATCATTACAACATTTCCATAGCATATCCATTAGCTTAGCATTTTATCATTGCATCATTTTGTATACAACATCATATCATTCAGCACATCATTTAGCATATCATCCATCAAATTCCTCAATCATGTAGATGTAGGTATAATTTCCTACATTTTAGTTTAATGGCTTCTCATTTCTTAAGTGTCATCCCAATAGTTTAGTGCATACCTAAAATATGAGAGCATTAATAAAATATCCTTAAGAATAGAGGATGATGGAATGACTTTGAGGAATCACTTTATTGTTTCTTTTGTTAAATTTGAATTCATTAATATAACACATTGCATCGATTGTGTGTTTTGAATTAATTGTGTTGATTCCCATATTATACTCACGCATACTGCAACTAATTATTTTACTAAGTGATCAAAATTTGTGGCATTGAATGAGGCCAATGAGACTATTGTTTTAAACTTCTATCAGGTCCTAGTTGCAAGGTTTGGTACTCCTGATTCCGTTATTTCTGATAATACATTGGCATTTGTTGATTTGAAAGTATCTGATTGGTCTGTTAAGAATAAAATATATTTGAATACTTTGTGCAATTATTACCCTCAGGTTAATGGACAAGCTGAATCAACCAATAAGAACTTGATTAGGATCATCAAGAAGACAATTGAAGATAATCAAAGGAATTGTCATGACAAGTTAAAGCTAGCCCTGTGGGTTAATAAGATCAGTCCTAAAAGAGCTACAAGTAATTCACCATATGTTCTCACTTATGGAAAAGAAGCAAGATTTCCAATTTTAGTTGAATTCCCAACCTTGAATTTGATCAAAGAGCTGTAAATGTTAGAGGAAGAGCCTATGGAAATCAAGTTTGCATAGTTGATGGAGTTAGAAGAGATAAGAAAGGAAGCACCAAGGAATTTGAAGATCCACCAAGCTCAAATGAAAAGGAATTTTGATAGGAAGGAAGTCCTAAGAGTGTTCAAGGAGAGTGATCTTGTTTTCAAGTGCCAGGATGAGCTTAAAAGTAGACCCAGTAAGCATACCAAGTTTTATTCCATGTGAGATGACCCTTATGTGATTACTGAATGCAAGCAACATAATGCTTTTTAGCTTTCAAAGATAGATGGAGAGGTGTTACCTATCCCAGACAACATGATTCACCTCAAACACTATTTCTGAAGAGAAAAAGTTTGCAAATATACATATTAGATTATATTTTTCAATTAATAAGTGTTGATTGAAAATCTATTTTAGTTCATTTTTCATTTTCCAATAAGTGTTGTTGCATAGTTTGATGGCCCTGTTTAGAGCCATTGTATTTTTCTTTAATTTTTGTTTTGTTGTTGTTCAAATTCTAACAATTGAGTTATAGAGAATTTTCTGAGTTACAAAGGATAGGAGTTGACTCCTATGCCCAATGGATAAGTTTACACTACTAGTTTAAAATTCTTAGTAGGAAACAACATAGCAGAGGTCACCAAAAATGTTACCTAATTGTGCTTTCAGCCCAATCAAGTTAGGCTAGGACAACACTGATACTTTCTACTCTGAAGAAAGAGAAAGGTACACAAAGAAAAATTGCTAATTTTTTTGTAATCATACTGATAATGCTATGAAATGAAATGTCTAGATCATGTTATGCAATTGATTTACAAGAAAGAGAGATTTTACAGAAGTCATTGCATGAAACAACTATTTATATTCACAAGACAAGTGTTTATATGATCCCACACAAGTCATGGGAGTAACTGTATGTAATAGAATGCACAATAAGAAGTACATTGGAAGTAAGGGGAAGTGTATAAAATAAAGGTAGGACCCGTCATTTCCTTAGTGAATGACAAATCCCATTGTGCATATCAGCATCTCCAACTATCCTAGTAATAGCTCTAAGAAAAAACATATAGGAGGAAGAAAAATGATGTTAGAGTTGAAGGTCTCATCTCTACTCCTATATGGAGTAATTCAAAATGTACTTGTTATTGTACCTCTAATCAATAAATTGAAGGAGATAAATAGACATCAGATGTAGATATCAAATCAAGATGAAGCTGAAAAGAGAAAGTCAAATCATACAATCAAGGAGAGGCTAACAACCAATTTGTTTTATCTAACTTGTTTGTTAACTGTGTAGGTATAGGTATTCAACAAACAATAACTTCTTGATAAGGAGTTCCATCAAAAGGGATGAAAGATGAAATTCAAGTATAGTCCCTTAGGTAGAACCAAATGCATGCAAGTATAGTCTTTTCTCATTGTAATAGTTGCAATCCATGGAAAAAGCCAGAAGATAGATCAAGCAATAGTATTAGAAAAAGTTACAGTCACAATCTTAATGACAATAGTATATCTCAAATGAAATGACTTTGTGCATTCATGAAGGATAGTCCTTGCAAGTTCAAGGAATAGAGGATAGTTCCAAGAAAAATAAATGATAGTTTCAATAGTATAGTGACTGTGGAAGGATGAATAAGCAGTCACAGTGGTTAGTGTAAAACATAATGCTATGTGGAGGGCAACAATGAAAATTTAGAATAGTCATCATTGATAATGGACAAAAAGGATACTCAATAGTAGATAACAATGAACATATGCATTGCTGTCCAAGATAGTAGGGTCAGTCATACAAGTGAATGATGCAAAGGACTATAATGGAGTCAAAATGCAACAAAGGGAGAGGGAGATAGTCCTAGCAAGAATAAATGCACACCATAGTTGAATGGAATGAATAAAAGACAGTGCCTATAAGTGTAGAAGATCTTCACTTTGATGTCAACGGACAAAGAGGTAAAAGATAGTCTCAAGTTGCTCATAATGTTAGTAAGCTTTTGGAAGAGAGTGCTTTGTTTCAACAAAAATAGTTGGCAGCAGTTGCAAAGGGAAAGATTTTCATTACAAGGAAGTCATATGTTATCAAAAAGAGAGTAGTTGTATTTTGACATAAATACTTTAAGTATGGAAATGGTAAGGAATTTGTGATGTATGATAGTATTAAACTAATTAAGTAGTGGATCATTATGCAAGGCAAGCCACTATGAAGACAATACTAGGTAGCTAGGAAAAGAAAGTCTCAAGGGTAGCAAGCAGATCATAGTCATGATGAAGAACAATAGATAACATTCTTATTTTCTAAGAGAGAGGTAAGGAATGGTCTCTTAGAAGAGTTGAATTCTATATGGAAATATTTCCATGTTGCAAATCCAACGTAGAGGTAGAGTGTCCAAACAATGTAACATAAAACATATGAAGAAAGCATTATTATGTCGCAATTGCATAAGGAAATAAAATCAAAGGGAATAAAAGCTTAATACTTCAAAGGTGGTCACTAAAGAGGGTTTCAAACTACCCAAGACACAAAACCCTATGGAAGACTTATCTCAATCTTTCCATGATCTTTCCATGCTTGGGGGGAGTGATGATATGATATCAATGAGCATGATCAAGGTGTTGACATTTTGACACCAAGGGAACCCTTCAAATATTGTGTGGAAGTTATAGCTAAACATATGCCATCTTTTGTATGAGCAATATTAAGTGGAGTTAGACCATGCTTGAATCTGGGTTCATGAATAGATGCAAGAACATAAAGTTGACCGCCACCAAATTGATAACTTAATCAAAAGTCATTTTAGTAAGGTTTAGCTTGTGGAGTCAGTCCAAACTATTTCAAAAATTGGAAATCATTACACAGAGAAGGATATTGTCAAGCCACTAGACTATATGATCAGTTTTCATTATTAGATTCAAAAAAATGCTTACAAAATCCATGAATAAAAGGGTTTCCTCATTGTTTTCTTTCTAGGAAAATAAAGAAACAACTTACATTTTAGTAAAACATGGAGAGTACGAAGTAGAGAGGAGAAACCATTTACATTGCAGAGGAAAATTTCACAAAATTACAGACAAGTTTCATCATTCTTTTGCACAAACAACGCTACTATAATGTTTCTTTCATTGGAAATAGAACGTGAAATGAAGAATCTAAAAAAAATTAGCATGGAAACAATTTACAAGTGTTATTCTGGTTCAATTTGTAGAAGAAGATCCAAAAGCTCAAAACTTGGCAGCAATAATAGTAAAAAATATGCACTAAAAAGGAATGAAATGAGCCTACAACTAGGGTTAGGGTTATTCTTTTGAATTTTTCAAATGAACCCTAATTTGGGCCTATCAAAGTGATTTATTTTCACTTATATTTCATAAAACTGCATGATATTTAATACTTAGGCTGAGGACTTTTATCTCCCCTTTATATTTTTCCATGAAATTAAGGCAAAATAAATATGTAAAAAAATATTAAAGGTAATATTTAATAAATTACCTTAATATTTTTCATGTAAATGCATAAATAAACAATCACATAACAAATGTTGAAGTAAATCATAACTGATTGTCTTTAGTATTTGATCAAATTGTTTATCCTTGTTCAAAAATCATGCAAAAATAGGAGTGGAAATGAAGTGTTAAGTGTGCATTTGGATTTTTTTTCTTTGGATTTTAGTCAAACTAGAGTGCTTTTGGAGTTCTTCTTTGTCAAGCAGTTTGAGAGGGGGGATTTGGAGCTACTTTAGCTCAATTTGCATCAGTTATGTGCCTACATTTTTAGTATTTTCTCTTTTTCTCATGAGGCATATTGAGATGGATATTTTGGAGTAAAATTAACTACAAGTGTCACCTCTTGGCACTTTGTGATAGTTTTTGTATTAAAGGAGAAAAATCTTATGCTTTTCTCCTTAGTTCTTGCTTTTTTTCCTTTGCATACTGTAGAGAGGAGATTTCTCTTGTAACTCAGTCATTTTTTATAGTTTTTAGTAGCAACAGTTTATTTTCTACTAATTTCATTTTCTAATACAAACAGGGGTTCTTCTATCTGATTTTAGGTGTCTTGTTATTTTGTGAGTGATTTGATATGAATTTCTTTTTTTTTTCTTCAAAACCTCTGAATTCTTTGTCTCATTTATTGAAAGCACGTATACAAATTTTAGTTTATTATAGGCCAGAGCTTGTGCAAAAGAGTTTCAAGCCTTTCTATGAATTACTTATGTGCTTAATTTGATCAGTTTGGATTGTAAGAACATGTGTATTAGAGAATTTTTTGTGAGTCATGTTGTCAATTAAAGTGAAAATATTGGTGCATTGCCCCCCTTTAGATAGATTTTCAGTTCAATTTTCAGTAGTATTGAACTTTTCTTCTTCTTTTTTCTCCATAAATTTACAAATCTAAAAACAAATTAAAGGGATTCGGCTCTTATGGAGGTTTGTTCTCTTAACAAGCCAAACCCATAGTTTGAGAACATTCCTATGTTGCATAGGATTTCCAAGCTTGCAAATCCTTAGCATCCAGGGTGCAATCCTTCATGTTAATAGGTATATGGTTGAGTGTTGAAGGTTGAGGGATTAGAGCTTAAGTATAGACTTGAGGGTTTATGTATTAAGGTATATGGATTGGTGGGGTGGGAGGGAAAGAAAGGGAAGGAGGGAGATAGGGAGTGGTAGGGTGGGAAGGATGGGAGGGAGAGAGAGAGAGAAGGAGATAAGGATTGGTAGGGTGCAAGAGAGAGAGAGGGAGATAGGGATTGGTAGGGTGGGAGGGAGATAGAGAAGGAAATAGGGATTGGTAAGTTGGGAGGGAGAGAGAGAAGGAGATAGGGATTGGTAGGGTATATGGTATATGGATGGGGGTTGAGGGTGTAGGATATAGGGTTTAAGGTATAGGGTTGAGGGTTGAGGGATAATTTCCAGGGATGAGGGTATAAGGTTAAGTGTATAGGGTATAGGTATTGAGGGTATAAGGCATATGGTGAAGGGTTGAGAATGTATGGTTTAGGGTTTAAGTATAGTGTTGAAGGACAACGTTTAGGGTCTAGTGTATAAGGTCGAGGGTATAGGATATAGGGATGAGGATTGACGGTGTAGTATTTTTTTGAATTTGGATCTAAAAGGTTGACTTTGGCTACTTGTGTTGTCATTGATGGAAACTAGAGTCTATAGTTTGATCCGCAGTATCAATTGTGCTTATACCGGAAAAGAATCTAAGTCTTTGTATTCTACTGGCAGAGAAAGCAAAGAACGGGACATCCGGTTGGTATGTTGATCCAACTACTTCATCGGATCACTATTTTGAAGTGTGGATCTCCAAGGAAGTTTTCCTAGCTCATACAATATTCTAGTGAAGAAGTTTTGAGGTGTTGCATTGATCATAGTTCAAGTTAAGAGTTTCAGTGGCATGTTTTATGATCTATTTTTTATTGTGGCTGACATGCTTGATGTGGTGGATTGCAGATGTATGTGGAACAATTATTTATCTATTTATTATGTTTAGAACCATGGTGTGGGTCCCTTCTATAAGTCTAGCCAACTTATGAAGGTATGCTTCATTTCTAATTAAATATTAAGGCCGACATGGCCAATATAAGCAGAGAATATTATATTTTATTGAAAGGCCGACATATATTGAATTTTTGGGTTAGTGAATATATAAAGAAGATTGAAATCATTTTAAGGTGTGATAAAAAGAGTGTGTGTACGTGATGTGAAGAGAGATGTATATGTGTGTGAAAAAGAGTAGAGCTTTTGATTGATCGAATATTAGTTGGACTACTGAAGGGTTTTCAATAGGAGAACATAGTAGAGCAGAAAAAAATTGAGCAGAAGTTCCAAAGTCAGTTTGTGCACTTCAGTGGAACTAAATCCAAGAATTTGTAGATGCTATATTCTCAATTCGAATTTTTTCTTTGAGCAGTGAGCTCTAGGAAGTGCACCTAAATACAAGTGCATTCCCCTCTTTTATTTTACTTTTAACAGAGTAAAATTTGTGGATTAATCTCCACCGTGGTTTTTCCCCTAACAGGGTTTCGACATAAAAATATTTCGTGTTATGGTGATCATTGATGTGACTGCATGTTTTCATCTTTTATGTGATGCTAATGTTATATAAAGTTCTATTATTACTGTTGATGGTTTTTAGATCTATTTTGTAATCAAAATTGTGGAACATTGATTCACCCCCCCTCTTAATGTTCCTTGCATCCAACAATTGGTATTAGAGAAGGTTCCTCTTTTCAAGCTTAGCAGCTTGAGGTGAATCTTGAATTACAATGGATGCTGGTGTTCTTCAACAAAAGTTGATGGTGGTACTTGATGATCTTGATAAATCTAAGGCAGAGGTCATGGAACCTAAGGAAAATCTTACAGATGCCAAAAAATTGATTCAATCACTAAAGGATAAGATAAATGAATCAAGGGAAAAGAGAAAGGAACTTTGTGATCAATTGAAGCAGAAAGAAAACAAAGGATCAGATGATGTCCATTTGAATCAAACTCTAAAAGAGATAACAAGAGAATGTGAGAAGCTAGCTGAGGATAATGCAATTCTAAGACTTGAAATGGAATATGTGGCAATGGAGTTCACTAAAGAGATTGAGAAAATAAAGAAGAATGAGGAGAATTTGGCCCAGTCCCTGAGAGCAAAGTCTGAAGAATGCAACAAAATTAACAATAGATTTATCCAATTGGAGATTGAACTGCAACAATCCAAAAACAATGAACGAGAGCTTCAGAGAGAGATAGTCATTCTTGGAAATTAGCTTGCTACTGCAAATGAATTCAAAGAAAATTCCAGGATAAGTTCTACCAAGCTTGATGAAATAACCAAAAGTTAGAAGGATATAAATTATAAGCAAGGTCTTGGATATGAGAAGGAAGTACGCTCCAGATCTGAACAGAAGAATCCTAAAAAGAAGAACAAAGGAAAAAGACATCCAGTAAGGAAACCTAATGCTCAAAAAATGAATGGATATTGCTTTGCTTGTAATAAATTTAGACATATGGCTTCTTAGTGTAGAAGAAAGATAAACCCTAGTAAGCCATCATTTTCTGGTCAATGTTTCAAATGCAAGAAGTTTGGTCATAAGGCTTTAGAATGCAAAAGTATGTATGTCAATGAAAATTAAATTAAATACTATACCTATGGAAGATTTGGACATGTTGCTAATCAATGCAGGTCAGGAGGAAATCAGTGGAATGGATGGTGCAGGAAGAAAGGTTTGGTATGTTTCAATTGTAACAATCTTGGTCACATTGCAACATTCTGTCAGAATAGAAACATGAATAAAAAAAGTCTGATGAATCAAGGAAGAAATTCATAGAAAGACAATAAAGGAAAAGAAAAAGCATCTGTGGAAGAGATAAGAGACCAAATGAAGAAGACATGCGTGAAGAAAAGTGAAATGGATGAAGGAAATAAAGTTGTACCAGAAGAACCCTTTAGTAGCTCCTGTGGCAATTAATATCAAGCCAATGGCCTAGGGGGAGTTTTTCATGAAAATCCATTTCCCCCCTTGTGTATTGTTGGCGTCGAATCTCTAGATGTCATCACTTGTTGTGTTATCCATTTGATGGAAGTATTTCCAATGATATGACGAATTGGTTGAAATGGTGTAAGTCCAAAGTTGAATTCTTAGTTGCTTGTCTGAGTTTGGAGTGTAATAGGAGCTTCTAGGGCAACACATTTATTGTGGAAAAAAGTAAAGTTATAAAAGGGAATTTTGAACCCTATTTCAGCACCAAGCATTGAAGGAGAATAGTTCGAGAGTATATTTCTGCAAAATTTCAAGGGAAAAAGGTCATTCTAGTGGAAAATCTCTAGGTATTCATGTTAATCATTGATTTTATATCTATTTTGTAATCCGTACAACTCTATTCAGAATGAAACATGAAGAAAATCAAAGGTACCATAACCCTAGATGAGTATAGCAACTAGAAGATTAGGGATGAAAGAAATTTGTTGTCGCTCACCAATTTCAGAAGGCTTGAAGGATCAAAGCACAAAAATTTAGACATATGGAATGACTATCCTGATTTCATTAGTGCATAAGTGATTTAGTTTTTCCTGAACACATTAGACAATGATATTCTCAATTTGGATAAACCACATCAAATTACCAAGGATGTAATTAGAAATTTAATAGGCTTATGCAATGTTGGTGATGTACCAAATAAAAAGTCGATTTGCAATGTGGAGGTTGAAGCCCTAACTAGAATAAGGGCAGATCAAAGGGCTCAAATAATTTCAATGATTAAAAACCCTTTGACAGGGTATGTGGCTTATGGAGTCTCAGACAAAATTTATTTCAGAAATCCAGAAGGATCTACCTCGACAGGTGCTGCATATATCACCCACAAAATGATAATTGAAAGCGAGGAATTTCATCTGTGTAGTTTATTGAAGGAGCAACTGTTGGAGAATGTTCAATTAATTAAGGATATTGGCTATAAATTTAGGTTTGGTACTCTGGAAATATGTATTATGATGTACTTTCTAAACTGTTTGCCATTGAAGGACAATGTAGTGTGGAGAGAGAATATGCCAATTTGTAAGAAAATTTTCAATCATTACAATTCTTTTGAAAATTGTGAACAAGTGTATGAAAGTTTCTTTAGAAAGGTATTAGAAAGGTTTGGAGAAGGTGTTGTCCCTCATCAGGAAAAAATAACTGAATTTGGATCATCTTACAGAAAAGGAGAGAAAAAGTAGAAGAGAGAAAGAGATACAGCTAGTGTCACTCCTTTGACACCCAAGTCTACAAAGTCTAAAGAAAAAGGGAAAATTCAAGTGGTTGTGGATATAGAAGATGAATTTTTTGAAGAATGTATTCCAAAAGATCAACCAAAACCAGATGAGCCAGAAATAATAATTGTTGAAGATAGTGATGAGGAAAGTGCTTTGTTTAAGATAAAGATTTTGCAAATCATTTAGGGTGAGGATGGTATGCAAAAGATATCTAGTATATGGCTGATTGGTCCATCTTATGAGCAGGATTTAATTGAAAATTCTATGGCAAGGTACTTAATTGATAACAATATTGAATTGGAAAGTCTGTAGAATGTTCTCCCAGAAGAACTGATTGAATGTGTCAAGATATCTATGGAGTTTGTGCCTGTAGAAAGGACGGAAGAAGAAATGATTTCTCATTTAAAAATGCAATTTAGATTGTCTCTTTCCAGATTGAAGAAGAAAATGAGTGAGTTGAGATAGTGTATTGATTATGCGAGTAAATTCCGTAACTATTGTCTCAGGTGGCCTCAAGTGGTAGGAAAGTACAAGGATAACTTGAAGAGATTGAAAGTGAGCTTGTCAATGCTAGACAAAATTATAGTATGCTCTTGGATAAGACTGGAGATGTGAAGAAGAAAGTTTCTAATTTATAGATTGAGCGTACAAAAGTTCATACTACTAAGAATTCTCTCATTGATGCTTTCTAGAAAGTCAAAGATATAACTGCAGGGAGATTAGAACAGATGATTCAGACTCTGAAATTAGGAGAGGAACTGGAAGCAACAACCACTATTCCTAAGTCTCTTGTGCAAATAATCAACAGAACTTCAGAAAATAGCATTTTGATCATAGCCATTGGGATTGAAGTGGATTCCTGGAAGAAATTCCTTCTGGAATTGAAAGCTAAATATAAAATATTTTTCTGAATTTTCATAGTAGTTTTCAAATTTTGATCAATTTTTGCATCAATATTTGGGGAGAGAATGGAGTAAGAGATAGTGCAGTAAAATATTTTAGAGGATAGAATAAGGAAGAGAAGTGTAGAGCGGATGTAGTAGAGCTTTTTAATTGATGTCAAAGGGGGAGAGAATGAAGTGAAAATTTTTGTAACATCTAAAGGGGGAGTAGTAGTTTTGGATTTGATATTGCTTTTTGGTTTTTTACACTTAGTAAATTTTTCACTAAGTGTTGCCATCAATGCCAAAGGGGGAGTTGGAATTTGGCTCTCAAAGGTCAACTTTGGCTACTTTTGTTTTCATTGATGGCAACTAGAGTTTGTAGTTTGATCCACAGTATCAGTTGTGATTATACTGACAAAGAATCTAAGTCTATATTCTACCGGTAGAGAAAGAAAATAACATGAAATCCGGTTGGTATATTGATCCGACTACTTCACCGGATCACTATTTTGAAGTGTGGATCTCCAAGGAAGTTTTCCTAGCTTGTACAATATTCTACTGAAGAAGTTTCTTGGTGTTGCATTGATCATAGTTCAAGTTAAGAGGTTTGGTAGCATGTTTTATGATTCATTTTTCATTGTCGCCAACATGCTTGATGTGGTGGATCGCGGATGTATGTGGAACAATTATTTAGCTATTTCTTATGTTTAGAACCATGATGTGGGTCCCTTCTATAAGTCGAGCCGACTTATGAAGGTACACTTCGTTTCTAATTAAAGATTTAAGGCCGACATGGCCGATATAAGAAAAGAATATTATATTTTGTTGAAAGGCTGACATATATTGAATTTTTGGGTTAGCGGATATATAAAGAAGAACAAAATAATTTTAAGGTGTGATAGAAAGAGTGTGTGTGGGTGATGTGAAGAGAGATGTATATTTTTTCAAAAAAGAGTAGAGCAGTTGATTGATCGAATATCAATTGGACTACTGAAGGGTTTTCAACAAGAGAATAGAGCAAAGAAGAAAAAATTTGAGTAGAAGGTCCAAAGTTAGTTTGTGCACTTTAGTGGAATTGAATCCAAGAACTTGTAGATGCTATATTCTCAGTTCATTTTTTTTTGTAATCTATATTATAATTGTATGTCATTGAGCCTCTTTCTTTGAGTAGTGAGCTCTAGGAAGTGTGCCTGAATGCAAGTGCATTTCCCTCTTTTATTTTACTTTTAATAGAGTAAAATTAGTGGATTAATCTCCACCATGGTTTTCCCCCTAATAGGGTTTCCACGTAAAAATATCTGGTGTTATGGTTATCATTGATGTGACTGCATGTTCTCATCTGTTATGTGCTACTAATGTTATATAAAGTTCTATTATTACTGTTGATGGTTTTTAGATTTGTTTTGTAAATCAAAATTGTGGAACACTTATTCACCCCCCCTCTTAGTGTTCCTTGCATCCAATATGATTTAGTGTTTAAGGTATAAGGTTGAGGGTTGAGGGTGTAGGGTTTAATTATAGGGTTGAGGGTATAGGGTATAGGGTATAGGGTTTAGGGTTTACAGTTAAGGGGTTATGTTTAGGATATAGGTATTAGGGTTTATGATACTAGGTATAGGGTTTACTATATGGGTTTTTTGTATAAGTCATCAGGTTAAGGGTCTAGATTGTAGGGTTTAAGGTTTTAAGTATATGGTTGAGGGTTGAGGGACAATGTTGAAGGTTTAGGGTATAAGGTTGAGGGTATTTGGTAAAGGGATAACGGTGCATGGTGCAGGATTTGGAGTTTAAGGTATAGAGTTGAGGGTTGAGGGATTAGGGCTTAATTACAGGGTTGGTGGTACAATGTTCAAGGTTTAGGCTATAAGATTGAGGGTATAGGGTATATGGATGAGGTTTGAGGGTGTAGGGTTTATGGATTAAGGTATATGGTTGAGTGTTGAGGGTTGAGGGGTCAGGGCTTAAGTATAGGGTTGAGGGTTTAGGGATTAAGGTATATGGATTGGTAGGGTGGGAGGTAGAGAGAGGTAATGAGGGAGATAGGGAGTGGTAGGGTGGGAGGAATAGAGAGAAAGAAGGAGATAAATATTGGTATGGTAGGTGGGAGAGAGAGAGGGGGTGATTAGTAGGGTGGGAGAGAGAGAGAGAGAGGAGAGAGAGATTAGTAGGGTGGTAGAGAGAGAGAGAGAGAAGGAGATAGGGATTGGAAAAATGGGAGGGAGAGAGAGAATCATATATGGATTTGTAGGGTGGGAGGGAGAGAGAGAGAGAGGAGATAGGGATTGGTAGGGTATAGGGTACAAAGGGATGGGGGTTGAGGGTGTCGCTTGGTACAGGGTTTTAGGTATAGGGTTTAGGGTTGAGGGATAATGTTCAGGGATGAGGGTATAAGGTTAAGTGTATAGGGTATAGGGATTGAGGTTATAAGGCATAGGGTGAAGGGTTGAGAATGTATGGTTTAAGGTTTAAGTATAGTGTTGAAGGAAAATGTTTAAGGTTTATTGTATAAGGTTGAGGGCATAGTATATAGGGATGGGGGTTGACACTGTGGGATTTAGTGCTTAAGATATAAGGTTGAGGATTGAAGGTGTAGGGTTTAAGTATAGGGTTGAGGTTATAGGGTATAGGGTTGATGGTTTAGGTTTTACAATTGAGGGGTAATTTTTAGAGTTTCCTTTATAAGATTATGTGTTTAGGGTATATTTATTAAGGTTTATGATAATGGGTATAGGGCTGAGGGTTGAGGTTTAAGGGACACTGATGAAGGTTTAGGGTATAAGGTTGATGATATTTTGCATAGGAATAAGGGTTGAGGGTGTAGGGTTTGTGGTTTAAGGTATAGGGTTGATGGTTGAGGGATTAGGGCTTAAGTATAGGGTTGATGGTAAAATGGTCAAGTTTTAGGCTATAAGGTTGAGGATATAGGGTATATGGATGAGGGTTGAGGGTGTAGGATATAGGGATTAAGGTATATGGTTGAGTGTTGACGGTTGAGGGATTAGGGCTTAAGTATAGGGTTGAGGGACAATATTTAAGGTTTAGGGTATATGGTTGAGGGTATACGGTATAGGGACGAGGGTTGAGGTTGTATGATTATAGTTTGAGGTTTAAGAATGAGGGTTGAGGGATTAGAGCTTAAGTATTGGTTTGATCATATAGGGTGTATGGTTGCTCGAGATTGGGGGTATAAGGAATAGGGTGAAGGTTTGAGAGTGTATGGTTTAGGGCTGAAGTATAGTGTTGAGGGACAATGTTCAGGGTTTAGGTTGTAAGTTTGAGGGTATAGGGTATAGGGATGAGGGTTGAAGGTTTAGGGTTTAAGCTATAGGGTTGAGGGCTGAGGGATTAGGGCTTACTTGCATAAGGTTGAGGGTATAGGGTATACACTAGTAGAAAAACAACAATAAATGACAAAAAATACTAAAAACTATATATAAATGACTAAACTTAGTCATGTGACCAATAGTAGTTTATTTCCGATCATTTATAATGTGGCCAAATTTATTACTAAACCATTTTTATTTATTTATTTTGTTGTTTTGATTGATCAATTTGGTAGTATATTTATTCATTAATTTAGTCAGTGTTTTAGTCATATTTATTCATTGAGCTTGGTCATGTGACCATTAGTAGTTTATTGCTGATCATTTATAATATGACCAAGTTTATTACTAAACACTTTTAGTAATTTATTAGTTGTTTTGATTGATCAATTTGGTAGTATATTTTTAGTCATTGATTTAGTCATATATGGGTATGTGCAAGATCATCATGGAAAAAACAGGCCCTTAAGCAACAAAAATTTTAGAAAAATCAAAATTAGGCAACTTAAAGTAAATATTTGAATAAGTTATTTATATTATTTCAAAAATATGTATGAATAGAATCTATAGAAAATTGAATTTAGTTTCTAAGCTACTAGGTTTTTTTTTTTTTTAAATCTATTTGGTGAAAATTTGAAATTTCAATGCAATGGTACTTAAATTTTAGGGGAAAAATAAGTAGCTGTATGTCTAACCACCCTAACCACAATAAAATGATAATATTTTTTATAATATTTTAGATACAAGTAGAGGACTCATGCCCCGATGTGATGCATATTTTTTTGTAATTTTTTCCAAGTAAATAATTAATTATGATTTTTTTATTACAACTTTTTAAAAAATATAAAACTCATATGTCTGACCACCTTTTAACTTGGTCAAAACTTCATGAAATTCAATTTTTCTATTTTTAATCCTATAGTATGCAAAGCATAGAATGTGGCACATGTTTTGGATTCAAAACGTGATACCCTTTGAAAGCTATAGATGTTTTTCAATCACCTATCAATCAGACTTTAGTCATGATTTGAATAGAAAATGAATAATAATTACTTATTAAATTTAAAATAAAGCATAATTTATATTGGTGGAAATATGAGAATCTCCTTTAAAAACCCTTTTCATTTCATCAATTTTGGGTAAAAATAGTCGTCACCACATACCCATCATATTGCCACTTTTTGGCCCATTATGATCCTGTACATACCCATATTTTGTCATATTTATTCACTAATTTTTGTCAATTGGTAGTATATTTAATTTTTTTTGTTCACTAATTTCTGCCTAAAAGTGCTCGAAATGAGACAATGCTTTTGAGGTTTAAACATAAAACACAGAAAAACATTATCATTCATTTACACATAATGAAATAGCTATTAAGAAGGAAAATACTAAAATTTTATTGAGAAAAGGTGTTCATACAGCAAATACAATATTTAAATATGTGTCTTTGCTTTGAGAAATGTATTACAAAGTGTGTTTCTCAGTGCCGTGACTGAGAAAACTAAGTTACAATGCTTTAATTTTTGCTTATACAGCTCCAAAACATGAAAGAACTACTTGAAAAATGAATCCTATGGGTTCTATATCTCATCCCAAGCATGGGAGAGTATATAATGGTCCTAAGGGTCCTATATCTAAGGGCCATATAATCATTTTACCCAATGCATTATGTACATGTACATCCTGACTTCCTTCACTCACATGATGCTCTCAAAATTGTGTCAACAATCGAAGTTGATTCCTAGAATAAACAAAGAAAAAACAACAACTGTTAGCTTAATATAAACCTCATGGAAATTGAAAAATAGCTCTGGATATTTTATACATTACCTTTTTCTCAAATTCTTCAACAAGTGGTTCAACAAGAAGAAGAGAATGGACAAAAAGAATAAGACCTTTGATGAATTCCTTGGAACAAGCATCATCAAGTAGGTGACCAACAACTAAACGATCATTGCTTGGATTTACCTAATTAACAATCAAAAAAGAGTAAACAATTTAGTCCTTTAAATGCATGTGTGGAACCCACATAATAAAAATGATAAAGGTTGGTATTGTAACCAATATCTATTACATTATCCCTTTTCCAATAAATAAGAATATCCTTTAAGTTATATTAGTTCTCCATTGTTAAAAAGACAAGGTACCTACAATAAATTTCACCTAGCATGCATAAAATATTTTGGTACACGGCAATCTTTTAGACATTATTAGTAACATGAAAAATATGGTCTATTTATAGAACTATTTTTTAGAAATTAAAGATCTCTACAATGAGTGACCTATGACTTGAAGATCTTTGAAACTAAAGAGGCATATCATTAGCAAAGATAGAACAAAGACTTCATGTTGCAATACCATCAAGATACTCCACTCTTCTCCACATACCACTCCACTGTGTTATACAAATATTCATAATAGTGCCAGTAGAGACCAACAACTAATCATCTGAGTAGAAGGGATATAAGGACAAGAAACATATAGAAGCACTATCTAAAATCATGAAATGACACCGTGAATTTAGAAGGCCTACTATCACACCATCAAATAATTGTTTCCATTAGGAACATGAGGCATAATACACATGGATCTATATATTGTCTTTGTAATCACTTCCATTATAAACCAACCACAAACAAAGACACTTGTGTTTAAAACCAAGTAACCACTTTTAGAAGAAGATGAAGTAGATATGCCATTGTTCACTATGCATTAACAATATAACTTTCTCAAAAGACCATATCTATTCATCTTTTATCATATCAAAACATGACATGTCCCAACCTTGTATCTTTTTTAATCACACAATCACACCTCTTGCAACTTTCTAAAGCATAAATAACAATACTCACTTCCACTGAATATCTAAATGATCAAGATACAACTTTGTCATACTTATATATATAACTACCTTACCTTGCATCAACTTTTATCAACACCTTTGAAACTTACCTTGCATCAACAAACACAATTACCTTTGAAACCAATGATGTGCAACCAATGATCAAAGAAGGATGCAAATGCATGAACTATCACAAGCAACTGAATTTGATAGTTGATGAGCCTAGTTTTTGGTCTAGTTTAGGTAAAATATATAGTCTATTTTCTCATTGATGTCATGGATTTTGATGCTCAAGTGTTAGTATTGGCATAATGTTTCCCTCAAACCATTGAAATTTGACATTACCCTATCTCTACAGGCTTTAATGATATTTAGCATAATATGTGGGTCATCTATGTTGATTTTGCATGTGATTAATGAGTGTTTGTTAGAGTGGTTATTGATGTGTAGTTATTGTGTGTACTAACCTTGGACTACCGACTTGATACATCAAGTTATGGAGGACACTGCCAGCTAGGCATGCACCATAACATCCAGTTGAGAAGCCACTCCAGGTCAAAGGAAACTGATAGCAAAGATTCTTCATGCAATTGAATGTAACTGCCTTGCAATGGACCTTAATGATCAAGCATGCATGGTTGTTACTGTTGTGTTGAATCTATGCTTGACTCGCATGTCTGCCCAGATTCCATGCATGCGTAACCGCCACCGCTCCACTTTTCCCTGCTTTCCCTAAATGGAATCCTCCCAGTCATGGAGTTCACTGCCTTGTTAGTTGTAGTATAAATAATAATTTGATGCTCCTTCTTCAAGAGGTTGCACAATTCTACATTGTACTCTCATTTAAGTGATACATATACATCACTCTTTGTATGCACAATTTATAGTGAATGAAAATAAAGTTCTGAGTTTGAACATCTGAGTTGTTGTTAGTATACATGATACTTATCCAAGGGGACCCACTTGGTGAGTAATCCATTCTCTTAGTTTAGCAGTAGCTTAGTATTACCTGCCATTTGATGCTTAGCTTGAAATCTTGCATTGACTGTTCCTGCAGACAAAGAAGACAAAGTAGTTCCTATTTGTTGCTTAGATCTTTCATTCTCACTTTACATTTTAGTTCAACATAGTTGTTGGTTGATGCTTAGTATTCACTTTACTTCATTTTCAACAATTCACTTTTAGTATTGTGTTTCTTAGTTGTAGAACGAAATGACTACTTGAGCCCCTAGTACACATATAGTGCCAACCGATTTCAAGTTCACGTCCCTGGGTTGACAAGTTAAATGCACCTTCATAGTGGTTGAATGACTATTTAGGTTAGATGTCCAATCTCTGAATTGTGGTTGTAGAAGCCCAATTATGAAATCATTGTAGAAGGAAAACATTTTGGCATCATTGTTGGGGATGGTGTCAAACTAGGAATTTTTTGGAGTCATTGTTAGTTTTGTTGTAGTATTTTTGGAAGTTATTCTTAGCATAATCTCATATAGGAAGTAATGACCCTCCTGATTCTTTATCAATTTTTTTGTGTGAGTTGACTGATAGTGGGTGATACCACATACATAAAGGAAGGAGAAGGGATGCTTATGGCGGATTTCTTCCTAACAATCCTCATCCATTCCAATTAGTTGAGTACCAAAACTTATCGACAGAAGAAGCAGATCCGCAACCCTTTGTAGATGAATATCCTGATTTGACTAGTTCTGAAGTCTCCTCATAAGATCAAAATTAGCTTGAGAACCCCTTTGTCCTTGGACCACATCAAGCAGGAATGGGTGATGCAAATGGGAATAGAAAAAACCAATCAGCTTTTCCTTTTCCCATTGCCCATCAGAATGAAGTTGACAACATTAAGAACATCCTTGCCTCAACACTCCCCAAGTTCTATGGACTTGTGACAAAAGATCCTGATACCTTCTTATTTGAATTTAACATACTCAGTAGGAGATATGATTATACTATGGATGCCCATAGGCTCAAGTTATTTCCCACCACTTTGAAAGAGGCTACATTAAGATGGTTCATGAGCCTAGGAAGAGATACTGTGGAAAATTAGGAAGATATGAAGACAAAGTTCCTTGAGAAGTACAAGGAATAATATAGGGGTAGTGATACGAGAGGAGACATTTTCATAATGCAACAGAAGGAGGATGAAAACCTGGGAGACTACATTGCAATATTCTTGTTTTTCCTACAAAAATCTCCACACCATGCACTTAATGAGCACTCACAAAAAAAAATTCCTAAGAAGAATCAATGAAGGTTGTACTGATGCTTTGGATCTCATGGTAGGAGGAGATATCTCCCAAGCTTCTTGGGAAGATATCAAGAAGATATGCCAGAATTACTCTAGGGTAGCTTCATAAAAAGGGAGAGCTTATCAATCATCCATGGGTAAGTCAACTACTGGTGGAGTTTCAAGAATGGAGATCACTAATTTGCTGGCAGACTTCAAGCAAGATATTATTAACAATATAGCTACTCAGCTAGATACACTTCAGGCCAAAAAGAAGAAAGATGAGGTAGAAATGATTTTGACAAAATATTGTCCTCATTGCAGACAAAAGAAGAGGGACTGCAGATGTAAGATGGTCGCTAATCTGGAAAGTAAGCAAATTCCACCCGAGTTCAAGCCAATTCAGATTGAAGAAGACCAAGTCTACTATGTCGGACAAAGAAATCCCTAGGCTCCAAGACAAGGTATGCCACCAGATCCACTATCCAATGTTGGACCATATTTTAATTCTTATTCATTTGGTAACCAATGGCATCCCCCATATCCACCCAATTATGGAGGATATCCACCACAACCTTGGAGTATCCCTCCAAATGCTTGGCCTAGCCACCAAAGTCCTCCACCTAAGTGGCAGCAACCTCAAAGGAATTGGCAGCAATTTCAAGGGAACTGGCAACCACCTCCAGGAAATTGGTAGGAAAAAAACCAATGGAGAGGAGGGTAGCAATGGCCTACCTAGAATACCACCTACATGAAACCACCTTCTCAACCCCAACAACCTGCTATAATGCCTCGACCTGCTAACCCAAATCCTAATGCACCTAAAGCAAACCCAACTACCAGCTCATCCCACACCCAATGCTAATAGTAAACCACAGTAGCAGCCTATATATTTTGCTAATTCAAACCAATTTCCTACATATCCTATCAGTGTAAGTTATATCCATTTGCATTCAAGAACCAAGTTACCAACCCCTTCGAAGCCCATCATTACTGAGCTTCCAGTGGAAGAGGAGGAGGAGCCTCTTAATGATCCTATCTAGCCAAATGCAACTAAAGGCCCTAAACCAGTCCAAGAAAAATGGACCGAGAAAGAACCACCATTCCCTTATAGACTGGAAGTTACTAAGAAGGAAGAGAAGGAGTTTTCTACTTTTGACATCCTAGATCAACTAAAGCATATATGCGTTCAAATACCCCTATTTCAGGCTATAAAATATGTTCCAATCTACCAAAAAGCCATTAAGGAAGCTTGTCTTAAGAATCCAGGAAGGAAGAAGAAAGACCCAACTACAGTTCATGTGGTGGGCCAACTAGTTGATATCATGTTGGGAAAAGTGACTATTCCCAAGTATAATGACCTAGGTAGTCATGTGGTAGCAGTTGTCATAAACATGATTCAAGTGAAGAATGCTTTGATTGATTTAGGGGCAACAATCAATGTAATGACCAAAGACATTCTGCAACAACTAAATATTACAAGCATGAGATCTACTCCTACTGTCCTACAGCTTGCAGACAACTCTACTGTTAAGCCTGATGGTGTAGTGGAGGATCTTGTTGTAGAGTTAGACTCCTGGGAATATCTAGTTGCATATTTTATGATTATTTCTCCTAAAGCCACATTAGGCGGGTATCCTATTATCCTTGGAAGACCTTTTTTGGCAACCACAGATGCCTACATTGGATTTTGATTAGGTGACATGACCATTTTAGATGGGAGTACTAAATTTTTTTGTTCTTTATCCACCTGCTCAGCCATCTCATGATGAAGAAGATTTTGTATGGCCACAAGTTGGTGAAGAGGTTGAAGAAGTTAATTTTGTGGCGTAGCTTATGATGCTAGGTAGAAGCCCTTTCATGCAGCTCCAAGATGAGGATGAGGTATTGGATAACATCATTCAAAATTATTATGGAGCGGGAGACACATCATCTTCTACTTTAGTCAATATACTTTTGCCTCTTCTTCCTAAAACCATTGTTCCTACAGATAGAATTCTTGCAACAACAGGTGTGTTCCATTTATTACTTCCATGTGAACTAAAGGTACCATGTGTTAATGAAGCAGCCATGGTAGAATTAACTACACAAATATAGGTATCAGAAGGAATATATCTAAACATTAATAATAAACTGAGTGAAACACAACAACTGTTGTTGGAAAATTTATTAAGATCCCATTAGCATGCGATTATCATGACATGAAGGGACTGGATCCTAAAAATTGTACCCATAGAATTTATATCAAGAATTATTGCACTCAAGTAAGACATCCACAAAGGAGAATTAACCCTGCATTAAGAGAAATTGTGAAAGGAGAAATGCAGAAATTTCTAGATGTAGGATTTATCTATCCCATTTTATATAGTCAATGGGTGTCTCTATTGGTGATTGTACCCAAGAAAGGAAGGAAGTGGTGATTCTTTGTTGATTATAGAGAACTTAATGCTACCACCAAGAAAGATCACTTTCCTTTACAATTCATTGATCAAGTCTTACATACACTTGCAAGAAAGCAATACTTCTCTTTTCTAGATGGATTCAATAGCTACAACCAGATCCAAATTGTACTAGATGACTAGGAAAAGACCACATTCACCTATCCATGGGGGACCTATGCTTACTTGGTACTCCCATTCAGCTTGTGCAATGCACCCGCAACCTTACAAAGGGCATTTATTCGTATATTTTCAGACATTTCTCATGATTGCATGTAAATTTATATGGATGACTTTACCACTTATGGTGTTGACTTTGATCAACCATTGGAGAATCTCAAAAGGGTCCTACAAAGATGTGAGGATCAAAACTTGTCCTTAAATAGTGAAAAATGCTTTATGATGATGCAAGAGGGTGTAGTTCTTGGCCACTACATCTCCCACAAGGGAATTCAAGTAGATCCTGCTAAAATAGAGGTAATCACAAATCTTCCTACATTTGCAAAATAGAAAGATGTTATAAGTTTCTTGGATCATGCAAGATATTATAGGTGATTCATCAAATAATTGAGCAAGGTAGCAGCATCGTTGTATACCCTTCTCACTAAGGATGCCGAATTTTAGTGGATTGAAGCTTGTGACAAGAAATTTTGGCTTTAAAGACAGCTTTGACAAATGCTCCTATACTTAAGGGACCCAATTGGGAGCTTCCTTTCCACATTCACACTGATGCATCAGATTATTCCATAGGAGTATTCCTAGAACAAAAGGAGGGATTTTTCGAATATGCTATATACTTTGTTAGCAAAAAAATGAAGGGAGCTAAATTGAATTATACTGTGACAGAGAAGGAAATTTTGGTCGTAGTTTATGCACTGAATAAATTTAGACATTGCTTAATAGGCTATCAAATCTTTGTACACACTGATCATGCAACCATTAGATATCTCATGAATAAACCTTTGATCACAGGGAGGTTGGCAAGATGGTTATTATTAATGCAGGAGTTTGATATAACTATTGTAGATAAGCTAGCAAGAGCTAATGTTGTTGCAAATTTTCTTTCAAGGTTGACTACATTAGAAGACAAGCAGCCCATAGATGAATCTTTTCCTAATGAGCATCTATTCTCCTTCAATGTACAAATACCCTTGTATTCTGACATAGACAACTACTTGGCCATAGGTAGAGTTCCTTCTCATTTCTCCCCAAAAGAGAAAAGGGCACTCTTGAAAAATATTTTCATTTCTCTTGGATTGTTGGATGTTTGTTTTACACTGAACCTGACCATGTTATGAGAAGATGTCTGAGAGAATATGAGGCTTATGATATTTTTCATGCATGTCATAATGAGCCATGTGGAGGACACTTTGCAGCCAAAAGGATAGCAATGAAGATATTGAACATAGGGTACTAGTGGCTAACACTCCATAGAGATGCAAGAAGGTATACCAAAAAATGTGATAGATGATAGAGGATGGGCGGACCAACTAGATCTGATGAGATGCCATTGTGCCCTCAAATAGTGATCACTCATTTTCACAAATGGGGATTATATTTTGTGGGACCAATTGACCCTCCATCAAATGGTAAGTCTTATATATTGGTATGCACTGATTACGTAACAAAATGGGTAGAAGTCAAGGCTATGAAGCATGCAAAGGATAACAAAGTTGCAGATTTTCTTTATGAGGATATTTTCACAAGATATGGAATTCCAAGAGAAAGAGTGACTGATCAAGGGCCACAATTCACATCAACCCTTGTTGTAGCAATGGTGAATGAATATAATATCAGGCACATAAAGTCTACTCCTTATCACACCCAAACTAATGGCCAAGTTGAGGTGACAAATTGAGAAATTGAAGCTATTCTGACCAAAATGGTGGCTATTCATAAGAAAGATTGGGAAAACAAATTACTCAAAGCTATTTTGGCCTATAGGACAACATTGAAAACAACTACAGGCTTCACCCCATTTGAGTTGTTGTATGGAAAGACTGTCATAATGCTAATCAAATTTGAAGACAAAACTCTGTGGACTGCAGTGGATTTACGGATGGACATTTTTGAAGCACAAAGAGAAAGAATCATACAGCTAAATGCTTTGGATGAAATAAGGAGAGAAGCCTTGTAGCATACTAAATTAGTGCAAAACTAGAGGATCAGGTGGCATGAAAATTTTATCAAAGAAAAGAAGTTCAAACCAGGAGATTGGGCCTTGCTCTATGATTCCAGATACCAGGACAATGCAAGAAAATTGCAGACGAGATGCCTAGGACCCTATGAGATTGTTGAGGTCTTTCCCAGTGGAGTTGTCTAGCTTACCACCATTGACCTTGTTAGGTTTAAATTACTTTTCAATGGTCATTGTCTTAGGTTATATCATAATCCAGCTTCTAAAGAAGAATTCCTACAACAGTTCACCCAGCACTCAGAGCTTCCTGCAATCGAAGGAAATGGACCTATTGTCCCTCCTTTGGCCTAATTGAGGTACGTAATTTTCATAATAAAAATTTCACTTATTTGGAAGTCCATTTCTCTGTCATCCACCCATCCACCCATCTGTACCACCTTTCTCTCTCTTCCATCACTTCATTCCATCGCATTCCATTCCATCCCATCTTCGTTCATTGCTCAATCCATTTTCTAGCAAGGTGAGCGTTACTTATCCACCATCTTTGTAGTAAATCTTCCACACACTCAGCTATGTGTACATAAATTTCTATCTTTAATCATATTTTTAGTGTACACATTCATTTAATCATTGAATGTTAGCATAGGTATTCACATAAATTCCATTATTTCTTGACAATCACCACTCCCCATTACACATGTGTGGACACATGTCCAAATTTAAGTTGGGGGGAAAATGAAAAGGATGCAAATATTTTATTTCCCATGTGTCAAAACATATTAGGTTGTGTCAGAATTTGAAAATGAGTTGATTGCATGAGTGAGATGACAGTTACTACAACCGCCAATTCTTCCTATCACAACTTCCCTCTATCACTTCTTTTCTTTCTATTATTGCCCTATCCTAACCATGAGTTGCAAGAAAGAAGATAAAAAAAAAGAAATGAAATGAAGTCAATGTAGATACTGTAGGGAAGCACAAAAGTTGAAAGGAGTTGCAGAGCATTTGTTTGATTGCAGACAATGGGAGGTGGGTTAGTTCAAAATGAACCCACGGTGCATGATATCTTACTATAGGATGCACAATGCATGGCTGAATTTCAAAACTATGGATGGATATACTAATTTTTTAAACTAGATGGTTTTGATGAAGGCATTGCCCTTGAATTTTCCCAAACATTTTCAGAAGGAAAATCCATAGTAAAAGGGTTAGAAGTTGTAGCAACAAAGGAAATAATTGCAAAAGTTACAGGGTTACCTGCTAATGGTAAGAATTACCCTATTTCCAGAGACACCAGGACAACTAGGGTTGAATTCGTAGAGCCAAATGATCCCCCATTGACCATAGACAAGAAGGGCACAAAAAGAATGTTTCTGCCTGAGCTATGGAAGCAGATAGCTATGTATGTCATCAAATACATTACTTGTGAGGGTCGCCAGTCAAACTTGCATTATGTCCACTTCAAGCTTTTGAACCACATGAGGCACAAGAGGAGGATGAATGTACCCAATTTGTTATACAATCTTCTCTCAATCATGGCAGCTGAGACCCAGAAAGGTAGAGATAATTCCATTTCCCATCATTTCCTAAATTGCTAGTTGAAAAGTCTCTGCATGATGTTTCTGGAATGAATTGGGAAGATTTTATTAAGTTTGAACAAAATTATCACCAAGATGAATCTGTCGATGTTGAACATTTGCCACCTAGGGCCATAACTCGATCTCATAGGTTTGGCAGGAGGGTAAGCACGGTGGAAGCCATTCCTAGTGATTCAACCCTTGGTGTTGGCTCTGGCATGAATCCTCCTGCAGTTGAGGAAACTATTTAAATTAGTTCTTCTAGAACAGAGCACTTAGAAAAAGAAAGCTCTTCCTCAGACTCTGATGATGATGAAGTTCCACTTGAAACCCTCATGAAACTAGGGCTCGATAGAGGAAGGTAGAAACAAGAAAAGGAAAGGCTAAAATACAACATGTGTAAATAAAAGTACCAAGTCCAAAAAAAAGGAAAGATGATACTATTCCTCCCACAGCCAAAGGAAGATGTGAAGGACCTACCAGGAAATCAAGACCAGCCAAGCTTGTCCAAGAAATCCCTAAACCTGATGAGACCCTACATGAACACCCTAAAGCTCCAATGGAGCAGGTGTATGAAAAAGAAGAAGGATAAGGAATATTTAAGGGAGTAACAAACATAACACTAGCTGATCTTGCTAGCACTGTAGAGGAATTGGAAGAAAATTAGAACTTCCTATAGCATGAACAAAGGGTCTTGTAGTATGAATTCCTACAACAACAACCAAAACTAGAGCATAAGTTCCTATAGCCACAACAAGAGTAAGAGTCCCTACAACAAAGGTAAGAAGAAATAACATCTTTATAGCTAGAGATAACTAGAATGCCTGAGTCTATGCAAATAATGCCATATACCAAAAGACTAGTAGGCATTCATAATCCTCTTGATTTTTCTTTACATACAACAATTTTGAATCTTTGGAAAAAAATACAAAGAAGGGAGGAAGAATGGAAAAGGGAAAAATAGAAGATAAAGGAAGAAATTCAAAGGAAGGATGAAGAAATTGAGGAGAAAAATGCAGAAATTGCTACCTTGAAGCAAAGGGTAGATGATATGGAATTTTTGGCACCAAAGATTTTAGAATGTAGAGAACCCCTGAGGGTTTATGCTTTGCTCCTAAAAGAGAAGTATCTCTCTTTTAAGATGTCAACACTTGCCTTAGGTTTGAATCCTTCTATTTATACCCCTATGAAATTTTTCAATGCTTGCAGGATTGCCTCTCCTAAAATGAAGAATTTGTTATGTGAATTTTATTTGCATAATTATGTTGTCACAAAAGACCATGAATGGAACCCACTATTGTATGTTGGAGATACTCAATTGAGAGCATTCATTTCTTGGGTGCAAATTAAAATTAGTTGGGGACAGTAACACGGTGTTTATATGCAGCTGGAGTCTGATATCCCCTTGCATGTTAGAGCTAAATCAAGTAACCCAAGGGATATTTATAGAGAATGGCATAGAATGCTGCTTAGACCAGCCTATGGCAGCAAGATTATGCCTTGGATTGAGGCAGCTTACACCGAGTATGAGGTAAAAAAATGACAAAAGAGGAAACCATGAGGAGATGTTTATCCCAAAGATGGAATAGTTTGACCAATGAGCTGATGCAAGTTGAGCCTCATTCCATCCACAATTATGCTGCACCATTGAAAAGAATTGAGAGACATATTCAGATTGGAAGAACTTAGGGATGACATTGGCTTCCCCTAACTTTTCAGCCACCCATGCTCATGTGGCCTATTCCAAATTTCAGATTTTACCAAAGTGATATTGTTGGAGAAACTATTGGGATCCTGACTCACGTATTGTGGCCACTAATGTTAGAAAGCTCTCGGTTACAAATTTTAGAGCTTTGACCAAGCAAAAGAATAACTTTTCCCCTGCTGGAGGACCAACAAAACGTTAGGTTAGGGGGAGTGATGTGCCTAGTTTTTTATCTAGTTTGGGTAGAATCTATACTCTATTTGATCATTGATGTCATGGATTTTGATGCTTAAATGTTGGTATTGGCATAATGTTTCCCTCAAACCATTAACATTTGACATTACCCTATCTTTACATGATTTAATGATATTTGGCATAATATGTGGGTCATCTATGTTGATTTTGTATGTGATTAATGAGTGTTTCTTAGAGTGGTTATTGATGTGCAGTTATTTTGTGTACTAACCTTAGACTATAGACTTAATACATCAAGTTATGGAGGACACCGCCAGCTAGGCATGCACCATAACGTCCAGTTGAGGAGCCACTCCAGGTCAAAGGTAGCTGACAATAAAGATTCTTCATGCAACTGAATGTAACCTCCTTGAAGTGAACCTTAATGATTGAGCATGCATGGGTGTTACTGTTGTGTTGAATCTATGCTTGACTCGCATGTCTGCCCAGATTCCATGTATGTGTAACCATCACCGCTCCACTTTTTTGTGCTTTCCCTAAATGTCATCCTCCTAGTCATGGAGTTGACTGCCTTGTTAGCTTTAGTATAAATAATAATTTGATGCTCCTTCTTTAGGAGGTTACATGATTCTACATTGTACTCTCATTTTAGTGATACAGACACATCACTCTTTATATGCACAATTTATAGTGAATGAAAATAAAGTTCTAATATCGAACATCTGAGTTTTTGTTAGTAAAGAGGATACTTATCCAAGGGGTCCCACTTGGTGAGTAATTTGTTCTCTTAGTTTAGCAGTAGCTTAGTATTACCTGTCATTTGATGCTTAGTTTGAAATCTAGCATTGACTATTCCTGCAGCCACTAGAACATTTTGTGTCGGTTCCTATAGCCAAAGCAGATAGAGTAGTTCCTATTTTTTGCTTAGATCTTTCATTCTCACTTTGCATTTCAGTTTAGCATAGTTGTTGGTTGATGCTTAGTATTCACTTTACTTCCTTTTCAGCAGTTCACTTTCAGTATTGTGTTTCTTAGCTGTAGGACACAATGACTACTTGAGCCCCTAGTGCACATACAGTGCAGACCCATTTCAAGTTCATGTCCATGTGTTGAGAAGTTAAGTGCACCTTCATAGTGGTTGAATGACTATTCGTGTTAGATGTCCAATCTTTGAATTGTGGTTGTAGAAGCCCAGTTATGAAATCATTGTAGGAGGTAGACAATAGTAATTAATAAAGTTAAGTAGACAAAAATATAACATCCTACACTTAATTTTAAAACTTTCTTAATGATAAGAGTTTCATGAAGTCTTTCCACAACCAAAGAACAAAAGATGATAGAAATTCCTCTTTTAATCTCGCAAATTATTCAAAATTAATACCCTCAATTATATTAATAATGATTCAAAGACAATAAAAGTTTTGAGGATAGTGCATTATTTGTGTGGCTATCACAACATATGGATCTCACATAAATGGTCAACTTACACCATAAATAACACAAGCAAGTTTGATGGCAAGCCAACTTTAGATATCTGTCAAACACAAGTTTATTAATCAATTAAAAACTAGTCATATCCTCTTGTCAGATCCTTATACACTGATACATTTTGACTCAAAATCCGACAAAAGTTTGTCAGAATTTTGACAAAATTTTGTCAGAATTATTTCGTCGATTTTCTGACAAAGTTTGAAACATCAAAATTCTAACCCAGCATCGTAGGTTGGGTCAGAATTTTGATGTTTCAAAGTTCATCAGAAAATTGACGAAACAATTCTAACAAAATTTTGTCGAAATTCCAAAAAAAAATTGTTAGATTTTGAGTCAAATTTTATCAGTGTTACTATAGTTGATGGAGAGAAAAAAATTAGACTCCCATATATACTTCATAAGTGATAAAAATGGACACCATTTTTAACACATTCTATCTTGACAACCATAAGCTTCTCTTATGCAACTTTTATCCCATGTACATTCTACGCTTGATGAAACATCGAGGATTGGAATTCTTGATGAATGAAACTTTTCCTAGTACTAAACTCTACAAAAAAAAATTACTTAATAGAAGTTCAAAACAAGAAAATTGGTTAGCATTGTGACCACGTCAATCTGCAAATTAATAAGAAAAGGAAATTAAATAATAATCCATTATGCATTGTATTTGTTGTGAAACCAACACAAATATGACAAGTGCAAATAGAAGAGTGGCACATGCTACAAATCTAGAATTATTCTTGTATTGCATCACCTAAAATTTTATCTATAAAATAATTTTATGCCCCTACATCACCACCTCACCACAACAACCAAGCCAAAATAGCCAAACATGGTGTTGCATTGCAGTATCAAGGTGAAGGAATGTTAAACAGGCGTAGGACAACTGAGAGGGGCGGTGAATCAATTGTCACACAAATTCAAACTTAAAAATTTATCACTTATCAAATCTTCAACCACACTATTTTGTTATTAAATATGAGCATGAAACACAGATAACAGAAAGTAAATCAACACAATGAACACTAGATTTTTACGTGGAAAAACCAATAAGGGAAAAGCCACCATGAGGGTTATTTCACAGTATAAAGATTATAAACTGAAGACAAAGGCTCACTACAAAAAAGATGACTCATTGTCCAAGTACAAAGGCTCACTTCCTACAAAGGACTCATTGTCCAATAGGGAGGCTCACTACCTATAGATACAAATTAGAAAAAAAGATCCACCACATCAATTAAAGCACATTCATAGGATTACAAAAACCTTCAGTTCACTACCTTCAACACACTGAAAAAATTCTCTCATAAGTCACTCGCACACACTTTCTTCTCTTTTGTGGCACACTTTCATCACTTTGCATCACCTATCATACAATTTTTCACAACTCGCCCTGCTTTTATATTGTTCTCAACCTTAGAAACATTTACTAACGCCAACCACAATACATCGTTTCATAAATTCAAATTAAATTAGTAACTCTAAATTTCCACAGTGGAAAGGAATAAGAGTGGTCCAATAAAAACATAAAAATAATATTCTTGAATCTTCTACATGCTTCCTCAATTAAATTTTATTCTTTGAATGAAGTGTAAACACTAGGTCAACCAAACCTAATGAAATTTTTTTTTATCAATGATGGACATGCTTCCCAACAAGAAAATGACACAAGGATGATACAACACACTTCATTATGCACAAGAATACATCTCAAAATCTTCTAGATACATCCGCAACAAAAAAAACCATGCTTCAAACACTGAACTCCTTTCACCAGTCAATCCAGGCTATAAAGACACAAACATAAACACTGAAACATGATTTCCAAGTTACAAAACTCCAAAACCCTTCACCAGAGCATAGGAAGACCTTCACAATATATCTACTAGATCTACACAATCTAAAACAAAACAGTAGAGGACTGCATAGCAAAAATATTTCTCCCATTCCACAAAACACTAACACTGTCGATAGAACAGATATACTGGTGGACACAACTTCTATGTACCATCTCACTAGAAACTGAAACTTAGATTGTATCAGCATTAGATCACCATCAACACACCTTCAAATCAACATAGGAATAGGATCAACACAGGAGAAATGTGGAGCACATATCAAAGCACAATCTAAACACTTCCAACACTTTGGTTTCTTTTCTTCATTAGTTTTCTCAAAAGCACTTGGAAACTCATCAAACTAACATATATCTAACACCATAAAGGTATCTCCATGTACTTACAACATCTCACCAACATCTCAGCCATACATGTACAATCTACAACATACTGAATAGTGTTAACATCAATGACAACATTAATGACAACACCACTAGACAAGCTCATACTTGCAACAATCTCCCCCTTTGTCATTGATGGAAACACATAACCTTTTCTCCCCCTTTGAAATCAATGGAAAATAAAAAATGCTCTGATTACTCCCCCTTAGGAGTACACTCATATTGCAATAATGAAAAAAATTTCTTCTCCCCCGGCGGAGTAGACCCATCAATCAATCCAGGTAAATGAAGAATTTGTGAATTCACTGGACTGATGCACCTTCATGTGCACCTAGTTAGGAGGGCCAATGACCCCCAACGTCTCCCTAAGATGCTAAAAATCATCCTTCAAAAGAGCTTTAGTAAATATGCCCACAATTAGTTCCTTTGTAGTTACATACTCCAATCTGACCTCATTCTCCAACACTTTCTCTCTCCAAAAATGATGCTTGATAGATATGTGCTTCGTTCTTGAATGCATAAATGGATTCTTCAAAATGTTTATTGCACTTGTATTATCACAGAAAATAGGAATAGGCTCATCACATATCAGACCAATGTCTTTTGGAGTTTGCTTCATCCACAATACTTGTGTACAACAAAATGCGGCAACAATATATTTAGCCTCTGCAATGCATAAAGAAACCAAATCTTTCTTTTTACTCAGCCATGAAACTAGTCTTCTGCCAAGAAAGAAAGCACCACCACTGGTACTCTTTTGGTCATCTACATATCCAGTCCAATCAACATTTGTATAAGAACTCATGGTGAAATCATCACTCTTAGGATACCATAGTCCATAATCTAGTGTGCCTTTAAGATATCCAAATATTCTTTTTATAGCCATAAGATGTGCTTCTCTAGGATCTTCTTGGAATCTAGAAACTAAACACACTGCATGGATAATATCTAGTCTAGTAGCAGTGAGGCACAACAGTCCACCAATCATGGATCTATATTTGCTCATATTAGTCTTAGCGGATATATCATCCTTGCTCAGTTTACATCTAGTTACCATAAGAGTACAAACTGGTTTAGAATCCTGATTCACTTGTAGACCAAGAAATAAATTCAATTCACCAATCATAGACATCTCAAATTATTTCTGCATTTCTTCAGCAAAATTTTTACACATGCCTTCATTTCCTCCAAAAATGATATCTTCAAAATAAACTACTACAATCAACATCTTATTACCTTGCACTTTGAAGTAGATGTTGTTGTCAACAAAACCTTTGTTATTTCCTTGCTTTGTCACATATCTGTCCAATCTTGCATACCAAGCTCTAGGAGCTTGCTTCAATCCCTACAATGCTTTCTTCAATTTACAAACCATGTCTAGCTTGTCAAACAACTGCAACCCTTCAGGTTGCTCCATGTATACTTCTTCCTCCAACTCACCATTCAGAAAAGCTGACTTAAGATTCATTTGATATACTTTGAATTCCTTGTGTGTAGAAAATACTAAAAACATTCTGATAGTTTCCATTCAATCCACAAGGAAAATATATCCTCAAAATCTATGCCTTCAACTTGTGAATATCCTTTGCATACCAATCTATCCTTATTCCTTACTACTCCATTTTCATTTAGTTTGTTTTTGAATACCCATTTTGAACCAATCACATTCTTGTTCACAGGTCTAGGGACTAGTTCCCATGTCTAATTCTTCTCTATCTACTACAATTCCTCTTTCATAACTCTCATCCAACTTTAATCTTCACATACTTCTTTTACAGATTTAGGTTCTATTTTAGAGAGTAAATATAAATTTACCTTAGCTACAACTCTACTTCTTGTCTTTATACCTTCACTCTTGTCTCCAATTAACTAATCTTCCAAAAGATTCTTTTGTACATATTTAGGAGTCCTAGCAATAGGTTCTGGTTCATTCTCTTCTTCTTCTTCTACTTGTTCTTTTTATTCTTCTTCTTCCTTCTTATTTTCTTCAGGTATATATCTCCATATAGGATCATCAGGTTCAACTTCACTTATCTCAATAGGATTGCATATGTCTTCATCAACTTTCACATTAACACTTTCAATGATCTTCTTTAATCTTTACTTAAAGCATATGTATGCCTTGCTAGTGGTAGAGTATCCAATAAATATTCCTTCATCACATCTAGCATCAAAATTTCCAAATTTTCATCATCTCTTTTAATATAGCATATGCTTCAAAATATCTTAAAATATTTCACATTAGGAATCTTAGCAGTCTATAACTCAAAAGGTGTCTTTGTGTTGTTGCTTCTTATCTGAACTCTATTAAGAACATAAACAGTAGTATGTATCACTTCTCTCCAATATACATCTGGTACATTAGATTATTTCATCATAGTTCTAGTAGCTTCCTGTACTATCTTGGTTTTCCATTCAACTACTCCATTCTGCTATGGGGTTCTCAGAGCAGAATACTATCTTTTTATGATGTACTTCTCACATAATGTATTAAATTCAATAGAAGTGAATTCACCACCTGTATCATATCTCAAACACTTGATTTTCAAATTTACTTCATTTTACACTCTTGCTTTGAATACCTTAAACCTATCCAAGGCATGATTCTTTTCTTTGAGAAAAGAAACCCATGTCATCCGAGTGTAATCATCAATAAGCAACATGAAATATCTATCACCATTCAAGCTTCTAGTCTTAGTCAGACCACAAAGATCACTATGTACCAACTCTAGCATACTGGTAGTAGATTATTCTTTTCCTTTAAAGCTACATCTTGCATGCTTCCCCAGTTGCCAACTTTTGTAGATAGCATTAGCAGGTCTTGTGATTCTAGGCAGTCCTTGAACTATTTCCTTTTTACTGATCTTGACCAGGTTATCAAATTTCACATGTCCCATTCTCCAGTGCCATAACCAACTTTCACTGATTTGAGATACAAGATAATGGCCATCAACTCCCTTTAGCTGATAGATGTTTCCATGATTTCTTCTTCCAACAAAAATTATATCTCCATTTTTAGATCCTTTTCTAATTTCACAAGTATTGTTCTGAAACACAAGCTGAAAGCCATTGCAACACATCTGACCAACACTCAAAATATTATGCTTCAAACCCTTCACATAATATACATCATCAGTGCTATGCACTCCATCAAAACTAATTGAACCTTTACCACAGATCTTTGCTCCTTAATCATCACTGAACATGACTAAACCACCATCATATTTTTCAAGATTAGTGAACTTACTCTTATCTCCGGTCATGTGATTTGGACATCCATTATCAATTACCTAGTAGTCTTCATCCTATCTTGCATGAAATGCGGTAACCAAAGTACCTTCCATCCTATTCTTCTTAACTTCTAGAGGTTTCTTACTAACACATTTTCTAGAGTTAGTGGATATAGATTTATTTTCCAAAGCTAAGAATAAGCATTCACTATCATCAACCTCATTTTCAAATTCATCATTAGAAATACCAACCTATTCCTTAACATAGTACAATTTCTTATAATTATTATCCTTCCTATCCTTATCCTTATAATCCTTGTTCTTTTTATGTGCAGCCCTATTCAGACATCTTGAAGCATAATGACCAATATTACCACAACTAAAGCATTTAAAGGGAAACATAGCTTTATATGTTCTGGTACCTTTCTTCAACTTCCTGGTAAAGTTATCTTCCAACTCATCAACATAATCGCTATCTGATTCCTCCTCAATCTTCATTTCCTTAAATGTCATTTTTGTCTTTTCTTCTATCTTGTCATCTTTCCAAAACTTTCTTAATTCAAATGCTTGCAAGGTGTCAAACAAGTGTTCCAAGGTGTACTTCTTAGGGTCATACATTTCTTCAATCACCGAGATCTTATCGCTATAGAAATCCGGTAGGGTGATCAGGATCTTCTCTACTATGTCTTCATGTACTAGCTTTCCTCCTTGATTTCTAACCTCATTTGTAGTTTGTTCCACCCTATGAAAGAAACTTGTAAATTCTTCACCATCTTCCATTTTTAGGTTCACAAATCCACACTTTTTTGCCAGTCTCTTTGTCAATTTCACTTTTTCATTCCCTTCATACATTTCTTCCATCTTCTTCCAGAATTCATATGTAGTATCCAAAGAATTAACCTTGATTCACTCCTTTTTAGATAAACCACTACAAATCACATACTTCCCCCTCTCATTTTATTCATAAGAAAAGATCTCATTTGTAGTATTAACACCACTAGACAAAAGTGTATACTTATTCTCAATAGCCATTCAGCTCTTGAAACCAAGAGAGATAATATTTACTCTCATTTGTCCCTTCCAATCTTTGTAGTTAGTTCCATCAAACATAGGGATTGACAACTTGTGCACCATCAAATCTTCCTTAAGCGGTTAATCTCTACAAAAGGGAACCGCAAGCTTTGATACCAATTGTTAAATAGGTGCAGGACAACTGAGAGGGGGGTGAATCAGTTGTCACACAAATTCAAAATTAGAACTTTATTACTTACTAAATATTCAACCACACTATTTGCTTATTAAATATGAGCATGAAACACAAATAAAAGAAAGTAAATCAACACAATGAACATCAGATTTTTACATGGAAAACCCAATAAGGGAAAAACCATGGTGAGGGTTTACTCACAATATAAAGATTATAAATTGAATACAAAGGCTCACTACCCAAAAGAGGAATCACTATCCAAGTACAAAGGATCACTGCCTACAAAGGACTCACTATCCAATAGGGAGGATCACTACCTATAGATACAAAAGAGAACAAAAGATCCACCACAAAAAATTAAAGCACATTCATAGGATTATAGAAACCTTCAGTTCATTACCTTCAACACACCAAAAATCTTCTCTCACAACTCACTTGCAAACACTTTCTGCTCTTATGATTTGTGGCACACTTTCGTCACTTTGCATTACCTGTCATACAATTATTCACAACTCGGCTTTCTTTTATACCATTCTCAACCTTAGAAACATTTACCAAGGTCAACCACAATACATCATTTCATAAATTCAAATTAGGTCGGCAACTCTAAATTCCCATGGTGGAAAGGAATAAGAGTGGACCAGTAAAAACATAAAAATAATATTCTTGAATCTTCAGCATGCTTCCTCAATTAAATTTTATTCTTCGAATGAAGTGTAAACACTAGGTCGGCCAAACCTAATGAAAACACAAATTATCAATGATGCACATGCTTCCCAACAAGAATATGACACAAGGATGATGCAACACACTTCATTATGCATGAGAATACATCTCATAATCTTCTAGATACATCTACAGCAAAAACAACAGGCTTCAAACACTGAACTCCTTTCACCAGTCAATCTGGGCTATACAAACACACAAAAAAATTGAAACATGATTTTTGGATTACAAAACTCCAAACCTCTTCACCAGAGCATAGGAAAGACCTTCACAATAAATCTACCAGATCTGCACAATCTAAAACAAAATAGCAGAGGACTGCAAAGCAAAAAGATTTCTCCCAGCCCACAAAACACTGACACTACTAGTAGAACACATATACTAGTGGACACAACTTCTATGTACCATCTCACCAGAAATTGAAACTCAGACTGTATCATCATCAGTTTACCATCAGCATGCCTTCAGATCTATATAGGCATAGGATCAACATAGGAGAAATGTGGAGCACGTACTGGAGCACAATCTGAACACTTCCAACACTCTAGTTTCTTTTCTCCATTAATTTTCTCAAAAGTATTTGGAAACTCATAAAACCAACATATTTTCAACACCATAAAGGTAGCTCCATGTACTCACAACATCTCATCAGCATCTCAGCTACACATGTACAATCTACAACATACTAAATAGTGTTGACATCAATGACAACATTAATGACAATACCACTAGACAACCTCATACCTGCAACAAGGGATAGTCTCCTTGAACAAGGTTAGATTAATCAACATGAGCAGAACTTCCTTAAGACTATGTAGTTGTAAAAGATAAACTTGTGCTTTTTGGAACTATGAGGTGACCATGAGTTAAGGATAGGGTCTTGGGGTAAGGATTTATAGGTTGACTATCATGTTGAGTATGTGTCAATATTAGGGTACATATGAATAGAAGATGGTATCTTTGAAGAATGATAGCTTAGAAAAACCCTTTGTCGATGCATTGATATGGTTTTATGTGCAAGGAAATGGGGTTAGTTAAGACTCAGATGAAATGCAGTCATAGATATGAAGGGTGACTTGACTGTACTTTAGGTCCTAAGATGGTCTTGAGCATGATTATATCAAGGAAGGATCCATGAATAATCAATCAAACATGATTCATTGAGTTTGAAAGTAGAAATATCATTGCATCTTGGTGAAAATAGTGACCTTAATGGTCAATCACTGGCAACCATGATTTTAAAGAATGTTATTATGCTCATGGAGGTAGCATCCTAAAGAGAGGGCATACTAATACATTTTGTAGTGAAGTGAGGGTTGAGTTTTGGTAAGTGACATTCCTATGACAAGGACAACTTAATAGAAATGAGTTGCCAAGATGAAGACTTGATTATATAAGGGACAAATTTATTGTTATGAATTATTAATGGTATAAAGGAAGGGTTGTCTTTCAAATTTCCTAGTGGTAGTGTATGAGTAATGGTGGTTTTTTCCATTATTTTCATTGTGATTAGAGGAGGTAGAGAACTTGAAAAGTGTGGAGGTAGTTGACTCTAAACGGATAGTCATGGAGCCATAAATAAATAATAGGTTCAAGAGACAGTGAGTATCCTATCAAGCAATGATCACAATGAAGGGGGCATCAAATGAAAGGGGTTAAGAGGTAGAGTTTCAAAGATGCATTGGAAACTTCAAGTTAAGGTAAAAGTGAGGAGGAATGTTGGTGACTATTAAATGAAGTTCATACACAAAGATGAAAATGGTTTGTCGCAAGAGAAGTGATTACTGTTAATCTTTCATTGATTACAATTCCAGTTGTGCTCATGTTTTATGCCCTGGGTGTGGAATCATATTTTGAATTGATACAAATGATAGAAGTGCACTAAGTGATTCTAGGATGAGGCAATGAAGCATTGTTATTTGTAGATTTTGTGAGAAATAATAAGAAAATTTTCAAGGGGAATGATTGGCTAATTTGGAAGATGTTTTTCAGTGTTTAGCGACAAAGACATAATTTCATGCCAATGCAACATTTCTTAAAATAGAGAATGGAAACTCAAGTTTATTCTATAATCTACCTACTAGTAACCATATTCTATAATAGGCACAAATGCATGTTTACCCTTGAGGCATTTACTATTGACACCTCCAAGTACTCTCTCTGCTTCTTGTTCTTCATCTACATTTTTTTTCATCCAAAAAGGGAAGACTAGTTCTTGGACAAGGATTTGGTTTACCATGTTGTACCTATTGAGAATAGGAGAATATTTGAACTAAATGTGAGAAACATAATAATATTTGAGCTAAAATTAAGTGTAGAAGTTCATTTCTTTAATGAATATTGAAATGTTTATTGTCTAAAAGAAATAAAATGAAAATGGTTTTAAAAATATTGCCTTATCAAAGTGTATATTAAATTGATTTGATAGTAGTTTTTTCTTTACAGAAAGTCACTTAATGCAAATTAACATTTAACATCAATAGGGAGTATAGGGATTATTCTATAAGTTTGTCTTCAGTTTAAAAGCTTACCATATTTCCTATGTCCCATAAAAGGCCCTCCAAAGGGAAAAGACTGATGTTCTCAATTGACTTATTTAAGTGCTAAAAAATTGCTACAATTTCTTTACCAAGGAAGATTAGCTTAGGTAACCCTGGAAATCCCTCATTTCAAAGAAAATTAGAACTAAATTTTGTGCATGCTTTTTACAGGAGAAGTTTCAAAGATTGCATCCAATCAAGAAGTTGAAATTACAAAATGAAGGCTATCAACACTAACCAGACTAGAACAACATTATCAACAAAAATTTCCTAAAAACCAATCCCAAGAATGCCATAAGACTTAGACAACAAAAATTTCAACCATGGTTCATCTGTTCTCTCAATAAAGACCTGCACCATGAAAGAATTTATTTGTACATAAATTCCAAATTAAGTTGATGAGAAAAGATCTTTGATATCCAACTGGGAAGCCTTAACATCCAAAAATTACTAATCTAATATTTTACAACGAGTTTCTCAACAATGGCATCATCTTTACATAAGAAACCAGATATTGATCCACTGCCATATTGATCTCACAAGATTCTCTTTCACAAACAAAAAATGATATATATTAATTTTTTAGCAACTTCCTTAATATCACCATATAATCAAACTAAACTAAGTGAGTTTGAGGGTTTGAAGTAGAGTAAAATCTTCTTAGTATGTGCTTGACTTTGATGACTTGTATCTTGAATGAAAATAGCAAGCTAGTTGCACTGTAAAATCATTGTTACAAAAATAACCACAAAATCCTCTTTAATTAAAATAATCCTTCTAGATATTTCAATTAATTTCTAAGAGAGCTAATTTCACTATCCAAAAATCCATCAATCTATTTACTATATATAATTTCCTAGAATTCAAAATTTGAATGTAATGAAACTAACCATAATTACCAAAGATTTGACACTAAAATGTAGTACAAAATGATTTGTTTGACAGAATGCCTCAAAGAGATGTCATCTCATGGAATGAAATGACATGATTGTAGAATGTGCACAAAATGGATTTTGCAAGGAAGCTCTCAAAATATTTGAATTAATGAAGCACTCTAGAACACTGACATTGTAAGTTTTGCTTGTGTTCTAGATGCATGCAGTCATCTAGGTTTAGTGGATGAGGGTTGTACATACTTCACACGTTAGTAACCCTTATTGCATTACATATATAGTTAATCATTAGGTGTGCATGGTTGACCTTCATGCTCGTGTTGGCTATCTTGAGGACACCCTAAACATTATTACTAAGACTCCAATTAAACCTTTGGTGCATGTGGATCATATATGAATATAGGCTGAGTATTACAACAACACTTCTATTTTAGTTGGATCCTAAAAATTTTGCAACTTATGTTCTCTAAAACATCTGCATAGAAGCGGGTAAATGTAGTGAGGTTCAAATAGTGAGGAGATTGATGAAAGATAGAGGAATTAAAAAGATACCTGCATGTAGTTGGATTGAAGGGAATAAAGCAGTACATGCTCTTTTTGTGTAGGAGACATATCACATCCACAAACATGGGAGAGCTATACAAAATTATAGAAATTGGGTTGGAAACTAAAGGAAATAGGGTATTTCCAGATTCAAGACTTTTACTTAATGTTGTTGAATAGAAGAAAAAAGAATCATTTATCTAACACCATAGTGAAAAATTATCAATTGATTTGGTTTGTTAAACATGGCCCTTGGTACAAATATTAGATTGTTAAGAACCTTTGAGTATGTTTTGATTTTCACACTATATCTAAATTCATCTCCAAGATTGTTGTAAGAGAAATCGTTCTAAGAGATGTGAACCATTTCCATATTTTTTAACAAGGACATTGTTCTTGTGGAGAATATTGGTGACGCTAAATGAAACAATCTGAAAAATAGGCTTGCACTATAATAATGTGCACTACATTAGATATCCAGTAATAACGAAGGGACATCCATCAAAGAATAATAGTAGGGATATTTTTTTCATATGTTGTAGTTACAATTTCCCTACTAGACATACATGAAAATGTGGAAGCATAGACAAGCCAAGCGAATTGTTTTAGAAAATGCCTCAAAGAAATGTGATATAATGGAATTTCGTGATTAAAGGACATGTTCAAAATGGGTTTTTTTTCTAAAAATTCCATAGAAAATTTTAAGAAAATGCAACTAGTGGGTGTAAATACCAACTCCTCAAACTTTGAAAGAATCATTCCTTCATGTACATGTGAATTGGAGCTTTGGATGAGGGTATGAACTTCTCAAGAAAAAAATTGCAAAAGAGATAGGATTCAAGAATAGTTTATGTGATGACTAATCTATACGATGAAGAATCCCAAAACTCATTAATGAACTGGAAAATAACCTCATGAGAATAAAAAATAAAGAAGAAATGTAGGAAATTATCTTTCCTTTTGTGACAGATTTAAGGAACCTGAAATGCTAGCTCTCTTTCTAAGATTTTTCACCTAGAAAGAGAGAGATTTAGGTCCTAAAATGCTTATTCACATTCAAATTAGGATGTATGCAATGTGATGTGATGTAAATGAAGTAATCTAAATGAAATTAACTAATGAAAATGATCTAAAATGAATGTTAAAGTGCAATTTAGGCTATGCTTAAAAACAAACTATGATATGCAAACAACTATGAAAGATGAAGAAATTGAAAGAAATATGCAGAACAAAAGGTACATGGTCAAATTTGAGTGCACCTGGATGTTGTATGAGATTTCTAGAGTGTCTGGAATTTTGATGAGATTTTATGATTTTTCACAGTGGGACTCATTTTCCAAGGGTGGCGAATCAGTCCTCCTATTGTTGAAAAAGTGTCAAGAACTGATTTCTGACAGTCTGGAGTTGATTTCTTACAAAATGCAGATTTTCAGATTTCAAGTGGGACTCATTCACCAATGGTGGTGAATCAATCCTCCCCAAAATTTTTGGAAAATCAAGAGACCACACTACTACACCAGATCTAACAATGTTTGAATGTTAGGTTGTCAAGGTCAATTCTGCAGAAAATAGACATAAAACACTCAAAATGCTTGAAAAGATGATGTGTTGACTTGAAGAGCATAGTTCACTTGAATTCCACTTTTCAACACCTTTATACCTATTAAATATGCAAAAAAAAGCTACAAATAGACATGCACAAAGGGGAAAAATGTTGGAGGGTTAGTGAATAGGGGTTTGCCTTGGTCAAACCCAATAGAAATGAATGAAATGATAAATGAATAACATGCAATTATTACACTTACCAAATCCTTGAATATGCAAATCTGAAGTGATGTCAATGGCTGCTCCAAAGTGGTTGAATTGACGAAGTAGAATGCTTGAGTACTTGAATGTATGCTTGAATGAGAAGATTGCTTGAATTGTGTTAGGAGATGTAAAATGAGGTTAAAATCACATATTTATACAAATTTTGTGCCTTACTATCCATTCATACCTCATCACATAACGACATGAAGTGAATTTGAGTAAAATACTAAAAGAAATTTTGAAATCGAATTTGGAGCCAAGGGGGACTCCTTCGCCACCCTTGGAAAATGAGTCCCACCTAGGACCCAAAACCAAGTGTCGAGAAAAATGTTATGTTTAATGTTTTTTTTCTGGATGGGACCAAAAAATACACTTAATATAAGCATATGAGGGTATAAAGAGACAAAAGAAAGAATGAGAAGGGTGCAAATAGTGAAAATATGCCTAGAAAAGCATGAAATCTTGTTACAAGACTTTACAACACTTCAAAATAGGACTTGTTAATGAATGAAAAGGTGGTTTCTAGGTGAATTGCATTAAATAGAGTCTAGAAGAATGTAGAAATGTCTTACAACACTTCACAACACCTTCACAAGATGTCATTATTTGAATTTTAGCATCAAAATAGGTATGTTCAAGCCAATATACAACATAAAATTCAAGCAACATAGTTCCAACACTATGAAACAAAACCTAAAAGACCATGAAAATGACAAGGGACCATTTTTCGATGGCACACCTTTAACAAAGATATAGTATCGAGGCCTAAAGTCTTTCCTTCCCTCAACATAAAACATATGATAACAAGGAGCATTCTGATGTGCTTTCATTGTTTGAAGATAATATTAATGATTCTCAGCTAGAACAAAAGATAAAGAGATGAATGCTTGCATCGAAGAAATGGAAGGAGATAAAAGGTGGGGAGTTTGGCAATATAAAGGAACAAGGAAATGAAATATCACCATACCCACAATGCACAGGAGCACTCCAAGCTATTCACACATCACCGTAAAAGGGAAAGGAATAAACCCTAGAAATGGTGTGGTGGTCCAGTTGAAGCATAAGACAAAATTACATTGCATATCACAAACTGGTTGAGGATTATTTTGCAATTAAAGGAGATAAAAGAAAATGAAATGGCTAAATACCTATTGAGTTACTGTGATCTCAGTGTTTTCTTGATATGCAATGGGACCGTGATTATGATCAGAATTATCAAAAATAGTAGAAATAATGGCCTTTGTCACTTCAACCTGCACTTACTTGTACACTAGCTCCTACAAATTTGAAGCCTTGACCTGCTGTAAATTTGTAATATTATTCGATTTCCCATGGAACTTTCCCTCCTTTCTTGCAAGTTTCCCTCCTTTCTTGCAAAAAATAAAAATTTTAACTTTAGAGCTTGCTCAACTTCACATGGATTTGATTCAAAAAGGCCATTAAAGGATAAAAATGCCTTTTTATAATGTTTTACCATAAAATATCATTTATTTTCCAAATATTTTTTATATAATACAAAAAATTAATATATAAATATAATACAAAATATAATAGTAATACAAATTAAATTATGCATTTAATATAATTATATTTATTATTATATTTAATAGTATATATAGGTTATATTGTTATTATATATTGTATTCTATAATAAAACTTATTAAATATAAATATAAAGTTATTATAATTAGTAATTAATATATTCTTATATAGAAAAAATTAAATTAATATATAAAAAATATGATAGTTTAATTGATCTTTGGAGAGATTAGGAAAAAGAAAGAGAGATAGAGGGGAGACAATTCTATATAGAGAGGAATATATACTAACACTTGTACCTAAAGGAGGTTCAAGGATTTTGCACCGATAAAAAACTATATGTATGTTAATATGTAGAGAGTATGTGTTGAAGTGAGGGATCTCTAACATGCTTCCTCTCTGACCCCATCATGATGGACTATGGGAATAACACTATTGATTCTTGATTCCTTAAGTGATCTATTCAAATGGATTGAAATAATTGATATATGTATTATTGTACCATAACTCTTATTGAATCATTGGTAGAATTATATGTTATTTGACATGATTGCAGGACCAAATTATTTGTGTGACTAAATAAATGACCATTTATTTACTCGATGATCAAATTAGTCATTTATTGATGTGTTGCAAAAAATGACTAGAATTTAGTCATTTGTAGTTGTCGTGACTAAAAGTTTTAGTCATGTAGTCATTTATTTTCCAAATTCTACTAGTGATAGGGTTGAGGGTTTAAGGTTTGTAGTTGAGGGATAATGTTCAAGGTTGAGTGTCTAAGGTTAGGTGTATAGGGTGGCTCTAGGAAAATTCACCACCAGCAATTCACCGACAAAAAATTCACCGTCAACAATTCACCTCCATGAAAAATTCACTGACGGAAAATTCACCACCAAGTAAAATTCATTGCCAGCAATTCACCATGGCATAAAATTAACCACATTAATATTTTTTAATATATATTTCAAAAAATTTGATTTTATAAAAATTATTAATGTGGTGAATTTTTTCGTGGTGATGAATTTTACTTAGCGGTGAATTTTCCATTAGTCAATTTTCCGTGATGGTGAATTGTTGGCGATGAATTTTCCATTGATGAATTTCTGGTGATGAATTTGGCATATGTCGTATAGGGTATAGGGATTAGAGTTTAGGATATTGGGTATAGGTTTTAGGGTATGCATTGAGGGTATAAGGAATAGGGTTAAGGGTTGAGGGTTTTCTCTCCCTCCCTCTAACTCCACCTCTCTCTCCCTATCTCTATTTCTTTTTCTATATTTTATAATTGAAGTACCCATAAATATGCAAATGAACCATCTCCAACACTCATTAGTGGGGTTAGTTTACACACATGCAAATCTATGAATACCTCTATGGAATAACATGTCAATGCTCAAGAAATGCAGCAAATAACAAGGACTAAAAGACATTCAAAAACATGATGTATACCTATTCCATATTGGATTGGTGTCAATTGTGCAAGTGACCCTTTCCCAATCCTTGCTAAAACTCAAATGATGCAATGCCTTGAAGATAGAGTAAGATGGACAAAATCAGTTCTCAATTGAAGAGAGTGACTTTGAATAAGCTTTGTAGATGATTTGATGAAGAGTAAGCCTTATATTTATAGAATATTTTGATGAGACAAATAGCCAAATGGATGAATGTGCGACAAAGATTTAGCCAATGAGATGAAGCCACTTGTCACATTGTCAGTGGTTGAGGAATGTGCAAGTTTTGGTCAATGTGCCAAAGAGGGGGAGATTCAAATTTGAATTTGAGAGTTAAATGTTGAGTGGGGGACATGTAAGAGAGAATTTATTGCCATGTTGGAAGGGACAAGTCAACTTGCCTTCATATTCAAACTTGGAGAATATTCCCAAAAGATTCTTTGTTGAGGGAAAATGATGAATTTATAAATGAATTAAAATGCTTTATTGGTGCAAGTGGGAAAAGCTAGAGGATGTGATGGGTGGCTAGGTTAGTTTAATCAGGATTAGCTTAACTTAGATGATGATTAGGGGTTTTTGACTTATTTGATTTAAATACTTTGATTTATTTAAATCAAAAGGATGGAAAATGCATTTGGGATTTAATTAAATAAATTTTGGTTTATTTAATTAAAAGGGGGATGTAAGATAAAGGTTGATTAATTTGAAAGAGATGAATCTAGGAGATGATTTATGAAAGATGAAATGTTAGGATTTGATTGATTTATTTAAATGAGGTAATGATGCAGTGAATTTATTTAATTGAAGGATGAAATGTTAGATTTTATTAAATGAAGGTTATTTAATTAAACTAGTGGATTGAAATGTATGCATATTTTGCATGTCTACATTTTTCCCCTCTTTGAAGCAATGTACTTGCTGCGTTGGTTCAAAGAATAAACTTCCCGCGATCAAAATTCAAAAAAATTTGATTTTTTCGGATGCCTTAGTGGAAAGAAGTACACTAGTACATTTCCCCCTCGACAGATCGAGTGAAAAGATTCGATTTGAGGCTCAATCTCTCGATAAAGAGGTTTAAAATGGATGGTTATGGATGATTCAAATGAGATGGTTTTAAGATTCTTAGAATAACCAATCTATATTATCCTAAACAACTTAAATGACGATAGTGGAATGCATGTGAGATGGATGAGATGAATGATTTGATATGCTATGATTATGCAATGGATGTTTTATGCAAATATATGATTTATGAGATACTTAGACTAACAAATCTATATTATAATGATGAACATGCATGTGGGATGATATGTAGAATACTGATGGTTTGTGGATGTAGGATGGATGCACTGGTGATGATGATTAACTATTCCTAATGTGATGTTAGTGCAGAGAAGAAAAAATCAAGTGATGACAAGGGGATCTAACTAGCGAACTTTATGGGAGATGATGATGACAAATTGATGATGATAAATGGATAATTTTCTTATCAAGGATTGGGATTTTAAAAGGGTCACTAACATATGTTTGATAACATGCCTAAGCATGATGCATCAAGGTATAAAGGACTAGGATGGCATTGTACTTAGTGTGATGGAATTTGACTCGAAAAGAAAATAGGAGTATTCTTGTTCACACCAGACATATGGAAACCTTGCTAGGATGCACTTTAGAAGTTTCAAACACCTCGGACCAAAACACGGAAAGGTATAACCTATCAATGCAATAGTCAACAAGTTGCCCAAAACACCCTCCATACATATCTAACAAAACAAATATTCACCAAGGTTATTTTACAAGAACGTCCAACAAGCACAGCAGATAAAAGATAATGATCGTTGCCCCATTCCCATCTCTCTAAATCCATTTGTTTGGAAATCATCGAGAGGTTATTGGAATGAACGCAAAGAGATAAGTCAAAAAACCAAGATAAAGTAAACAAACAAACTGATGTTCTTCAATACTGCTAACCAAAAGGAAATGTGTTTTTAAAGATAAGAAATGAAACTATTGCCAAAAGATAATGCCCATTGTAGGAAGGATACATCCTAGGACATGTTAGTGGATGGCGGCACATCATTTTTTTATCCAAAGTGTTCTTTCTGATAAGTAATGCCCCTTGTAGGAAGGATACATCCTAGGACATGATGTTATCAGATGATTGATATGGGACTGATTGGATGATAGGTTATCGATACAAATAGTTGACCAACTTCTTTACGTACTAACTTAAACCTGAGACTTGACATTTTTGAGTTTTTACTTTTAACCTGCTAGACTTGTTTCCAATTGTTTTACCAAAGGTTGAGGATGATGATCGTTTATTATGAGCGATGTTATTATGAGTGCAAGTGAGATGAGATGGATGGATTTTTTCAAATATTTGGATGTTTTTGATGTTTTCCAACGTTTTGAGGTTGTTTTTTGTATTGTTTGAGATTTTCAAATGTTTTAATTTTTTTATTTTCCAATGTTTTGGAATTTTCTGAGATTTTGACCAAGTGACTAACCTAAGGACCTATCCTAGGGGTCTCGGGGGCTAATCAATAGATTAGCTTGCCTACGTTATACATGCAAAGACCACATAGTTTGACTGACGACTTGACCCATTTACAAATGACAATATACATGGTGAGATGTCAGTTTATTATGATAGATTCCTAAAGGAATGACCTAAGTGTCTCAGGGAATGATCAAAGATCAACCTTGCCTATGTTCAAGGCTCAAAGACCTGTAGTTTGACAAGATGACTTTGTTTTTGACTTTTTGACTGACTTTTGACCTATTTTAGGATTTTGATATATTTTGAATGTTTTTGGATTTTGTGCTTTTTCTGATGTTTTTGGATTTTCTGATGGTTTGATGTTTTTGGATTTTATAATTTTTAGGACTTTAATAATATACATAAATCTGATCTGATGAGAACATGCCCCCAACATGATGCAATAGACTACTCCGATAAAGGCAGGACAACCTAATCTTGAGGATGGGTTGAGTAGTACTAGGAGGGATCATGATACGGATACAAGACCAAGCTATGATGCAGATGAGGGTGGATGAGTGATGGATAGAGATCTGAATGCGATGGGTGATGGAAACATAATGGATGGATGATGTAAAACACGCTATAAAGATATTGGTGGATGGAAAGTGCTTATTTATAGAAGGCGCCTATTTGCCAGGTTTTCACCAAGGTACTTGCCCAAATTGCCACCGAAGTGCTTTTTACTAGAGGACGATTTTTTCTTTTTACTATTTTTGATCCTTTTTTTGATTTTTTTGGATTTTTTTCTTTTTTTCTTTTTTTATTGTCACCAAGATGCCGGTTTGCTAGGTTTTCCCTAAAGTAACCATTTTTTTAGGAATTTTTTTTTGGTTCTATACCTTGAAAGATTTAGGCATAAAACTTTTTGAGATGAGAACTATTCATGGGATCTTGCAGAGGTTCCCCTTTGGGTGTTGATAACTGATATGCCCCTAAATTATAACTTGTGATAACAAATGGTCCCAACCAATTGGGTTCAAATTTAACTTTGTTGCTTGGATTTGGGACATTCTTCTGATTCTCCTTTAATACTAGTTCTCCGACTTGGAAAGTCCTGCTTATGATTTTCTTATTATAGCTCCTTTTGAGTCTATTCTGATAGACCTACAAATGATTTAAAGAGTCTATACGCCACTCATCCAATAGCTCCATCTCATTTAGTCTTGATACTCGGTACTCTTCATTCATGATGAGGTTTTGCAGTGATATCCTGAGTGATGGGAGCTTGATCTCAATGGGGAGTACTGCCTCTAATTCGTAGACCAGGAAGAAAGGGGTAGCGCCGATGGGTGTGTGGATACTGGTTCGATAGGCCCAGAGGGTGGGATTAAGCTGCAAATTCTAGTCATGACCTGCATCATTGACTGTTTTCTTGAGGATTTTCAAAATGATTTTGTTTGTAGCTTCTGCTTGGCCATTTCCTTCAGGATAGTTTGGGGTGGAGAAGCGATGTTGGATTTTGAATTTTTTGCATAAGTCACGAACCTCTTGATTTTTGAATTGTGTCCCATTATCTGAGATAACAGCCTATGGAACACCATAGCGGCAAATGACATAATTCAGGATGATCTTTGAAATCTGATTCCCAGTTATATACATCATGGGTATGGCTTCCACCCACTTAGTAAAGTACTCCATTGCGGTTATGATGAATTTGTGGCCGTTAGATGAAGTGGGCGTGATTTTTCCAATCAGATCAAGTCCCCACTATGAAAAGGGCCATGGTGTGATGATAGGATGAAGTTCTTGAGCTGGAGCATGGATAAGGTCCCCATGCTGCTAACATTGTAGACACCTTTTGGCATAGTCATGTGCCTCTCTTTCCATTATGGGCCAATAATATCCCATCCTTAGCAGTTTCTTGGCTATGGTCATTCCACTCAAGTGTGAACCACATATACTATTATGTACTTTAGTTAGAGCGGTCAATGCCTCCTCAACATTTAAGCAGCGTAGTAGGGTTCCTTCTATGCTCCTATGATATAGGGTATCTCCTAGGATGACAAATCAGGATTCCTTTTTTTACAAAGGTTCATTTTAGGTTTGAGGGTAAGTCGGCGAGTATGACACCTATTTAAAGGTATGTATAAATTTCGTGGTGCCAAGGATCACTGGGACCAATGATTTCACACATGAATTCTAATTCTGGTACCTCAAATGTAGGCACGAGAAGCTGCTCTATCAAGAATTCATATTTTGGAACATTGTTGGGGATGTCTAGTAAGGATCCAATTGTTGCCATGGCATCTACTGCTCTATTGTTGGCTCTAGGAATCTACTCAAATGTAATTTCAATGAAGGATTCTTTAAGAGTTTCCACCAATTTCTCGTATGGAGTGAGCTTATCATCCTTGGTATGGTATTCATAATTCACTTGGTTTATTATCAATTGAGAGTCTCTATATACTTCGAGAGCTATAATGTTCCACTGCACTGCTATTCTGAGACCTATGGTTAAAGCCTCGTATTTTGCAATGTTATTGGTGCCAATTTATAGGACCTTGGTATGCAATCCCCTTATGGGGTGATAAAGAAGACATCGGCTCCTGATCCATGCTGTGTGTATGAGCCATCAAAGTAAAGTTTTCAGTGGTCAGCTATGTTGAGATTGAAAATAGATTCATTTGGAAACTTTGAGACAAGAGGATTCTCTAAATATATTGGTGCTTCTGCCTTTGATTGCTTTCCGCTCCACATATTCGATGTCATATTCTGATAGTATCATCACCCATTTTTCCATTCTTCTTGTGAGCATTTCTTTTGACAGTAAGTACTTGAGAGGGTAAATTTTGGCAATGAGTTTTATTTTATGTGCCAACATGTAATGTCTAAATTTTTGTGATGCAAACACTACTACGAGGCATGCTTTCTCGATGAATGAATAGTTTAGCTCATGCCCAACCATTGTTTTGCTAATGTAATAGATAGCCTTTTCTATTCCATTTTTGTCATACTAAGCTAGGAGAGCTCCAAGAGTTGTTGTTACTGATACATATAGAATCAATGGTTTTCTTGGGATTGGTGGCATTAAGACTAGTGGTGTAAGTAAATATTCTTTGATTTTATTGAATTCCTCTTCACACTTGGTATCCCATTTGTATGCTACTCCCTTGTGGAGTAGGTGAGAGTATGGGTTTTGTTTGTCTGCCAACTGTTCTATAAATCTTTGAATGGATTGAAGTCTACCTTGGAGACCTCTCAATTTATTTATTGTTTTTGGTGCTTCCATCTCAAGGACTTCTTTTACCTTTGCTGGATCTACCTCGATACCTCTCATTAACACTATATATCGCAGCAATTTTCCTGATTGTACACCAAAGACACACCTTTTTGGGTTTATTCTAACCTTGTACTCTTCCAGCTTGCCAAAAATGGCACTTAAGGTTGCTATGTGATCTTTTCTCTTTCTAAACTTGGGTAGAATGTCATCAACATAATCTTCGACCGTCTTATGAATCTTGTCATGGAATATCAATTTCATGGCCCTTTGGTATGTTGCTTCTACATTTTTTAAGCTGAATGACATCATATTCCAATAGTAAGTCCCCCATGGACAAGTGAAAGCTATTTTATGCTGGTCCTCTTTAGCTATCATGATCTAATTGTACCCTGACAATCCATCCATTAGTGACAACATCTCATGTCCGGCTATCATGTCTACTATCATGTTGATATTGGGAAGTGGGAAGTCATCTTTCAGACATGCTTTATTCAAGTCTCTGAAATCTGTGCAGATTCTGATGTTCCCATTGGGTTTTGAAATAGGTACCAAGTTTGACACCCATTCTGGATAATCTATCGGTCAAATGAATTCTGCATCTAATAGCTTTTTTAGCTCCATTTTGATTAATAAGGTGATCTAAGGGTGCATTTTTTGAAGATTTTGTTTAACATGCTTTGCTTCTGGATATACTATTAAGTGGTGAACCACGATCTCTAGATCAAGCCCTGGCATGTCAACATAACTCCATGCAAAGTTTATCTGTCTCTCTCTTAGGAAGGCTGCTAGGAGCTCTTTTTCCTCTGATAGTAATGACTCCGCATAGAATGTAATGTGCAGGGTTTCCTCTATTCCTAAATTGACCAGATTGTATCTTTCTGCTAGGACTACTAATTTTTCTTGATGAATAGCTCTAGAAGGAAGATTGAATCCCTTATCCTCGAGCGCCTCAGAGAGGTTTTCACCATTGGATGCATCCTTTCTTTTTAGTTTTTTCTGGTCAAAGAGTGCCACAGTTTGGTTTTCACTCAAGGACTTAGATATTATTCTTAATTTTTCACTTTTGTGAATGAGGGATTCCATCATTTCCCCATAATAGGCATGCGTATCTAGCTCAATTATGAACCCTGATTTGTGATCCCCACATGGAATGTTATCCCGCAATCCCATGAAATCCGAGAGTGCCTCATCATTTTTGAATGTATCAAGAACTTGTGGTTCTCGTTGGTCGTAGTCGATGAGTTAGGGATATACTAAGCGTATTTCATGATTTTGGTGGTCTAATTCAAAAGATAGGGTGCTAATCATGCAAAGAGTGGTATCCTCAAATAGCCTAGGTAAGTTGGTCATGGTATCCTCATCATCACTACTACTACATATGTCAGTTATATCAAATGTAAAGTTATCTATGACTCTACCTGTAGATATTGGTAAGCATAGTTTTGCTACGGTTGGCTGAGGAGGATTATTAACAGTTCTAACTGGAGTACTTCGGCCACATATGGTTATACTTGAAGGGTTACATCCAAGGCCAAGATTTGTTATTGCTCGTGTCTCTGAAATGATAGGTATTATAAGCCCATTGTCATTTCTCCCAAGTATCTGGTTTTTGTCGTAGCTCATTGCGAGCATCATTTGTAGACCCTTGCTTCTGTCATCAATTGGTAAATCAACTACTGGTATCTCATCTTGATATAGCATATGAGATGGATCTACCCCAATGAATTTTTGGCCAAGATCTCCCCAACTTGTAAAGTTGGGATAGTCTTCAGGAGACATTTGAGATGTGGAGGCTTCATTTATTTGCAGATGTCCCTGTGATCTAGGAGATTGTGGTAACTCTCCTACCACAAAAGCATTATTAGGGAGCTTGTAGTTTCCACAACCATTATCTTGGATGATGACCTTAATGTCAGATATGGTGGGAATGGCAGGAGTGGTGGGTGTCTATATCGTAGAAGTGGATGCGAGCGTGGCAGGATCGATGTATGGTGTAGATGGGCCCTCATCATTTTTTGGTACTTGGGAGATTTTATAGTACTTTCCTTCAAGGATTTTGCAATAGGAGAAGGGTTTGGGATCTCCATGGATGGTAACTTCTTCTCCCTCATGTGTGAATTTCACACATTGATGGAAATTTGACGCTACTGCCTTCATTGAATGAATCCATGGGAATCCTAGGAGGATGTTATACGGAAAGTCGAGGTCTAGGACCTAACAAGTGGTTTCCATGATGGAAGGATCTACTTGAATGGGGAGTTTGATTATGCCTTGGGACACTCTTTCTTGATCATAATATGCTCTTATTGTGATACCCTTTCCTTTGTCAATAGAATCCTCTGAGATTTTTAATTGTTTGATGAGGTTGAGAGAATAAATATTCAAGCCCACACCTCCATCCACCAAGACCCTTTTGAATTTTCTTTTCTGCATGATAACTTCTAAGTGGAGAGCATGGTTGTAAGATGGTTGAGTGGGGAAATCCTAGTCAGAGAATGTTTGGAGATTTGGCGTAATGATATTTCTAACCATAGCTTGGAATTGTTCTGCATCAAGATCTACAGGGACAGTGGATGAATCCAACGCTTCTTCAAGGATTTTCCTATGGGCAGATGAGATTTTTAGCAACTCCATGATGGAGATTTGCACGGGAATTCTTTTGAGCTGATCAAGGACGTTATATCCATTAGGGACAGATCTAGATGTAGGGACTCTGTTTGGTTGGGATGATCCTGCGATACTAACTTTTCTGCCTCTTGTGGTGACTCCACAATCGGCATGGGAGCCTTTGATGGTGATGACCGTGCATTATTCATCTAGGGAAGTGATGACAGTTTCATATATATGATTCACATTTGTGTGGGTGCCTTTCCCTTTATCAGTGTTATTATTATTCCCTTTATTGCCATGATTAGGCATTGGATTTGTGTATATCTTAAGGTCTTGATTTCTTGTTGGCTATTCCACGTTTATAACTTTTTGATTGATGAGATCTTGAATTATGTTCTTTAGCATCATAAAACTATTCGTGGTATTCCCTTTGATTTTATGGAATTCACAAAGTTGATTCTCATTGTACCAAGGAGGTTTCACATTCGATTCTTGGTAATTCTCATATGTGGGTGCTTTGATGAGTTTTTCATTTATCAGCTTCTTCATGATGACTTCTAGTGGTTCCCCCCAGAGCGGTGTAATTTCACTTGGGGTAACTCTTGTTCCTTTGGGGTGGTCCCCTTTGATCATTGAGATTGTTAATTATCGAATTGTTTGGTTGTTGTATTCCTTGATGATGGTTTTGGTGTTGGATTTGAATTTGTGGTGCAGGTGTATTTTGGCATGGGGTACTAATGACCACTTTGGCATCGACAACACCATCATTAGTAACATTTTTGTTCCTTTCCCATGTGCGAGATTTATCATTGTAATTGGAGGGTGGGTGGTTGTTTTTTTGTTCGGGGTATGAAGTTGATCCCGTGGGTTGAGTCATAAGGGCTCGTTCAATGCTGAGTTCATTGGAGATCAACTAGTCATATGTGGTGATCCCTTGTACCCTGAGATGAAATGCCAAGAGGCCGTGAAGGTTGGATATAATGGTGCAAAATTTTTGTTCCTTGGGCATGGTCCACTTGCTCTGATTAGCCTTGGATCACCATTGTTGTAGGAATGAAGCGAATGATTTACCCTTACCTTGTTTTAGAGCTGAGAGTTCTTCTAGACTAACATCCATTGCAATGTTGCATGCATAATCTTTAATGAATGCGTCTATAATTTCTTGGAATGTTTTGATGCCTATAGGTAGGTGAGAGAACCATTCTATATCATGGCCAACCAAAATCCTAGGGAATAGCCGCATCAAATAGGTATCGTCATATGTGACTTCCATGCAATGAACCTAGAATTCCCTGATGTGATCTTCAGGGTTTCCCGTCCCATGATATTTTTCAAAATTGGGGATCTAAAATCCCTTGGGGAATCATTTCATCACTAGGCTCCTGTCAAATGGATAGGGACACAAGTTGCTTGGTGTTTTTATGGTTCACCCTGATTGAAGATCGAGCACTTGTTGCAAGAGCAACCTGATTTGTGTTGTTACATCATTTTGTGGATCAGGGGGTGGGATGAATGTGTTTTGGGGTGTTTCAATTGTGGGTTGGATGGGTGGGTTGGTTGGTGTTTTTTTTTATGGTATTTGCACATTCTGTTGAGCTAGGTATGCTTGCACTTGCTGCTGTATAAACAACACTTGTTGTTGTTGTGCTAGGATTGCCTATTGTTGCGCTTGTTGTTGGGCTGCCAATTGGGCTGCATCTTGCTGCTCTTGATATTGTTTTATTGCTTGTTGATATGCCTGTAGTTGCACCGCTTATTTTTGTGCAAGAAGTTATGCTTGTGCTTGTGCTTGTTGTGCTTGATATTGGACATGCACTTGAGCTTGGGCTTGTGCTTTTGCTGCTTGTTGTTGCAATAAAATTTGGGCTTGAGCATCCTTTTGTGATTTTAATGCGGCTTGGGATGCTTGAACAGCTTGCGTAGCTTGAGTAACTTCTTGTTGTTGTTGTTGTTGCAATAAACCTTGGGCTTGTGCGGCTTGTTGTGCTTGTAATGCAGCTTGGGCTGCTTGGGAAGCTTGAGTGGCTTGCTGAGCAGCTAGTTGCATGGATTTTTTTCTACACTTGTAGGAATCCCCTTTGAAAAGTAGCTTGTTGAGCTGCTTGCAATTCCATGTTGTATTCGCTTGATATGCTGGAAGTTGGTGGTGGTAGGGGTGGTGGTGGATTTGGAATGGTGTTTGTGGTGGTGGTGAGCAGTGATGTCATGTTGGTTATTTGAGTGGTGGATGGTGTTGTTGATGTGGTTGGTCCTTGAAAGACCATGCTTTGAGATGTTAGGGGGGTGGTCGATGATGTTGTGATTGCTTGTGTAGTTTTCATTTGTTGTTGCGATATCAATGACAAGTTTTGAGAGTTTGGCATGATGTTTTGATTGGTGTTCGGGATGTTCATTTCATTAATATTTGGTAAAGGTGGAAGCCCCAAACCAAGTAAAGGTGTGGATAATAGTGGTAATGGTGGAAGAGGTGAAAATGTGAGGGGTGTGAGTTCTTGAGAAAATGTTGTGGTGTTGAAAATTCCCCCAAGTCCAAACATGTCACCCTCTTCTTGCAAATTTGTGAGGAGAGGATTTTGAGGTGTTGCAAGGAAGGATGATGATGATGGATCATTAGGATTATGGAAAGTGAGATGAACATACTTATGTAATGGATTTTGGGGTATGTTTTGTTCCAAAATGGTGTTTGCATCCAAGTCTTGATTATTAACAAGCGAGTGTGTTTGAATCACATTGAGAAATGCATTTCCCTTATTAACATTAGGTTGAGTTGGAGCAAAACATGTGATTTGTGGAAATTTTTGAGTGATGCTTTTGGATGGGGGTGTGGATGAGATGGGGAGTGTGGATGAAATTAGAGGCATAACCTCCAAATATGGTTCCACTATGGAGCTCACGTCGAAATTAGAAGGTAATTTGGACCCTTGTTTTCCTAGTTCAAGAATGTATAGTGAAGGGTTAAGTCTCATCATAATATTGACAATTTTATGGTTTTCTAGATTTTGAAGCATTTCAGTGATTTCCTCATGTGACATTTCAAAGGGGCTATTGGTAAGATCCTCCATTTTGACACCTTCCTCTTGATGGTCTTGCGAAGATGTATGAAGGTTAACTATGAGATTGTTAGACCCAATGGGATTCATGTCAGGAGCGGTTTGACTTAAGTCACTCGAAGGAGATGTTTCTTTGTTGGCTTCCATGTTCTTCTTGTGTTGCGATCTAGTTTTCACCATAAAATACTCAATCTTCAAGAATGCAGAAGATGAATTCTCTAATTCTTTGGATTGATCTAACTTTAGGTACAAAAGAGAAAAAATTAGGATATCTTGAGGATCAAAAGGTGATATGAGGATGATGAGAGAGATGGATGATGTGGATGTTTTGATATTTTGATAAATCTTGAGGGGGATGCTAGACCTTTGGGACTTTTGGATATGTTTCGGATTTTGATTTTTGATTTTCTTGGATTGCCCTTGATTGATTTATTTTGGTTTGCTTTGATTTGAAAAAATAGACCCTACGATGTTGGATGATTATCTAAGGGATAGATTTGTTCAAAGGATGATAATTTGAATATGTGTAGAGAGAAGGATGCATCTACCCACACCTATTCAAACAAGATGATAATTTAACCAAGCATATGAAGAAGGATGCATCTACATATACCTAGCTAAACAAGATGGTTTGATAAGTTTGACTAAGCATATGAAAAAGGATGCATCTACACATACCTAACCAAAGATGATTTGATAAAGATTTCAAGGATTTTGTCTCAAGGATTTGATGATTTTGATTTTTTCCAAAGAGCCTAGCATGAAGGATAATTTCAAGATTTCTCGAAAGGTGATGATGAGATGATTTTTGGTTTCATGTTTGAAGAATGGGTCAAAAGAGATTTTGATTTCTTTTGATCCTAAGATGAACCTAAAAGAGACACTTTGTTTACCTAAACCTCGGTATTGAAGAACATGCAATGCTTCTATAGACCTTTATAACCAAGAAGTGGTTCAATTTGAGCATACATTTCCACATTTTGAATCAAGGACTTTCATTTTGGAATTTGAATTCTTGAAAATCGTGAGGTTTCAACACATGTGAGAGTTCATTTTGTTTATCTTTGCTTAATGGCTTTATTTTACCACAAACACTTCTTTGATTAGGTTTCCAAACTAGATGTCCAATGTCTTAATTTCTTTGAATCCCACAAAATATGTTGTGGAAATTCAATGAATTCAAGGCAAGGGTTACCTATTGTTTAACTTTAGTAGACAAATTGAGATGTAATCCAAATGTTTAGAAACCTCTAAGGATAGAATCCTAAGGGCAAGAAATAACATATGGATTGGGTCAATTGTAGTTGTCTTCTAAAAGGTTTGAAATTTTGATGATGAAGTTTAAGTGTTTGTTGCCAAGATGTTTTCAAACAAGCAAAGCATTTTGTAACCAAGAATAAGTACAACCCTATGGATATGGAAGACAATATTTGTTGAGTCCCCACTTGGACAAGTCCAGTTATGCTTATCTTTAGTGAATGGTTAGATGCTTGACCCCACTAGCTCCCCTCCATGGCTCATTAATGTCATTCGAGGCAGCCAAGCATCAACACCCATGAAACTCCCATGGAATGCTTTCCATTTCTACTAAAACACCATAAAAGTGTGGGGCGACTTCAAAACGACCATTGTTGCACCAACAAATAGATGATGGATTTTGGCAATTCTAAAACATGGGTTTTAATTAGGACTTTCCATTTGTGGAGATTGACCCATACGGCAAGAGTCCCTTTTCAGATCCATCTCGTCAGAGCCAACCTCGTGATATTGGCGTTTATTCCAATACCCACATTTATATCCCAGTTGGAAATACTCTTGGCTTTAGAGTGTTACCAATTGATTCATTCCCTTGGGTGAGTACTTTTTCCCCAAGGCAAGCCCTCTAAGATAAACAAAAGCGAGTAAAGACAATATCCGTAACTCGATCAATCTTTGTTTGCAGCACAAAGAGAGATAATGTACACAATAATGCTCTACTCACACTCACATAATGTTTTGTTCAATTCTAAACCCAAAATTAAGTGTGGAGGTGATCACTTTATCTCAACCTAAGATCATAAAAAGGGCCTTTTGATTCTCAAGATCATTGTAAAGTACGAGAGAAGTGCATACGTCCTTTTCGATGATGTTATTTTAAGTAAGCAATCACAAAAGAAAAGTTGCACATGTTTGTTTTAAGTCCACAAAGCAATTGTGAGTTATTTTTAAAGCACCAAAGGACAAATGAGAGTTGTTTTTTTCATTTTTTAATTCCAAATGAAATCTAGTCAATTTTCCTAAAGTTCATTTTATCCCCTTTGCAATGATAATTGAAAGTTGTTGAAGTGTTCGTTTTAAAGCCCAAAACCAAAGATGAGTTATTCTAAAATAGAAAATTAAGGAGTAAGACGAAATCTCCAAGCATTAAAAAATGCTTTTGAATTTCAATCTTGATGTTTTGTTTATCCCCAAGTTCCTTCAAAGATCTCTTGCAAGCTCGAAATGCTCCTCACTTTTCCTTCCTTTGTACCTTCCTTGTTTTCCTATGAAAAGACAATCATGTGAGAATTAGAACATTAAATTCATTTTGATCATTAACTCCAAACAATGACATGATTTCAATTTGAAAGAACAAATGATTTGGATGATCATGATAATAAAAAAAGTATTTATAAGTGGACCATGCTTTGATATTGATTTTATTGAAAAAAAATATATCACATTTGCTAGACCCCTTCCTTCACACTTGATATTGACTAAAGTTATTAAGCCCATAAAAAAATCTTTCAAAAGCACCTTCCTAATCCCAAATGTTGACTATTTCAAAATAATCAAAATGATGTGATAAACTTTGAAAGCTCATAAATTTGATCAATCATAAGGAATGCATCTTTCAAAAATCACCCTCCCAATTTCAAATGTTGACTATAAAAATGATAACATTTATTATAGGATCGATAATTATAATGATATAATATGAGAGAATTATAAAAATGCACCCAATTAAATCATTTACTAAAACCATTCCTTAAAGCCATATATTGCTTAAAAGATCAAATGCTACTGCCATATAGAAAGAATTTTGAATCTTGTAAAGCAAATGCAACTGTCAAGTGTGAAGCTTTTAGAAAGAAAGGAAGATTGAGGAAAACACGTTTTGGTAGGTGCCAAGTCAAATTGTAAAACTTTTCTAGTGTATATTTGATGAGGTATTTAAAATAGGGCATTTAAAACAAGGCGGGGTCATCCATAAAACTCATAAGGACATGACACAAGTATACGACCTTTTTGGTAGGATGTCATGCATATATGTTTAAAAAATGTGGTAGCACAAACCAGACACGTTATAAAGTATATCTACCCCTACCTGGCATGCCAAAATAAAATGGTAATAAAGCATTCAATTAAGAACTAACCCTCCTAAAACTAGTAATACTCTTAGGTAGCAAAGTGATTCACTCTTGATACGCATGTCCTTTTAGCCCAATTCAATCTTTCCAAAAGATATTTGAAAATAAAGTACTACCTTGAAGTCTACTGCCCAGATAAAGAAGGTACAAGATTCTTAACTTCCAATGGAAATCAGACATTAATCATGTTAGAAGTAAATCTCGAGGCATTAATTTCTTCTACGAGAGGAGAAATTATCTTCTGTGAGCTATAGATAATAACACTTTTTGCATGGATCTTTTTACTACATATTTCATGAGATAAATGTGCATATTTTCTCTTTCTCTTTTTTTTTTAAACAGCAAAAGGTTACAAAAACCCGTGTGAGATAAATGTGTAGGCCTATGGTTAGGAAGTACATGTGCTAAAGTCTTTATCAGAGCCAACAACAAACTCGTCCAAATTATTATGCCTACCTTCTACATTCAAATTACATCAAAGTCACAAAGGTCGATGGAACTCTGAATAATAAAAAGAAAGAAAAAACATGTTCAGTATAGACAATAACATGTTGCCTTGTAGAGACAATTCCTATCTCCATATTCCAATTGTGAACACAATTGTTTCTACTATAAAGACATTCCACTACCCACACTTTACCAGTCAAGAGCCACAAATCCCTCTATTGTTGGTGTTGATAAAATGATGTCAAGATTGCTAAAACCATTGAGACCCGTGGGATTGATTGGATTTGTTGTGGATGTGTTTAGTCAAACTATATAAGACTATCAAGAATGTAGGATATTAGAACTAGGAGCATGAGTGCGACTGCTTGCTAGAGATCTACAGGAAAAAAGAGTCTTTAGCAGGGCACTAAGGACCTTATGTGCTATGCCAAGATGGATCGTATGAGATCTAACAAATCTATTGAAGGAGATCTAGCAGATCTATCAATGGCAGTGTACCAGCAACTAATCATTTTCAAAGACTTCCAAGCTAATTGAGGCAGAGGTCATCTTAAAACAGAGATCAGTACAAAGACATAGTGAGAACACGTCCCCAAGGCAGAGATCATAATACATCTTCAACCAGGCACTGCCCAAAGTACAAGTAAAAATAAATAAAACATACTCCCATCAAGTGTGCCATCACAGGTCAAATACTTTGGATTTAATAGTCAATTTAACTAACCATTAGATGTTAAATTTATCAATGCAAAGTCTACCTATTTTTTATCTATTTATCAAGAATCAAGGAACGTTGGAATCAAGGGAAAACCAATTGAAGTCATATTCAAAACCTGTAAACCAAATGTTAAAAATATCTGCAGAAAAAATGTTAAAAACTTGCAATGATCCCTCCTTCTAGCGCCATTATGAAGCACCCCTAAATCTGCAAATGAACCATCTCCAACACTCATTAGTGGGGTTAGTTTACACACATGCAAATCTATGAATACCTCTATGGAATAACATGTCAATGCTCAAGAAATGCAACAAATAACAAGGATTAAAAGACATTCATAAACATGACATATACCTATTCCATATTGGATTGGTGTCAATTGTGCAAATGACCCTTTCCCAATCCTTGCTAAAACTCAAATGATGCAATGCCTTGAAGATAGAGTAAGATGGATAAAATCAGTTCTCAATTGAAGAGAGTGACTTTGCATAAAATTTGTAGATGATTTGATGAAGAATAAGCCTTCTATTTATAGAATATTTTGATGAGACAAATAACCAAATGGATGAATGTGGGACAAAGATTTAGCTAATGAGATGAAGCCACTTGTCACATTGTGAGTGGCTGAGGAATGTGCAAGTTTTGGTTAATATTCCAAAGAGGGGGAGATTCAAATTTGAATTTGAGAGTTAAATGTTGAGTGGGGGACATGTAAGAGAGAAGTTATTTCCATGTTGGAAGGGAAAAATCAACTTTCCTTCATATTCAAAATTGGAGAATATTCCCGAAAGATGCTTTGTTGAGGCAAAATGATGAATTTATAAATGAATTAAAATGCTTTATTGGTGCAAGTGGGAAAAGCTAGAGGATGTGATGGGTGGTTAGATTAGTTTAATCAGGATTAGCTTAACTTAGATGATGATTAGGGTTTTTTAACTTATTTGATTTAAATACTTTGATTTATTTAAATCAAAAGGGATGGAAAATGCATTTGGGATTTAATTAAATAAATTTTGGTTTATTTAATTAAAAGGGGGATGTAAGATAAATGTTGTTTAATTTGAAAGAGACGAATCTAGGAGATGATTTATGAAAGATGAAATGTTAGGATTTGATTGATTTATTTAAATGAGGTAATGATGAAGTGAATTTATTTAATTGAAGGATGAAATGTTAGATTTTATTAAATAAAGGTTATTTAATTAAACTAGTGGATTGAAATGTATGCATATTTTGTGTGTCTACAATAATAATAATACAATATATATATATATATATAGTATATTTAAAATAATAATATGTAATATATATACAATATATCATGGGTGGTTGGGAGGGCGCCACTTCACCAGAGTGGGTGAAGTGGCAGACACATTGGAGAGGTCGGGACTCGAGTCTTTTCTCATCTCCTACTTCAAGGTAGGCTGGTTGAGTGGCACTTAGATGGCAAGGTGGTGGCATTTATAAAAGAGCAAGCACGTGTTTGGTAGGAAGAGTCTAGACATTATTTTTTTCATCATTACCCACCAGCGAAGTAAGCTTGTGATGTCCTTTCGAGGATGCTTTTCCAACCTTTCTGGTAATAATCACAGGGCACAACATTAGTAGCATTTAATTGGTAGTGTATTCATTTGATTTCTATCACTTTCACAAAGCCATGAGAAAGTCCATTCTGTTGGTCTCTGCAAAAGAATTGGAGATGGGTGGTATCCTGACTCGTGTGTAGCTCAAGGGCTCAAAGAGGTAGATTTCATTTGAGGGAAAGATAACTACCCTCCAGCTTCAATGTCTCATCTGCCACCCAGATTACTTGGTATTTATTGCCATAAAATGTGTAATGGGGAAGAATTTTATGGAGGAAGTAGAAGGATACAGGTTGGACTCCACTATTTCCTCTTGAGTTCTAGCTGGTTTGTTGGACGTCGGGGTGCCTAAAGCAAAAGACAGGGTGATCATGAGGAGTCTATTCTAGAAGGACATGTTGGTAGGTCTAGATAGGGCCTTAGCCATAACACATCTGGGGAAGGGCATTCCACACTCGAAATACCTTCACTTGCTTAATGATCCAAAGGAATTGGTAAACTACTATCCTTTTTTGCTAACGTGACAGGGTTCGATTTGCTATAGCATAGGAGATTGGTGAGCACTGGTGTGGAATTTTTGAGGAAGAAATTTTGTCTGGTCTAGGTAGTGGATTCGACTTGGAAGCGAGAACTCCAGGTATTTGTGCAACAAAATGTTTGGTGATTTGGGTTTGGGTTGGGTGTTGTTTCTAACAATTGCATCTTGGGGAAAGTTTTTTGTTGGGGATTATTTTTCCATAGCCTGTTGTTTCGGCCTTGTCCAAGTCCTAGTGTAATTATTATGGTCTGTAGTAGGTTAATGGTGCTATATGGGAGTCACCTATCACAAGGATTTTTGCTATTTTTTTGTAGGCATAATGCCAATGGCCGCCCAGGTTGGGCTTGAATAGTGTATCTTTTTTTCATATCAATAGAAAACTTCTTCTTACCTAACCAATATATATATATATACAATATATCATATAATACATGTAATAAAATATATAAGTTATACTATATAATATATAATAAAAAATTTAAGTTTGATACAATGGATATCTATTTTATTAAAAATAGATATCCATTTTGGACAAGATCACTTCTCCATATTTTGAAACAAGCCTGGAAGCTCAATTTGTTTTGGTGCATAATGAATATTTGTTTTATTACAATATATCCATTTTGTGCAAAACGGCTTCCCCTTAAACAAGCTTTCTCCCACTCTGTTATAAGGTTCACATAACGAATATCCATTATTTGTACATAATAGATATTCATTATTGAGAACATGGATGTGTAAAGATATATATATATATATATATATATGCATTAAAATCAGAAATTAAAAAGTTCAAACAACATAAAAACATAAATAAATAAATCAAATTTAAACCTCTAATTTACTGATCCCACTGCAAACCTCAAAAAAATATGATGTGATGTTGTTTTTTCTTTAGATGTGGATGCTAAATCTTGACAGCATAACAATATGATTGAAGATTGATTTGACTGATAATAAATTTTGACAGAGTTGATTTGCATAAGACGTGAGATCCTCAAATGATGAAGAAATGATCTTATTTATAGAATTTCTAAGGAAGAATCAAATAAGAGATGAGGATGAAGATGAAAACATGAGATAACTAAAAAATCAGTACAGTCAACTCAACTACAAAATAGAAATTTCCATTTTGAAGATTGAAGAGATAATTATGAATTAATTGATTTGATTAATAGATAATTATGCACATAAAGTTTCTATTTTGAAGATTGAGTTGACTGGTGGATGAAGATGAAGCTTACAAAATGAAGGAAAGTTAATGATTTAGGAAAGATTTAGATTCCAAAATTGAGATAGAGTTGACTGAAGAGAAAAAAAGATGGAAAGATTGAAGAAAGAAAGTAAGTGTAATAAATAAATAAAATTTATTTATTTGCACCCACATGGATAATTAATTAAATAAATAAACATATTTAGTTAATTATGAAGAATGTTAGAGACTAAATAATTAAAGATAATTATTTAAAAAGTGGTTAATTAATTAAACAATTAAAATTGTTTAATTAACATTAGAGAATAGTTTATAATAATTAAATAATTATAATTATTTAAATAAATGGATAAGAAGAAATATGAACTTAGAGGAATGAGGTTAATCTAATTAAATAATAAGATTATCCAACTAGGATAATTTTAGTGTCTACATAATATTATATTATATTATATAAATAATATAATAATATAATATTATGTAAATTAATATAATATTCTATATTAATATTTTGAATAATATATTTATATTTTATATAATTATAAATATGTATAATTTTATAATAAATACAATATTATTGTATTATATGAAAAAAATATGTGATATTTTTTATATCAATATAACATGCTTAAAATAACGGATATCTATTTTTGAAATAAAAAATGGATATCTATTTTGTAGACCAACTGCAACACATTGTGCAAACCCTTGAATGACATTAATTAGAATGAATATCTATCTTTTTGAACAAAAAACATTTGTTTTTCTTTATAAAATGGATATCCACTTTGTGAGAGTGGAAAAAATGGATAATAGTCAAATTTTCTTGTTCCAAGAGCCCCCACATTCTCTGTTCTATTGGGAATATCGTGATTTCTACGCATTACAAACAAGAATTCACTTTTCCAGCACTCCTTTTCATAAAAGGTTTATTCTTTCAATTATTTGGTACTTATTTGGGTTGGGATAATGGGAAGCAACAGTTATTGCAAAGCAAAGAGGAAGAGGAAGTGTCAAGGGAGGAAATTGAGGCAAGCAGAGAGAAAGATAGATAAATGAAGAGGTTGGAAAGAAGAGTATGTAAAACTCTCTTCAAGGAGAAGGCTCATCTTTACCTTTAAATGAAATTCAAAGTGACCATGATATTGAATTTGAAAATATTCAAGAAAAAAATCAAAATTTTGAACATGAAAATGAAATTCAAAATCTTAAGCATGAAAATGAAATTCAAAATGTTGAACATGAAAATGAAATTCAAAATGTTGAACACTTGGTTGAAAATATTGAAGAAATTAAAAATTTTGAACATGAAAATAAAATTCAAAATGATGAGCATAAAAATGAAATTGAAAATTTTGAACACTGAGTTGAAAATATTAATGTTGAACATGAAATAGGTGAAAATGAAATAACGAATATCAATGTATCTCCTAATTATGCAAGAAGAGAGGATATTTACAAAGAAGAAAATGAATTCCTAAATCCATCTATTTGTAATGAATCCAATGAAAATTCTCAACATTCAAGAACCCCTAAATGGTTACTTTAAATATATTAGAACATAATAGATAATCTTGATGGAAAAAAGTCATCATGAATGGTTTGTTTGTTGGCTACCAATATGTTCAATCAATACTTTTCCAATAAGAAATTAACTGAACAATGTCAATTTTTTGTTCAATTGCTAAAGTCTTACAAAATGAGACCATTATTAAATAAATTGAAGATTCATGTCACCAAAAAGTCAGAAAAAGTAGTATTATTATAAAAATCCTTTTAATGCTCTAACTTCTATTAGAAAGATTAGTAAGGAAAAAGATAAAAGAGATACTTGTAGAGTGATCACAACCTCACTAGTAAGCCATCATTTGAGAAAGACTTTTTTAATGACACAAATGTGTATTGATTTAAATCTAAATCATAAAACATTGTGTAGAGCACTCTCAAGAAGAGGAAGCCTCAATAGTCCTCTTCAAAATGATACATGGTATTTTAGTGGGAGGTTTCCACGTGTTGATAAGCTAACTAATAACATAAAGAAGGAAATTGAACAATTTTGGCACTCTCAATCTAGAGTATCACTGAATGTAAAAGATGTTTTAAAGTAAAGAATTGGTAATCGAGATCACACACCACATCCTAAACATTTCGCAGAATGTAGACGAACAATTTTGTGAAGAATATCGAAATTGGAAAATCTCACAAATGGTTTTTGAGTCTTGTAAACCATATTATTGTGTACTTTTTAATTTTCATAATACATGTTGTAAATACCACATTGAGTTTTCAATGTATCATTAATTATTATTATATATTCATTCTACTATGCATACTAATGAAATGTTGCAGGAGTGTCATGCAATGCAACTTCCCAAGTCATCCAAGGACTTGCTAGATTCATTTTTATATTTTACAGGTGATGGTTAATTTTTTTACAGAAATGATTTTTTACATGAAACATGTTTTCAATGTGGTGGTTTATGGAATTTTTTAACATGTTTTCATGAGGGTAGCATACATGATTTTGCTAACAAGATTGTTGAGAAAAAAAGGTTTGAGATAGTCAAATATAGTTTGAAGAGTGGAGGTGAAGGTTTTAGATGTGAGTTGGTTACAAGAGAGGTAAGTATTTTTTATTTTATTTCTGATTTTAAGAAAAATATTTTCCACAGGTATGCAAGGCATAGCCTCAAGTCCCAATGGTTACATCGGTAATTCAAGATGTGTAAGAAATCTTTCCTGATTTGAATTATTATATCCATGGTTGGTTTTGCTGAAAATTACACATTGCAACAACAAAATGAGGTACAACAACAATATTATACTTCTATTCAAATTTATATTTTTTTCCACATAACATATAAGCATTCCCTTGATAGTACAAAAGAGGATAGGAAGATAATCAGGGAGTACCATTTTTACATGAGTGATGATAGATCTCATTCATCTAAGCTTGTGTAACATTATTTAAAAAAAAAAATTGAGTTCTTGTAGGAAAAAGGTATTGCAATGCATCAGCATCTTATTTGGTCAGATAACTGCACAAGGAAATTCAAGGATACTCATATATTTTATTGGTTGAGCAGGATGTAACACCCCGTCACGCAAACCCCAAAGGACAACTAACTACACAACAATTTTTTTTTTAAACATAAAGTAAAAGTACTATGTTTTCAATTACAACTAACATAATTACAAATGCATACTAAACTCCTAAGTCCCTTGGGGTACACGAAGAGACATTACGTTAACTACCCATTAACAAACTTAACTAGTCCATCATTCATTTCCACGAATATGAGTTCTCCTATAAAAGTGATAAATGCTAAGCATTAAAATAAGAATGAACCACATATGCTAAACAAGATTACATAACCAATAAAACTTGGGAATAATGAGAACTAATTTACTCAACATATCAACATCAAATATAAATAATTACATCTGTGAATAATGTTTTGAATTACAAAGTGTGTTATAACAATACATCATGTTACAAACTAAATACCAATAACCATTTATCCAAGTTACAAGATACATTATCCCAACACATGGGTGAGTTACAATACAATTACAAGATATGAATAAAGTACAAATGTATACATTTAAAGGTACATAAATCTAGAACAAACTGTCACCACAATCTTTGCACTTAAGGTACGACTGCTGAATGGGAAACCCAACGGGGTGCAAAGCACATTCCACCCAACCACCCCTGTGCTAGGAGTAGTTAAGAAAGGATTCCTGACCAAGACGTCATAAGCAACACATAAGACTCAACTCCAAACATGGTAAGAGAAATCACACACATAAGAACATAACAACAAAAGTCTATTAACAAAACGTGACAACAAATGAATCCAAGTCAAGACAATGAACCACTTCCAAAACATAACAAGAAATCTCCAACTCATCAATAGACCACTTCCAGAGGATTCTAGTTAAAACAACTAAGGGGATCACTAGAGGAGAGTGTCGTTCCATGGCCTTCATGGATTATCCTAACATCCTATCACAAGGTGTTGCCTCCATCTATGGTTATCTTGACTGCCTATCTCAAGGCGCCACCCCATAGGGTGACTCATGCGGAATTGTGCATTACTCATGGAAACAAGATCATGATTATGCCAACCATGGCCTTCTCGGCCACCTTTAGTCTTTGGAAGCCCTAACAGGTGAGCGAGGAATCAATATTTATCTTTTATTATTTAACTACCCATCCCCTAATTTATTAGTTAGGTTTTCACTTTTTACACTAACTCTAATGTGGGTTATCCTGACAGCCCCTTTGTGCGCCAACGCCCACATAAAGCCACTCTCTCTAGAATTCCCTAACATACCACAAAATATAAGCGATTGAACTCTCAAGTTCTCAAAACACAAGGTAGCAATTCGTGAGGCAAAACCATCTCGCTATAATCTTATGACTCAATTACTCAACAAAATGACACAAATCAATGTATACATACGGTTACACCCACAAAGAAAGTGTAATTAAATACCCAAAATAAATATACCAAACTCCCTAACCTCTGGAAGTTTAACGAAAACCCTATCTCCTATAATAAATTTAACCAAATAAACGAACACTCATGTGGTTAACTCAACTCAAAAATCTCGATAACGAAATCCATAAAATAAACCAACTGTTTACTTAAAATCAATGAATTGATTAATAACATATATTCATAAGTCAAACAATCATCATCGCACACAAGAATTTACTTTACAAGATCAAATCATTAATTTTTTCAATTAATTTCACTAATTAAAGACATATAAATAAATTTAATAAATCATTCCCTTCTAATTTTCAACTAACAATAAAATATAAATACGTTTTAAATAACCATCAAAACTATAATTCTCCTCAATTAAATCCTATATATTTATATATATACCATTCTATATATATATATATAAACTATATATAAATATATATATATTAAATAATTTTAAAAACTTTAAATTTTTGAATTTTAAAATAAATACCAAAATAAGTATATAATAAAAAATTATTTTGTTTTATTTTCAAACAAGAAAACAAGGGCCCCACTTGGGCTACGTACCTCCCCATAGGGAGGATGCAGTTCCCCAAGGGACTGCGTACAACAGTCCAAAGGACTGCTGACGCAACAGTCCCTTGACTGTTGTGCACAGTTCTTTGAGGACTGCGTAGGGGTGTGTGGGTACGATAGTACCGTCCCCTCAACCTCCCAACATTTAATATTTATATATATATTTTTTTAAAATTTTCTTTTATTTTGATTTTGATTTTATTTTAATTAAAATTATTGTATATATATATATTCTGATGAATTCTGAGGTACGGAATTTCGTCAGTCATATATATATATATATATATATATATATATATATATATATATATATATATATATATTTAATACTTTTATTTATTTAATTTTTAATTTAATTCATTAATTCCGTATGGACGGAATATAGAGCAATTTTAATTTTACTTTCAGAGAGACAAGATAAAGGAGAAATTAAAACATTATATCCATTCACAGATAATAAAACAATATACACAGAAGCTCTTCTAGGTTTTTTTTCCATTTTTTCCTTGCACAAATATTTTATAAATTCCTCTGTTCAATAGCAGAGTTTTGACTTTAAAATCTACAGAAGTTCTTTGTTTCTACTGTTTCCTCAGAGCTTCTAACACAGGAATTTTATTTAACCGGGTTCTCAAATTTGTTGTGTACTTTTTCTATAGGGGAAATAGTCTATAGAAGAAACAATATTTTAACGGCAATTTTTCTGCAACCGGGAACAATAGCCTCTACAAAAAAGAAAATTCTAATTTCTACAGAAATACATGCAAGCCTCTTGCAAAACAGACAATCTTTCAAAACAGGAAAGAATTTAAAGCAAAATAAAAACAAAAGAAAAGAACATGTTTCCTGTAGGCTATAGAAGTAAGAGTTGTACCAAACTTTGCCATGGAAGCCTCCAGTTATAAAGCTCTTTCCAAAAAAATTCACCTCCAACCAAAATTAAATTCCAAAGAAAATCCCTGCAGCCTTTTTCCAAATTCTTTTCCCAATATTCAACAGAACAAAACCCAAAATTTCATCACACAGCCAAAATTTTCCCCCCGTGAACCACTTCTGTTACCCATGCCTCTTTTCTTTCCGGGAATAATTTCCCAACCAAAACTCATTAATTTCCCCACTACTTCCCATACAAATCCAATAAAAGAAAAATTTAATAATTTTAAAAATCAATTTTATTCATTTATTTATATTTTATTTTATTTATTTATATTTTTCTTTTTTTAACATTATAGCTTAATAGACTATTTAATTAACTCAAAAATGAAAAAGCAATAAGACATTTTAAAATATCAACAAAGTAAAATTTATTTTATTTAAACTATTCCTTAAATAGAAAATATAACTCAATTAGCTAAACTACAATTAACTTAAAACTCCATCAATTAAATATATAATTGATCACACATACCCAAAATCAGTTAAATCACACTTAATTAAAAATTAATTAAATCTCAAACTAAAAGGTTAATCAACATGAACACATTTACAAACAAGAACGAATAGTAACAAAGACAACAATGGACTCATAGAAGACAAACTTGGGACGGGAACACTTTCCTAACCACTCCTTTTTTTTCAACATCAATTCCGTTGAGTTTATTTTAATGCTCGCCCTGTCCTACCAAAGCAGGTGGAATCGAGACTCAGTACCTGCAATCCTTGCATACAAACAAGGTCGTGTACATATCTATATATATATAATTAAAGAATTACATTGTGAGAAGGAATTGCAGTGTAGTAGTGCACTCGTAAACGAGTGATGCTACACTGTCCTCTCACCAAAACTATACTAACAATTATAATATCCATGATGAAATAACATTTCTAACTAATTGATCGCATTGTTAATTAAATTACGAAATCACTGCATCAAACCATATTACTGAATCAAATTAAACATCACACACCAATGTAATCTTAATGTCATAAATTGAAGTAACACAATCCTCAATCAATCTAACTATGCATCCACACACCAAAACGGTGAACTAATCACCTCCACAAACCAGTATCACGCTAACACATAAGAGTAACAAGTAGTAGTAAAAGTATCAACAACATGGGGGTATTACACGGGATGCATGTAGAGAAGGGTGTACCACATATTTAGAGATTTTTGAAGCTATGCATGGAAAATGTGAGCATGATGGTGCACATGCATGTGTGAAGAGGGATATGGTAAAAGGAAAAACTAAAGATCAGAGGTGGTGCAACATTCAGTGATGCATGTTCTATTATTGATTGGTGTAATTATGCATTATCACAAGGAGTGACACTTGATTCACAAGCGTGCAAGTTATTTTGGTTGGTTGATGAGGGAATAGTGGGAGATAAATTGGAATGTCAAACAATCAGTGAATCTTCAAAGATGCATTCATTTCAAATCTCAAATGCAAGTGAATGGCCATATGGACACAATAGTTGGCTTGTTTTTGTCAGAATTTCATTCAAAGTGATTGGGATCAATGCAAGTCAAGTGACTAGGTAGATACATGGATTCCACAACATCTAACCCCTTTATCTACAACACAATCCTCTTTAGAAGTTGAAATTAAAATTTCACTTGACTATGACCACCTTTCAAATCTTGTACAACCAAGACATGTCTATGCAATTGTTGCACCACAAAGGAATGAAGAGGTATCAGACTATTGGTTGGCACAATGTGTACAAGGAAATAAGAAGCTAACACAATAGATGATACATGATGATGGGTTCATGTATCCTATAGATTCAATTGTTGTTTTCAGAACTTGGTTGTAAATGTATATGAATAGAAAGAATGGCATACCTTCATTTGAAGACTATGAGAAATACAAAACCATTCTCATGTATTCACACCTTGTTATAGAAAAAAATGTTAAGTTATTGAGACATTATGCCAAACCAAGAACAAAGGAACTATGGACAATTAGTAGTTTTGATCATGAAGCCCTACTTGATAATTTGAAGGTAAGAGATGACACTTCAGGCACACTTGAGTAGTGAATTGTTTGTAGATCATGTAGATCAATATATTTTGAAGGTACATATTTGTTAAATTATGTTCCACCATACATTTGATTTTGATACTACTATGTTTTTGTGATGGTGCATCTTTACTACAAATTCTCATTTTGTTTCTCATTGCTTTGTCCTTGGGGTAAATTCTGGTTGATTTCCATCTCAACAAATATACATTGAAAGAAGTATTATTTGTTCAAGATATACACAATCTCCATGGATTACAAATTATTGATATTGAAACAAATATTAGGTTGGTAGTGGCTGAAAAAGTAGATCCAACTTGTTCTTTTGAAGAGTAGGTACATCTTTACTACAAAATTATTATTTTGTTTCTCTTTTCTTTATCCTTGGGGTAAATTTTGGTTGATTTCCATCTCATTAGATATACATTGAAAGAAGTCTTGTATATTCAAGATATACATGATCTCTATGGATTAGAAATTACTGATATTGAAACAAATCTTAGGCAAGTAGTGGCCAAAAAGGTAGATCCAACTTATTCATTTGAAGAAAGGTGCATCTTTAGTACAAAATTCTCATTTTGTTTCTCTTTTCTTTATCCTTGGGGTAAATTTTGTTTGATTTCCATCCCATAAAATATACATTGAAAGAAGTCTTAACTATTCAAGATATACTTTCCCTAGTATTTACTTGCCTACCTCGATGTGTCCACATTGCCTACCTCAAATTAGTACACTCTAGAGTCATAGGGGTACTTGGGAAACAAAATGATTTATTTTTTAGTGTTGTACTACCGACCTTCACATGTTAGTATAGTTGGTTTCTCTCCATTATGCACAAAAAAAACACTTTTTTCCTTTTTTACATTGCTTTCCACTAATAATTTTTTCAAGAATCCATTTGACACTGGAAAACACAAACGGTGTTGAGTTGACCCAAAATGAGAGAGGTTGGTTTCAAGGTATTTAGTATCCACGTGTAGGTCTAGACAATGCATTTCTATGTTCCACGAGCTCTCAGAATGACTTCGCCAAAGTTTGACAATTTTTCGATTTTAGGGCTCTTAAGAGACTACCTGATAGGGAGGAGGTTAGAGGAATCACTCACTAATTCCTGATCTGGGTCTTGCTTGCAAGACCTCCTTGGTGTCTTACTTCACCACCTTAACCTGTAGGACCTTCTTCTTGGTTAGGTTCCCCTGGTTCTCCTTGTCAACCCCACTACCATCACAAATTCTTTCTACCAAGTCAAATCTTGGTGCAAACTTACAACTCTCTCCTTAGCCCTTAATCCACACTAAAGACTACAATACCTCCAAAGCTTGAATTTTGATTTGCAAGGATGTGGAGGTGTTTCTATTCATTGAAACCCATCCAATTTTGGTTCTTGAGGGTCCTCCTAGCTCCATGTCTTGGTTGTTTTCACCAAACCCCATTTAGGCTTTAAAAGGCTACTAGCCCTAGGAGCCCCCATTAGGTCTCCCTCTCTGAGAAAACTGGTTATTGCTCAAAATTTTCCAAAGAACATCTCATTATTTATTTGAGGTTCTTTCTTCAAATGATCACCTCTCAAAGATTTTTGAGGTCTTGGTTCTTTATCTGCCGTACAAAGCCTCAACTTGAAAATGGGCTTAAACTAGGGTTTTTAGGCCATTTTCTGGTTGCTTTCAAACTATCAAGTCTTTCACCGACCAAATGAGTTAGTGGAGTTTCCTCCTGATCACTAGACCTTGGCAAGACTCCCACCTACCTTCTCAAAAAGGAAATTTTCTAAGAACTTGTCACCCCTGCAAGTTATGTGCTCTACACTTCTTGTCTTCCCTAGCCGGACTCTTCCTGGCTCACCTAGGGCAAGATTTTTCCAATAGCTCCTATGCTCACACAAACCCTAAATCCTACCATATTTATACACATGGAGTCTAGTCACTATTCCCAAAGGTCCGTACAATTTGTACGGTGGGAAAGTGAACTAAATCTCCATTTTCACAAATTTGTCTGGTTCAAACTGGCAACAGGGTGAAAGCAAACTATTTACAGACAATTATTGAAATCAAATCAAGAAGACTAATAGATGGTACCCAAAGATTGAGAGATCACTAAACTACATCCTACACAAAACACAGTAACAATTTCAATCCATGAAAGCTCTACTTTGAAGTAAAAATCAGAAATAACACACAAAAACACTATTTTTCTTTCAATTCACAAAATTTCACCACAATACCAATGCTTCCAACCTTGCTCTCAGGTCGAGGCACACCTTATATAGGGTTCCTCAATAAGTTATGCTCCCTTAGTCAGACATGTAAGTTATCATGTGGCAAAGTTGCAAAAATGTACCTTTTTTGCATCTTTTGCCAATTTTCTAGTAAACTAAGTAAAATGAGTTTTTTCTCCAAACTCATCCTCCCTTTCCACTCCTTAACCTATTGATCACTACTGAGTAAGAAATATTCTTAAACCTCTAATTCTATCTAAATGGACAACATGACCTTCAAAGTAACACATCAAAACAAAAATTCATTCTAGACTTCCTAAATGCCTAGTGTTACCTAGGTGCTCCTACACCATTCTCCCCCTCTCTGCACAAACACTAAGGAATGTGAGGAGAGATAAGTGACACATCAATGCCCTGCTTCTTAAACTAAGCTTCATCCACCCATGTAGCCTCAGACTCTAGCTTGTCCTTCCACTTGATGAGGTGCTCCATGTACACTTTATGCCTTGTAGATTTCTTCACCCTTGACTCCAAGATCCTTTTTTCCTGAAGCTTGTCTTGAGTAGGTAAGGCTATGTTGCTTACATCCTTGAAGATTTCGCTACTGTTCTCATCCATGTAAGTGACTTTTCCCTTATATTTGATCAGATCAGCTATATTGAACACCAGAGAGATGCCTAAATCTATAGGTAATTCCACCTTGTAGGAATTCTTCCCATATTTGGCTATTACCTTACGTGGTCCCACTCTTTTCATCTACAATTTGGTTGATATCCCCTTCTGCAACCTAGATTTGTTGAGGTGGACCATAACATAGTCTCCTACTACAAATTGTAGATCCTTTCTAGATAAATCCACCTTCTCTTTCAACTTTTGAGTAGCCTCAGTGACTATATTCTTCACCTACTCCTGAATCTCCTTCATGGTCTGAGAGAAATCCTCTGCATGTCCACTCCTATGCTCCATAGCTCCTAGATCTCTAAGCTCACACACACCTCTTGGGTGCATCCCATACACTATTTCAAAAGGATTCTTCCCTGTGGTCTGATTCACATTGTCATTGTATGCATACTCAGCCTGTGATATGACCAAGTCACATGTATGTCCATACTCTTTGGTTAGGAATCTTAGAAGGTTACCTAACAACCTATTAACCTCCTCTATTTTCCCATCGGTCTGAGGATGGTAAGCTGATCCAAAAGACAGGTTGGTACCTAATATGCTCCGTAGAGTGTTCCAAAAATGACTCATGAGCTTCACATCCCTGTCTGATACAATGCTCAAAGGCAATCCATGGATCCTTACAATTTCCTTGAAGAAAAGATGAGCAATGTAGCTAGCATCATGTGTGGTCTTGCAAGGGATAAAGTGACTCATCTTGCTGAATCTATCCACCACCACATAGACACTATCATACCCTATCTTAGTCTTAGGGAGTCCTACAACAAAATCCATGCTAACACACTCCCATGGTCTATTGGGAATGGGTAGAGGTTGATACAAACCTGCATTACTAGCTCCCCCTTTTGCTTTCATACAAACTACACACTACTCCACATACCTCCTGACATCCCTTGGCAACTTGGGCCAATAGTAGAACCTTTGCACTAGTTCCATTGTCTTGTTGATGCCAAAATGTCCACTAAGACTACCATTATGCTTCTCCTGGATAAGATTCTCTCTCATAGAACCTTTTGGTACACACAACTGATTTCCCTAGAATAACAATCCACCTTGCAATGTATACTCTGAGAACTAACTATGAAAATGATTCTCAAAATCAGTACATACCTTATATGCCTCCGACAAGTCTTCATCTTCACCATAGAGATCCTTGAAACTGTCTATGCCAATGCTCTTTATCTGTATCTCCTGTACTGTCAACAATCTTCTACTTAGTGCATCTACCACCTTATTCAACTATCCCTTCTTGTGCTTGATGGTGAAAGTGAAAGCTTGAAGATACTCCATCCACTTCAAATGTCTATTGCTCAATTTCTCTTGAGTGTTGATGTAGCTAAGTGCTTGATTGTTAGTAAACACTAAAAACTCTCTAGGTAGGAGATAATGCCTCCACTTCCTAAGTGACTGTACTAAAGCATATAGTTCTAGGTCATAAGTAGAATACTTTTGTTTAGCTTCATTGAGTTTTTCACTAAAGAAAGCTATAGGCCTGGCTTCTTGACTTAGCACTCCTCCTACTGCAATTCCACTAGCATCACATTCTACAATAAACAAATTGTCAAAACTAGGTAATAAAAGAATAGGTTGAGTTGTCACTTCCTATTTTAGTTTCTCAAAACCTTTCTCAGCTTCTTGGGTCCATTTAAACTTAGTCTTTAAGCCACCTTTGATTGTATCTAGGACTAGTGCACATATGCCACTAAAGTTTCTTATAAACTTCCTATAAAACTGAGCCAATCCATGAAAACTTCTTACCTCTGTCCCTATGGTTGGTGTAGGCCAGTTCAGGATAGCTTCCACCTTGCTTGGATCCATCTTCAATGATCCTTGGGATACTACAAACCCCAAATACACAAGCTCCTGTTTGAAGAACTCACATTTCTCTAGATTGATGGCTAACTTCTCTTCTTACAATCCTTTAAGAACCATCTCCACATGCTTTTGGTGTTCTTCTACTGTCTTACTAAAAATGAGTATATCATCAAGGTATACTACCACAAATATCCTTGTAAAGTCTTTGAGCACTTCATTCATGAGCCTCATGAATGTGCTAGGGGCATTAGAGAGGCCAAATGGCATAACTCTCCACTCATACAACCCATCATTTGTCTTAAAGGTTGTCTTCCACTCAACTCCATCCTTGATTCTGATCTGGTGGTATCCACTTTTGAGATCCAACTTGGTAAAATACTGAGCTCCTCCAAGACAATCCATTAAATCCTCAATCCTAGGAATACAGAACCTATATCTGATTGTAATTCTATTGATAGCTCTAGAATCAGTGCATAACCTCCACTTACCACCTTTCTTGGTTGCTAATACCACTGGTACAGCACATGGGCTGATGCTCTTCCTAATGAATCCTTGATCTAACAACTCCTGCACTTGTCTAGCTACTTCTAGGTTCTAATCTAGTGTAAGCTTGTAAGCTACTTTGTTTGGCAATGAAGCTCCTGGTATGAAGTCAATCTGATGGCTAATGGCTCTCTTTGGAGGTAAGGTTGTTGGTGTTCCATCACTCACTATGCTTTTGAACTGTTCTAACAACTTTTGGACTACTCCGAGTATGACTATTTTCTCAGTCTTGTCCTCTTCCTTGGGTTGCACCATGACCACATATCCTTCACCTCCCTGATGTAGAGTGTTAAGGAACACCTTGCCACTACTTAATAAGACACTAGGGGTCTTTGACTATCCTTCTTCCTCATCTAACAGTGACTACAACTTGAATGTCTTTCCATCCTTCTTGAATGAGATAGTATTGGCTTTTCCATCATAGATGGCACCTCTGTCATACTGCCATGGTCTACCCAATAGAAGATGGCATGCATCCATGGGTAACACATCACAAATAAACTTATCTTTGTATCCTCCAATGGAGAACTCCACCGTTGTTTGCTCATTGACAAGAACACTATGTCCTTTGTTCAACCATGTCACCTTGTAGGGATTAGAATGGGGTTTTTTCTCTAATTTCAACTTCCTTACTACCTCCTCAGAGATTATGTTATTAGTAGACCCTGAGTCCACTATAACCTTGCATACCTTTCCTAATATTTTGCATCTTGCCCTGAATAAAGCTCTCCTTTGCTTTGGTTCTTCTTTGACTGGTTGTCTGATTATAACCATGTTAAACATCAGGTTCTCCCCCATTTTTGATTCAATGTGACTAACCTCTGGTGACTTGACACTCATGGTATCCTCTTGAGCATATGCCACTCTCTTCTCAGTATTTGATGAAGATGCTTTCTCTGGGAACCTATAAGCTAGATGACCTACTTGACCACAGTTATAACACTTCATAGTGGCAAAGTATGAGCTACTTCTTCCTGCTCCTCTTCCTCTATTTGAACCTCCTTGAGGTCTTCTACCTCTTCCATAGCCTCCTCTAGAATTTGTTTCACTTCCATGCTCTATGAGTTTAGACTCTCCCTGACTTCTTTGTTTAGTCCCTCTACCTTGATATCCACCTCTATGTCCTATTTGATCTCTACCTTTGCGTCTACTCTTAGAAGCTTGGTCTTGTTTCCTCTTGCTTCTTTCCTCAATCTTTATAGCTAATTGGTAACATTGGTGTACTATCTTAGGGCTTAGAAGAGTCATCTCCTCTTGGATGTTCCACTTCAAGCCATTAAGATACCTATCCACCTTGAGACTTTCATCTTCTGAAACATTAGACCTCATACAAAGTTTTTGGAACTCCTCAGTGTAAGTGTTCACATCTTGGTCTCTTTGCCTCAAGCTCTGTCTTTTCTTGTGCAACTGAATCTCATAATCATCAGGCATGTATGCTTCTCTCACTTTGGCAACCATACCTTTCCAAGTTGAAATAGGGTTCTTTCCTTCCTTTTCCCTCTCTGTCTGAATGAACTTCCACCATGTCAAGGCAGAACCTCTCAATCTTGATTTGGCCACCTTTACCTTCTGTGCTTCAGTGATTCCATCACATTCAAAATGGTTTTACATTCCCTCTATCCAATCCATGACTAGATCAACTTCCATTTTTCCACTAAACACTAGTATGCCTTCAAGTGCTTTTCCACTCAAAGCCTTCAATGCCTTCAAGAAAGGATCTCCTTTCAAAATAGGGTCAGGTTTAGGAATCTTGTCTTCCTCTGCAACCTCTTCTTTCTTTGGTACCCTTCCTTCAAACTGCACATCATTCAATGCTTGCTCAAGTTGGTCTATTCTTTCCCTCAATATCCTATTGTCTTCCTCTTGTCCTTCGACCATCTTGTCCAATTTTTCATTTGTCACCATGATGGTAGAACCACTAGACTCAATCTCAGACATACAAAATTCAATCCCAAATCTTTTTCTTGCTCTGATACCAATCTGATAGGGAGGAGGTTGGAGGAATCACTCACTGATTCCTGCTCTAGGTCTTGTTTGCAAGACCTTCTTGGTGTCTTACTTCACCACCTTAACCTGTAGGACCTTCTTCTTGGTTAGGTTCCCCTGGTTCTCCTTGCCAACCCCACTACCATCACAAATTCTTTCTACCAAGTCAAATCTTGGTGCAAACTTACAACTCTCTCCTTAGCCCTTAATCCACACTAAAGACTACAATACCTCCAAAGCTTGAATTTTGATTTGTAGGGGTGTGGAGGTGTTTCTATTCATTGAAACCCATCCAATTTTGGTTCTTGAGGGTCCTCCTAGCTCCATGTCTTGGTCACTTTCACCAGACCCCATTTAGGCTTTAAAAGGCTACTAGCCCTAGGAGCCCCAATTAGATCTCCCTCTCCGAGAAAACTAGTTATTGCTCAAAACTTTCCAAAGAACACCTCATTCTTTCTTTGAGGTTCTCGGTTCAAATGATCACCTCTCTAATATTTTTGAGGTCTTGGGTCTTTATCTTCCGTACAAAGCCTCAACTTGAAAATGGGCTTAAACTAGGGTTTTTAGGCCATTTTATGGTTGCTTTCAAACTAGCAAGTATTTGACCAACCAAATGAGTTAGTGGAGTTTCCTCCTGATCACCAAACCTTTGCAAGACTCCCACCTACCTTCTCAAAAAGGAAATTTGCTAAGAACTTGTCACCCCTACAAGTTATGTGCTCTGCATTTCTTGTCTTCCCTAGCCGGACTCTTCCTGGCTTGCCTAGGGCAAGATTTTTCCAACAGATCCTATGCTCAAAAAAACCCTAAATCCTACCATATTTACACACATGGAGTCTAGTCACTATTCCCAAAGGGCAGTACAATTTGTACGGTGGGAAAGTGAACTAAATCTCCATTTTCACAAAACTGCCTAGTTCAGACCAGCAACAGGGTGAAAGCAAACTATTTACAAACAATGATTGAAATTGAATCAAGAAGACTAATAGATGGTACCCAAAGATTGAGAGATCACTAAACTACATCCTACACAAAACACAGTAACAATTTCAATCCATGAAAGCTCTACTTTGAAGGAAAAATCAGAAATAACACACAAAAACACTATTTTTCTTTCAATTCACAAAATTTCACCACAATACCAATGCTTCCAACCTTTCTCTCAGGTCGAGGAACACCCTATGTAGGTTTCCTCAATTAGTTATGCTCCCTTGGTCGGACATGTAAGTTATCATGTGTCAAAGTTACAAAAATGTACCATTTTTGCATCTTTTGCCAATTTTCTAGTAAACTAAGTAAAATGAGTTTTTTTTCCAAACTCATCCTCCCTTTCCACTCCTTAACCTACTGATCACTACTGAGTAAGACATATTCTTAAACCTATAATTCTATCTAAATGGTCAACATGACCTTCAAAGTAACACATCAAAACAAAAATTCATTCTAGACTTCATAAATGCCTAGTGTTACCTAGGTGCTCCTGCACCACTACCCCAGAAAGAGCCCCCAATATAATCAGTTAAATTGAGCAGTGAAAAGAGACCTTCCTAGTATTTAGCTACATACCTCAACATGCCCATGCTTCCCATTCATCAAAATTACTAATTTTTGTTTTTTGCATTTTTTGCTCATAAGGCACTTAAGAGACTACCTCAAAAAAGAGCACCCTAGAACGATCAGGTGACTTTAGAAATGAATTTAGAACTTCCATAACATTCACCTACCTACGTCAATGTTCCCATGCTGCCCATTCATCAAAATTATTAAAAACATTAACTTTTTTTACATTTTTTTCTCTTAAGGCACTTTAGAGATTAACCCAGAAAGAGCGCCCCAGAATGATCAAGTTAGATGGGAAATTAAATGAGACCTTCCCTAGTATTTACGTACCTACGTTGACATGTCCAAACTTCCCATTTATTAAAAAAACTAAAAACTTAACAACTTTGTATTTTTTTCTCTTACGACACTTTCAAGACTACCCTGAATTAGTCCACTCTAAAATCACAAGGGGACTTGGGTGACAAAAGGAGGAATTTTTTAGTGTTGGAATTCCCACCTTTATGTGTTAATACAATTGGCTTCACTCCATTATGCATAGAATTAAAAAAATGCTTCTTTCCATTTTTTGCACTACTTTCCACTAACATTTTTAGCAAGAATGCATTTGACACTGGAACACACAAACAGTTTTGAGTTGAGATATAAAAAGAGAGGTTGGCTTGAAGGGATTCAACAGACACCGATAGTTCCATACAAAGCATTCCTACATGCCACAAGTTCTCAAAACAACCTCGTCAAAGTTTGACAATTTTTGGCTTTTAGGGCTCTTAAGAGATTACCGCAAAAAGAGCACCTAAGAATAATCAGGCAACTTGGACATAGAAAATAGACCTTCTCGATTATTTACCTACCTACCTTGATGTTCCCACACTACCCATTCATCAAAATTACCAAAAAATTAACATTTTTTTATATTTTTTGCTCCTGTCGCACTTAAAAGACTACCTCAGAAAGAGCATCATAGAATGATCAAGTGACTTGGGAAATGAATTCATACCTTCCATAGTATTTTCCTACCTACCTCACTGTGAACATGCTTCCCATTTCCTCAAAATTACTAAAAAAATAACTTTTTTGTATTTTTTTCTCTAAAGGCAATTTAGAGACATTCTCAGAAAGACCACGCCAGAATGATCAAGTGACAAGGGAAATGAAAAGAGTTATTTATTAATATTTACCTACCTACCATTATGTTTTCATGCTTCCTATTTGTCAAAAATAGTGAAAACTTAACAAATTTACACTTTTTTCCCTTACATCACTTTCAAGACTACCTCAGATTACTCCATCTAGAATCACGAGGGGGATTGGGAAAAAAAAGAGGGCCCCTTTTAGCATTGTACTACCCACCTTAACATGTTAGTATAGTTGGTTTCACATTATGCACAAAAAAAAAGAAAGTCTTCTTTCCATTTTTGCACTGCTTTCCACTAACAATTTTTGCAAGAATGCATTTGACACTGGAACACACAAACATTGTTGAGTTGACCCAAATCGAGATAGGTTGGTTTGAATGGATTCTCTATCCACCTATAGGTCTAGAAAAAGCATTCCTATGTGTCACAAGCTCTCAAAATGACTTCATCAAAGTTTGACATTTTTTGGAGTATAGGACTCTTAAGAGACTACCCTGAAAAGAGCACCCCAAAACAATAGAGTGACTTAGGCAACAAAGAGACCTTCCCTAATATTTAATTGCATACATCGACATTTCCATGCTGCCCATTGTCAAAATTACTAAAAGTCTTACAATTTTTGTATTTTCCAATATGAATGTTTAATTTTAACCATTGTTGAGTCAATAGTAGATTCAAGTTTATGTTTCTTAATAATTCTTAACAAATGTAGATCATTTTGGTGGACAATACTATTGTGTGAAGAATCAGTTCAAAAAAAAAGTTATAACATTTTACCTGAACATTAAGGACACATTCAATGTAATTCATAACGAGGTATCTTATTCATATACTTTAATCTCTTGATTTATAATTTTGCATATGACTTCAAAGAATGACCAGTTTACTTTAATTTTCACATTGTTTATAATCCATACTTTACCGATATTTATATGCAATTATTTCTCAACACAAACTTTTAGTAGGACATGAGGTTTGATGGAAATGCATCCAACATTGGAGTTCATGTTTCTTGAATTGTTCAATTACTTTTACATAGTGTTTTTTCTATTTTTTAACATTTTTGTAATATTGCAATGCAATTTCCTATGAGAGTAGCAATAATTTGAGATGTGTGTTATAGAGTGAGGATATCAGGGGCATATATTGGTTGTGTATCTATGATAGCTTCATAACAAGATGCATTGATTTATTTATGCCTGAGGACAAATAAAATTATCTGGCATTATTAGTTGTATTGATGATTATGATGGTAACAAAATGATATGTGATGTATTTGTACATGAGGACATTAAAAATATAATATACAAGCATTATTGGTTATATTTCAATGGAAGAATCTATGTTGTGTTATGATGATTATGAATCTCATGTGTATATTGAAAAATATCACATTTTTGTGTAATCACGATCAAGTGTGTTGAACATATGCAATTAATAATGATTATGATGAAAATATGCATAGAATAACAAATATTATGTGTATGCACCTACCTATGTATGTTCCTTGCAAACTATCTTTTTTACTTTTCTATTTCTGAAGTTTTTTTGTTGTCTTATTAAAAGCGTGAAAATTAGTGAACTTGTATTAGTGAAAACCTTACAAGGAAGGTCATTTAAGAAATATTTATTTTCCTAGTTGCATTAATCTTATCAAGAGAAAACAATAGAATATTATATTCTTGTGCATAATTTATTTTCATAGTTTAGATTTTCCTTTCATAAATTTTGTAACATTATTTCTTGCATCAAAATAACTACAAAATCCAAACACAGAAAAAGATCTCAAATCTATCGAAACATAAAATAACCTTATTGTGCATCCATTGCACTTTGATGTGCCTTGTGTATAGACCAAACATAATTCATGATATGTAAGAAGAGGGTATTACCATTCCTACCAATCCATCCTCCTTTTTGAGAAAAGGTATAGGCACCCCAACATATGTCATTTATTTTTATGCACTAATTTAAACATGAAAATTTAAATTTCAAAGTAGTCATCATTCCTAAAGGGGAAATCTAACTTTATTGAAAGGATAAATACCAAAATGAAACTATGCAGACTAAAGATGTTAAGGGATCAAAGAATCAAAGGGTAAAGGATGTTGTAACTATAGAGACTAATGATAAAGGGATCAAATTTGGTGAAGTTTCCAAAGGCAACCAAATTTAACAGTACTATAACATGAGTAAAAATGATCTACATAATTCATAAACTATTAAAGTGCAAGATTTTAAGAAATCAATATTTATATAACATGTTATCCATCATATCTCAACCATTAAAAAGTGATTATACATTAAAATTTTAAGTTTCAACATAGTAAACCATGCAAACAACAAACAAAATATGTTGAATATCATTTTTATATATAAAAGTGTAAAGTAATTGTGTATCTACATATACAAATTTGGCATATATGCCAACTAAAAACAATATTTAAAGAATGTGGCATATGCCATCTCATGGTCTATATATATCCAATGTATATGTCAAATGGCTATGCCATGTCAACAAAACCCTAATCTTCTAGTGGACCACCAAAACAAAGCCTCTTTTCACTACCTAATAGATGAGAAGATGTTTGCACAAATATAATTTGAACCACAAATTAGATTAATTAGGTCTCAATGGTAAATAACTTAAACTACTAAATAGAAAGTTATCTACTATTTTTTATAACTTTCAAAATAACATGTAATCACTATACTAAACTATAAATTAAAGTCTAATTCAAATATTCATTACCTCAAGCATTTTTTCTTTGGTTGTCATATGTTCAACAAATGATGGTCCCTTAGGACACTCAGTAGTCATACCATATTGTCTTGGTCTTGTACCCAAGGATGTGGATGGTGCATAATCTACAAGAAGAAAAATAAAAACAAAAAAATTAATATATAATTGCTAACAAAAAAACATAAACTAATGTATATCTACATATATCTACAAACTTATATAGATCTACTAGATATAAAAAAACCCATATACCTGAATAGGCGATGCAAGTAAGATAACTGATTGAGAAGAACTCATGATGGTAAAAGGTGTGGCATTAGCCACATCTAGAGTACACTACAAAAGTAAAAATAAGATCAAGATATAAATTATTATGTGTTTAGTTAATCATGATTTAAATGATATATGTACAATAAAAAAAATTACATGTAGAAAAAATTATACTAATGTGTGTAGGCCAAAGTCAATGGCTGAAAGAGTGCCATGTTGCACATCTCTAATCTATTCATCCATCATCAACTATTCAATCCCACTTAAATATACATTAGTAACATGTAATATTTGTTATAATAATTTTCAATGAAATGCACTATGAAATAAATTTAAGTTTAAAACCTATACAAAAGATTGTTGTTTCTACTCCTCATCTGCATCGGTGGAGGGTGTTGCACCTGTTCCTTCCTCTCATGTATCTATTGACCTGTAGTATGCACCAGTACCTCATCTCCTCTAAGTGATCCATCATGTACCTCATACTCAAATGTTTCTAGGGGAGGCTCATATGTATCTCCTGTAGGACCTAGACATGTAGTACACTAATGAGGCACATAAATATTCCTGGATCATGATGTTGCACAAGTATCAACTAAAGCACGAGGAGCAACACCCTCTAAAACCTGAGTGAATTGAGATGTTTTCGTAATCTAATGGTCGGTCAAAGAGTGTATGGCCAAGAGACTATGTTGTGTTACTTCGACAACAAGGTCTAGATGGGGTGCTGGAGGTGGGGGATGAAGACAAGAATGGGGAATATAAGGACCTTGCATAACATACATTTCCCTAGGTCTATGTTGGGGCATTCCCATACCCACTCCCTAAAAGTACCTGAAAACAAAATAGTTGACATGTATTCCTAAACAAACTTTCATATATAATTTGCAGATAAAGTATAGAGGGACATCAAGTTTTTTGTTGGATGGTTTATCAAAAACCATCCACCAATGATCCCAAAATTTTGCAACTATGCCCTGATGGGTGCACCATTTTATGGAAAATTTTGGCTTGCGTAAACCAACATTTTTCTTGTTCTTCGATCCACAAAATGTTGGGCTAAATTGACTTTAGATATTTCTAATTTTTTAATATCACACCCCAAACCATTTTCATATTCTAACCTCTTCCAATCTCTCCAATCTTGAAATGAAGCATTCTACCTAGTGATGTCCCTAACATGATTGATTATGGCCTCTTTATTCAATGTCACTAATCGCAAATTCTCATGGGTATAATATCTCTCAACAATGTTTCTCAATTCAGTAATATTTATTTCATTTAGGTCCTAAATTGAAGGAGGGTTTGCTGGAGGAAGGTTTTGTGGAGGAAGGTTTGGTGGAGGAGGGTTTGCTAAATCTTTTGCCATTTTAATGTTGTTGTAAATTAAAAATTTATAAATTAACATAGTTTTCAACTAATGCCCAAAATTTCAACAAAAAAACTGAATATTTTGTTAAAAACATATAAAACAATCAAAATAATCCAAAAAAATGTGTTTTAACATACATTTTTGATGTTTTTGGATGAAAAATTGATGGGATTTGGTTGAAATTGGTCAAAAACAAATATCAATTATTTATGATATCCATTTTCTACTCCTCGATCGTGAACAATCACCATTAAAATTCTTTATGATTTAGGAGATGTAATTGTTTTGTGACTTTTTTCAATGATTTGGAAAAATATTTGAATTCTAATTTCTAAGGGTTTTAATAGCGAATGACTTTGTGTAGATCCTTGGGATATTGAAATTTATGTCTCTACTAGTTTCCATGTTTGGTTCCATGGTTGGAAAGATGTAAGTCCATTTAGCTATAAAGTTTTATTTTAATCCAATATTGTGAGAACACTAAAGGAACCCAGGGCATTCTAAAGAGAGCCATATTGGGTCGATTAAAATGGAAACTAAAGGGGCAATGCCTCAAAGGTACATTTTGTGAATTTATTATATAAGTAATTTTAATCTTGTGTCAATCCAAAAGTTGAAATGCTACATCAAGGAAGTGATGTAAATCAAGAAATGAAGAGGCAACTACAACATTGGAAATAAAATGGAAAAATAGATCAAGAGAAAGTGGCACGACAAGGAGAAGAGGAGTGGTGGAATGGACAAGGACATGCCATCGGGAATATGAGGAAGAAGTCTTAAAGGATGTTGGGTCAAAGCTCAAATCTACCAATGACCGAGGACATTAATTCTAGTACAAGAGATTGTTGAGGGATAAGCTTCCCTAGAGGAGGAGGAAGTGATTATTTGAAGAGAGTAGGAGTAATAAATTAAATTTGGTCTGAGTTAGCTAGCATTTAAGGAAAAGAAAAGATCACGAGAAGGATGGATAGTGAGCAATAAGTTCACACAACAAGAAGATAAAATAAACTATGTAGCAAGACAAGGTAAAATGAGGCAGTGGCAAGGTTGCATAGGGAAGTGGAGGAGTGACATGTGGTTCTAAAGGGCTGCACAAAGGACACTATTTTGTATAGTTTTAACTTTCTATTTCATAACTGGTTCGTGCCAAAGAAAGGGGGGTGATGAAATGTCCCATCATATGCCTATGCTATTAGGTAACTGAAACCTTGGATGGTAGATATGGCCCGCACAATCTAACATTGTTTATTTAAATTTAGGGTACGTGCAAAATGATGGGGGGCCAAAAAGTGGACAATTTACTTTTTCATCACAAAATAGAGAAAATGTGAGCACCTTATAGTAAAACACGCTCGCATAATGGGTTGGTAGTGACCAAGCCATAAAGTGAGTGTGTTATAATGTGCTCATGTTTTGGTTTAAATTTAGAAAAATACACGTATTTTGAATTTAAAAAATACACACATTTTGAATTCAAAAAATGTATTTTTTTTTAAATTATAAAAAAAAAATTCCAAAATGCAAGCACGTTATAATGCACTCATGTTTTGGTCTACATTGAAATTTTTTTCTTCTCTTTTTCTTGTCTCTTTCTTCTTGTTATCTTTCAAGGAAACTATATACATGAAATAAACATTTACTTTCTTATACTTTAAGTTCTATTTCATATGGATATTTACTTTCTTATACTTTAAGTTATATTTCATGTATATATTTTCAAGATGTTTGCCCGAGTGGTTTCGGATCTCTAGGAGTTATAATTAAAATTCTAGTTTTTGGAAGATCTTACAATTTTTTGTAATTAGCAAGTTTTATCATTTTTCTCACACTCTATCTCAATCATTATTTATCCCTTATGCTCTAGACCTCTCTCTCACACTCTATCCTTCCCTCTATACTTATATATATCTCACCTCTCTCTCTCTCTATCCCTCCATCCCCCCCCCATTCCTCCTTCCCTCCTTACCTCTCTAATTTTATCTATCTCCCCCTCTCTATCTCCCCCATCTCTCTTCCTTCCTCCCACCCAACTTCCCTCTCTACTTAACTCTATCTAACCTATTCCTCTACCTCTCTCTCCCTCCCTCCTCTCTCTTTCTCTCAATCTCTCCACCTTCCTCCTTCCCTCTCTCTCTCATCCTTCATCCCACCCACCTTCCCTCTCTACTTCTCTCTATCTAACCTATCCCTATCTACCTATCTCCCTCCCTCCCTCCTCTCTCTCTCTCAATGTCCCCACCTTCCTCCTTCCCTCACTACTTCTCTCTATCACCTCTCTCTCTCCTTCCCTCTTTACCTCTCAATCTCTCTCTCCATCTCACCCTCTCTCTCAATCTCAAAAGCCCTATATCAAATATCATAAATCCTAATCCCTATACAAAAACCCTGTACCCTCAAATTTATAACCTATACCCTAAAAAATTATCCCTCAACCATAAGAACAAACCCTAAACCCTACATTCAATCCTATGCCCTGAAACATCATTGTATGAAAAATATCTCAAAGAAATGCCGTCTCACTGTGATTTATCACCGCGAGACCCCATTTCTTTGAGGCATTTTCTCATACAACAAGCACTGCCATCTTAATGCATCAATGTAGTAGCATTGAAAAGGTAGTGCTCGTTGTATGAAAAAATGCCTCAAATAAATGTGGTCTCACAGTGATTACAATCATTGTGATACCCCATTTCTTTGAGGATTTTTTTCATACAATGAGCACTACCTTGTCAATGTGTCAATGTGATAGCATTGAGAAGGTAGTGCTCATTGTATGAAAAAAATCACATGAAACCCCACTTCTTTGAGGCATATTTTCATGCAACAAGACCACATTGTATGAAAAAATGCCTCAAAGAAATGGGGTCTCATAGCGATCCAATATGGTAGCATTGACAAGGTAGTGTGCATTGTATGAAAAATGCCTCAAAGAAATGGGGTCTCATGGTGGTGTACATATCACCATTAGACCTCATTTCTTTGAGGCATTTTTTCATACAACGAGCACTACCTTGTCAATGTTTCCATGCGAATGCATTAACAAGGTAGTTCTTTATGTATAAAAAACATCACCATTTCTTTGAGGTAGTTTTTGAGACTCCATTTCTTTGAGGAATTTTTCATACAATGAGCACTACCTTGTCAATGAATCATCGAGAGACCTCATTTCTTTAAGGAATTTTTTCATACAATGAGCACTACCTTGTCAATGCCTCAATGTGGTAGCATTGACAAGGTAGTTTTTGTTGTATGAAAAATGACTCAAAGAAATGGGGGCACCATGAGACCCCATTTCTTTGAGGAATTTTTTCATACAATGATCACTACCTTTTCAATGTGTCAATACAGTAGCATTGACAAGGTAGTGCTCATTGTATAAAAAAACATCATAATGAACCCCATTTCTTTGAGGCTCTTGTTCATACAATGAGAACTACCTTGTCAATGCATCACTACGAGACCCCATTTCTTTGAGGCATTTTTTCATAAAATGAGCACTACCTTGTCAATGCTACCGCATTGATGCATTGACAATTGACAAAGTAGTGCTCATTGTATGAAAATATGCCTCAAATAAATGGGGTCTCATAGTAACCCCATTTCTTTGAGGCATTTTTTCATACAATGAGCACTACCTTGTCAATGCTACAACATTGATGCATTGACAAGGTAGTGCTCATTGTATGAAAATATGTCTCAAAGAAATGGGGTCTCATAGTGATACCATTTCTTTGAGGCATTTTTTCATACAACGAGGACTACATTTTCAATGGATCAATTTGGTAGGTGAGATGGTGATTTACATCATTGTGAGACTCCATTTATTTGAGGAATTTTTTCATACAACAAGAGCTACTTTATCAATGCATCAAGGCAATAGGTGGGACCCCATTTCTTTAAGGAATTTTTTCATACAATGAGCACTACCTTGTCAATGCATCAATGTGGTAGTGTTGACAAGGTAGTTCTAGTTGTATGGAAAAATTCCCATCACTGTGAGACCCCATTTCTTTGAGGAATTTTTTCATACAACGAACAATACCTTGTCAATGCACCAATGCGGTAGCACTAACAAGGTAGTGCTCATTGTATGAAAAAGTGCCTCAATGAAATGGGGTCTCATGGTGATGTACATCAGTGTGAGACCCCATTTCTTTTGGGCACATTTTCATACAATGAGCACTAAGTTCACTACCTTGTCATTGTTTCAATGTGGTAGCATTGACAAGGTAGTTTTCTTTGTATGAAAAATTCCTCAAATAGATGGGATGTCATACAACAAGCACTACTTTTTCAATACATTAATGTGGTAGCATTGACAAGGTAGTGCTTGTATGAAGAAACATCACTGTGAGACCTCATTTCTTTGAGGCATTTTTCATACAATGAGAATTACCTTGTCAATGCATCAATGTGGTAGCAGTGACAAGGTATTGCTCGTTGGAACAAAAAATGCCTCAAAGAAATGGGGTCTCATGGTGTTACTATGAGACCCCATCTCTTTGAGGCATTTTTTTATACAATGAGCACTAAGCTCACTACCTTTTCAATGCATCAATGTAGTAGCACTGACAAGGTAGTGCTCATTGTATGAAGAAACATCATTGTGAGAACCCATTTCTTTGAGGGAAGTAGCATTGACAAGGTAGTGCTTGTTTTATGGAAAATTTCCTTAAAGAAATGGGGTCTCATGGTGATGTACTTGTATGGAAAAATTCCTCAAAGAAATGGGGTCTCACAGTGATGTACATCACTATGATAATCCATTTCTTTAAGGAATTTTTTCATACAATGATCACCACCTTGAACATTAATGCATCAATGCCTCAAAGAAATGGGGTCTCACCTCTCTCTCTCACTCCTGCCCTCCTTCCCTCTCTAATATTCTCTATCTCCCCATTTCTCTCTCTTCCTTCCTCCCACCCAACTTCCCTCTCTACATATCTCTACCTTAACTATCCCTCTCTACCTCTCTCTCCCTCCCTCCCCTCTCTCAATCTCTCCACCTTCCTCTTTCGCTCTCTACTTATCTCTATATTACCTCTCTCTCTCACCTTCCCTCTCTACTTCTCCCTCTCTCTCCCTCTCTTCTTAATGCTTACCCTCAACCCTGAACATTATCCCTCAACCGTAAACTCACAAGCCTAAGCCCTATACTTTAACCCTAAACCCTACATTCAAACTTGTGTCATCAACCCTAAACCCAATACCCTCAACCATATACCAAATATCCTAAACCATAAACCTATACCCTATACACTTAACCCTATACCTTGAATCCTTAACACTATCCCTCAATCCTCAACCTTATACCTTAAACCCTACACCCTACACCCTCAACCTTGATCCCTATCTATCTCTCTCTTCCTTCCTCCCACACACCTTCCCTCTTCACTCTCTAACCTACTCCTATCTACCTTTATCTCTACCTCCATCCTATCTCTCAATATCTCCACCTTCCTCTCTCTATCCCCTTCCTTCTTTACTTCTCTCGATATCACTTTTCTCTCTCTATTTCACCTCTCTCCATCCCTAGCTATTCCCCTCTCTCCCTCCCTAGATGTCACTCTCTCTACCTCTCTCTATATAACATATCCCTCTCCACCTCACTCTCTATCCCCCTCCTCTCTCTCAATACCTCCACCCTCCCCCCCTCTCTCTCCCCCTCTCTCATTCTCTATATCTCACTTCTCTATCCCTCCTTCCCTCCTTCATTCTCTCTTTGTATATATCACTTATCTCTCTACTTCTCCCTCCCTCCTCTCCCTCTTTATCTCTCCTTCCCTATATACTTGTTTATGTCTCTCCATCTCTACCTCTCCCTCTCTCCTTCCAAATCTCTCTCCATCTTTATCTCCCCCCATCTTTCTATTCCTCTCTTCATCTCTACCTCTGCCTCTCTCTTCCTTTTCCTCTCTCTCTCTCTCCCTCTCTCTCTCCCTCTCTCCCTCTCTCTCAATCTCCCAAATCTCAACCTAGTAACCTAAACCCTCAACCCTAAACCAAATACCCACAACCCTATACCAAATATCCTAAACCCTAATCCCAATACCCCATACCTAATTGAACCATCAATTTTTGGGAGGGCTATGTACTTCTCTTGCACTCTTAGGGTTTTTTACATAAAAGGAGAGAGATAGACCCAAAAACTATGGTGGTTCACTAAAAATAATGCATGAAAGATGGAATTAAGAAAAAATTCAATGATCTAGATGCAGAAAAATGATAAAATTGATTCATTATGTATGCAAAACCAATGAAATATGAAGTGTTTGAAAACATAGTGTGATATGCAAAAATGAACTAGAAACATAAACAAATGACATTAGAATTGAATGAGACTAAATAGAGTGCACCCGGAGATGGAATGTTGATTCTGGAAGATTTTGGAATCTAACAAAAATCACTGTTGATGACCATTCATAATCATTTGCCACTGATGGCGAATTGGTCCTTCTTCTGGTAAACTTTGTCGGAACCAGTTTTTGATTGTTGGGAACTGAATTCTGATGAAATCAACTTTTCTAGCCTAAAGGTGGGACTCATTCGCCACTGATGGTGAATCAATCCTCCTCCTAAATTTTGCAAATTCAAGGGTCAATTATGTGGGTCCAGATCTACAATTATCTTCTTATTTGGTTGACGAAGTCAAATCTACAAAAACTGGACTTAATGTTGTCTCGAAGCTTAAATTAGGGTTTAGATGAATTAAATCACTTTGATGACTTCATGACCAATTTTCAATACCTATTTATTTGAAAAATCTTCCTAAAAGACCAAAACCTTATTGTTGAAGTCTAAATATGTGTCAATTCCTACTCCAAGATGCTTGATAATTGCTTGATCAAATGGTGCAATGATGCTTTCAATGCAAGAATTCTAATTGATGTTGAATGAATGAATGAGATGAATGGGCATTAAAATGGATGGAAAAAAACTTATTTATACACAATTATGCCCTAATTACCCAAAAATACAACATTACAGGCCGACATAAGGTCTTAATGAATAAAAACCTGAAGGAAATTTGAATTTCTTATGAATTTTGTGCCAAGAGGGACTCATTCTCCAACCATGGCGAATGGGTCCCACTCAAGGCTTGCAAGTGGGTGTCAGGAATTAAGTTTATTTTTATGTTATTTGTTAGGTTTGTATTAAAAAACACACTTAATTAAGGCCTATAAGTGCATTAAGGGGCCAAATAAAGAATAAGAAAGGTGTAATTAGTGATGACAAGCCTAGAAAAGCATGAAATATTGTTACAAGACTTTACAACACTTTGAAATAAGAATTGGTAAGGGATAAAGAGGGAATATTTAGATGAATTATAATAAGAAGACTCTAGAAAAGTGTAGAATGTTACAACACTTCACAAGACATTATAAAGTCTTAATAATTTGAATATTCAAGACCTAATGTGAATGTTTAAGTCACATTGCAACATGAAATCTAAGCAAAATAAATCAAGCATCACAAGAAAAAGACCTAAATGACCATGAAAATTTCCAAGATCCATTTTTCTATGCTACATTTAGCCCCCACTTTAGTGAGAGGATAAAATTGCTTCAAACTCACACTAAAGTAGCCATGCATATCGAGAAGGATCCAAATGCACTTATGTTAGGAAGATTCAAGCCCCCAGGATGAAGATCCCATGGAAAATAAACACAAGAACAAACGAAAACACATATCAAAGAGAGAAAGAAAAGGAAGAGAAAAAGGAAAAGTTGGATCAAGCTTCGATCGTTTGTCTAGCTAGTTGTAGATCGGATCTAGGTTGTTTGTCAGAAGAAGAAAATGCATACTCACTCTGGCACGATGAAACTCATGGTTTTCTGCTCGGTGAGAAATCCCTAAAGGTGAGAAACATACGCTCAGCTGGTATGTACTCACAAACACATAGGTGGCTATGAGGAAATTTGTGCCTTGGAATGGGCTTCTTGCACAACCATATCAAAGTTACGCCTCCTAATAACTTTAATAAATCACCACAAAGGAAAATGTTAGTTCATGCTTCACAAGACAAGCAAGGCTTTGTATTCTTAGAACTCATGAACTAACAGGATGGCACCATAGACATGGAAGTTGTCTTATCCAAGGTCACCATGTAAATGAAAAAGGCCAAATGCAAAAACATAACATGTAAAAGACATGTTCAAAGGAGTCTTTTTTAGTTAATGTGAGGTCTATCACTTAGGGAACTACATGTCTAATGTCTCCAAGAGAGGACCAATCAAAGAATAAAATATTCATAACTTAGGGGATGTAGTGTGTTGCATCAGACCACTAAGAGGAATGTAATATGCTAAGATAGATCACACTTATGAAGTACATCACACCCAATGTCATACACAAAGCAACAAACACATCGTATGGAACAAGAAGGTTGCACTAAGAACCAACAGAAATGAATAATGAATAATGCCAATGTATGTGCCCACCTTAAAGGAATTACTACACAACGTTCTATGAGAAATTAGTTTAAAGTAGAAAAATGAGAAATGCAATAAGAAACAAGACATGAGAGCCAACTTGGAAATCCCCTATGCCAAGTCATATGTTTTTAAGTAAGGTTGTGTCATGTGAAGGAAAAGGAACAAAAAAAAGAGGGGTTTCCCCCAAAAATGAACACACCAAACACATAACGGATCTATGGATTTGGGGTCAGTATGTTCGTTGTTGCAATTTTTTTATTCAAGAGCTCAAAACTGTCATCATTCCCCAAATACGTAGAACTGGAAGAATGAGACAAAGAGAGTGAAAAAAAAAGAAAAATAAAGTCTGTTTTGGGTCAACATGGAAGAGACATTAAAGTCTCAATGCTTTGCATCATCCCCAAAAGGAGAAACACAAGTGAAAAGGTGAAAGAAAAGGAAAATCTTTTGAGTCAACATGAAGGAGACATTTCGGTCTCAATGCCTTGTGTCATCCCCAAAAGGAAAAACAAATGAAAAGACAAAGTAAAAAGGAAAAGGGACCAATTGGGTAAACATGGAAGAGACATACGATGTCTCAATGCTTTGCATCACCCCCAAAAGGAAAACACAAAACAAAAGTGAAAAAGAAAAGGAGAAAGTACAACATATAGAAGAATAGAGATGCAAATACAAGAAGTGCACAAAGAGAAGGAGAACATCAAATGCACATTACGGGGGAACATGATACACACATACAATCACACCAAAGAAAAGAAAAAGAATAAGAAAGACATAGTAGGGCTAGTAAGGAAAATTTAAGTCAACCATTAACCGAGTTATTGGATTCTCAATCTCAAGTGGTAAAAGTGGAAGGTAAATAATGTAGTTAAGAGACAAGGAAAAATGCATTACTAGGACAAGGCTAACAACTTTGTTCCCCCACTGAGTGTAAGGCAAGAATGAGCCAACATGGATGATGGGAAGGATCATGCAATAGTGAAAATGGACAATTCTACAACTTTCACATGATGAGGGAATTCAGTGTAGGGAATTATGAGATGATAGGATAACATGTTGGAAATAATGTGCCTCAATCTCAAAGGCTGAAACCTCTGAAAGGGCCAAGTCGATGTGACATCTTTTGGGTCTGACCTACTAGCAACTTTGGATCTTGTGGTTTGTAAAGGTCACCGAGACAATGATTATGTCTCACCAAATGATGCTATCACTATGACATGTTGTGTTCGGTATGACCTCCTACCGAGTGGCGATCTCTAGCCGATAGGCCATTCATATCAAATATCGGGGAGACCCTTGGCCGAAAGGCTTACCTCGGTGTGAGGTCCCAGTGTTGAATGAAGTCTCGCCGACAACGTTTCTATTGAAGCCCTCGGGGAGAGTCTTGGGTGTTCGGTAAGAAGTATTACCGATAGGAATGTCTCACCAACAAGATTCACTTGGGGTAACTCAAAGTTCTCAGGGAGAATTCTCATCGACCGATGAAGTTCTCACCAACGGGGATACACTTGGAGGCATCGGAGTAACACTAAGGGTTCGCTAAGAACTCTTAGCGATCGACAAAAGTCTTGCCGACTGTTGCTTGGTGCTCAGTATGAATTAAGATCTTGGAGTAACATCTCAATGATAGCGATATGTCATGGCGATATATGAGCAGTTCAAAGTAACTTTGAACCTCGTAATGATCTCTTGGAGAAAGCGGTATGTCTTGCCGAATGTTGAACATTTCGGTATAACCCTTAATGACTCAGTATGATCTCTCAACGAAAGATGATTGTCTCACCGGATGGAAAACTCACGTCTGTGTGACTTTGAAGCTTCGGTATGATGTTTCACTGATAGTGATAAGTATTGGTGATAGCGATACATGTGATGATCATCTGCGTGAGGTCTTGGCAACATGGCGAAGTCTGAGTGATAGCTCTCTAGACTCGATGTAACATCTTGGTGATAAGGATGACTCTTAGCGACATTGATAGTTAAGTCTTGTGGCATCAGGGAGACATGGTTAATGTCTCACCAACATGCCAACACACGTTGATCGCTTTGTCTGAGAGAAGACCATCCTATGTGGTGAGTCATTGGCCAATCAGAGAAGCCGAATGGGAACTGCTAGCAGTTGGACTGTTGCGGCCATTAGTGAGAGGAATCTCAACAGACAGGGGTGACATGGTTATACTCTATGATTGTAGATTGTGACTGGTTCGATGGATCGACAAATTTTTGTGTGGTTGTAGGATCAGTGGATGAATTCTATTATGTAAAGACTGTAACGTGAATGCTGCCATAAAATGACATCAGAAAGATAAGTCAGAACTCTATTTGTAATCTTTATTACTGTAATACAAAGTGACTTCTCTTGGTGTGGTGGGTTTTTCTCCCATAAGGGTTTTCCCATGTATATCTGGTGTTCATATGTGTTTGTCTATTTCTCTATTTCAGTAATCTCTTTCTAGTGCATCTTAATTGGACTATAGTTGTAAAATTTAAAAGGTATGTCTGCATTCTTCCCTGAGGTTTTGACATTAGGAGAGTTGCTTCCACATCTAGATTTCCTTACAAGTGGTATCAGAGACTGGCCAGTTGTGTTATCCTTGTGGGTACGTTGGGTTTTTTGTGTCAATTTCTATTCAGTGGGATTCTTGTAGAAGTTTTTCAAGTTCTAATTATAGATTGAGATGGCAAGCATGTCAGGAAAGATTGAAATAGAGAAGTTCAATGGCATCAATTTTGAGTTGTGGAAACTTAAGACGGAAGATCTATTGGTTGATCGTGATCTTTGGATTGTTGTTTCTGGAGTGAAGCCTACAGGCATGAAGCAAGAAGATTGGGACCTTGCAGATAGAAAGTCTAAGGGGCCGATAAGGCTCTTTTTGGAGGACTCCGTTCTTCTCAATGTGCATGAAGAGAAGACTGCATCTTCCTTATGGAAGAGACTAGCATCTATTTATCAGGGGAAGTCTTTGGTGAATAAACTATTCCTAAGGAAGAAGTTGTACACTTTGAGAATGCAAGAAGGAGATTCTATAGCTGATCATTTGAATGCATTCAATATGTTGATTGAATAGTTAACATCTGTTGGTGTGAAGATTGATGAAGAGGATCATTGTATGTTGATATTGTGTTCTTTCCCAGATTCATGGGATCGCCTAGTGATGGCTATTGGGAGTACAACATCCAGTTTCAAGATGGAAGATGTTGCTTCTTTGTTATTAGAATAAATGAGAAGGAAATCTTATGAGATGGCGAAGGAGGCCCTTGTTGTTAGAGGAAGGTCGAAAGAGAAAGGAAAGAAGAAGGACACGAAATCTAAATCAAAATCAAAGGGGAGATCAAAGTTTCCTGGCAAGAAGTCCAAGGTGAAGTGCTGGAGCTGTGGGCAACCTGGTCATGTCCGAAAGGATTGTAAAGAGGAGAAGAAGAAGAAGAAGTATTCTTCAAACAATTATTCTTCTCACAGTGATGGAGACACCTTCATTGCAGCCTTGGCTACACAAGCATCAGATGATGTCTATATGATTGATTCTAGAGCATCTTTCCACATGACATCTCATGGAGACTGGTTCAGGAAGTATGAAGAATACGATGGTGGAAAGGTGTACTTGGCAAGTGATTCAAATTTGAAAATTGTTGGCCTTGGAAGAGTCAGAATCCAATTCCCTGATGGTAGAGTGAAGGGAATCAATAATGTAATTCATATACCAGGTCTAGCTCAAAACTTACTTCCTATAAGTATACTAAATGATATTGGAGTGCAAGTCATGTTCTCTGGAAATGGCTGCAAGATGACTAGAGGCTCAATGGTGCTAGCAAGGGCTACTCGTATTGGTACGTTGTACAAGCTGGATGCACATGTTGTTCAATGTAACAATGTCTCTGTAAAGTCACAGAAGGCTACTCATGGATGAAAAGAGGGAAATGTTCCTAATTGTGTAAACTCTATGGAAGTTAAACTTCCAGTAGAAAATACTATGCTCTGGCATCATAGGCTAGGCCACATTGGAGAGAAAGGTTTAAAAACTTGGTTGAGGGCTTGAAGATTGTAACCTTGAATTTGAATTATGTGAACACTATATATATGGAAAACAACACCATGTTTCATTTTATTCTAGTCCTCATAAATCTTCTGGTTTGCTAAATTATATTCATTCTAATGTATTTGGTCCAGTGAATGTTCCTTCTTTGTCTAAGTCAAGGTACTATGTATCGTTCATTGATGATTATTCGAGAAGAACATTTTTTTATTTTTTGAAAAGTAAATCAGAAGTGTTTAGTCGGTTTAAGGAATTTAAAAACCTTGTAGAAAATCAGACTAGAAGAAAAATTAAATGCTTAAGGACTAATAATGGCAGTGAATTTTGTTCTGATGATTTCAAGAGGTATTGTAAACATCATGGGATTAAAAGGCATAAGACTACACCTTATACTCCACAGCAAAATGTAGCTGCATAAAGGTTCAATAGGATAGTGATGGAGAGAGCACAAAGTATGTTGAGTAGTGCTAGCTTGGAGGAGAAGTTTTGGGCTGAGGCTATTGCTACTGCATGTTACTTGATTAATCATTCTCCAAATTCTACTCTTGTGGAGAAAACACCTTTGGAAGCGTGGTCTGGTAAGAAGCCCTCCTTAATACATATTTGTGTTTATGGCTGTGAGGTGTATGCTCATGTGTCGTATGAGAAAAGATCTAAGTTGGAGAACAAGGCTGTCAAATGTATTTTTATTGGCTATAATGTTGGCATAAAAGGATACAAGCTTTGGAATCCTGATATAGAGAAGGTTGTATAGAGTAGAAGTGTAATCTTTCATGAGCTAAAACCTTCTACCTTGGATCTGCAGTTAGAGACAAAGTCAGAAAATAATAAGGATGTAGTTGGAATTCCTCCTACACCAGATAAAGAGGAATTGAAAATTCAAAATGTACCTGAAACTGAGGAGAGCTCAAGTAGTTCTGAAAGTTCTAAAGAAGAAGAAGAGCCTCAGCCTCAGCAAGTGAGGAGTTCAACCGGTGAAAGAAAACAACCTGATAGGTATGGGTTCTCTGTGATATATTCTAATTGTCTGATTTCAATTCTTGGTTGGAAGCCATGAATGAAGAAATGGCATCATTAGAAAAGAATGATACTTGGAGTTTGGTGCCATTGCCTAGAGGTAGAAAAGATGTGCACTGCAAATGGGCATTTAAAAAGAAGATTGGTTTGGATGGCAGTGTAGAAAAATATAAGGCGAGGTTGGTTGCGAAGGGTTATTCCCAGGTAGAGGGAATTGATTATGGGGAGATTTTTTCTCCTTCAGCTAAGCTGATGTCTATCAGATTTCTTTTGTCACTTGCAGTAGCATATGACTTAGAGGTTGAACAAATGGATGTGAAAACAACATTTCTTGATGGTGATCTTGAAGAAGAAATCTATATGTCCCAGCCTGAGCACTTTGTTGAGAAAGGTAAAGAAAAACTAGTTTGCAAGTTAAAGAAGTCTTTGTATGGGTCAAAGCAGTCACCTAGAATGTGGTACCAGAAATTTGATACTTTTCTATCATCTTTGGGAATTGTGAGATCAAAATCTGATCATTGTGTCTATTATAAAGCCAAAAGTGATCAAGTTCTTATTATTGCTCTCTATGTTGATGATATATTGTTCATAGGCAATTAATGATTTCTGATCTTAAGTCTCAGTTGTCTGCTAAGTTTGAAATGAAAGTTCTTGGTGCGGTAAGATATATTTTGGGGATGGAGATAACCAGGGACAGGAATAGTAGAAAACTTTGGCTCAGTCAGAGTAAGTATATCAAGACTATTCTAGAGAGATTTTGCATGAATGATTGCAAGCAGCTAGTTGTTCCAGTCTTGCAGGGAACAAAGCTATCTATTAAAGACTGTCCAAAATATCCTACTAAGATGGAGGACATGACCAGTGTACCCTATGCTAGTACGGTTGGAAGTCTTATGTATGCAATGGTCTTTACAAGGCCAGACATTGCCCAAGCAGTGTGAGTTCTTAGTTAGTTTATGGCTAATCTTGGAAGGACACATTGGGATGTTGTAAAGAGAATTTTCAGATATTTGAAGGGAACTTCAGATTTTGCTTTATGTTACCATGGGAACCTAGTTGAATCACAAAGGACTCTCAATATTTGAGGCTATGTGGATTCTGATTAGGCAGGGGACATTGACAGCAGGAGGTCCACCAGTGGATATACTTTCATGTTGAATGGTGGTGCAATGAGTTGGATGAGTAAGCGGCAAACTGTAGTTGCTTTGTCCACTACAAAGGTTGAATACATGGCAGCTACACATGCTTGTAAAGAAGCAGTTTGGTTAAAACATTTGTGTTCTAACATTGGTTTTGATGCAGGGAAAATAACTATTTTTGTGATAGTCAGAGTGCAATTTGTCTGGAAAAGAATCCTACTTTCCATGCCAGGACGAAACATATAGATGTACAGTACCACTTTGTACAAGATATGGTGGAGGATGGAAAGGTTAGTTTGGAAAAGGTTGATACTATGGAGAATGTTGCAGATGCATTGATGAAGCCAGTGAGCACAAACAAGTTTAGGTGGTGTGCAAATTAGATGAGACTTAGTGCCCATGATTTTTAGTAGGTTTGTTGTGCCCTGGAGGTGCCTATGTGATCTTCGTCAAGTGGTAGATTGTTGGAAATAATGTGCCTCAATCTCACAGGCTGAAACCTTTGAAAGGGCCAAGTCGGTGTGACATCTTTTGGGTCTGGCTGACTAGCAGCTTTGGATCTTGTGGTTTGTATAGGTTGCCGAGACAATGATTATGTCTCACCGAATGATGCTATTGCTATGACATGTTGTGTTTGGTATGACCTCCTACCGAGTGGAGATCTTTGGCCGACAGGCCATTCATATCGAATATCGGGGAGACCCTTGGCTGAAGGGTTTACCTCAGTGTGAGGTCCCAGCGACGAACGAAGTCTCACCGACAATGTTTCTATTGAAGCCTTCGAGGAGAGTCTTGGGTGTTTGGTAACAAGTCTTATCAATAGGAATGTCTCACCGACAGGATTCACTTGGGGTAACTCAAATTTCTCGGGGAGAAGTCTCAGCGACTGATGAAGGTCTCGCCAATGGGGATACACTTGGAGGCATCAGGGTAACACTAAGGGTTCGCTAAGAACCCTTAGCAATGGACAGAAGTCTTGTCGACTATTGCTTTGTGCTCAGTATGACTTAAGATCTTGGAGTAATATCTTAGCAATAGCGATATGTCTTGGTGATAGATGAGCACTTTGGAGTAACTTTGAACCTCGGTATGATCTCCTAGCGAAAGCGGTATGTCTTGCTGAATGTTGAAAGTTTTAGTATAACCCTTAATGAATCGGCATGATCTCTCAACGAAAGACAATTGTCTCACAGAATGGAAAACTCACGTCTGTGTGACTTTGAAGCTTCGGTATGATGTTTCACCGATAGCAATAAGTCTAGGTGATAGCGATACATGTGATGATCGTCTGCATGAGGTCTTCGCAACATGGCGAAGTTTGAGTGATAGCTCTCTGGACTCGATGTAGCATCTTGGCGATAAGGATGACTCTTGGCGACATTGATAGTTAAGTCTTGTGGCATCAGGGAGACATGGTCAGTGTCTCACCGACATGCCAACACAGGTTGATCACTTTGACCGAGAGAAGACCATCATACGTGGTGAGTCATTGTCCAATTAGAGAAGCCAAATGGGAACTGCTAGCAGTTGGACTGTTGCGGCCATTACTAAGAGGATGCTCAACAGAAAGGGGCGACATGGTTATACTCTATGATTGCAGATTGTGACTGGTTTGATGGATCGACGGATTGTTGTGTGGTTGTATAATCAGTGGATGAATTCTATTATGCAAAGACTGCAACGTGAAAGTTCTGTAACAAGATTGTTCATGGTGAATTCTACTGTAAACTAACATCAGAAAGATAACTTAGAACTTTTTTTGTAATCTTTATTACTGTAATACAAATTAACTTCTCTTGGTGTGGTGGGTTTTTCTCCCATAAGGGTTTTCCCATGTATATCTGGTGTTCATATGTGTTTTTCTATTTTTCTATTTTAGTAATCTCTTTCTAGTGCATCTAAATTGGACTGTAATTGTAAAATTTAAAAGGTATCTCTGCATTCTTCCCTGAGCTTTTGACGTTAGGAGAGTTGCTTCCGCATCTAGCTTTCCTTACATAACAGTTGGTATTAGTGAAGTGATACATGTTCGGTATGTCCTTCAATGTCTAACATTCATCACTGTGATCTCCAAGAGTAAAATGGTATTTGTAATATGGTATGTTAGAATTTTTAGGACAAATGACCAACCTATTTGAAGGTGGTAAGAGTAGAAGACCTCTATTTAGAAGCATTTACAATTTCCTTTCACATTTAAGTGGTGGATGGAGAGGAAACCTTAGTTTTTTCAATTTGTAAGGTCATTTTCATTTACTATATTTTCCTTTTTCATGGATTGAAGGAGGAAGAGGACCCAAGGGGATCCTAGCATCGTTGTTAGTGGAATCAGGTATAGGTTGTTCATGTGGAAGGAGACAATTCAAGTCAAGAGGGGAATCAAAGATCACTGTGCCATCATCTTGAAGTCTCCAATATTCAAAAGGAGGCTTGTTGTCATGAGGAGGACCTTGATATCCTAATCCTACTGTGTTTTCATTTATCATTTTTTGTTCTAGAAGTTGGTGAATGTTATGTTCAATTGTTGTGTCGCAACCTTGTTTGCTTAAGATAGTAAAGCATTTTCCATATGTTTCTTCAAGTTTGATTGATGTGTTTGTAACTTTGTGATAATAAAATGGTTGAGTATGTGGTTGTTTAGAGGAACTAGGTCCACCTGTTGAAGAGAACTTAGGTCCTTCATTTGTTTGAGGATGTAAGTATTCAAACATGTCAAGAGGTGAAACAGGAGGGAGATCTTGTGACTTCATCAATGGGTAAAAGGTTGCAGTGGCTTCAAGGTTGTCAAGGAAATCATGTAAGAACTTATTCATTCTATCATTATCTCCTCCAATGATGTCAACAACATGAGGAGGATAGTCATTTGGAGTTGAAGGAGCATGGGGAAGCTCAAGGTCATTAGGATCATGACCAAAGGAACAATTTGACATGTCCACTAAGGATTTCAATGAATTCCAAAAATTATTAAAGAAAAAATCCATGATGAAAATGAGTAAAAGTAAACTAATATATAAGAAAGAAGAAAACAGAAAACCTGGAAGGTATGACAGAAAGTAATAGTAGAAAATTGTAATGCAGAAAATACCTAAAAATACAGTTCAAAATGAGGACTGATTCACCCAGGGTGGCGAATGAGTCTAGGGATGAGATTTTTTTGTGTTTTTTCAGAAATTTTAGAGTTTTTTTATGATTTTCTTATGCAAAAGGAAGATGAAAATGCAGATTTTTAGTTTTTGTAATGTTTTGAAGTGCAAAAATAAAATCTATATGAGATATTCACTAATGCAAGTTTGTAAACCCTAGGATGCAAAAACAATGTAAAAAGCTAATGCAAAAGCTAATGTTATGAGTCCTAGGATTTAAATGCAATGCAAATTAGAAATATGATGTTCAATATGTAGGTTCACCTAAATGAACCATCAATTTTGGGGAGGGCTATGTACTTCTCTCACACCCTTAGGGTTTTTCACCTAAAAGGAGATAGATAGGCCCAAAAATTGTGGTTGTTCACTCAAAATAATGCATGTAATATGGAATTAAGCCTAAATACAATGATCTAGATGCAACAAAATGATAAAATTGATTGATTATGTATGCAAAACTAATGAAATATGAAGCATTTGAAAACATAGTGTGATATGCAGAAATGAAGTAGAAACATAAACAAATGAAATCAGAATTGAATGAGACTGAACAGAGTGCACCTGGAGATGGAATGTTGATACTGAAAGATTCTTGAATCTAACAAAAGTCACTATTACTGACTAGTGGTACTCATTTTCCACTGATGTTGAATCAGTCCTTCTGGTAAACTTTGTTGGAACCAGTTTCTGATTGTCAAGAACTGAATTATGATGAAATTAACTATTCCAGCTTGAATGTGAGACTCATTTTCCACTAATGGTGAATCAATCCTCCTCCAAAATTCTGGAAACTCAAGGGTCAATTATGTGGGTCTAGATCTGCACTTGTCTTCTTGTTAGGTTGACGGAGTCAAAACTGCAGAAAATGGACTGAATGCTGTCTCCAAGCTTGAATTAAGGTTTAGTTGACTTCAATCACTTTGATGACTTCATGACCACTTCTCAACACCTATTTCTTTGACAAATATTCCTACAAGACCAAAACCTTATTGTTGAAGTCTGAATATGTGTCAATGGCTGCTCCAAGATGCTTGATAATTGCTTGATCAAAAGATGTAGTGATGCTTTGAATGCAATAATGCTAATTATTTTTGAATGAGTTAATGAGATAAATGGGAGTTAAAATGGATGGAAAACCACTTCTTTATACACACTTATGCCCTAAATACCCAAAAATACAACATCACAAGCCAACATATGGTCTTAATGAATAAAAACCTAAAGGAAATTTGAATTTATTTTGAATTTTGTGCCAAGAGGGACTCATTTGCCACACATGGTGAATGGGTCCCACTCAAGGCTTGCAAGTGGGTGTCAAGAATTAAGTTCCTTTTAATGTTATTTATCAGGTTTGTATTCAATAATACTCTTAATTAAGGCATATAATTGCATAAATGGGCCAAATAAAGCATAAGAAAGGTGTAATTAGTGATGACAAGCCTGGAAAAGCATGAAATCTTGTTACAAGACTTTACAACACTTTGAAATAAGACTTGGTAAGGTATAAAAAGGGTATATTTAGATGAATTATAAGAAGAAGAGTCTAGAAAAGTGTAGAAATGTGTTACAACACTTCACAACACCTTCAAAAAGACATTATAAACTCTTTAATAATTTGAATATTCAAAACCTAATATGAATGTTTAAGTCACATTCCAACATTAAATCTAAGCAAAGTAAGCCAAGCATCATAGGAAAAAGACTTAAATTACCATTAAAATGTCCAAGATCCATTTTTCTATGGTACACCAATATCCAAAACCCTTATTCCTATACCCTATATACTTAACCCTATACCCTCAACCCTAAACACTATCACTCAACCCTCAAACTTATACATTAAAACCTAAACCCTACACCCTCATCCCTCATCACTATACCCTATACCCTCAACCTTATACCATAAACCCTAAAAATTATCCCTTGACCCTATACTTAAACCCTAAACCCTACACTCTCAACCCTTAACCTTATACCTTATACCCTAAACCCTACACACTAAATCCTATATCCACTAATCTAAGCCCTAATCCCTATACCCTCTAAACTTAACCTTATACCCTCAACCCTCAACCCTAAATTCAACCTTGTAACCTAACCCCTCAACCCCAAACCAATACCTTCAACCATATAACAAATATTCTAAACCCTAATTCCTATACCCTATACACATAACCCTATACCTTCAACCCTAAACATTATCCCTCAACCTTCAACCCTATACCTTAAACCCTCAACCCTAAACCCTCAACCTTATACTGTAAACCCTAAACATTATCCCTTTACCCTATGCTTAATCCCTAAACCCTACATTCAACCTTTTAAGCTACACCCTAATCCCTAAACCTAATACCCTAAACCCTACAACCAATATCTTAAACACTAATCCCTATACCTTATGCACTTAACCTTATACCCTTGAAACCCTAAACACTATCCCTCAACCCTCAAGCCTATACCTAAAACCATAAACCCTACACCCTCAACCCTCATCCCTATACCCTATACCTCAAGCTTATAACCTAAACCCTAAACATTATACCTCAACCCTCAACCCTTAACCCTTTAATTAAACCCTAAACCTTGAAACCTAAACCCTAAACCCTAAACTCTCAACCATAAACCTAATACCATGAACCCTATATCTAATATACTAAACCCTAATCCATATACTCTATACACTTAACCCTATACCATCAACCCTAAACACTATCTCTCAACCCTCAAACCTATACCTTAAACCATAAACCCTACACCTTCAACCCTCATCCCTATACCCTATACCCTCAACCGTATAACCTAAACCATAAACATTATTGCTCAAACCTATACTTAAACCCTAAAACCTACATTCAACCTTGTACCCTAAACCCTAAACCCTAAACCCTCAATCCTAAACCCAATACCCTCAACCCTATACCAAATATTTTAAACCCTAATCCCTATACCCTATACACTTAGCCCTATACCCTCAACCTTGAACACTATCCCTTAAACCTAAACCCTATACCTTAAACCCTAAATCCTACACCCTCAACCCTTATCCCTATACCTTATACCCTCAACCTTATACCCTAAACCTTGAACATTATCCTTCAACCCTATACTTAAATGGTAAATCCTACAATCTCAAACCTTAGCATTATACCTTATACCCTTAACCCTATACACAATATCTTAAATCCTAATCCCTATATCCTATGCAATTAACCTTATACCCTCAAACCTAAACATTATACATCATCCCTCAACCCTAAACCTTATACTTAAACCCTAAAACCTAAACCCTAATCCATATACCCTATACACTTAACCTTATACCCTCAACCCTCAACCCTATACCTTAAACCTTAAATCCTAAACCCTCATCTTTCATCCCTATACTCTATGTTGTCAACTTTATACCTAATATCCTAAACCCTAATCTCTATACCCTAACACTTAACCTTAAAACCTCAACCCTATACCTTAAACACTATACCTTACACCCTCATTCCTCATAGAGGGAGAGAGAAAGAGGGGAAGGGAGGGATTAGGGAGAGAGAGAGGGAGGGAGGGAGGGAGGAAAAGGGGAGATAAAGATACGTACAGAGGAAAGGAGAGGTAGAGAGGATATATAAAGAGTAGATAAATAAGGAGAGAGGGAGGGGTAAGTATGGAGGGAGAGAGAGGTAGGTAAGAGAGAGGTGAGATAGAGAGAAATAGTGACAGTTTGGTAGGGAGGGATGGATGGAGATGCAAGTAGAGAAAGATGGAGATATATTGAAGGAGGGATAGTTGGAGACAGAGGGGACATAGGGAGAGGTAAAGAGGGATAGGTGAGATAAAGATAAGTAGAGAGATAATGGTGAGATATAGGGAAGGAGAGAATTATTGAGAGGGAAAGAGATAATGGTGAGATAGAGAGGAGAGAGTGAAAGAGAAATAAGGTGAGGGAGGATGCAGGGAGAGAAAGAGAGAGGTAGAGGGAGGGAAAGGAGAGATAAAGAGTAGATAGGGGAAAAGGTATGGAGGGACACATAGGTGAGATAGAGAAAGAGAAAGAGAGAAAAATAGATAGATAGAGAGAGTGATGGAGGGAGAGGTAGAGAGACAATGAGGGGAGCTAAATATAAATAGAGACGAAAGGAGAGGTAGAGAGAGAAGTAGATAGGCAATGAGGGAGGGAGGGAGAAAAGTAAGATAGAGAGATGTAGAGATAGTGATAGGGAGTGATGGATGCAAAGGTAGGTAGAGAGGGAAGGAGAGGGAGAGGTATGGATGGAGAGAGTGGTAGGTGAGAGAGAGGTGAGATAGAGAGCTATAGAGAGAGAGTGGTAGGTAGTAATACATGAATAATTAGGTAGAGAGGTAGAGGGTAGATATAGATAAGTAGAGAGGGAGGGAGACAGAAGTGAGATAGAGAGAAATAGAGAGAAATGGATGGAGAGGTAGGTAGAGAGAGGGAGAGAGGAGGTAAATATAAGTAGAGAGGGAAGGAGAGGTAGAGAGAAGAGAGAAGTAGAGAGGGAATGAGGAGGGAGGGATGGGTACAGAGGGAGATAAAGGTGAGATAGAGATGTGTAGAGAGAGATTGGTAGGGTATGATGGATGGAGAGGTAGGTAGAGAGATGAATTGGGAGATGGAGAGTAGATAGGGAAGAAGAAAGGGACAGTGAGGGAGGTCAGAGAGAGGTGAGATAGAGAGAAATACATAGTGGTAGGGAGTGATGGAGGGAAAGGTAGGTAGAGAGAGGGAGAGAAGAGATAGAGATAAATACAGAGGGAATGATGGAGGGAGAGGGAGAGGGAGAGGAGAGAAGATAACTAGAGAGGGAATTATAGGTAGAGAGATAGAGAGAAGTAGAGAGGGAATGAGGGTGGGAGGGAGAGAAGTGAGATAGAGAGGTGCAGAGAGAGTGGTAGGGAGTGATAGATAGAGTGGTAGGTAGAGAGGGATTAGGGAGATACAGACAAGAGAGGGAAGGAGAGAGAGAGCTATCGATGGAGAGAGTAGGAGGTGAGAAAATGAGAAATAGAGAGTGGTAGGTAGTGATGGATGGAGAGGTAGGTAGAGAGGGAGAAGGGAGATATATATATATATATAAGTAGACAAACAAGGAGAGGTAGTTAGGGAGACAGAGGTGAGATAGAGAGAAACAAAGAGAGTGATGGAGGGAGAGGTAGGTGGAGAGAGGGAGAGAGGAGATAAAGATAAGTAGAAAGGGAAGGAGAGGTAGAGAGGTGTATAGAGAGAGGGAGTGGTATGGTGTGATGGATGCAAAGATAGGTAGAGAGAGGGATTGGGAGATAGAGAGGAGATAGGGAAGAAGAGAGGGAGAGAGAATTATGAAGGGAGAGAGAGGGAGGTGAGAGGTACGTAACGTTTATCCCTTCCAACGAGTCCTCAATGAGCCATGAAAAAGCACTTTTTGTGAGAGGTACATAACATTTATCCCTTCCAAAATCTTCCTAAAGGATTTAGGTTCCATTATTTTTATGTTAAAGCTTCCAAATTCACTTTATATATCACAATTTAGAGTTTATTTACTATGTTTAATCTTTCTCCCACAGCCCCTGTTGAGTCATTTCTATCAGGACACTTTGGGCCAGAACAAGACACTTTGCAACTAATTTTTAGATAAGTTTTAAGTGTCCTCCACTCATCTAATTTGCATGAAATAGGTTGTATTTGACAGCTCTATGTTTAATCTACTCATATCTAGTCTTACATTTCAATTTTGAGTTGGTTTTCTATTTTATTTACATCTCCCAAAAGTGCATTTCAGTCATATTTAGCCATTTTATACACATAAGGGCAATTGCAAGATTCCTCAAAGAATTCACTCAACCAAGGGTTGAAAGTGGATTTTAACTTCAGGGATCTCATTTCTTGAATGAAATAGAAGAGTAGTTAGGTTCATTACACTCACTATTCAATTTCTATTTATAGTAAGTTTAGTGAAATAGCCAAAATTTGGTATAAAACCCTATGTGTAGTGAATCCTAACCCATTTTTCTATGTTTTACTCACTAGGACCTTTGAACCTAAATTTAAAATATGCTTTTGGTGGTATTTTAAGGTCTCTAAATCCATATTTCAATTTCGACTTGTAATATTTGAATTACGGGAAACTAAGGATACATACCTATAAATACAAGGTTATTTTCTAAGTTTCACCTAGATTTACAAGAGAATTTTCAAGTGAGAAAAAGTATAGAAAAGTTGATGATCAAGAGCATTCAAGAGAAAAATTACCAATGATTTATTGCAACATTCATGATCCAATCATCATGTCAAATTCTTCTTGTATCATTCATGTTTTTGGAGTTAACATTGTGATGTAGGTTTCAAGATCAAGTCAAGCATTAATTCAAGCATCAATATCCACATCCATTGAAGTAATTTCATGCAAGTTGCAGATCTCTATTCCAAGGTTTATCCAAGAGTTTGTTAAGTGGTAACATAGTATTACTTATTCACCATTACTTTCATGCTTTCATTATTTCATTTCAAGGTTTGATTACCCAAACAAGGTTTGACAAAGCCAAACTCCATTCACCAAAAATTAAAAAAAAATTCAAAGTTGTTTTCAATCATGGAAACTCACCTACAAATCTAATTTTCAAATTTCGAACACTGAAACCTGGAAAAATCTGAAACTACAAATTAGTATCAGAGGCTCCCAAAAGTTTTCTAAAATCCCTAACAAAAGACCCATTTTCCCATGGGTGAATGAGTCCCAGTTTTCCTCCTGAAACTACCTTTTGGTGACTGGTACACATGCCTCTTCCCTTCTCAGATCTCTCAAAAAATTTATGTTTCTATTAGTATTATGCTTTATATTGATATTTCAAGTTTGAATTGGCATAGTTAGGTTAATTTTCTATTTTTAGTTTTTCTCCCAAAAGTGTTGTTCAACCTTAAATCCCCATCCTCAAGAATAAGTAAATCTGAAGATTCTCACATTGGGTTGATTCACCTAGGGTTTGTTAGTCAATTTTTTTTGGGGATCTCATTTACTAATGAAATGGTGAGATATAGGTCTATCATAACACTATTTTCCTTCATTCCACATTTTTTTATAAAACATATTTTTCATTGTTTCATTTTGGTGAGCCCGACTTTTGAGCATCATAAATTTCTTATTTTGGAGTCCATTTCAACCCTAGATATCTAGGATTTTCATTATTTTTCATTACATTGCATTAGTTTGCATCTCATTTGGATTTTTAGGTTTTTATTTTTTCATTCTTTAAAATCTAGAAAATTCAAAAATCTCAATAATTTTCCATAGTATTTAAATAATATTGCATGTGATTAGTCATTTACTTTAGAAAAGTAAATAAAAATTGCATCTGAAATTAGATATTTTATCTTGTCATTTAGCATCACTTTTCAATTGAATTTAGATTTGATTTTCCAGAATTCTAAGTTTGTAACCAATTATTTGAAACTAGAATCTGAAAGCATAAAAAATCAACTCAAAAATTCGTAACTTCATTTCTAAAAACCCTGAAGCAAGACCAATTCTCCCATGGGAAAATGAGTCATAGATCAGGGATTTCTCTGCATTTCTGAGCATCAAAAACACTACTTTTGCATTATGTATTCCTACATTCAGTTTGTTGTTTAAGTTTCTAGAATTTTTTTTTTTTGAAATTGTTCATATTAAGGTTAATTTGTTAAAATTCACTGCATTATTTGAATTCAAATTTACATCATTTTTAGATTTTTTCATACTATAATTAGTAAATCACCTTGCTTCAAATTTTAAAATTTATAATCTCTTTGCATTTCAATTCATTTTTGCATAATGGACATGTGTATTGGTAATATATGTGTTGGAAATATGTGCCTCAAACTATATAGGCTGAAACCTCCATTAGAGCCAAGTCGGTGTGACATCTTCAATGTTTGGCCAACAAGCAGTTTGTATCATTCAGTTTTGAATAGGTCGCTATGACCTTGATACTGTCTTGTCGAGCGTCTTCACTATGGAGTCTGTAATTGTGACATAGTGTGTTCGTTATGACCTCATAGCGCTTGGGAGACCTCTGGCCGAAAGGCCATTCAATCATGTATCGGCGAGACTCTTGGTGACTACGGGCTTCAGAGTAACTCTAATGATCCAGGAAGACATCTTAGCGAACAGTGGAAGTCTTGCCAACGGGGACACATCCAAGCATTCTTCGGAGTAACTCAAAGTGGTCGAAGAAACATCTCAGCAAACATTGAAGGTCTCACCAACAGAAACACTTTTTGGAAGTCTTCGGTGTAGCTCTTCGCGAATGATGGTCATCGGTGGAACATAGTGGTTTCGATAAGAAGTCCCAGTGACTTTGATGAGTCTTGCAAATGATGAAGAGCCTTCGGGGTAAGTCTTGGAGTTTAGTATGTTCTCTTAGCGAAGATGATATGTCTTGGTGACTGCTAACGGCTTCGGTGAAACATATGGATCTCGATATGATGTCTCGGTGAAAGCCGATTGTCTGGCCGATGAGAACACTTAAGTCTATGTGATTTGCAGAGCTTCGGCATAATGTATCAACAAAGGTGTTTGGTCTTGCCGATAGGTGTATACTTTTGGTGTAACCTAATGTTGCTCTATGAGACCTCTTGGCGATATCGGTATGTCTTGCCGACTATCCTGTGGAGCTTAATATGACTTGTGTCTTTGGTATACCTTTGGTGACTCGCTATGATCTCTTGGTGAAAGTAGTAGGTCTGCGCAATTGCTTGGTGACTCGGTGTAACTTATGGAGCTCAGTAGAACATCTTAGGGATAACTGAGACTCTTGGCGACATCAGTATGGAGGCTAGTTGGCATCGGTGAGACACTGTCAGTGTCTCACCGAGATGCCAACACAGTGCGAATTATGTTGACTGACTAATACCTTCCGATGTGGCATCTCATGGATGAATCAAAGGAGCCGAATTGGAACCATTGGGAGTCTGTTCGTTGCAACGGTTCTGTGAGGGAGCTCGACAGATAGAGATCGACATGGATATACTCTGAGATTGCAGTTTGTGAACCATTGGATTATCGGTTGGTTCAATCAACAGTGGTGTGTGAAGAGTTCAAACTGTATCAGTGTGAATTCGATTTTGTAAAGACTGTAAACAGAAAAGGTTCCTATGCAATATTGTAAATGGTAAATGCTATTGTATAATGACACCAGAAAGATAAGTCTGGAATTCTATGTAATTTCAATTACTGTAATACAAAGTGATTTCTCTTGGTGTGGTAGGTTTTTCTCCCGTAAGAGTTTTCCCACGTATATCTGGTGTTCTTGTGTGTTTGTCAAAACTTTGTTTCTGTAATATGTTTCATAGTGTATCTTAGCTTGACTATAATTGTAAAATTTAAAAGTGTATTTGCATTCTTTCCTGAGGTATTGACGTTAGGAGAATTATTTTCTGCATCTAGTTTTCCTTACAAGTGGTATCAGAGCCTAGCCAGTTGTGTTATCCTTGGGGGTACATTGGGTTTTTTGTGTCAATTCTGTTCAGTGGGAGTCTTGTAGAGATTGTTATTTCTAATTATAGATTAAGATGTCTAGTATATCTAGGAAGATTGAAATAGAGAAATTCAATAGCAGTAACTTTGAGTTATGGAAACTCAAGATGGAGGATCTCTTAGTAGATCGGGATCTTTGGATTGCTGTGTTTGGAACTAAACCTACAGGCATGACGCAAGAAGAATGGGACCTTCCAATTAGGAAATCTAAGAGGCTAACAAGGCTCTATTTGGCAGACTCAGTTCTTCTCAATGTGCATGAAGAGAAGACTGCCTCTTCTTTTTGGAAGAGACAGGTGTCTATTTATCAGGGGAAATCTTTGGTGAATAAGCTGTTCCTAAGGAAGAAGCTCTACTCTTTGAGGATGCAGGAAGGAGGGTCTATAGCTGATCATTTGAATGCATTTAACATGTTGCTCGCACAATTAACATATTTTGGTGTAAATATTGAAGAAAATCATTGTATGCTTCTGTTGTGTTCTTTGCCAAACTCTTGGGATCATCTGGTGATGGCTATAAGGAGTACAACATCTAGTTTCAAGATGGAAGATGTTGTTGGTTCTTTGCTGCCAGAAGAAATGAGCAGGAAGTCTTCTAAGATGGCAAAGGAGGCTCTTGCTGTCAGAAGAAGGTCAAAGGAGAAAGGAAAGAAGAAGGACAAGAAGTCCAAATCAAAATCAGAGGGGAGATCAAAGTCTCCTAGCAAGAAGTCCAAGGTGAAGTATTGGAACTATGGGCAACCTGGTCATGTCCAAAAGGATTGTAAAGAGGAGAAAAAGAAGAAGGGCTCTTCCGATAATGGTTCTTCTCATAGTGATGGTGACACCTTCATTGCAGCCTTGGCTACACAGGCATCAGATGATGTCTGGCTGATTGATTCTCGAGCATCATTCCACATGACATCTCATAGAGAATGGTTCACAAAGTATGAAGAATACAATGGTGGAAAGGTGTACTTGGCGAGTGATTCAACTTTGGAAATTGTTGGCCGTGGAAGAGTTAGAATCCAATTCCCTGATGGCAGAATAAAACTGATCAATGATGTTATGCACATACCAGGTCTGGCTCAGAATCTACTTTCTGTCAGTAAGCTTAATGACATCGGAGTACAAGTCTTGTTCTCAGGAAGTGGCTGCAAGATGACTAGAGGTTCAATGGTGCTGGCTAGAGGTGCTCGAATTGGTACCCTATATAAGCTGGATGCACAAGCTATTCAATGTAACATTGTCTCTTCAAAGTCACTAAAAGCTGCTCATGGAGGTAAAGAGGGAAAAATCCCTAATTATGTAAACTCTACGGAAGTAAAACTTCCTACAAACAAGACTATGCTTTGGCATCATAGGTTAGGCCACATAGGAGAAAAAGGTTTAAAAACCTTGAAAAACAAAAACCTGGTTGAGGGGCTTGAAGATTGTAATCTAGAATTTGAATTCTGTGAACACTGTATATATGGAAAGCAGCATCGTGTTCCATTTTATGACAGTCCTCATAAATCTTCTGGTTTGTTAGACTATATTCATTTAGATGTGTTTGGTCCAGTAGATGTTCCTTCTTTGTCTAAATCAAGATACAATGTGTCATTCATTGATGATTATTCAAGAAGAGCATTTATATATTTTTTGAAAAGTAAATCAGAGGTGTTCATTCGATTTAAGGAGTTTAAAAATCTTGTTGAAAATCAGACTAGTAAAACAATAAAATGCTTAAGGACTGATAATGGCGGTGAATTTTGTTCTAATGAATTTGAAAGATACTGTAAAGACCATGGAATCAAAAGACATAAGACTACACCTTATACTCCACAGCAGAATTGAGTTGCAGAAAGGTTCAATAGGACAGTGATGAAGAGAGCATGAAGTATGCTTAGTAGTACTGGTTTGGAAGAGAAGTTTTGGGCTGAAGCTACTACTACTGCTTGTTACTTAATTAATCGATCTCCAAACTCTGCTCTTGTTGAGAAGAAACCCTTGGAAGCATGGTCTGGTAAGAAGCCCTCTCTTAGACATATTAGAGTCTTTGGCTATGAGGCATATGCACATGTGCCAAATGTAAAAAGATCTAATTTGGAAAACAAGGCTGTCAAGTGTATTTTTATTGGCTATAGTGCTAACATTAAAGGATACAAGCTTTGGAATCCTTTTACAGAGAAGGTTGTATACAATAGAAGTGTAATCTTTCGTGAGCTGAAACCTTCCCCCTTGGATCTACAGTTAGAGAAAAAGTCAGAAAATCGTAAGGATGTAGTAGCAATTCCTCCTACACCAGAGAAAGAGGAATTGAAGATTCAAAATGTACCTGAAACTGAGGAGAGCTAAAGTAGTTCTAAAAGTTCTAAAGAAGAAGAACCTTAGCCTCAGCCAGTGAGGAGGTCAACCCAAGAAAGGAAACAACTATATAGGTATGGGTTCTCATTGATTGATTCTACTTGTGCCTATGCTTTGATTTCTAGTACTGATGAGCCTAGGACTATGAAAGAGGCATTTAAAATGTCTGATTCAGACTCTTGGTTAGAAGCCATGGAAGAAGAGATGGTGTCATTGGATAAAAATGAAACTTGGAGTTTGGTACCCTTGCCTAAAGGCATAAAATTTGTTGGCTACAAATGGGTATTTAAGAAAAAGATTGGTCTGGATGGAAATGTAGAAAAGTACAAGGCAAGACTGGTTGCAAAGGGTTATTCCTAGGTAGAGGGAATTGATTATGGGGAAATCTTTTCTCCTATAGCAAAGTTGTCATCCATTAGATTTCTATTGTCACTTGCAGCAACATATGACTTAGAGGTTGAACAGATGGATGCGAAGAAAATATTTCTTCATGGTGATCTTGAAGAAGAAATCTATATGTCCCAGCCTGAGCACTTTGTTGAGAAAGGTAAAGAAAAATAGGTATCCAAATTAAAGAAGTGTTTGTATGGATTAAAGCAGTCACCTAGAATGTGGTACTAGAAATTTGATACTTTTGTATTGTCTTTGGGATTTGTAAGATCAAAATCTGATAACTACGTATATTATAAAGTTGAAAGTGATCAAGTACTTGTTATTGCTCTTTATGTTGATGACATGTTCATAAGAAATAGCAAGCTAATGATTTCTAATCTTAAGTCTCAGTTTTCTACTAAGTTCAAAATGAAGGATCTTGGTGCAGCAAGGTATATTCTGGGGATGGAGATAACCAGGGACAAGAAGAATAGAAAGCTTTGGCTCAGCTAGAGTAAGTATATTAGGACTATTCTTGAGAGATTTTGTATGAATGATTGCAAGAAGTTGTTCCAGTCATGCAGGGAATGAAGCTATCTGTTGAGGACTGTCCAAAATATCCTACTCAGATGGAGGACATGACCAGTGTGCCCTATGCTAGTGTTGTAGGCAGTCTTATGTATGCAATGGTCTGTAGAAGGCCAGACATTGCCCAAGCAGTGGGAGTTCTTAGTTGATTTATGGCTAATCCAGGAAGAATACATTGGGATGCTATGAAGAGAGTATTTAGATATTTGAAGGGGACTTCAGAATATGCTTTGTGTTGTCATGGGAATTCAGATGAATCACAAAGGACTCTCAACATTCGTGGTTATGTAGATTCTGATTGGGCAAGGGACATTAATAGCAGGAGGTCCACTAGTGGATACATTTTCATGTTGAATGGTGGTTCAGTGAGTTGGATGAGCAAGCGACAGGCTGTAGTTGCTTTGTCCACTATGGAGGCTGAATACATGGTAGCTACTCATGCTTGTAAAGAAGTTGTATGGTAGAAACATTTGTGTTCTAACATTGGTTTTGATGCAGAGGAAATCACAATTTTATGTGACAGTCAGAGTGCCATTTGTCTGGCAAAGAACCCTACTTTCCATGGCAGGACAAAACATATAGATGTACAGTACGACTTTGTACAAGATATGGTGGAGGATGGAAAGGTCAGTTTGGAAAAGGTTGATACTCTGGAGAATGTTGTAGATTCATTGATGAAGCCAGTGAGCATAGACAAGTTTAGGTGGTGTGCCAGTTCAATGGGCCTTAGTGCCCATGATTTTTAGTAAGTACTTTTTGTGCTCTGGAGGTGCCTATATGATCTTCGTCAAGTGGGAGATTGTTGGAAATATGTGCCTCAAACTATACAGGCTGAAACCTCCATTAGAGCCAAGTCAGTGTGACATCTTCAATGTCTGGCTGATAAGCAGTTTGTATCATTTAGTTTTGAACACGTCATTGTGACCTTGATATTGTCTTGTCGAACATCTTCACTATGGAGTCTATCATTGTGACATAGTGTGTTCGTTATGACCTCATAGCGCTCGAGAGACCTCTAGCCGAAAGGCCATTCAATCATGTATCGGCAAGACTCTTGGAGACTACAGGCTTCGGAGTAACTCGAATGATCTGGGAAGACATCTTAGCGAACAGTGGAAGTCTTGTCAACGGGGACACATCCAAGCATTCTTTGGAGTAACTCAAAGTGGTCAGAGAAACATCTCAGCAAACATTGAAGGTATCACCGACAAAAAAACTTTTTGGAAGTCTTCAGTGTAGCTCTTGGCGAATGATGGTCATTGGTGGAACATAGTGGTTTTGATAAGAAGTCCCAATGACTTTGATGAGTCTTGCTGATGATGAAGAGCCTTCGGGGTAAGTCTTGGAGTTCAGTATGTTCTCTTAGCAAAGATGATGTCTTGGCGACTGCTGACGGCTTCAGTGAAACATATGGATCTCGGTATGATGTCTCAGCAAAAGTCGATTGTCTGGCCAATGAGAACACTTAAGTCTACGTGATTTGAGGAGCTTCGGCATAACATCTCAGCGAAGGTGTTTGTTCTTGCTGATAGGTGTATACTTTCGGTGTAACCTAATGTTGCTCTATGAGACCTCTTGGCGATATCGGTATGTCTTGCCGACTATCCTGTGGAGCTCAATATGACTTGTGTCTTTGGTATACCTTTGGTGACTCGCTATGATCTCCTGGTGAAAGTGGTAGGTCTAGGCGACTGCTTGGTGACTCGGTGTAACTTATGGAGCTTGGTAGAACATCTTAGCAATAACTGAGACTCTTGGCGACATCGGTATGAAGGCTAGTTGGCATCGGCAAGACACTGTCAGTGTCTCACCGAGATGCCAACACAGTCCGAATTCGGTTGACCAAGTAAGACCTTCTGATGTGGCATCTTGTGGACAAATTAGAGGAGTCGAATTAGAACCGTTGGGAGTCTGTTCATTGCAACACTTCTGTGAGGGAGCTCAACAAATAGAGATCGACATGGATATACTCTGAGATTGTAGTTTGTGAACCATTGGATTATCGGTTGGTTCAATCAACAATGGTGTGTGAAGAGTTTGAACTGTATCAATGTGAATTCAATTCTGTAAAGACTGTAAATAGAAAAGGTTCCTATGCAATATTGTTAATGGTGAATGCTGCTGTATAATGACACCAAAAAGAAAAGTCTAGAATTGTATGTAATTTCAATTACTGTAATACAAAGTGATTTCTCTTAGTGTGGTGGGTTTTTCTCCTATAAGGGTTTTCCCACGTATATTTGGTGTTCTTGTGTGTTTTTCAAAACTTTGTTTCTATAATCTATTTCATAGTGCATCTTAGCTTGAGTGTAATTCTAAAATTTAAAAGTGTATCTACATTCTTTCCTGAGGTATTGATGTTAGGAGAATTGTTTTCCGCATCTAGTTTTCCTTACAATATGCAGGTCCTAAATATCTTTGGTTGATGTCTCAAGTTGTGTGTTTAATAATTATCCTAATGCTATAGAACCTAATCATGCTTAATCAACCCCTAATAAATGTCCTCATGAAGTTGAAATCTTTGGTGAAGATGACGAAATAATTCATAATTTCATACATAATTTCCTTAACAACCTTCAGAACAATGCATCATTTTACCCCCCATGCAACAACCAACACTTGGACTATTATTCCACCAATAGATATGTTTGGCCTTTTACATCCTAAGATTAAATCACAAACCAAACCTAAACTCCAACCATGAGTGAACCTAGTCTCTCTAACTAAGTGCATACTCATCCATCCTACACTAATAAAGTCACCAACACACCCATCAACCTAGAACTAAATTATGTACAAGGATTTAATATCCTAAACAAGCAAGGATGTGACACAAAAAATGAACATTAGATTCATAGGTTGTTAGAAAAAATCCCAATTAAAGATACTAAAGGACTAGGATATCAACATCCTCCTCCCTCCAAATCTTCTATGGAAATAAATTTCCTTCTTCATAATAAACAAATCCTTCACAAGGATGATAGGATCATCTTAGGTCCTCCTCAAAGTTTACCTCACCAAGTTTTCCAACCAAATAAGCAATGCAAGCCTTACAAACTCAAGTAGTTACAATTTCCTTTTCCTATGTCTAAAAAATAAAAAATCTTTACACACACTTCTTCGTCAAGGTCTCATAACATTGCCACCTATTAAAGAACATCCAAAAAAAATTATAAAGGAAAAAGCACAAACATGTCTCATTGTCAATACAATATAATTCTTTGACATAGTCCTGATGAGTGTCATGCCTTAAAGAGGATATTGAGAAATTTTATTCCTCCTGAAAATTCTTATGACTTCATAATTGGATAGCAATTACATGGACTTTGCTCCTTTTCATGTGATAGTTGTAGAGTCATATCATACTCACTATTAATATTTTTACATTCATTTCAAATCATTTTCTATATTGCAAGGAGCTCATTCTCATCACTCACCTCGGCTCATCCTTGTCCTTCACTTAGTGGGGGAAAGGAGATAAATAGCCTTTTCCTAGTTTGACACTTAATGTTGTCCCTTTGGCTAGTTGTTTGTCTTTCGTATATCATGAAAAATATTCAGATACATGGATGACCTATTATAGGTTGACTCACATGTGCCTTACTATTCTTATCTTCATTTTCTTTCCATTTTATTTGTGTGATTGCATGTGCATAATGTGACCTCTTGTACTATTCTATTTGGCATGTCTTTATGTTCATTCCTCTATTTGTACATCCTCTATTTGTACCTGTAACGCCTGAAAATGAAACAAGATTTTTGCACAATAGACAACAAAGAAGATTAGATCGTTAGAAGCACACATGCAATACAAATACTAAATATAGAATGCAAATTCATACGTTAAGAAACAAAGAACATGGGAAAGTAAAACGTAATTAAAACTGAAACAATCTCACCAATTTTCAAACGTATTTCCATGAATCATCTCGATTGCCCTTCTCCATTTCGCTTGTATGGTATAATTGCCCTCAGATTTTCAATTTTGTGCAAGTATAGCCTAAGATAGAGATTAGCAAAATATCGAAGATTCAAGACAAAAGTGCTCTCCAAAGTTACAAAATTCGCGAGAGAGATTGGAATGAAGAATGACAAATCAATTTATAGAAAATTGATTATTCGAATGACAGGTCAAGATTGAAAGATTAACAGACGGTTGAGATTGAGAGATTAGTCATGCATTCAGATAACTAATAGAATTGACACAAGTGATTCGAATTAGAAATAGAATTAAAGATTAAATAAATGATTTAATCTTCAGTTCGGCATTCGAAAACATAAGAAATATCTTTGCATGACAAAGATGAAGATTGATTAAAGCAACTCTCTATTCGAACACACACAACACTTAACTAATTAAATAAGAATATTTAATTAATCCGCATGTACACGCAATTGAGTTAGAAATGGATGATTGATTGGTTAGATGAAGAGATTACTCGAAGACGCCACTCAGACATTAAATCAATAGTTAACTGAATGATTAAAATAGATGTTGAGTTGAGTAAAAGTGAATATTTAGATAACTCACATAATTATCTAAAATATAGAAGAATGTGTTAAAATAGAATTAATGAATTAAATAATTTATTTAATTCAAGACTCGATATTCGAAAGATAATTAAATAAATAAGATTTATTTAATTAAGTGACGAAGGGGATTTAAATGAATAATTAAATAAATTATGAATTTATTTAATTATAGTTGAAATATGATAAAGAGTAAATTAAATAATAATTTATTTAATTTGACTGGAAGAATAAGGTTAATTAGTAAGATAATTAAATAACAAGCGTTTATTTAATTAATCAGATAGAAATGAAGAAAAGTGAATTAATTAAATAATTGAGATTATTTAATTAATAGATGAATTAATGTTAAGATGAATAATTAAATAATTAAGATTATTTAATCAAGACCATGAATTATGAAGAATATGGAAGTCACAGGCTTAAACCAGATTTTGGTGTCTACATTTGCCCCTCTTTGATACAATGTCATTTCGGCTTTGTTTCAAAGAAAATCGATAAAAAAATATGCCCCAGTAATGCCCCAGTGTAAAACAGGTGAAGGTATGCCCCCTCGAGAGGACAGGCGAGTTCAGAGAACATGAGTGTGCTCTCGAAATTGATGAGAGGACTAGAAGATGAAAGAAAAAAGGATAGAAGAAAATAGATAAGGGTTGTGAAGATGTAGAAAAGAAGAAATGTTAGTGCAAAAAGAAAGATCGAGAAAGAACAAAAGACAGGAGATAGATGTTAGTATTAGCAATCTTCGATGTTTCGCTGTATCACAAAAGGTACTGCACTTTATCATCATTGGGCGGGACTAATACAAATGGAGAAAAACACCGTGATATGACATAGATCAAGGTGTGCAAGGTCATCCACTTGCTAATAATAGACAGTCGTAGACAAGGATTGTCACTAACTCATACTAAGGACACAAGTTGCCCCAGTATTTTTGTCAGGACAAACCACAGACAGCAATCAAAAGAAAAAGACAGGTCATGAGACGTCATCGCTCCTCTAAATCCTTCATGGGACATCCTTGAGGAAACTAG
>VDFB02281492.1:583247583-583261266 GCA_007258455.2 Sequoia sempervirens
ATAACTAAACACAACCCATTATATAAGATAGTCAATGATTTGCAATTTGTAGCAAGGTCTATGCAAAGACAAACAAATACTGAACTACACTAATAATTACAACTTGGATCAATGCCACATATCCATTGTAGGTGTCAAATTCATGAGCATCTAAAGGTTTATAATAGATTTAATACATCACATATAAGTTCCCTGACAATATTGCATTACAATTTCATTAGTATGCATTCTAACCCAGGACTACTTATCAAATACTTATACAACACATATCTGCCTATAATCCCATTCAAGCATTTTAATTAATTCCTTGAATTAAAGCTAAAATAGAATCATACACACCACAATAGTGAGATGGATAAAACAACCCTTAGTTATTTCATTCAAAGTTCTAATATGCATGTACAATGGAGAGACATGAGCTCAAATTTTCATTTCAACTCAAATGCTATTACTATTATACAACATTAAATCTCTATGAACTCAAAACCTGTTATAGAATGACTCAAATCCTAAATTGCATTTATCTAAATCCATTGGACTTTACAATTCGCTCTACAACTTCGCCTAGACTCGACAAAAATTATCTAACTTGCTAACCCATGCTTCTAGCCTTGAAATCCTTCTTATAGAAAATGAAGGAGCAAACAAGCACTGGGCCAGAAAGTACACCTATCACCAGTCAATTGGAGCACCTAGTGATATTCTGAAATTTGTTACAATAGCCACCACCTTGAAAAATATTCTTGTTCATCATATCAGCTGAGGAATGTTGATGCAAAAAACCACAAGAAAAACACACTGAGAAAGTTGTCAACACAAAACTGGAACCATTGTAACCGTAGCATCTGATCTGCCACCTCTCAATAGTTCACTCCTTTTACTCCTCATTCAAATATTTAGTTACCCAATTCTGGTACTCATCATCAGTCGGCTAGTCAAAATTCATTACCTCATCCACCTTGGTATTATAAGGTTTGTATTTTACCGCTACCTGATTCACATCCCTTTCAAAAGATGCCCAAAAATGAGCTGGTACTAATGATTTTTTCCATACAGCTCACCAACAAATCATAGTCTAAGTCATCACAAATTGAATTGAGTTGATCATTGATGGCCTCACTTGCTTGATCCTACCATTTTTGAAATGATCTGATTTTCCCCTGCTCATCAATTATATTAGGTAACAATGTGTTACCCCAATCATTGAAATTATTCACTAGCTCCCTAATCTTCCTACTCAAGTCATCTGGTAAGGTCTGAAAACCTTGCAATGATTTTACTAACACATGAGTAGGCTTTAATTATTGGGGCCTATTATTTATATCAAACTTTGAGGACTTATACATGATATCCAGATCACTCGCCCTAGGGATCCAATTTTCAATTATTGGTATCACTACTTCCTGATCCCTATCAATATTTTTTATTGCTCCTAACAACAAAGAATATAAAGAATGTATAGATAACAATTTTCTATCAACCTTTTCATTTAAATGCCTCAAAATAGTAGTAAAAATTTCCTTTTTCTTTAAGAGAGATCCCTTCTCACTTTTTTTTAATGATGCCTACAATTCATCAATTTTTTGCAAGAGCTGCTTCTTTGTAGGATCGATAAAGCACTCTGTTTCTTCTTCAACTTCCTCTAAAGAAAGAGTGAGGATAGGATTCTGACTCAGAGATCCTAGTGTGGAAACAATTGGAGAAGTAGGAGGCACTGACCTTGCTGTGGAAGGTAATGTACTAGTTCTTGGAGAACTTGATGTCTCCCCAATTTGCTTATACCTAAACCTCTCCACTTCATTTTGCAACTCAACATTTTTCTGCTGCATCTTGTTGTACTTCTCAATCAAAAGGTTTTATTTTTCCATTAAGCTCTTCCTTTCAGCTTCCTCCCTTTCAGCAGTCTTTTGGGCCAATTTGGCCACATTCACAATCAAATTAGTGGCCTTAGTGGTTGAGGTTTCTGAAGCTCTCTTTATTATCAATTCCCCGTTGAAATTTGGATTAATATTAGAAACATCTAGTTTTCTCCATTGTGGGGACAATGCCCAAATTGCTAGAGTTTCATATTCCTCATTGAGAGAAGAGTTTTGCAATGCTTCCTTGACCTCTTCTTCAGAGTCTTGAAAAAGATTCTTAGACTTCATAATAGCATTAAAGGCTACTGCATCTGCAATGTCCCATTTGAGTAGAATTAATACACCAGCCTGACTCACTAGTTTTCTTCCTTCTTCAGGAGTGATGTTCTTGAATTCTTCCATTAATTCAGCTTTTACCTCCTCATCATTCTCCTAGTTTGACTTGTCAAGACTTAGTTCTCTTCTCTGCCTACAATTATCTTGATACTTTTCAAACTTCATCCTCCATACCAATTGAAAGAATACATGAGTTTTTACAAATGTATTGTCATCTAGAAACTCCTTCCATGCCTCCATTCTTGCATCTTGTACACTTTTACCTTTCATATCTAAATCAGATAAAACTAATTCAGGTGGCCTAGGAGGGGAAGACATACCAACTTGCATGTCTTGATTAGTAACAATAATCTCATCCATCATATCCTCCTATGGTTGATCAATTCTTTGCCTCTTAGGGCTTGGCTCGAATGGTGGTGATGAGGGATTATCTTCCGGTGATGATTCTAAATCAATAATTTTGATTGCCCCAGGCACTTTCATAATCTATTTTCCTTTTAAGTCCACTTCTTCTTCATCACTGCTACTATCCTTTTTCCTCCTGTAAATGGGCCACCTTTCCGTAGGCTGGTATGATGGCCTTGTTTCATATGGTCTAGCACCTTGCTCTTATACACCCAGACTCAATTCTAAATTTACCTTTTTTTTCCTCAATGTGCCCATAATTTCCTTGAAGTTTCCCATAAGAAAATCAATTTTCTTATGGTGGGGACTGAACTCCAACAGTGGATCATATTTTAGATCCATTTTGTGCACAATATCTAGTAGCTTACCATAAGATATCCATTTCTCCTTGTTCAACTCCTGTCTATTCAAATCAAATTCATTTCTAATTAAGTCTTCAGGGAAATTGAACTCATGCACAAATTTTCTAGCTTTTATTCTTTGTCTGAAAAGAGAAAAGAAACCCTTAGGATCATGTTTTCGCTTTGATCCACACCTCAAATGGTAATAATCAAAGAAATTATCAAAATGCATCGAGTCTCCCTTTGAAAATACAAAATTAGACACCACTATATAATCTGGGAAAAATGTTCTCTTACCCCTTCCAGTGAGGTTGTCCTCATAAATACAACCTATCTTCCACATAACTTATGCAAATCCCACTCTTGGTGGCATATTGTATGGAAGTATATGAGGGGATCCTTAAAACCATATACTCTCAAGATAGTGCTGATTGGGTATGGGATCATGTCACCTCAGTTATGGTAAACCTTCAATTTTGGCTTCCTCTCCTTTGGCCTAAGGAAATCATGTCATTCCTTAGGGATCCTAGGTATATTCAACATTAATCTAACCCTTAATCTGGAAGCAAAAAAATTATCAAATTGCGTATAACTAGTGCTTTCCTTATTACAAGTTAAATCTGCAGCTCATATCTGTACTGACAATCTTTCTCCATGAACTGATTGCCTTAATTTCATCCTCTTAGAGAAAATCCAGCATTCTTAAGAAAAAACATATGCATTAGCATAGAATACCAAAAGAATTGAGGGCCAGTATCATTGTTTTGCAGCTTTGACAACCCTTCATGCATCCTCTCAGCCAAGAAAGAAGCGAAGTCATAGGCCACATAGAAGTTAGGGTGTTGTATTTGCACCCCCATGAACATATAAGCAATGGGGAGTACCGTACCAGGAATGAAACCCAAAATATGACATAAAGAATAGAAAGTGGCTAGGAAATGGTTTGCAAAACAATTTAATTTGAAAGGTTCCTAGTCACTGGGGATGATATGAAATTTTGAACCTCCTGCCCTAGCCAGATGATGTGGAAGCAACTTTGCTCTAAAAAGAGATTTTAGCTTTGCATACTCCTGCTTCATTTCCTCAAGGTTGGTAGGAACCAAGTCTTCGCTCGGTTCACCTAAGTCAAAAATATGTTGGACCTCTTCTCTGTTAATGCTCAATAGAACCTTTCCATCATTGTCCCTGATCATCCATGTAATAGGGTCATATCTTGCAGCCACTACCCTAAGTAGGTCTACATTAGGGAATACATTTGGTACCACCAGCTTCCCCATATCATACATCCATCCATTTGAAAAAGGGTGAGGCAAATTCCTCTGTCCGTACCACAATCTAAATAATTCCAAGCCAGTGAGGGGAACCCTAGCATCATAAATGTTGGAGCAATTATATACTAACCCTTCCCCTAGGATTTTCCCTCACATTAGGACCAATCCCTTCCTCCTATCATTCATTGACAAGGGAAATTGATATAGGAAATCATTATACATGTTTCATTTCAAATATTCAGTCTGGCCAGAATGTTGCTTGGGTGGTGCCATCTTGGACAAACTAGGGCTTCTTTGCAACATTATAATTCAGATAGCTAGGACTAACTAGAGATAGAAAATTACAAGATAAAACACTGTAATTTCTCACAAATATAATTAAACTATAGCCCTAACACATTCATCAACAAGCTCATAGCACATCCAGCTAATACTTTCCCAAATTCAAATGCAAAATGACCGGGAGGCACAAAAAATAAACTCACGGCTTTGTTCGCAGAACTCTCAAATTCTGGCTGCAGAAACTCGCAATTCTACCTTCGGCTCTGAAACTACTCCATGAAATAGTTGAATGCTTTGTGATATAGAACAAGAAGGAAAATTGATTTTATTGTTGATTAAATCATGCTAGCAAGTGTCTCATCCACCATTAAAGCTCAATTTCGTGTTGCACGAACGACTCCAACCATATTTGATGTAGATTTAAATTCAAGCCGTTGATTTTGTAGCTTGATCAAATCATCGATGACCATCTTCAAAACAAGCTAACACAATTGCCAATACGGCGATAACAGGCCCACCTTACCATACACTATGAAGGAAGTCCATGTGGCAGTTGCTCGCGATATCGCAATCCTGAAACTTCTGATTGGGTGATTGTGGGCAACCATTGATCCTGAGCATCAATGATCTCGTTCCTTTAACAGAGTCACCAGCCATGTCGTTAACCTTTAAGCAGCTTTTCCAATGAGATTATAACATATCCGTCAATTTAGAACATGTGCGTCTCAAGAACACTTTAGTAATCCACCTCTTAATACATTTAAAGCCAACTAGTGTTTCCTTTATTCTTTAGGCTTCATTGGATGAGACACGTGGCGCCCGCTCGTGATTTCACAATCAACCCAAGCACCATCATGGGATGGCGGGGAATGACTCAGATCAAATGGAAGTTGGTCAACGATAGCACAAATTTGATCCCCTGGATAGGACACTTGGCACTCGCCCATGATTTTGTGATCCTTCAATTCCCGAACATGGGATGGTGGGCACCGTTGATATCTGTAGGAAATAGATCAATGGTAGCACTAAATCAACCCTTGCAAAATAAAAAATTAATTAAAAGGAGAAGTGGGCATTACTAGGAGGACAACAAACAACAACATAAGTTGTTTTAAAAATGATGAAGCACAGGGTTATCCAAGACTTAGGAAAAAATAAAACCCAGCGGAGGAGATAAAATTAAAACAAAGGGGCCTAACCTAGACGAGTCGATAAGACATAATTAATTTTAAATAGTAACCGTGCAATGTGTAGGTTTTTCAAATTTGAAGATATTAGAGAAGATCTCAATCATACCCCACCAACTTGTAGACCTAAGGTGTCGCACTGTTATTTGGCACGAGGTCAACGAGATTGCGCTACATAGCTCCAGTCATTTAGTTTACAAAGTGTAGAGGACCTGTCGACATGGTAGTTAGTTTTTGAGATGAATTAATGTTATTGGTCATGAGGAAGGTGAATGATGCTTCGTTGGATGTCAAATTGAGTTAGCCCGAGATAAACCGTTTGATATGCCAACTCTTCAAGAGATCAGCGAGCAGTATTCAAAGTTGGAAAAAGACACATGGTGGTCGTTTTACATGCAACTGGTGAAGCATTAATGAATTATTCCTTGCTTGTGTAGTCACACCGATCTCAATCCGTGTGAATATATTGTTGTTGGCAATCATGAAGGGTGATTTTCAAATTCTCATGCAACTCAAGTTAAACAGTGACAATACATACACCACCAAATTACCATGTTTGCACGTGCATTTTTACTAAACATTGATGAAGGTTTCCATTACCTCACACAATAAATAAAATAGGAATTAACTGCTAATAGTTTCATTCTTGTTGCACTTAGAGAACTTTGTGGGCTGAGTCTAATCAAGTTTGAGTGCTTGCCTAACAAGAGAAAATGAGTAAGTCAGTAAGGAGGTCTATTCGTTTGAGCTCACAAAAGCTCGGTCCTGCCATTCAAGAAGGTGTTTTGGTTGACAAGCCCAAGCTTGTGCCCACTAGATGTAGTAGAAGGTTGCAATTCAAGGATGTTGCTACTTAACTGGTAGATGACAAAGGCAACCAGTCAGTGTTCTCTATTACTAGTGTCAGTAGGAAAATAAGGTATGGGCATGGCTGCTCTGGATGCCAACACTCACCCATTGACCTTATTAGCAACACTTATGATGATGTAACTGAGACCGACTCTGACTACTATCGGTAGTTACCTCACTTCAATCCCAGTCTACCCTCTAATGAGGAAGTGATATCTATGGTTCCATTGGCTATTAAAACCCCAAGCGTACGAACTAGAACCGTATTGGGAAAGGATAAGAAATAAGAGGAGGTGGAGGTTTCCTCTCCTCCTCTAGCAACAACTAGAATCAGGCATGTATACTGGGGTTTGAGTGTTGGTAAGGGTAGGGTGGCGGGGAAATAAGAAGTTGTTGTGTGGGATGTAAAATTTTGTGTTGATGATGTTGTTGTTGGTGGTGTTGGTTCTGCATGTGTGGCACATGTTGATGTCGGTTGTGTGCCTTTGTGGCAATTTGGTTGCCTGGTTTTTTTGTGTGGATAGCGACAAAGGGGATTTTGATGACAATTTGTGTTTCATTTTCTGATGGTAGTTACAACTTTAGCTTTCCCCAGTTCATGCACTATGTTTTGCAGATTCAATGTGTGGGAAGTTTTGAAATGAAAGTCAAATGCAATGGATATTTTTTTCAAATGAAAATTTGTGGTGAAATCACATTTGAGCCTGAAGCTTGTTGCTCCCTTGTCATATAAAAGGTAATTCAAGGCTCATTTGTAGGGAGAGAACTGATGAAAGCTCTAGCTAAGTTTTGAGTTGAATATATGGGTAGAAAGATATATTTCCTTTGATGAGGAAGTGATATATGTGGTGCCATTGGTTGTTAAAACCCCAAGCGGATAGACTAGAACCGTATTGGGCAAGGACAAGAAAGAAGAGGAGGCTGAGGTTTCCTCTCCTCCTCTAGCAACAACTAGAAGCAGGCTTGTATACCGAGGTCTGAGTATTGGTGAAATTACATTCGAGCCTGAAGCTTGTTGCTCCCTTGTCATATAAAAGGAAATTCAAGGCTCATTTGTAGGGAGAGAATTGATGAAAGCTCTAGCTAGGTTTTGAGTTGAATATATGGGTAGAAAGATAGGAATAGAATAGATAACCTGTTTTGAGTTTTGGATGAATATATGCAAATTATCTTAAATTGTATGCAGATATGACTTATAAGCATGAATAAACGTATAATTCTAATATATTTTCTCTCCTTATGTGGATTTGAGTGAATTTTAATGAAATGTTAATGATGTTGTCATTCTTCTTTTGAGAATTTGTTCAATTGTGTGTCTATGTTTTTGCTTGATTCAAGAAAATCAATTAAATGCTTAAATGGAGTCATAAGTTTACAATTATTTACAAAGGATTTGATACGTAGTAATATATCAGAGAATTGAACTCCATAATGTAAGGTATTATATGATTAGTCCATTCTATTAAATTCTTGGGTCATTTCTGCTAATGGTAAATGGGTAACTAAATATTCAATTGATGAAGAATAAAATAATAATATGTAAATGGGTCACTCACTCACTCCCTCTATCTCTCTCCCCTTTACCCTAAACCCTAAACCCTAAACCCTTAAACCCTCTACCCTCTACCCTTAACCCTAAACCCTAAACCCTTAAACCATCTACCCTCTACCCTTAACCCTCCCTTCTTTTATCTCTCTCTCTCTCTCTCTCTCAAGTCTCTCCTTGTAGTACCCTCCCTCTCGGGGTCTCCTCTCCTCACTCACTCACTCTATCTCAAGTCTCTCCCTCCTACCCCTTCTCCCTCTCTTAGGTCTTTCTCTCACTCACTCACTCCCCTCTACCCATAACCCTAAACCCTTAACCCTTAAACCCTCTACCCTCTACCCTCTCTCTTGCTCAAGTCTCTCCCTCCTACCCCCTCTCCCTCTCTCAGGTCTCTCTCTCACTCTCTCACTCCCTCACTCACTCACTCACTCACTCACTCACTCACTCACTCACTCTATCTCAAGTCTCTCAGGTCTCTCTCTCTCACTGACTCACTCACTCTCTCAGGTATCTCTCTCTCTCACTGACTAACTCACTCTCTTAGGTCTCTCTCTCTCTCTCACTCACTTACTCTATCTCAAGTCTCTCCTTCCTACCCCTTCTCCCTCTCTTAGGTCTTTCTCTCACTCACTCACTCCCTGTATCTCTCTCCCCTAGTCCACCCTTAACCCTAAACCCTTAAACCATCTTCCATCTATCCTTAGCCCTCCCTCCCTCTATATCTCTCCCACTCCCTCCCTCTCTCTCTCTTGTACCTTCAATATCCTCCCCCTCTCCCTCTCTTAGGTCTTTCTCTCACTCACTCACTCACTCTTATCTCCCTCCCATCTACCCTTAATCCTCTACCTTCTACCCTCGTTTAACTCTAAACCCTTAACCAATAACCCTTAAACTCTAAACCCTATACCATCTAAGTTTAACCCTCTACCCTTATCTCTCTCCCACTCCCTCCCTCTTTCCCTCTCTCTCTCTCAAGTCTCACCATCCTACCCCCTCTCCCTCTCTCAGGTCTCTCTCTCTCACTCACTCTTATCTCCCTCCCCTCTACCCTTAACCCTCCACCTTCTACCCTCTACCCTCTACCCTTAAGCCTCTACTCTCTATCTCTCTCCCACTCCCTGCCTCTCTCTCTCTCTCACTGAATCCCTCTATCTCTCTCCCCTCTACCCATAACCCTAAACCCTTAACCCTAAACTTTATACCCTTAACCCTTAAACTCAAAACCCTTAAACCCTTAACCCTTAAACTCTAAACCCTTAATATTAGGTGTGTATTAAAACATTATAAAAGTATAAATTTTTGGTGTTCTGTTAGGAATTGAATGATAAATGACAATGAATGGGAAAATCTAAGGAACCTTAATATTTTCAACTAAAAAGTTAGAGTTCAATTAGGATTACTGTTCACTTAGGGTTAGGTTTAGGGTTCAATTAATGTTCACTTTGGGTTAGGATTGAGGATGAGGTTGGGGTTTAATTAAGGTTATGAATTCAATAAGAGTTCAAATAGGGTCAAGGTTAAGGTTAGGGTTGGGGTTAAGTTTCAATTAGGATAAGAATTAGTGTTAGGGTTAGGATTAGAGTTCAACTGTAGTTCAAAGTTAGGGTTATGGTACAATTAGGACTACTGTTCAATAAATGTTCAATTAGGGTTAATAATTAATTAAGGTTAGTTTTAAAGTTCAATTAGGGTTTGGGTTAGGGTTGGGATTATGAATCAAGTAGGTTTGGGTTAGGGTTTGATTAGAGTTAGGTTTAGGTTTTAGTTAGAGTTAGGGTTAGGGTTAGGGGTAGAATTCAATTATGCTTAGTTGTCAATTACAATTGGATTTAGTGTTCAATTAGGGTAAGGGTTAGAGTCCAGATAGGGTTAGGGTTTAACTAGGGTTAGGATTAGAATAGAATAAAGTTATGTGTTTAATTATGATATCTAATTTGGTATAATTTTAGAAATGAAATGGTTGGACACAAAGAAAAAAAATAGAAAAGTTGATTTTATATAGATCTTATTTGTTAATTTATTCTAAAATTCTAATTAATATAAAATGAATATTTAATTTAATTTAATTTAATTTAATTGTATTAGATAATTAGTAAAACTAAATAGATAATAAATATTTTATGGATTTTAAAAATTAGAATTTAGTTTAATTTTATTTGTAATGTGAAATATTAAAATTTTAGATTGAAATACTTAATTGATTTTAAAATATTTATAATTAATGTTCAATTTATAAACTAATATTAAGACATTAATAAATATAACCTGCAACATAATGTATTAAAGATGTATCAAAGTATTTATCATTCCTTCGGCTTCACCGGATGAGACACGTGGCGCCCACCTGTGATATCACAATCAATAAAGAACTCTTAACTTTTGATCATGCGATGGCGGGAAACTGTGGATCTCAACCATTAGAAATCTTGTTCATTCAACACAATCGACAACCTTGTTATTAACCATCAAGCACCTTTCTACTGGGATTATAACATCTCTATTGATTTAAAATGTGTGCATCTTATAACTGATTTAGTAACCCGTAACATAATGTATTAAAGACCCATCAAAGTATTTATCATTCCTTCTGCTTCACCGGATGAGACACGTTGTGCTCGCCCATGATATCGTGATCAATTGGTGGGGTCGTCGCGGGATGGCGGGGAATGGCTGAGATCACACGACGATTGATCTACGGCCATGCAAACTTGTCCCTCTGCAAAATAAAAAAAATTATTAGGGGAGAGGGCCTAGTACACGTGGCGCTCGCCCATGATATCGCGATCAGGCTGAATTTGAACTCATAAATTAGGATGAGTGAGGAATATTTGAGATCCTACGACATGATTGATCTACAACCATACAAACTTAATCCATTACAAAAATAAAAGAAACATTTATTAGAGAGCCGATGAGTAGATGCGGGGGTGCAAAATAAAACATTTATTAGGGAAGGCGCCTCAATCGTGATGATAATACAATCTTATATTTATACTATATATTGTAAATAAAGCAGGTCAAGTGTAAATAAAGAAAGATATTTATACAATCAAGAAAATAGGATTAAAATGTATTTAATAAAATTATATATCAATTTGTTTTTATTTTTTAGATGAATTAAAAGTATGATTTAAATATTTTAATTCAAATAACATAAATGATAAATTGAAGTGGGAAAACTTGAATATTATTTTAAAATTTTGAGGTTTATATTTATATGTGTGATTGATCTAATATTCCATAAAATAAATGTTAAAATATCATGAAAAAATAGGACTTCAATGAATGTAGAAATAAAATTATTTGCATATATTCATAAAATAAGATCCTAATAAAACAAAAATATATGCAATTAAAAATAAAGGAAAAATAATTCAACCCAAATTTAGATAAGAGAGATAATTAGATTATATGATAACTTTAAGGCTAGGGTTAGGGTTTGATTAGGATTAGTGTTCACTTAGGCTTATGATTAGAGTTATGAATCTACAATTAGGGTTCAATTAGGGTTATGATTAGAGTTATGAATCTACAATTAGGGTTCAATTAATGTTCACTTAGGGTTTCCTTCTTGGGAGAAGTTTATTGAATGGTAAGTATATTTTATAAAATTAATATGTCAAGAATTAATTATAGATAATACTACATGTGATTTTTCATATGGTATTAAATTGTAGATTAAAATTGATAATAGATTTCCTTCCTTCTTTTGCATTGTAAGCTACCATAATATATTGCCTTAAAATCCTATTCATATTTTGAGCTTTTGTAAACTATACAACACGACATCCAACAAAAAAATTTGTTATGCTTTTTTTCCAAGGAAAATCCTTAGAATTCTTAATGTGTTACTTAGGTTAATTCTTTATTGCAATAAATAAATACACACTAATATATATATTATGGATTTGAGGGAAAATATTAAAATATTTATATATATAGAAAAATTTAAATGCAAGGGATTCAATTACATACCTTTGCTTTTGTTAATGTTGATGAAGATACAAATCTTGATGAAGTGCGAAATTTGATGACATGATATAAAAAACTAGAATATCTTTGCTCTATGTGGGACTTGAAATTTTGTACAAAACTATAACTAACTCTACGTCAAATTTGTAACTTTGGACCAATTTTGCATCAATAAATATGAGCTTTGACACATGCCTCCTAATCTAGCATACAATATGTACTTAAATGCTCAAAATATTTGGGAGTAGTGTTGAGATTGGTGGATCTTTGGGAAGGTCCAATGCTTCACCTTTGCATCTCTCCCTATAGATAGAAGTAGAAATAAACATAGAATGAGAGAGGAAAAGGGATAAAAATAGATAGAGATATAGAGAGAGATAGAGGGAGAAAGAAATATATAGAGAGATAGGGAGATAGAGGGTATATATATATATATATATATATATATAGAGAGAGAGAGAGAGAGAGAGAGAGAGATGGCAAGATAGAGATATAAGGAGATATAGAGAGAGGGGAGAGAGAGAAAGAGAGAGATAAGTAGAGAAAAGACAAATAGAGATGGAGAGGGATCGATAGAAATAGGGGGAGATAGAGAAAGAGAAAGAGAGAGGAAGAGATAGATAAATGGGAAGAGAAAGACATATATATAGAGATATATGGGAAGATAAAAGGGACAAATAGGTTGAGATATGAAGATAGAGCAGGGAATTATAGGGGAGGGAACAAGAGATGGAGAAGTGGGGAGAATAGAGATATAGAAGGAGGAGAATAGGAGAGAGAGATATATGTAGAGGAGGGAGAAGTAGAATATGGGAAGAGGAATATATATAGAGAGGGGGAGAGAGGGAGAAGCTGAGGGAGGCTAATCTAGAGATAGATGCATAGGGAGATATACGTATAGAAGTATATGGATAGAAAGAGATAGATAGATGAGAGAGGGAGATTGAGTAGTATATGGATAGAAAGAGATAGAGAGATGAGTGAGAGGGAGATCAAGTGAGAAATAAAGATAAAGATATAGAGTAGAAGAGATGGAGTGAGTAAGATAGAGAGAGGGAGACATTTCTAGAGATAGGAAGTGAGATGGATGGGTAGAGAGAGGGAGATATTTCTACAGATGGAGGAAGAGGGAGGAATATAGAGGTAGAGATGAATATAGAGCGAGAGAGGAAGAGTGAGACAAATTGATAGAGGTAGAGATGAATATAGAATGGGAGAGGAAGAGGGAGAAAAATCGATAGAGATATAGAGAGAGAGAGATAAGTAGAGAAAGACAAATAGAAATGGAGAGGGAGATAGAAATAAGGGGAGAGAGAGAGGGGGGGAGAGATAAATGGGAAGAGAAAGACATAGATATAGAGATATATGGGAAGAGAAAGGGACAAAGAGGTTGACATATGAAGATAGATAGGGGTATAGGGAGAGAGCTCAAATGGGAAGAGATAGAGAGAGGGAGGGAGAAAGGGATAGAGATAGGTAGAGGAGGCAGAGAGAATATGGGGAAGAGAGAGACATAAAGTTAAGATGTGTCAATATTTAAGAATCCAAGTGTTTATTCTGAAATTCTTGCAAACATTGTTAAATTTTCAGTTATGTTAAAGTATAATTGTTAGATAAAAAAATGACCTTTTAGTT
>VDFB02281492.1:583261366-583330906 GCA_007258455.2 Sequoia sempervirens
GTTTACAAGCATGCTTGGTGGAGATCATTGTAAGTATCGTCTAGCAGAAACATCACATATTGCATATATGCTTGCCTACACCTCACTTGGAGAGATTGAGTCTAGGTGGAATATGTGAATAAATATAGATTTCTATAGGCAGGATATAAAATTGTATTGAAATATTGGATATATGCTCATCAATCTGGTTGAAAACTTTGTCACCTATAATTTTGTGCCAACTGAAAGATCATTTTTTTATCTAACAATTATACTTGAACATAACTAAAAATTTAACAATGTTTGTAAGAATTTCAGAATAAACACTTGGATTCTTAAATATTGACACATCTTAACTTTATGTCTCTCTTCCCCATATTCTCTCTCCCTCCTCTACCTATCTCTCTCCCTTTCTCCATACCTCTATCTCTTCCCATCTGAGCTCTCTCAATATACCCCTATCTATCTTCATATGTCAACCTCTTTGTCCCTTTCTCTTCCCATATATCTCTATATCTATGTCTTTCTCTTCCCATTTATCTCTCCCCCCTCTCTCTCTCTCCCCTTATTTCTATCTCCCTCTCCATTTCTATTTGTCTTTCTCTACTTATATCTCTCTATATCTCTATCGATTTTTCTCCCTCTTCCTCTCTCATTCTATATTCATTTCTACCTCTATTAATTTGACTCACTCTACCTCTCTCTCTCTATATATTCATCTCTACCTCTATATTCCTCCCTCCCCCTCCATCCGTAGAAATGTCTCCCTCTCTCTACCCATCCATCTCACTTCCTATCTCTACAAATGTCTCCCTCTCTCTATCTTACTCACTCCATCTCTTCTACTCTATATCTTTATCTTTATTTCTCACTTGATCTCCCTCTCACTCATCTCTCTATCTCTTTCTATCCATATACTACTCAATCTCCCTCTCTCATCTATCTATCTTTTTCTATCCATATACTTCTATACCTATATCTCCCTATGCATCTATCTCTCTAGATTAGCCTCCCCCTCGCTCTCCCTCTCTCCCCCTCTCTATATATATCTCCCTCTTCCCCATATTCTATCTCTCCCTCCTCTACATATCTCTCTCCCATTCTCCCTCCCTATCTCTATCTCTCCCCATCTCTCCATCTCTTGCTCCCTCCCTATACCCCTGTCTATCTTCATATCTCAACCTATTTGTCCCTTTATCTTCCCATATATCTCTATATCTATGTCTTTCTCTTCCCATTTATCTATCTCTCCCTCTCTCTTTCTCTCTCTCTATCCCCCCCAATTTCTATCTTCCTCTCCATCTCTATTTGTCTTTCTCTACTTATCTCTCTCTCTCTCCCCCTCTCTCTATATCTCCTTATATCTCTATCTCTCTCTCTCTCTCTCTCTCTCTATATATATATATATATATATATATATACCCTCTATCTCCCTATCTCTCTATATATTTCTTTCTCCCTCTATCTCTCTCTATATCTCTATCTATTTTTATCCCTTTTCCTCTCTCATTCTATGTTTATTTCTACTTCTATCTATAGGGAGAGATGCAAAGGTGAAGCATTGGACCTTCCCAAAGATCCACCAATCTCAACACTACTCCCAAATATTTTGAGCATTTAAGTACATATTGTATGCTAGATTAGGAGGCATGTGTCAAAGCTCATATTTATTGATGCAAAATTGGTCCAAAGTCACAAATTTGAGGTAGAGTTAGTTATAGTTTTGTACAAAATTTCAAGTCCCACATAGAGCAAAGATATTCTAGTTTTTTATATCATGTCATCAAATTTGCACTTCATCAAGATTTGTATCTTCATCAACATTAACAAAAGCAAAGGTATGTACTTGAATCCCTTGCATTTAAATTTTTCTATATATATAAATATTTTAATATTTTCCCTCAAATCCATAATATATATATTAGTGTGTATTTATTTATTGCAATAAAGAATTAACCTAAGTAACACATTAAGAATTCTAAGGATTTTCCTTGGAAAAAAAGCATAACAAATTTTTTTGTTGGATGTCGTGTTGTATAGTTTACAAAAGCTCAAAATATGAATAGGATTTTAAGGCAATATATTATGGTAGCTTACAATGCAAAAGAAGGAAGGAAATCTATTATCAATTTTAATCTACAATTTAATACCATATGAAAAATCACATGTAGTATTATCTATAATTAATTCTTGACATATTAATTTTATAAAATATACTTACCATTCAATAAACTTCTCCCAAGAAGGAAACCCTAAGTGAACATTAATTGAACCCTAATTGTAGATTCATAACTCTAATCATAACCCTAATTGAACCCTAATTGTAGATTCATAACTCTAATCATAAGCCTAAGTGAACACTAATCCTAATCAAACCCTAACCCTAGCCTTAAAGTTATCATATAATCTAATTATCTCTCTTATCTAAATTTGGGTTGAATTATTTTTCCTTTATTTTTAATTGCATATATTTTTTGTTTGGTAGATCTTATTTTATGAATATAGCCTGAAATTTTACTTTACATTCATTGAAGTCCTATTTTTTCATGATATTTTAACATTTATTTTTGTGGAATATTAGTCACACATATAAATATAAAACCTCAAAATTTTTTAAAAATAATATTCAAGTTTTCCCACTTCAATTTATCATTTTATGTTTGAATTAAAATATTTTTAAATCATACTCTTAATTCATCTAAAAGAAAAAAAATTGATATATAATTTTATTAAATACATTTTAACTTATTTTCTTGGATTGTATAAATATCTTTCTTTATTTACATTTGGACTGTTTATTTACAATATATAGTATAAATATGTGGTAAGATTGGGTATTATCATCACGATTGAGTGCGCCCTCTCCCCTAATAAATGTTTTTATTTTGCACCCCGCACGACTACTGGGCTCTCTCCCCTAATAAATGTTTTTATTTTGCAATGGGACAAGTTTGCATGGCTGTAGATCAATCGTCGTGTGATCTCAGCCATTCCTCACCATCCCACGATGAACCCACCAGTTGATCGCGATATCATGGGCGAGCGCCACGTGTACTAGGCCCTCTCCCCTAATAATTTTTTTTATTTTGCAGAGGGACAAGTTTGCATGGCCGTAGATCAATCGTCGTGTGATCTCAGCCATTCCCCGCCATCCCGCGACGACCCCACCAATTGATCACGATATCATGGGCGAGCACAACGTGTCTCATCCGGTGAAGCAGAAGGAATGATAAATACTTTGATGGGTCTTTAATACATTATGTTACGGGTTACTAAATCAGTTATAAGATGCACACATTTTAAATCAATAGAGATGTTATAATCCCAGTAGAAAGGTGCTTGATGGTTAATAACAAGGTTGTCGATTGTGTTGAATGAACAAGATTTCTAATGGTTGAGATCCACAGTTTCCCGCCATCGCATGATCAAAAGTTAAGAGTTCTTTATTGATTGTGATATCACAGGTGGGCGCCACGTGTCTCATCCGGTGAAGCCGAAGGAATGATAAATACTTTGATACATCTTTAATACATTATGTTGCAGGTTATATTTATTAATGTCTTAATATTAGTTTATAAATTGAACATTAATTATAAATATTTTAAAATCAATTAAGTATTTCAATCTAAAATTTTAATATTTCACATTACAAATAAAATTAAACTAAATTCTAATTTTTAAAATCCATAAAATATTTATTATCTATTTAGTTTTACTAATTATCTAATACAATTAAATTAAATTAAATTAAATTAAATATTCATTTTATATTAATTAGAGATTTTTTAGAGATAAATTAACAAATAAAGATCTATATAAAGTCGCTTTTCTATTTTTTTCTTTGTGTCCAAATCATTTCATTTTCTAAAATTATACTAAATTTATGGAATGTCATAATTAAACATAGAACTTTATTCTATTCTAATCCTAACCCTAGTTAAACCCTAACCCTATCTGGACTCTAACCCTTACCTAGGTAATTGAACACTAAATCCAATTGTAATTGACAACTAAGCATAATTGAATTCTACCCCTAACCCTAACCCTAACTCTAACTAAGGCAAGCTAGTTCTAATCAAGCCCTGGCAATGCTTGATTCATGGAAAAATTCAGCCTTAGGCCACAATTAAACTTTAAAACCCCAACCTTGGTGTTATTGGCCCTAGTTGGACATTTGTGGAGCAGTAGTCCTAATTGTACCATAACCCTAACTTTGAACTACAGTTGAACTCTAATCCTAACCCTAACACTAGTTCTTATCCTAATTGAACTTTAACCCCAACCCTAACCTTAACCTTGACCCTATTTGAACTCTTATTGAATTCATAACCTTAATTAAACCCCAGCCTCATCCTCAATCCTAACCCAAATTGAACATTAATTGAACCCTAAACCTAACCCTAAGTGAACACTAATCCTAATTGAACTCTAACCTTTTAGTTGAAAATATTAAGTGCCTTAGATTTTCCCATTCATCGTCATTTATCATTCAATTCCTAATAGAACTCCAAAAATTTATACTTTTATAATGTTTTAATACACACCTAATATTAGGGGTTTAGAGTTTAAGGGTTAAGGGTTTTAAGGGTTTGAGTTTAAGGGTTAAAATTTATAAGTTTAGGGTTAAGGGTTTAAGGAGTTATAGGTAGAGGAGGAGAGAGATAGAGGGATTGATTGAGAGAGAGAAGAGGCAGGGAGTGGGAGAGAGATAGAGAGTAGAGGAGTTAAGGAGTAGAGGTAGAAGGTAGAGGGTTAAGAAAGGGTAGAGGAGGGAGATAGAGTGAGTGAGAGAGGGGTAGGAGGCTGACATGAGAGAGAGAGAGGGAAAGAGGGAGGGAGTGGGAGAGAGATAAGGGGTAGAGGGTTAAACGAAGAGGGTAGAGGGTTTAAGGGTTTAGAGTTTAGAGTTTAAGGGTTAAGGGTTTAGGGTTAAACGTAGAGGGTAGAAGGTAGAGGATTAAGGGTAGATGGGAGGGAGATAAGAGTGAGTGAGTGAGTGAGAGAAAGACCTAAGAGAGGGAGAGGGGGAGGATATTGAAGGTACAAGAGAGAGAGAGGGAGGGAGGGGGAGAGATATAGAGGGAGGGAGGGCTAAGGATAGATGGAAGATGGTTTTAAGGGTTTAGGGTTAAGGGTGGACTAGGAGAGGAATCTACGAGGGTAGGTGGGTAGAGAGAAAGACCTAAGAGAAGGGAGGTAGGAAGGAGGGCTTGAGATAGAGTTAAGTGGTGGGGAGAGAGAGAGGACCTAAGAGTGGGGTTAGTCGATTGAGGAGAGAGAGAGATGCACGAGGAGGTGGGTGGGTCGGTGGGAGAGAGAGGGCCCACAGGGGGCTTGGGGATAGAGGTGGGGTGGTGGGTGGAGTGGGAGTGAGGTGGGGTGGGGTGGGGGGTGGGGAGTGAGAGAGGGGACCTGCAGGGGAGAGGAGGGAGGGGGTGGGAGGGAGGAGACTTGAGCAAGGAGAGGAGGGGTGAAGTTAGAGGGTTTAAGGGTTAAGGGTTTAGGGTTATGGGTAGAGGGAGTGAGTGAGTGAGAGAAAAGACCTAGAGAGAGGGAGAAGGGTGGGAGGGAGAGACTTGAGATAAGAAGTGAGTGAGTGAGAGAGAGACCCCAGAGAGGGGAGTGGTACTCACAAGGGAGAGACTTGGAGAGAGAGAGAGAGAGAGATAAAAGAAGGAGGGTTAAGGTAGAGGGTAGATGGTTTTAAGGGTTTAGGGTTTAGGGTTAAGGGTAGAGGGCAGAGGGTTTATGGGGTTTAGGGTTTTAGGGTTTTAGGTAAAGGGAGAGAGATAGAGGGGAGGGGAGGAGTGACCCATTTACATATTATTATTTTATTCTTCATCAATTGAATATTTAGTTACCCATTTACCATTAGCAGAAATGACCCAAGAATTTAATAGAATGGACTAATCATATAATACCTTACATTATGGAGTTCAATTCTCTGATATATTACTACGTATCAAATCCTTTGTAAATAATTGTAAACTTATGACTCCATTTAAGCATTTAATTGATTTTCTTGAATCAAGCAAAAACATAGACACACAATTGAACAAATTCTCAAAAGAAGAATGACAACATCATTAACATTTCATTAAAATTCACTCAAATCCACATAAGGAGAGAAAATATATTAGAATTATAGGTTTATTCATGCTTATAAGTCATATCTGCATACAATTTAAGATAATTTGCATATATTCATCCAAAACTCAAAACAGGTTATCTATTCTATTCCTATCTTTCTACCCATATATTCAACTCAAAACCTAGCTAGAGCTTTCATCAATTCTCTCCCTACAAATGAGCCTTGAATTTCCTTTTATATGACAAGGGAGCAACAAGCTTCAGGCTCGAATGTAATTTCACCAATACTCAGACCTCGGTATACAAGCCTGCTTCTAGTTGTTGCTAGAGGAGGAGAGGAAACCTCAGCCTCCTCTTCTTTCTTGTCCTTGCCCAATACGGTTCTAGTCTATCCGCTTGGGGTTTTAACAACCAATGGCACCACATATATCACTTCCTCATCAAAGGAAATATATCTTTCTACCCATATATTCAACTCAAAACTTAGCTAGAGCTTTCATCAGTTCTCTCCCTACAAATGAGCCTTGAATTACCTTTTATATGACAAGGGAGCAACAAGCTTCAGGCTCAAATGTGATTTCACCACAAATTTTCATTTGAAAAAAATATCCATTGCATTTGACTTTCATTTCAAAACTTCCCACACATTGAATCTGCAAAACATAGTGCATGAACTGGGGAAAGCTAAAGTTGTAACTACCATCAGAAAATGAAACACAAATTGTCATCAAAATCCCCTTTGTCGCTATCCACACAAAAAAACCAGGCAACCAAATTGCCACAAAGGCACACAACCGACATCAACATGTGCCACACATGCAGAACCAACACCACCAACAACAACATCATCAACACAAAATTTTACATCCCACACAACAACTTCTTATTTCCCCGCCACCCTACCCTTACCAACACTCAAACCCCAGTATACATGCCTGATTCTAGTTGTTGCTAGAGGAGGAGAGGAAACCTCCACCTCCTCTTATTTCTTATCCTTTCCCAATACGGTTCTAGTTCGTACGCTTGGGGTTTTAATAGCCAATGGAACCATAGATATCACTTCCTCATTAGAGGGTAGACTGGGATTGAAGTGAGGTAACTACCGATAGTAGTCAGAGTCGGTCTCAGTTACATCATCATAAGTGTTGCTAATAAGGTCAATGGGTGAGTGTTGGCATCCAGAGCAGCCATGCCCATACCTTATTTTCCTACTGACACTAGTAATAGAGAACACTGACTGGTTGCCTTTGTCATCTACCAGTTAAGTAGCAACATCCTTGAATTGCAACCTTCTACTACATCTAGTGGGCACAAGCTTGGGCTTGTCAACCAAAACACCTTCTTGAATGGCAGGACCGAGCTTTTGTGAGCTCAAACGAATAGACCTCCTTACTGACTTACTCATTTTCTCTTGTTAGGCAAGCACTCAAACTTGATTAGACTCAGCCCACAAAGTTCTCTAAGTGCAACAAGAATGAAACTATTAGCAGTTAATTCCTATTTTATTTATTGTGTGAGGTAATGGAAACCTTCATCAATGTTTAGTAAAAATGCACGTGCAAACATGGTAATTTGGTGGTGTATGTATTGTCACTGTTTAACTTGAGTTGCATGAGAATTTGAAAATCACCCTTCATGATTGCCAACAACAATATATTCACACGGATTGAGATCGGTGTGACTACACAAGCAAGGAATAATTCATTAATGCTTCACCAGTTGCATGTAAAACGACCACCATGTGTCTTTTTCCAACTTTGAATACTGCTCGCTGATCTCTTGAAGAGTTGGCATATCAAACGGTTTATCTCGGGCTAACTCAATTTGACATCCAACGAAGCATCATTCACCTTCCTCATGACCAATAACATTAATTCATCTCAAAAACTAACTACCATGTCGACAGGTCCTCTACACTTTGTAAACTAAATGACTGGAGCTATGTAGCGCAATCTCGTTGACCTCGTGCCAAATAACAGTGCGACACCTTAGGTCTACAAGTTGGTGGGGTATGATTGAGATCTTCTCTAATATCTTCAAATTTGAAAAACCTACACATTGCACGGTTACTATTTAAAATTAATTATGTCTTATCGACTCGTCTAGGTTAGGCCCCTTTGTTTTAATTTTATCTCCTCCGCTGGGTTTTATTTTTTCCTAAGTCTTGGATAACCCTGTGCTTCATCATTTTTAAAACAACTTATGTTGTTGTTTGTTGTCCTCCTAGTAATGCCCACTTCTCCTTTTAATTAATTTTTTATTTTGCAAGGGTTGATTTAGTGCTACCATTGATCTATTTCCTACAGATATCAACGGTGCCCACCATCCCATGTTCGGGAATTGAAGGATCACAAAATCATGGGCGAGTGCCAAGTGTCCTATCCAGGGGATCAAATTTGTGCTATCGTTGACCAACTTCCATTTGATCTGAGTCATTCCCCGCCATCCCATGATGGTGCTTGGGTTGATTGTGAAATCACGAGCGGGCGCCACGTGTCTCATCCAATGAAGCCTAAAGAATAAAGGAAACACTAGTTGGCTTTAAATGTATTAAGAGGTGGATTACTAAAGTGTTCTTGAGACGCACATGTTCTAAATTGACGGATATGTTATAATCTCATTGGAAAAGCTGCTTAAAGGTTAACGACATGGCTGGTGACTCTGTTAAAGGAACGAGATCATTGATGCTCAGGATCAATGGTTGCCCACAATCACCCAATCAGAAGTTTCAGGATTGCGATATCGCGAGCAACTGCCACATGGACTTCCTTCATAGTGTATGGTAAGGTGGGCCTGTTATCGCCGTATTGGCAATTGTGTTAGCTTGTTTTGAAGATGGTCATCGATGATTTGATCAAGCTACAAAATCAACGGCTTGAATTTAAATCTACATCAAATATGGTTGGAGTCGTTCGTGCAACACGAAATTGAGCTTTAATGGTGGATGAGACACTTGCTAGCATGATTTAATCAACAATAAAATCAATTTTCCTTCTTGTTCTATATCACAAAGCATTCAACTATTTCATGGAGTAGTTTCAGAGCCGAAGGTAGAATTGCGAGTTTCTGCAGCCAGAATTTGAGAGTTCTGCGAACAAAGCCGTGAGTTTATTTTTTGTGCCTCCCGGTCATTTTGCATTTGAATTTGGGAAAGTATTAGCTGGATGTGCTATGAGCTTGTTGATGAATGTGTTAGGGCTATAGTTTAATTATATTTGTGAGAAATTACAGTGTTTTATCTTGTAATTTTCTATCTCTAGTTAGTCCTAGCTATCTGAATTATAATGTTGCAAAGAAGCCCTAGTTTGTCCAAGATGGCACCACCCAAGCAACATTCTGGCCAGACTGAATATTTGAAATGAAACATGTATAATGATTTCCTATATCAATTTCCCTTGTCAATGAATGATAGGAGGAAGGGATTGGTCCTAATGTGAGGGAAAATCCTAGGGGAAGGGTTAGTATATAATTGCTCCAACATTTATGATGCTAGGGTTCCCCTCACTGGCTTGGAATTATTTAGATTGTGGTACGGACAGAGGAATTTGCCTCACCCTTTTTCAAATGGATGGATGTATGATATGGGGAAGCTGGTGGTACCAAATGTATTCCCTAATGTAGACCTACTTAGGGTAGTGGCTGCAAGATATGACCCTATTACATGGATGATCAGGGACAATGATGGAAAGGTTCTATTGAGCATTAACAGAGAAGAGGTCCAACATATTTTTGACTTAGGTGAACCGAGCGAAGACTTGGTTCCTACCAACCTTGAGGAAATGAAGCAGGAGTATGCAAAGCTAAAATCTCTTTTTAGAGCAAAGTTGCTTCCACATCATCTGGCTAGGGCAGGAGGTTCAAAATTTCATATCATCCCCAGTGACTAGGAACCTTTCAAATTAAATTGTTTTGCAAACCATTTCCTAGCCACTTTCTATTCTTTATGTCATATTTTGGGTTTCATTCCTGGTACGGTACTCCCCATTGCTTATATGTTCATGGGGGTGCAAATACAACACCCTAACTTCTATGTGGCCTATGACTTCGCTTCTTTCTTGGCTGAGAGGATGCATGAAGGGTTGTCAAAGCTGCAAAACAATGATACTGGCCCTCAATTCTTTTGGTATTCTATGCTAATGCATATGTTTTTTCTTAAGAATGCTGGATTTTCTCTAAGAGGATGAAATTAAGGCAATCAGTTCATGGAGAAAGATTGTCAGTACAGATATGAGCTGCAGATTTAACTTGTAATAAGGAAAGCACTAGTTATACGCAATTTGATAATTTTTTTGCTTCCAGATTAAGGGTTAGATTAATGTTGAATATACCTAGGATCCCTAAGGAATGACATGATTTCCTTAGGCCAAAGGAGAGGAAGCCAAAATTGAAGGTTTACCATAACTGAGGTGACATGATCCCATACCCAATCAGCACTATCTTGAGAGTATATGGTTTTAAGGATCCCCTCATATACTTCCATACAATATGCCACCAAGAGTGGGATTTGCATAAGTTATGTGGAAGATAGGTTGTATTTATGAGGACAACCTCACTGGAAGGGGTAAGAGAACATTTTTCCCAGATTATATAGTGGTGTCTAATTTTGTATTTTCAAAGGGAGACTCGATGCATTTTGATAATTTCTTTGATTATTACCATTTGAGGTGTGGATCAAAGCGAAAACATGATCCTAAGGGTTTCTTTTCTCTTTTCAGACAAAGAATAAAAGCTAGAAAATTTGTGCATGAGTTCAATTTCCCTGAAGACTTAATTAGAAATGAATTTGATTTGAATAGACAGGAGTTGAACAAGGAGAAATGGATATCTTATGGTAAGCTACTAGATATTGTGCACAAAATGGATCTAAAATATGATCCACTGTTGGAGTTCAGTCCCCACCATAAGAAAATTGATTTTCTTATGGGAAACTTCAAGGAAATTATGGGCACATTGAGGAAAAAAAAGGTAAATTTAGAATTGAGTCTGGGTGTATAAGAGCAAGGTGCTAGACCATATGAAACAAGGCCATCATACCAGCCTACGGAAAGGTGGCCCATTTACAGGAGGAAAAAGGATAGTAGCAGTGATGAAGAAGAAGTGGACTTAAAAGGAAAATAGATTATGAAAGTGCCTGGGGCAATCAAAATTATTGATTTAGAATCATCACCGGAAGATAATCCCTCATCACCACCATTCGAGCCAAGCCCTAAGAGGCAAAGAATTGATCAACCATAGGAGGATATGATGGATGAGATTATTGTTACTAATCAAGACATGCAAGTTGGTATGTCTTCCCCTCCTAGGCCACCTGAATTAGTTTTATCTGATTTAGATATGAAAGGTAAAAGTGTACAAGATGCAAGAATGGAGGCATGGAAGGAGTTTCTAGATGACAATACATTTGTAAAAACTCATGTATTCTTTCAATTGGTATGGAGGATGAAGTTTGAAAAGTATCAAGATAATTGTAGGCAGAGAAGAGAACTAAGTCTTGACAAGTCAAACTAGGAGAATGATGAGGAGGTAAAAGCTGAATTAATGGAAGAATTCAAGAACATCACTCCTGAAGAAGGAAGAAAACTAGTGAGTCAGGCTGGTGTATTAATTCTACTCAAATGGGACATTGCAGATGCAGTAGCCTTTAATGCTATTATGAAGTCTAAGAATCTTTTTCAAGACTCTGAAGAAGAGGTCAAGGAAGCATTGCAAAACTCTTCTCTCAATGAGGAATATGAAACTCTAGCAATTTGGGCATTGTCCCCACAATGGAGAAAACTAGATGTTTCTAATATTAATCCAAATTTCAACGGGGAATTGATAATAAAGAGAGCTTCAGAAACCTCAACCACTAAGGCCACTAATTTGATTGTGAATGTGGCCAAATTGGCCCAAAAGACTGCTGAAAGGGAGGAAGCTGAAAGGAAGAGCTTAATGGAAAAATAAAACCTTTTGATTGAGAAGTACAACAAGATGCAGCAGAAAAATGTTGAGTTGCAAAATGAAGTGGAGAGGTTTAGGTATAAGCAAATTGGGGAGACATCAAGTTCTCCAAGAACTAGTACATTACCTTCCACAGCAAGGTCAGTGCCTCCTACTTCTCCAATTGTTTCCACACTAGGATCTCTGAGTCAGAATCCTATCCTCACTCTTTCTTTAGAGGAAGTTGAAGAAGAAACAGAGTGCTTTATCGATCCTACAAAGAAGCAGCTCTTGCAAAAAATTGATGAATTGTAGGCATCATTAAAAAAAAGTGAGAAGGGATCTCTCTTAAAGAAAAAGGAAATTTTTACTACTATTTTGAGGCATTTAAATGAAAAGGTTGATAGAAAATTGTTATCTATACATTCTTTATATTCTTTGTTGTTAGGAGCAATAAAAAATATTGATAGGGATCAGGAAGTAGTGATACCAATAATTGAAAATTGGATCCCTAGGGCGAGTGATCTGGATATCATGTATAAGTCCTCAAAGTTTGATATAAATAATAGGCCCCAATAATTAAAGCCTACTCATGTGTTAGTAAAATCATTGCAAGGTTTTCAGACCTTACCAGATGACTTGAGTAGGAAGATTAGGGAGCTAGTGAATAATTTCAATGATTGGGGTAACACATTGTTACCTAATATAATTGATGAGCAGGGGAAAATCAGATCATTTCAAAAATGGTAGGATCAAGCAAGTGAGGCCATCAATGATCAACTCAATTCAATTTGTGATGACTTAGACTATGATTTGTTGGTGAGCTGTATGGAAAAAATCATTAGTACCAGCTCATTTTTGGGCATCTTTTGAAAGGGATGTGAATCAGGTAGCGGTAAAATACAAACCTTATAATACCAAGGTGGATGAGGTAATGAATTTTGACTAGCCGACTGATGATGAGTACCAGAATTGGGTAACTAAATATTTGAATGAGGAGTAAAAGGAGTGAACTATTGAGAGGTGGCAGATCAGATGCTACGGTTACAATGGTTCCAGTTTTGTGTTGACAACTTTCTCAGTGTGTTTTTCTTGTGGTTTTTTGCATCAACATTCCTCAGCTGATATGATGAACAAGAATATTTTTCAAGGTGGTGGCTATTGTAACAAATTTCAGAATATCACTAGGTGCTCCAATTGACTGGTGATAGGTGTACTTTCTGGCCCAGTGCTTGTTTGCTCCTTCATTTTCTATAAGAAGGATTTCAAGGCTAGAAGCATGGGTTAGCAAGTTAGATAATTTTTGTCGAGTCTAGGCGAAGTTGTAGAGCGAATTGTAAAGTCCAATGGATTTAGATAAATGCAATTTAGGATTTGAGTCATTCTATAACAGGTTTTGAGTTCATAGAGATTTAATGTTGTATAATAGTAATAGCATTTGAGTTGAAATGAAAATTTGAGCTCATGTCTCTCCATTGTACATGCATATTAGAACTTTGAATGAAATAACTAAGGGTTGTTTTATCCATCTCACTATTGTGGTGTGTATGATTCTATTTTAGCTTTAATTCAAGGAATTAATTAAAATGCTTGAATGGGATTATAGGCAGATATGTGTTGTATAAGTATTTGATAAGTAGTCCTGGGTTAGAATGCATACTAATGAAATTGTAATGCAATATTGTCAGGGAACTTATATGTGATGTATTAAATCTATTATAAACCTTTAGATGCTCATGAATTTGACACCTACAATGGATATGTGGCATTGATCCAAGTTGTAATTATTAGTGTAGTTCAGTATTTGTTTGTCTTTGCATAGACCTTGCTACAAATTGCAAATCATTGACTATCTTATATAATGGGTTGTGTTTAGTTATCTCACGCTCCAAATAGTTGATATTGTCTATGAACAACCAATTCTAGTTGATATTATCTTATCCTATTGAGCTACTAAGTGAGATCATCTACTATTATTAATGTTGTTTATAATAATGGTGCAAAAGTTGTAAGCACATTAAGGGATCACCCTCCCAGGTCTTGCTGAGCCCGAAGTGTAGGAAGCTTTTAAAGTCCTCATCAGTTGGTCCAGGTCCTTCGAGCTGCCTTCGATTTGAATTGGCAATTCCATAGGTAGATTAGAAGACAAACCTGGTTACATTGTAAAAAGAACCAACATACACATCAACCACTGAACAACCACCTCTACAACTGACTTTTTAATCTTTTATGATCACATGAAACATAAAACACACTAATTTCAAGGTTGTTAACATAACTATTGAAATGTTTTAATTTTTTGACCTTTCAAACATTCAAAAGTGCATCATTAAATTAATTATGTAATGGCATAAAAATTAAAAACATCATGAATTAATTATGTAACCACATAAGTCAAATATAATTCTATGAAGAAATTAATATCAAATAGATAATATAATCGGATAACTTATACATTTCAATGTCATTGATCTTCTTCTTCATCCAACTCTTTATCTGTATCATCCAATCCAGATTCTACATTGTAAGGATTGGTCATATCATCATCATCGTCATCGATATCAGCTTTGATAATGTCATCATCCGGACATGGATATCATCTTCATGAAAATTAACTCCTACATCATCATGATCTAGTTCCTCCTCTTTGACATCTTCGTCAGGGACATCATCAACTAACTGTTGATCCTGATCATCATCTACATCATCTTCTAGTTCTTCATTATCTTCTTCTTCCACCACATTATACTTTACCAGCCTTGCTCTTGGATCGTGTCTAACAACAAATGACCAACCCGGTTTACCTGGAACCTCTGAGTAAAATACCTGCTCACATTGGCTTGGAAGAACATAGGGCTCATTTCCAGCTCACTCGATCAACCTTGTATTAACCATGGTAAATCCATTATCATGTTCAATAATAGTTCTCTCAAGATCATTTTCATTCAATCATAGCCTGTACCATAGGACGGACAAAATTAATCTGAAGGACTTAAAGTCACACTCAAGTATATCATCCAAAATCCCATAGTATCAATTTTCGAGACTTTGGATGTATGTCGCTTCTAGATGAAACATTAGTCACCTGAAAGACTGCAGCTTATACCAGAATCACAAGTTTTCTTCATGTCATCGAACATTTTGATTCAAAATTTATGACCATTGCACCACATAGCCTTGTGGTGTTTCACCTGCAATATGTCAAACATGTAAAAATTATTGCAATATTGTCAGTTGTTAAACATATTTATTCTTGGCCGAATGTATGCGAAGAAAACAATCTCAAAATATATATACATCAATATACTTGAAAATAATTAAATAATATGGGTGATTAATATATTTATACGTACCTGTTTATCTCTTAAACCATATGCTAGAAATCAATTTCCCTTTATGTAACATTGGAATCTCCATTAAGATGAGCTTCTTTAACCAATGAAGCCACACCTTCCCATGTTAATACGCAACTAGATTGTTGGGAAAATTCAATCCATACCGTCATCCAATCAAGATTGTTGGCAACGTACAAATCTAGTGCATCCCACTCTCGACCAACTATATGAAAAAAAATTGAAATTCACAAACGACGTATCATTAGTTAAATACCACAATATACGACTTTAATTTATAATTGATGTATATTGAAGATTAAAAATTAAATAAGTACAATATACATAAAAACCATATGTAAAATGTATTCCAATTAATCTCCATGACCATCTTATAATTACCTCACTTTCCTCAATCTACCTTTCCCCATTAGGTACTCCCCTTCAAATTTGTTAATGGAGTTGGGATACCAAATGCGATCTACATGGATCTTTGCTACAAACTTAGGAAGATATTCACTAATGTACACCATGGTCTGGTATACCATATATCCCTCCACCATAGAACCCTTAGGATGTGCTATTTGTCTAACCAAAGCCTTCAAAAATTTCAAGTGTCTCTCAACCATCCACACTGACCTTGTGTGTACAGATCCACACAATTCAATCTCCTCAACTTGGTGTATGAGGTAGTGTTCTTGTGCATTGAAAAATGTTGAAGGTAGACAATTTTGCATTTCACACATTAGACGAGGAATTTTTCTCTTCCAATAATTTATATCTTCTTTATGGATTTCTTTAGATGACAACCATCTACAAGTGATTCAAGGTGTAAATATATTAACGAGATTTAACAAAAAAATACAGTATATTACATAACAAGTAAAACAAATTGCAATTATAAGATGTATACAACGAATTGAACAAATCTCGCTACTTACCTCATGTATTTTCCAAGATCATATATAACTTGCTTGACATTGTTTTCAAATTTTTCTGGGAGAGATAGAGGTAGAACGTACTGCAACAATTATAAAATGATCTTTTCATTATTTTTCCAAAAGTAATAAACACAATACACTGAAAATTACATGCATTATACAAGTGTATATAATATACCAGAATAATTACCTTAATGAAGGTACGCCAATCATGTGTTTTCATCCCTGACCCAAATTCACCTTTCTTTGTGATTATATTGTTTATGTTCGCAACAAATCCTATGGGAAATCAAATTTTTCATATGACTTCTTTTATAGCATTGCTTTGCTACTCTATTAATAACCAAGGAAGGGCACTTATATTAATTTGGTCTCCATCACTATTTAATTGAATGACATTTTTCATTGCATGATTGGCTTCCTGAATGTCACTATAAATTTTGACAATTTTTTCTTTGTCATGCCTTCCATCCAATATTTTTCATAATGTTTCTGTTATATTCTTTCTGATATGCATTGTATCAAGCAAATGCACAATTTTTAGCTACTCATAGTAGGGCATCCTACTAAATTTTCTAGGATAACTTTTCAATCCCTGTGGAAGCCAGCCATTAATGCCTTGATGACCTTCATGAAGCATATAAGTTACACAAATTAACAATGACAATCATTGTCAATTACAACATGAGTAAACACAACACAATATAAAAATATAAATTCAAAACATATCATTTATGATGGATAACCAATTTGATTTGATGTATAACCTTGACGATTAATTCTATTATATTCCAACTTCCATAGGCAAGGTGTCATTCTTCGTGGTTTTGATGTAGTCTCCTCTTTCCCATTGAAAAGATATTTTTCAGTAGTTCGATACTTATGATTTCTATGGAGGAAGTGCCTATAATCATCAAACACTTGCTTTCCTAAACTTGTTGAATGATGAGATTTCATCTCTGGACCACAAATTGGACATGCAAATATTCCCTTTGTTTGAAAAACTGCAAGATCATATATTATTGGATTAAATATGTCAATTTTTTTAATTATTTATAATGAATAGATTATTTTAAAAACATGCATGATATCTACTTCATGAAATTAAATATTGTTAAAGTGCAGTCGAACATTATAACATACCACAAAAATGTGTTAGCCTTGGGGCATCATGAATTGTCCATACAAACATTGCATGGAATTGAAATTGTCTTTGTCGTATTGGTCTAGAGACGTCATACATATGGACACCATTCCATAACTTTAGTAACTCTTCGATAAGAGGCTCGATATATACATTCATATCTTTAACTTGGTACTTACCTAGTTGAATAAACATAAACATTACATAATTATTATAACCATTTTACTGCAATATATATAATTTAATGTACATGAATATTGAATGAAAAAAATATGAGTCATTATGCAACGAATAAGACAAATCAGATGCTACTATGTTAAAGAAAATTGATGTAAAAAAATACCTGGAACAATCATTGACAACATTATGTGCTCCCTCTTTATTGACATCCATGGAGGAATGTTATTGTTGATAACAAAAATAGGACACACTGAGTAAATAGATCTCAGCTCTCCAAATGCATTGACACCGTCCGCTCCCAATGAAAGCTTGAGATTACGAGGTTCTTCTTTAAAGTGTGGCCATTTTTTCTCCATGTCCCTAAATGCATAACCATCTGCAAGCATTCAAAGAATGTCATCTCCACTTCTATTATGTGCATGGTAATCCATAAATTGCGCTAAGCTTTCGCACCTAAATAATCGTTGCATACGTAGAATAATGGGAATATAATGAAGAAAACCTTGTGAGGTACCTTTTTTGTTAGTTGATCTGTTCAATATCTACTAATATGACATTCTAGGAATTTTGTTTCAAATTCCTATTGTTTACGATATATAATATGATCATTGAGACATGCATCTATTGTTTGATACTCCATTCTGATATCTTTCATAATGGCACATAAATCTCAGTATGAGAAAGGTAAAATATTTGATGGTGGTAACAAAAATTCACCAATAAATCTACAACAAAAAATAATTTGTTCATATAAAGAATATTAATGGTACATATTTCATCCTTTATTTACTAGTGATGAACTAACAACAATTAAAATAGATGAAAAAAGATGACATATATGACATACCTTAACATCCGTGAGATTGCTATGTTTGATAAACCATTCATAACCTTCAAGTTCAACAGCAACAATACAACAGAGAGAAGAGTTGTTTGGGAGACTTCATAAAGGGGTTCATATGCCTTCTCAAGTACAGGTAAATCATGAACATCATCAAAGTCAACTTGATCATCATGATCAACTATACCACTAAATGTGTCATCGATCAATGTATTCGTACCATCATCTTCAACTGTGTTTTCTAGGGCATGATCATCTTCTTCCATATGATCATTAACTTTATCTTTTATATTCACATCCCCATGTTCATCCACTTGCAAAACCACATTCTCCAAGCCATGATAATCCATATTATCTGCCCTAGGGTGCCCCACCTTTATAATAATGATAGACACAAATAAACCATGATCATGATCAAGTGATTATATATATATAATGTTAAAATGATATAAACATTTACAAATTCAATAAATACAAACACATAATGAACAAATTACCAATTGACGATAATCATGCCCCCTTTCAACATGAGCATGTTGCCTACAATGTTTCTCAGCTGTTGTGATTAAAAGTCATCTCATCTTTAAGCCCTTGCAATTATTGCAAGGACAATAACATTTCCCATCACCCTTTCTTTTCAATCTATCCTACAATCTATCAAGTGTCTCTTCATTTTGTTTTGGACTAATATTATCTTACATGATTTTTCTTTACCAAGCTTGACTATTTAGATCTTCAAAAAATATCAAACTCACACTCCAATAATTTTTATTCATAGACAGGTAACATAATCTAATAATTCCAATATTTTACAACAAAAAATTTGGCATGCAACCATCCCTATAAAAGAGAAGATAGTCTGAAGTTAATGACCCCAAAAAACACTTTAAAATGTTTTTTTTTTGGTTATGTTTGAGCTAAACGATGACTTTTTCTACACAAAACCGCTAAAAACAAAAAAAAGAAAAACATAAAAATGGATTTTTTTGCATGACTATTGCTGGTATTTTTTTTTAGTTAGAATTCATTCCAATATAAGTTTTAAATTAAAAAAATTCTTATTCTATAAATGAATTACAGATGTATATAAATAAATTGAAATTATTCTTAATCTATTGTATAATAAAGAATACAATTAATTTATTATAAATAGATTATTTCTACTATAATTAGAAATATGTTTCTAATTATACATAGAATGTGTTATAAACACTTACATTATTTTTAGTATATATAAATTTAGACTAAAAAAAGGATAAAACCTCTACATAATTTCAAAACTTTATGCATAAGTTTGATCCCCAAAAAACAATTCTTAAGGGATCAAGACTTGTTTTTGGGAATCTTATAATAAAATGAATTATTCCTCCAACATGTTTCATTCAGTCATTAATAACTTAATTATTTTCAGATAATAATATATTGAAATAACACTCATAAAGATTCCTATCAAAACCAATAAATAGGAGCCTGCTTGCCATCCACACCAAAATAGATAAAGTTTTCCAAAAAAAATTGCTAGTGGAGGAATACCTCCTAGAGATAGCAGACATAAAGATAAAGACAAAGCTGAAAAGGGGTCTTTCATATATAATCCTGCATAATCTCGAATGTTGTTTGTTCCTGTACATAGACTGAATAATACAATACAAGCAAAAGTTCCTAAATTCATAAAAATATAGAGCATCATATAAGTTATCATACTCGCATATCCATTATTTGAGTCTCTATCAATTATTCCAATAAGGATATATCCAATTTGACCTATTGATGAATATGCAAGCAATGCTAATTCCAAAACTTATTAAATTTTGATTTTACTATGATTTCCAACCATTAAGACTCCTAAAATCAGAATATTGAACTTGATCGCAAACTTCCTACAACAATGGAGGTAGTGAACTAGTAAGAGCAAGTGACCCATTCCTAAGGAGCAACAAGTCAGAATCATCATTGCTAATGTCAATATGGATTTATCCTTTTAGTTAAAAATGCAATGTGTCACTTCTTATGATGAGCTTATAACTAGGGCCCTCAACATTGAGAGAGCCCTAATAGAAAAAAACATAAGCATTGGTAAGAGCATGATTAGGGTACAAACCCTAGGCCTCCATAGAAACATAAACAATAACTATAGCAGATTAGTGAGGTTGCAATACCAGAAAGATTGAGACATTATAGGTAATAACAAAATCTTGCAATCTAAAGATTGTAGCCAATAACAAGCACACTATGTAGCTTAGTGACATTTTTAAATGCATCTACAGTAAGAAAAATGATAGTCACTTGAAATGTGACAGTCAAAAAGAGGCTGAGCAGTAATAAGATAATAAAGCTCAAACCTTGCATAGTAAAGTGGAGATTTTAACAGTGAGTTTCCTTACCCCCTTGCTAACCTTAAGGGTTTCTCAAATTCTTTTGGTAGTGTTGGAAAAGGAAAATGCAATAAGGGAATGACTATCCAAATAAAGTAACAGTGGTAATCATAGGTTCAATGTTTCTTCTTAGCCATTAATTTGTATAATGGAGGTAGTGGACTGCATGTTTGAGTAGTGTTTTGAGACTCATCAAAGATGGGAGAATAGTGAATAATACCTTGTGGACTGTGAAGTAGTGTCAATAAGGTTGAAGGATCTTAAGGACTACAATACCATGAAACAATGACTCCCCTATAGTAAGTAGGCAGTGTATAGGGCATAGTTTGATTTTATAGAAGGATGCTCATGAAAGGAATCTTCAAGTGATAGTGAATGAGCTATTTGAGATTGTAGCTGAGGGTGCATTACCCAGTCTTAAAGGAAGTTAGCAAAGTAGTAAATTCGCAAGACAATAAAATCGTACACAACAAACAATTCATAATGTTATCTTGCATAATGCCTCGAGTTTGAAGAGAAAAATATCATTGTATCTTCATGATGAAAGTGGTGACCTTAATGGTAAATCACTAGCAACCATGATTTTAAAACATGCTATTGTGCTTATGGAGGCAACATTTTAAGCAAGGCTGAGTGGTGGTTTGGAACAATGGTAGGTATGACGAACTTTCTTTATATGCATACTATGCAGTCTAGCTTAAGACACTATTCTTAGAAGAGATTGAAGGTGGATTATGGAACTCAAGGGTTACCATCAAAAGGATTAAAGCAAAGACTAAGATCTATTTAAAAGCCATAGTCATGAAGATATTAAATATGTCACATGTAAAACCCTAGTAGCTGGAGTAATGAATACAGTGCCAAAGAGGATAGTGTGTTGGGGAGGATTTAGGAGATATCCACATTATCTAATTACAGGGAAATACATCATTTATTTATTTTTTTAATTAAAAGAAATCATTCTAAACCCTATATAGGGTACATTGATACCTCAAAAGCCTCTAAAGGAATTTGAGATTATGCAAATATATGTCAAGTAACATTCATAAGGTTTAGAAAATCTTGATCATTCTCTAGAATAGCCCATCAAACATGGGTTGTGCTTGAATGCACTACATAATTGATATAACACAACCACTTTGCATATCAACCAGAGTTATAGGCTCTTTACTGTAGCAAGAGGTAATCACTCTTCGATCATGCTATAATTACATCATACCCTGTTAAACTTGAGACAAATTGAATGCACCCAATGATGATTGACACCTACATTATACAACCTGAATTAACTACATTATATGAGTGCCTCCATTTCTATCACAACATAGCCACATTAAACCTGGGTCACACATGAATGCATCCGATATTTGTTATAGCACAACTGTGCCACATGACCAATAGAGTTATGGATCACATAATTACAGTCACAAGAATATGTTCCTTGGTTGTGATCTTATGGTGATTCCACACAACAAAATCTGGACATGAAATTCTAAAAACCCTAAACCTCTAAAAATAAAATCTGATGAGATATTGCTTTAAAATATGATTTTCAAACTTGGAAGTACAAATTTGACTTCACAACTGAATTCTGCAAAAAGACAATGACTACACTCAACCCGGCAATATCTTCTTGAATTTTTTCTGATTTTTCCTAAGAAAATCATCCTTAGTTCTCCACAAACTATCTCAAGTAGAGCAAAACACTATTGCAATAAATCAGGCGTGAACTCACTTTTCTTTATGTTGGCCACAATTTGATTCTTTTCTATTTTTCATGTTTATCGAAAATTCGACGAAAATGATAGCCGACATTTCGACGAACCTCAGGTTCGTCAAAATTTTGACGAACGTTGGGGATAAACTTTCAAAAAATTGAAAATTACACATCAAATTTTACAAGCACCTGATGATACATCAAATTATACATATTTCGTAGGACAGTTTCGTTGGATTTTGCAGTCAAATGAGTTAGTGAAAAAAAAATTAGACAAACAACTAAGGCTTGATTTACATCGAGTTTTAAAAATATTCAAGTCTTAATTCACCCCTTTTCTTTTTCTTTGATTCTTTGACATTGTATGATTGAGTATCATATCATTGCTACATATATATGTTTAACATAGGCATATGTATCCTTGTGCCCTTGTTGATTTTTCCATGAGATCTTAGATCTTGAGGGCATGATCATCCTCCTTGACCTTTTTCATCTTATCCTTCTAAAAATTGCACAATTAGAGCTCTCTTGATTGTCTACTTTAGTGTGAGTTTGACACAAGGTCATCATCTCACAAAAGTGGGGACTAAATGTAGTGTAGAAAAAATGTATGGACCTTTATATTTTCACACTTTGTTCAGGCCCTCTTAATTAAATTGGACTTAATTATGTCTTAATAATCCCTATTATTGATCTACAAGCCCAATAAATTACATTTTCAAAAGGGGAAACCCATGTTCAATAATTAATGCCAATACATAACACTTTAACTTGAGCAATGTGTGTTCTAGGAATAGCGACCTGGGACCCATTATCCCATGAGTGAATGGGTCCTCCCCAGGACTTTGAATCTAAATTTAAAATATGGTTTTAATGGTATTTTAATGTCCCTAAATCCATATTTCAATGTTGGCTTGTAATATTTGAATTTTGAGAAATTAACGATACATACCTATAAATACAAGGTTATCTTCTAAGCTTCACCTAGATTTACAAGATCATTTTCAAGTGAGAAAAAGTATAGAAAAGTTGATGATCAAGAGCATTCAAGAGAAATTATCAGTGATTTATTGTAGCATTCAAGATCCAATCATGTCAAAGTCTTCTTGTATCATGCATGTTTTTAGAGCTAGCTTTCTAATGTAGGTTTCAAGATCAAGTCAAGCATTCAAAGCATTAATTCAAGCATCAAGATCCACATCAATTGATTCCATTTCATGCAAGTTGTAGATCTCCATTCCAAGGTTTATCCAAGGGTTTGTTGACTGGTAAAATAGTATTTTTCATGTTCATCATTCCTTTCATGTTTTCATTATTTCAATTGAAGGTTTAATTACCCAAACGGGGTTTGACCAAGGAAAACCTCCATTCACCAAAAACAAACATTTTTTCTCTCTTGTGTTTTTGTTGTAGATTTAGGTTGAAGAAGGATTGAGGTCATTTTTAAGAGCAATATTAGAAAAGTTACAAAAGTTACAAAAGTTGTCAAAGTTGTTGTCAAATCACTAAATATCACGTACAAATTTGATTTCCAACTTTCTGACAATGAAACTTGGACAAATCAAAAGCTACATATTAGTATTAGAGGCTCTCAAAATATTTTTGTAAACCCTAACAAAAGGTCCATTTTCCCATGGGAGAATGAGTCCTAGTTTGCCTCTTGAAACTTCCTTTTGGTGACTGGTACACATGCATCTTCCCTTCTCAGATCTCCCAGAGGTTTTCCATTTCTGTTTAAATTATGCTTTAAATTATTGTTTCAGGTTTGAATTGGCATAATTAGGTTGATTTTCTATTTTTATTTTTTCTCCCAAAAGTGTTGTTTAGGCTGAAATCCTCATCCTCGAGTATAAGGAAATCTTAAGATTATCACATTGGGTTGATTCACCTAAGGTTTGTTAGTCAATTATTTTTGGGGATGCCATTTCCTAATGAAATAGTTAGAAATAGGTCCATCATAACCCTATTTTCCTTCATTCCATATTTTGGGATAAAACCTAATTTTCATTGTTTGAGTAGTTTTCAAGAATTCAAGTCAAATTTCAAGCATCAAGATCACATCATCAATCAATCCATTTCATGCAAGATCAAAACCTTGGAGAGATCTATCAAGTTGCAGTCCTTCAAGGGTTTGGTGAGTTGCAACATAGAAATTGTTCATTCATGATTCCTTTCATGTTTCATTGTTTCAATTCAACGTTTAATTACCAAAATGGGGTTTGATCAAGGCAAACCCCCATTGACCAAAAACAAACAAAATTTTCCTCTTGTGTGTTTTGTAGACCTTAGGTTGAAGAAGGATTGAAGATCTATCTAAGGAATAAAATTGGAAAAGGTGTCAAAGTTACAAAATTTATCAAAGTTGTTGTCAAGCCACAGAAACTCACTTTTAGAATTCATTTCCAAATTATCAACTATGAAATCCAAAGGAATTGAAAGTGCAAACATAGGACTAGAGGATTATTTATGCAGTCAAGGATGGAGGGTCCAGGGATAGGACTGTCCAACCTTGCAAAAGGATTAAACACAATGGAAACTCAAATAATTGGAATAAAAATCCCACATGGATATATAAATAATGATTAATTATGCATAGGCAACATGCCCTACCTTTCGGCTAATAGATTATAGAATGATATAGCGCAAAGCCTAGAAATAAAATGTGGGTCAAATCCCTTATCCCCTATATCTTCCTACCTCTTTATCACTCTATCACCACTATCACTGTTGTTTAATGCAACTACAAAATGGTTATATATATAATTTCACAGCTTCAGAATAGGCCCACGTTGGCCTCAAGAGCTCCTAAACCCCAAAGTTGATGAAATGTGTGAAGGTCGGCCAAAATATATGATTCTCCTTTGATCATTGGGAAAACATGATGCAAATCAGAATGAAGGATCCTCGATGAATTCACATCCTTATGAAATGGTTTCCTAAGCTTGGAAAGTCATAGGATTGGTCCACACACTTGAAAAGCCAAGACTAGTTGATGAATGCTCTCTATCCAATTACAGTTGATATTCTATTAGTGATATCTTTGTATTGGGATTTCCAAACACTTGAATTCTGCATATGATGTAGATGTTGCAATGAAGATCATATATCCTGCTCCGCAAGCTTTGATGTTAAAATGTGGTATAATGTAGTATGAAATACTAAGACTGGGTCCATACAGTTAACTACTGAAATGCAAGAAAACATGAATGCAAATATTTTTGGTCGATGCAATATTGATTGCAACTTAGGATGCTCCTGCATCAGATGACACTCGAGGTTGAATAAAAGTGAGCCTCTCACTTTCTAGGGGCTAGAAGAAAACCAATGCAATCCACCTTAGCCTGAGAAACCCATGATGAATCTTCCTCTGGTCTTCCTTTCGATCGGACTAGATATTCCTTGTATTGCCTTCCTTTAGTACTATGTCCAACTCTATTGTCTAAAATTTCCTCAATTTTCTTTGAATGATGTACTTTCTAGTCCGACAAACCAAATTGTGACTCTCCCTCATGATATTGGTATAGGTCTACAATGTTGAATATAGGTTATATGCCAAATTCCTTTAGTAGTTCCACTTCATATGCATTTCTAGAATCAAACTTCCTAATGACCTTACAAGGTCAAAACTTCTTCATCTTCAACTTATTATATGTCCTAATTGGGAATCTCTCTTTTCTTATATATACCATTACTTCCTCTCCTACTACAAACTCCTTATATCTTCTCTTCTTATCTGCTTTCATCTTGTAGGTATTTTTCATCTTCTCCAGATGCTCCTTAACTTTGAAGTATGCATTGTTTCCATGAATCCTACAAATTCTTCTGCCTCTACACTCCTTTTATTCTCCACACTGATACCTCTTCATTTTGCTACTCCTCTGGGTTACTATCCTGTCACAATTTTAAATGGTGTCTTCCCTATGCTCTAATTTATTGAATTGTTATATGCAAATTCTTCTTGCGGTAGTATTAAGTCCCAATTTCCTGCTTTACCTTAGATCAAACACCTTAAAAATTTCCCCAAAATCCTATTTACCACTATTTTTCCATCTATATCTATGGGTGAAATACTGAACTATAATTCAAATCTATCTTCATCTTCTTCCACAATGTTTCCTAGAAATATTCAATGAATTTAGTGCCTTTGTTTGATACTATACTCTTTGGTAGTCCATGTAATCTCACAATCTCTTTGAAAAATAGTTCTACAACATGTACTGCATCACTAGTTTTCTTACAAGGTATGAAATGCGCCATATTAGAAAATCTATCGACAACCAAAAATATAGAGTCAAATCCTCTCAGTGTCATAGGTAGTCCCATCAAAGATCCCATGATAATGTCTTCCCATGGTCTCTCTAGTATTGTCATTGGTGTATACATTCCATTGTACTAACTGTTTCCTTTTACAACTTGACAAATCCTGCAACTTTGAACATATTTCCTAAAATCCTTATACAACTATGGCAAAAAATAGTTCTCACTCACCAATGTTATAATCTTATCAATTCCAAAATGTCTTGCTAATCCTCCGCAATGATTTTCCTTGATAAAATTTTCTCATTGAATTTCTAGGGATACATAACTCGTTGTTCTTGAATAACATGTCTTCTTGAATGAAATAATCCAACCATTTGCTTCTATCTATCTCTACAATTTCCTTGCAAGCCTTCCATGCCTCAAAAAAATTAATGTCATCCTCATACATATACTTTAGTTCTTCAAAACCCAATACTTCAATTCTCATCTCTTTTAACAAACTTCTTCTCCTGCTCAATGTATCTACAACCTTGTTTTACTTTCCACTTCGATGCTTTAACACAAATGTGTAATTATGCAAGAACTCTACCCATCTAATAGGTCTCTGGTTCAGCTTCCCTTGACTATTCAAATATTGTAAATCTTGATGATCCATATACAACACAAATTCCTTAGGCAACAAGTAATGTCTCCACTTCTTCAAGGCTTGTATTATTGCATAGAAATCTTGATCATAAACTGAATATCTTCTCCTTGCATCATTCAATTTTGCACTAAAGTAGGCTACTAGTCTCCCTTCCTAACTTAGCATAGCTCCTATTGTACTTCCACTAGCATCACAATCTACTTGGGATACCTTATAAAATTTTGGTAATCCTAACACAGGTTGTTCTGTCACCTTTTCCTTCAACAACTCAAAACACTTATGTGCTCCTGATGTCTACTTTAATTCCTTTTGGTCACCCATCATTTTATTTGTCATAAGTATGCAAATACTACTAAAATTCCTGATGAACTTCTATTAAAAAGTTGCTAGTTCATGAAATGGTCTTACCTCTCCAACATTTAGAGGTGTAGGCCATTCAACTATTGCTCTAACCTTCTCAAGGTCCATCTTTAATCCTTTCACAGATATCACAAATTCCAAATATACTAGTTCTTCCTTCATGAAACTACACTTCTTGATGTTTATCAACAACTTCTCTTCTCTTAGCCTATGAAATACTTGTCTGATTTGATCCAAATTTTCTACCTTAATCTTACTGAAAATCAGAATACCATCCAGGTAAACAATCACAAACTTTCCCAATAATTTCTTCAAGACTTTATTCATCAACCTCATAAATGTACTAAGTGCATTAGTTAGTCCAAATGGCATGACCAACCACTCATATAATCCCTCATTTTTCTTGAAAGCAGTCTTACATTCATCTCCTTCTTTGATCCTGATCTGATGGTATCCACTCTTTAGGTCTATCTTGGTGAAATACTTCGCTCCACTCAAATGTCCACGATGTCATACATCCTAGGAAATGGGAATCTATACTTAATTATGATCTTATTGATAGCTCTTGAATCTATACACATCCTCCATTCTCTGTAGACACCCACAATTGTCCTCTTGCAACACTTGTCTCGACATTTCATCATTAAGGCATCTTGTAGCATGTTTTGCCCTAGATACCCATGTCATTGTCTAATTAGTTAAATAAATCGTATTTATTTTACTAATTTCATTTATCCCCTTCCTCTAATGTTAATTAAATAATTTATATTATTTAATTAATTAAATCATTTCTAATGTTAATTAAATAAGTTATATTATTTAATTAATGAAATAATGAATTCGATGTTAATTAAATAAATCCAAAATTTATTTAATTAATAAAATCCTAAAAAGATCTTGTCGCTTTCTTTCCAAATTTGAAACTCAGGTGCATCTAATTAATTTATTTAATTAGATAATTCATCAATTATCCTTCTCGTCTTTTTTAAGATTTATTTCCATAAAACAGGAAATGAAATCTTTCTATCTTTTTTGAAATCTTATCTCATCTCGTTGTATTTCCTCTTTTGTCAAAAATCAAATCATTGTCGAATCTTGTCAAATCTTATCTTCATCAACGTCACGTCTCTATAAATACGGCCTCTCGCAATCCATTTAGGAGGTTGATTCGTCTAACACCTAGACTATGTCAAAATCAGTCTTCAGTCTTTTGTCTATCATTCTTCATTGTCATTGTCAAGTCGTTATGCTGCAGGGATGAGCACTCAACATTCCTCCATTTTCAACCCTTCAAAATCTCTCATTCTCATGCAGGTGGAGAAGAGCAATGGAGATAAATCGAGTTGATGCGGAGATCGGTTTGCCTTTGTGCTGTTTATTGTGATTTTCATATTAGTTCGTACTCCATTGTGCTTGATAGATCTAATTAGTTTATTGTTTTCATTAAGCATTAAATCTGATTTTTACGCTATCAACATTTGGTGAACCCGAGGTGAATTTGATCTAATCATACATTTTTGTTGTAAAAATTTGCATTATCTAACCCTCGTTTGTCACATTTTGCAAGTGAATTGTTAGTGATTGCAGGTTTTCAATTCTCGGTTGACTTCCTTCGAAGGCTCTTTGCATATCTTATCTCTGAGAAGACCAGATCTTATCTCTGTCGGTCTTCCCTGCTACTTCTCTCAGTCGATGCCTTAGAATCTCCCTTGGTTGCCACTTTGGAGCTTTAGTCATCACCTTTGAGTTTAGGTTGTAGGATTTGTGAGATTGAGCGCATGGTTCATGTTCTCTGGCATCCTTTGGCTGCCTTTTCTGATCTCCCTCGGCAAACTCTTTTGTTGCTTGTTAAATCCCTATCATTAGTGGGAGGATCATTGACCGGGTGCAGAAGTCTTATTTCTCAACATTCATTCCAGCTTAGCATAAACCCAATCCACCATTTGCTACCCCGACCACCGATGGATCTTCATACTTGTCGGTCTCCATTCACACTATCGACCATGGAAGAATTCCGCTAGACTTCACAGTTAGTATCTTTCGCCCTACCTGCCATCGTTCCTTTCTTCCGACTTTGAAGCCTTTCCCATCGACATTCAAAGCTTTCAGGATCGTTCATCCTTCTTGGCCGTTGTTGGCATTCTGTAGTGCGGCTAATAACATCAGCTGGTTTGTTAGCGTCCTTAAAATCCCAATTGGCATTTGTCATTTGCTGAAGCATGTGATCATCGCCAGACCATCATTTTATTGGCGGATGCTTAAAGCTGAAATCTGTGCCCATGGTTCTCCCTCCACCGGCATTTTCCAACGCTAAAATCTAGGCCCATGGTTCTCCCTCCACCGGCATTTTCCAACGCTAAAATCCGCGCTCATGGTTATTCCTCCACCGGCATTTTCCACCAGGCGAAAGTTTCCATAGTCGACAGGTAGCTTGATTTTCATCAAAGCTATTTGTTGAGGGCCTGCCGCGGCTGGCAGGAAGTATTTTATTTGAGTCTGTTTTAGTTTTGATCTTAGGGTTAGTTTTGAACTAATTTAGATTTTAGAATAAATTTAGATTTAGTTAAAAGTCAGATTTAGTTTTGCCTTTTAAAATTTAGATTTTATTTAGATTTAACTTTTTTTTTTAGACTTTATTTAGATTTAAAGTTTTAATTAGATTTTATTTAGATTTAAATTTTAATTAGATTTTTAGATTTTACATTTAGATTTTTATTTTTTATTTTTTTTAATTAAATTAGATTCTTAATTAGATTTAGATTTTAATTTGAATCTTGGTTTATATTTTGGAATAGATTTTTCTAATCTAGATGAGATAATTTTAGATTTAATTTCTAAAGTAGCTTAGATTTTTTTAAGTTTTTAATTTAGCGGGATTTCTAATTTCTAATTTAATTTAGCTTTTTAACTTTTTAATTTGGCTTAGACTTCTAATATTTAATTTAGTTAGATTGTTAACAGATTGCATGTTTTGGGGATCTAATCACACTTTTCCTTGCACGTTTGTGTTTTTTTTGTCTTGGCGACTTGGTGAATCATACAGAGCAGAGCTGGAAAAGCGTTGGAATCAGTCACAACATCAACTTGGAAAGCGAAAATAACCAGGTGCCCTCATTCCATCCTTAATCTCTTAATCTTGTTTGTCACATTTCAATTTGGGGGCATAAAATCAATCATTGTTTGCAAACACATTTCGATTTGGGGTTCTTAAAATGAATATTGTCTTCAATCACATATCGAAAATTAGGTCTAAAATTAACCACTGTCTTCATACACGTTTGATTTGGGATCTAAAAAGGACAAGTGCTTGAACTGTTTTACACACATTTCATTTCTAAGGGAAATTAATCTTTGCGAGTGTGAATCAAGTGTGTGTGTTCTCCAAAACACCTCACTTGGTTTGCTTTTGTCATACCCTTCGTAGGAGGCCTGCTTGGAGAGCACACCCCTCCAAGGGACGACCTCAATAGAGTGTGAATCCAAAGACATGCTCGTTTGGGAGTTGAAATCTTGTCACTCTGAGCTAAGCCCCAAAGAACTTTATACCTTTGGGAAGTGACGGTGAAGGGTGGGTTACCCCTTTCTCCTGGCTTATTGGCAAGATTTTGCTTCCAAATTATACCTAGTCAACCTTGTGAAAACTCACTTGAGACCTAATTGGCCATACCCCACTTGACTAGTCATAGGGCTTGTTGTTGTGTATTCAAGTGTTTGCTTAATCATAACATCTAATCTTGGAAGACAAACTTATCATTGTGCTTGGTGTGTGTGTTCATGCATTTACATGTAAAATCTTATGTTTGATATTGCCCAAGTCAAACTTCCAATGAACACTTGCCACATCATCCACATCATCCAAATCATACAATCTTGTCATTCCACATCATCATCTCCTCAATCCAATCAACATCATTTTACACCATGACAACATTCAAAGACATAGCACTAGAGCTTATTCACATGCTTCATGAAGCTCAAACAAATCGAACACCTTTAGACCAACAAATCATTCAAAGCGCCCATAACATTATCCAAAAACTTCAAACCAACCAATCACCTCAAATGCAACAAATCGTAGCACAAATCCAATACCTCATGGCCAATTGTCAAGTTCAACAAGCACATTATCAAGTCCAATCACCACATCAACACATTTCACATAAACCCTATGTGTCACATATGTCATCATATCAACCTCATCCATCCACATATCAAGTTTACCCTTCATCAACCTATCACAACTCTTCTAATGTCAACCCTTATCCATACCAATCCACCTCTCAACAATCATTACCCCATACAACCCCTCAATCATCATTACAACAACAAATCATATCACAAGTCCAAACATCATTTCAACCTCAACACATTCAACCCCAATCCTATGTGTCACCTTCATCATCGTGCCAACCTAACCCATTTACCTATCATGTCAATGCCACATCAAAATGTCCACCCATATCACAACAAGAACATAGCTTCCCAAGTCCACCTTTGCAACAACATCAAGAGCCTTTAAGTCCTAATGCCACCTTTGACAAGGGGAACACCAATCTAGTCCATGTACCCTTACCACCATCCAATCAAATGCCTATCCATAAGCCACCATGTCCAAGTCCTAATTCATTGGAATCTACACCTTCTGATCCATCAAACTCTTCATTACCCCCACCATCATCTAATCCTCCATCAAATCAAGGCCTTACATTTAGATATTTAAAACATAAATTGATGGCATTACATAAATCTACCAATCCACCTACAAAGGATGTGACCCAAGGGCTACAAGAAAGGAATCAATTGCCACCATGTCATTCAACACATATACTTGAACATACCAAAGAGTCCTCAAATTTCATGCCAAGTCCTTCAAGTCAACCATGTCATCCACAACCCCTTGAGCCAATTCGAGAGTCTCCCTTCATAAGTCCAACTTGCCCTCTTTCATGCTCCTATGTTGTTGACCATCAAGAACATGTCAAGTCTCTTCAAGAGTCATCCCCTTCCACTTCCATGCAAGAAACCCAAGAGTTATGTCAAGAGTCTACTCCCAAGCATGTGGAAACATCAAGCCCTAGTCCTAATCAAGATCAAATCATTTTCATCCAACCTATCCATAATCTATATCATTTTTATGATCAAGATAATATCCATAATGATGAAGATCCTATCCATGAGAAACTTGATCCTATACCCATCCATGAAAAAGATATTCCAAATTCACCTCCACCTAGTCCTATCCATGATCCATCAACATTCACTTCCTTTGATGAGACAAGTGCCTCCCAAGCACACATAGAAGATCAAACAAATACTTTGGATCTAAGTGAACACAATGCTAATCAAGATCCCAATGATCCCATGTCACCCACTACCGATCCCATTGCAAGTCCTCCATCATATCCTATTGGTCTTTCTACCCTCATTCATGAATGTTCTTCCTTCGAACAACCACAACCATTATCTTCTCCATCCAATAATGAAATCATGTCTAGTGTTTCACTTACACCTAGTCCTATTTTCCATTGCACACTCCAAAATATGAACCACCAAGGTAAAGGTTTAGGCCTTCATGAACAAGATATTTTGGAGCCCATCCATGTCAAAAGTCCCTCCATGCTCTTATGACCTTGGACATACATCTCAAGGACACCAATCTCAAGATGTTGGTATTTCCTCCATGCATCCTAAGTCCATTTTCCATCATAAAACCTATCATATGCCTAAAACATATGTTGCCATTCCACCACCATCATCCTACAAATGTCAAAAGCATGTGACCATATACTTCCCTCCATCCACTCTACCACCATTGCTTCCAACTCGTAATGTCTCTCCATCCACTTTACCACCATTACTTCCAACACCTAATATCCCTACCATTCAATCCACTTATCCATTTATCCATAAATCCTCTAAACATCTTAATCATGACCAATCAAGGCACACATTGTGTAAACATAAGGCTTCCACTCATTCCGCCAAACCCAAGGGATTCCAAACTAAAAATTTGGATGCCTCTACACATAAGGTCAAAAATTCTAAAGGTCTTAATGCCTTGGAATACAATTGCAAAAAGTCAAAGCCAAGTACATCTAAAAAGCTATATAAGCCCATACCTTCAAAAGAAAAGTCTAAAAACAAAATGGTTTGGGTAACTAAGCAAAAAGAAATCAAGTCAACCGAGGCATCCACATCACAAAAATCCCAACCATCCCCTCCCATCCAAAATACACTTTGCATTCAAAAATATCATATTCCATCCCACAAGCCAAACAAAAATCATACAAATATCAAGTCTATATGGGTACCTAAGGCACTTCATCACCCATCTCCTAAGCAAACATCTCCATTGCTTCCTACACCTCGTCCACATCAAAAGCTTCAATGTTTATCACAATGTGTGCAACCATTGGTCACGGTTCCTTTCCATTTCATGCCAATTCCACATAACTCCTTCAACTCATCCTTCACTCATTATCCTACATATCTCCCCCATCATCGTCCTATGGTCCATGCTTTTGGGTAAGCCTCCCTATTCACCTTTTGCATAAGCCCCATATAATCCCTATCATTTTCCCGACATAATCTACATCATAATCCATTATTGTCCTCCATAATCCACATCATAATCCATCATCTACCTACCCCACCTCCCTTTCATGTCATCCCTTACCAACATCTATGAGCATCATGACATTTGACATGGTCCATGCAATGACAACCATCCCTCGTGGGACTATCACCTTTCATGCAACTAGACACTTGCGTCCCTCCTATCCACAAGTCAAAAAGTCAAAAAGTCAAAAAGTCAAAAATAATAAAAGAAAGAATAAAACAAAAAGAGTAAAGAGAAATCCCTTCGTCCAACGGTGAAAACCTAGTAAACAGGCGCCTTGGATAAGTACCATGATGAAAACCTGGAAAACAGGCATCATGTGTAGGTTGATCTTCTATGTCTTTCATGTCATATAATGTCCATCCTACCTACCATATTTGGCCATCATACATACCTATCATACTGAGTCCATTCATCCACCCTTCTTCTTTTGATCTTGATGAAGAAATAGGGGCAAAGGTTGAAACATGCTTTGAGTATCTCTTGACATACCTCAATTATCCAAACCAATCATGTCATTATCCTATTATCATATATTTTTTCTAAGAAAAATCCTAAGTCTTGTACCTAAAATGGGGCATGTTATTCCTATATGACAGCCTTTGGAGCTCACATCCTTGCTCCCTTGTGATGCATACATCCATACCATCCATCCATCTATCATGAGCCTTTTATCCCTTGTCCCATCACACACCCTTGCACCTAGACTTGGTTTCCCCCTTGCCATTGGTATCTAGCACAAAGGATACTCAATTTTTCATCCTTTGACACCTCAAAACATGTCAAAATTCAAAAAAATCAAAACATTTCAAAAGTCCAAAATAGTCAAAACATGTCAGAATTCCAAAAAATTCAAAACATGTCAAAATTCCAAAAAAGTCAAAACATTCTAAAAGTCCAATAAAAATCAAAAAAATCAAATAGCCAACAAAAATTCAAGCAATAATTCAAATGCAAGTCAATCCTTTGTCCACATTAGTCAAGTCGATCACTCTTGTCAAGTTATCCAATCACATTCTTTGGTCTTGATCCTTATCTTGTTGTAAACCCAATCAATCAAAGTCAATCAGTCAATTATTAATCATCCTTGTTTTGATCTAGGGATATGTCTTTCCCCACAATGACAACACTATCATCATCAATCCAAATCAATCAATCAATCAATGGTTTACAACTTGGCAGGGGCAATACCTTGTTTGTTTTTGTATCATTTGTGCATGCTTGCTTGCTTGCTTGTGTGTGTTATCATTTTATCTTGCATTTGTATCAAATCCATATCATTCCAGCTAATATTCATATCTTGTGTGTGTTGGAATATCTTTTTGCATTATCCTTTGCATCTAAGGTCACATAATACCTTTCGTGCATTAGGACTTTAATGTCCTAAGTCTACTTCCTCATACGTCTAGACAAGGTTGTATTATGCTGGGGCATGAGACACATCGTCACCTTGGTCCTTATATCTTGGTGCATAACATCTAGTGCTATATCAAACATCATGGTTTCTCATCTTTCATTGCAGCATAACGTATCATCCATTCCTTCATCTTTAGTTCTTCACCCATCCCTTTCATTTCGAGAGCCTACCCGTGTTTGTTCAACCCGCCTATCCTCTCAAGGGGGCATCATCATATTTTGGTATCATTGTCATTTTTCCTCTATCCATACCTTATTTTCTTTGAAATGATGTTACTCGACACAAATCACATCATCTCGAACATCATCTCAAAGAGGGGCAAAATGTAGACACCCAAAATTGTCCTCTTGCAACACTTGTCTCAACATTTCATCATTAAGGCATCTTGTAGCATGTTTTGCCCTAGATACCAATGTCATTGTCTAATTAGTTAAATAAATCGTATTTATTTTACTAATTTCATTTATCCCCTTCCTCTAATGCTAATTAAATAATTTATATTATTTAATTAATTAAATCATTTCTAGTGTTAATTAAATAAGTTATATTATTTAATTAATGAAATCATGAATTCGATGTTAATTAAATAAATCCAAAATTTATTTAATTAATAAAATCCTAAAAAGATCTTGTCGCTTTCTTTCCAAATTTGAAACTCGGGTGCATCTAATTAATTTATTTAATTAGATAATTCATCAATTATCCTTCTCGTCTTTTTTAAGATTTATTTCCATAAAACAGGAAATGAAATCTTTCTATCTTTTTTGAAATCTTATCTCATCTTGTTCTATTTCCTCTTTTGTCAAAAATCAAATCATTGTCGAATCTTGTCAAATCTTATCTTCATCAACATCACGTCTCTATAAATACGGCCTCTCGCAATCCATTTAGGAGGTTGATTCATCTAACACCCAGACTCTGTCAAAATCAGTCTTTAGTCTTTTGTCTATCATTCTTCATTGTCATTGTCAAGTTGTTATGCTGCAGGGATGAGCACTCAACATTCCTCCATTGTCAACCCTTCGAAATCTCACATTCTCATGCAGGTGTAGAAGAGCAATGGAGATAAATCGAGTTGATGCGGAGATCGGTTTGCCTTTGTGCTATTTATTGTGATTTTCGTATTAGTTCGTACTCCATTGTGCTTGATAGATCTAATTAGTTTATTGTTTTCATTAAGCATTAAATCTGATTTTTACGCTATCAACATTCTCCATCTTTCTTAGGTGCAAGTATAGCTGGTACTGCACATGGGCTCATACTTTCTCTAATCAATCCTTTCTTCAACAGTTCTTGTACCTGTCTATTTAGCTTTGTATTCTCTGCTAGTGTCATCTAGTGTGCAACTCTTTTTGGAAAACTAGCTCCTAGATTAAGATCTATATGATGATTGATACTCTGTATTGGTGCTAATCCATTAGGCACATTCTCTGATACAAGATATTGGTGCTTTATCAATAGTTTAGTGACTTCCTTCTCCGGTGGTTATTCTTCTCTTGTGGTGATTCTCTCTACATCTATGGCTACGTACTTCCTTGGAATCAAAGAAAAACATAGGTTTTCATGTCTCAATCTGTCCAAAAATTTCCTTCCATCTACCAAATTGATTCTAGCTGTACCACATCCTTCACTTTCAGGTTCATCTTCCAAAGGTGAAAGATGATTCTCTTTCCATTGGACGTTATGGTATAGGTATTCTTTCTCCCATCATGTATAGCTTTATTATCATACTACCAAGGCCTACCCAACAACATATGACATACATCCATTGGTGTAATATCACATAGTACTTCATCATGATATGACCCTATACGAAATTTTACTAAACATTGCTCACTTACTAGTATCTTGTGCTCATCTTGAATCTAGGCTATCCTATAAGGCTTCAGATGTTTTCTTCTTTCCAAATCCAACATTGTCACAATTTCCTCATAAACTAGGTTATTTGTGCTACCAATATCGATGATAACTTTGCAACACTTACCTCCTACTTTGCATCTAGTCCAAAACAAACTTTTCCTTTGTAGCGCTTCCTTAGGTACTTCTTTCTCATGGAATAGTGCTCTCCTCATGAATAATGATTCTCCCTTCTCAAGACTTCATCCAGAACTTGGTGGTTCCAATGTTTCTTCCTCCACATATCCAATTCTCACATGATTTTCAATATTGTTACTTTCTTGGTGACATTCAAATGCTCTATGTCCTCCTCCACACTTAAAATAGGTTCCTCTAAAACTTTTCTTGTCATATCCTTTCTCATCTCTCTAGTATCCATCATTGTGGTAAGAATTGTAGCATCCTCTGTTGTGGTGGTAAGAATTTATGTGATCTCTCCCTTTATGGTATGAATTGGAATCCCTCTCTTCCTTGTGGTATGAATCTATGTCCTTGATTTTCCCCGCATATGGTTTTTCTACTCTAAAATGTGACCTTCCTTTTTGAAATCTACCTCCTCTTCCTCTCTACCTCTATTCATGTCTTTTGTTTAGCTTGTTCTCCACCTTTAATGCAAAATGATATGCTTCCTCTACTGAATTCATCCTTACCAGACTCAACTCTTCCTGAATGTTCATCCTCAACCCATTGATATATATTGCCACTTTCTCCTTGCTTGCTTCACTATGTCTAGTTTTGATGATGATCTTATGAAATTCATCAATGTATTATTTCACAATCTTTTCCTTCTGTCTCAAGTTTTGCAATCTATTCAGCAGCTCCAACTCATAGTCTACATGTATAAACTGGTTCTTCAATTTCATCACCATTCTATCCCATTTCATAATATTTTTTTTACCTTTTTTGTTTCTCTCAAATTGAACTTCCTTCCACCATATTACAACATGTATTTTCAGTTTAGTATTTGCATATCTCACTCTCTCTAGATCTTCAATTTATTCATATTCAAAGTATTCTTCAACATCATTTATCCAATCAATCAACTCCTCAGGGTTTAGGTTACTGGTATAGTTCAAAATCTCCATTCTATGTCACTTTCCTATTTTTGAAATAGCCTTCAACATCTTCATTTGATATAATTCTTCCTCTTCTAAGGTTTCTTCAGTCAGGTCTGTAGCTTGAACTTCATCATCATCACTTTCTTCATTAGGTCTAGTGTTTAGGCATTTTCTTCTATCTTCTTCAACAACATCAAATCTCACTTTCATTGTTCATATCATTTCCATCATCTCATCCATCTTTCTAGCAACATTAATAGTAGTATGAATTCTCCTTGGCAACATCTCTTCCTAGGATTTTGTGCAACTACCTCAAGTCGGCAATCTGGCTATAGGGTTGCAACTACCTCACAATCAACGATCTGTTGACAAACACAAGTAGGCTACCTCAAGTTGGTGATATTTCCACAAAAAGATCTTATGGAATTCCTTGCTCAACTTTTCGCTCCTCTCCCAAGGTCCACAAACTCACTTTGATACCACTTGGTGTAGTCAAGGATGGAGGGTCTAGGGATAGGACTATCCAACATTGCAGCAAGAGTAAACACAACGGAAATTAAAAGAATTGGAATAACAATCCCACATGGATATATAGACAATGATCAATTATTCACATGCAACATGCCCTACCTTTTGGCTTACAGATTATAGAATGATATGGTGCTAAGCCAAGAAATACAATGCAGGTCGAATCCCTTATCCCCTATATCTTCCTACTTCTCTATCACTCTATCACTACTATCACTATTGTCTAATGCAACTACACAATACTTATATATATATATATATATATCAATTCCCAACTCCGGAAAAGGTACGCGTCAGCCTCAAGAGGTCCCAAGCACCAAAGTTGATGAAACGTGTGAAGGTCGGCCAAGACATATGATTCTCCTTTGATCCTTGGAAAAACATGATGTGGATTGGAACAAAGGCTCCTCTATGAATTTGAATCCTTATGAAATGGTTTCCTTAGCTCTACAAGTCATGGGATAGGTCCGTACACTTGAAAAGCCAAGAAAGGTAAGTGACTGCTCTCTATCCAATTACAACTGATATTTTGTTAGCGATATCTTCATACTAGGATCTCTGAACACTTGAATTATGGATATGATGTAGATGTTTCAATGAATATCATATATCATGCTTCATGAGCTCCGATGTTACAATGTGGTATAATGCAATATGAAATACTAAGACTGGGTCCTGACAACTAACTACTGAAATACAAGAAAATATGGATGCAAATATTTTTGCTTGATGCAAGATTGCTTCCAACCTAGGATGCTCCTACATCAATTGTGAAAGAACTTTTGTCAACCCTTATAGTTGAACCCATTCACCCTTAGGTGAATGAGTCCCAGAGGACACTTAGTAACAACATTTTGGTGAAAGGTGCAAAAATACTTAACCTTCTTTGATCTATCTAAAAGTTGTAGGTTCTGTTAGATTAAGGTTTAATCTTTTAATTCCACGTGTCACTTTGCATTTTGGGGTTTATTTACTATTTTTAGTCTTTCTCCAAAAAATGTTGTTTCAGCATATTTTCCCCATCCTAGATCATAAGGAAAACAACAAGATCTCCTTCTATGTTGACTCACCTAAGGGTTGAAAGTCCACCTTGGCTTAAGGGATCTCTTTTTCCTAATGAGATAGAGGGAATTAGGTGTATTGTACCCCATTTTTCCCTTTCTATTTATAGTAAATTATTGATAAACCCCCATTTGAATAGAAAGAAGCCAAATCCCTCAATTTCAATACTAAGGAATACATACATACACAATTTCATTTCCAAATAACTTCATTTGATCCCCCAAAAGCTACTGAAAATTTAGTTTTTAAGAAGTATTTTGATAGTTACGGAGGAGACTCCATCAAGGATTTGATTTAATCCTAGGGTTTCTATCCAAAGAGATTTCACCTAATCCCCTTCAATCAAACCCCTTTTATATAGAATTCATTGAGATATAAAGCATTAATTTTCTAAAACATATATGATTTTAGGAAAAAATTGGGATCTCATAAGTGGGACACAATATATCAAGATCATCCCAAGCTTTTATTTGTCCTTAGAAACCTCAATAATGATCATTTGTATGAGTGGTTCTATTTAAAATAATATCCCTCCTATTAATAATGTTTGAAATCATGACTTGGTTTCAATTCATCATAGGGCTCTTGATCCTCTTTAGGTTCCTCTACATGTTTGATAAAATTCATAGAGCAGGTATAGAATGTTTTTTTTTATCCTAATAAATTAGTATTACATTATTCATCAACTGCTTGGGAAATAGTTAGTTAGTTACAATTAAGATAATTGTAGTCTCCTCCTTGTATAAATTTGTTCGTAGTACTTCAATGTATGATCAATAAAGCACATTTAATGCTTCATATGGTATTAGATCCTGCATCACTCTTGTTCCTGGGAGTATAAAAATTGTATGAGAATTTGCATTCAAGAGATGGTGTTGAAAGAGCAAGGGTATTGTAGAGATGATACACCTAATTTTCCTCCTATCCACTAGTGGTATTGGATGGCATGGATTGAAGTTGAAGGTTTTCCATTATTGTGTCAGAATAATTGATCAAGGAAAGTCTATCATTGTTTTAGAATTTCTCACTCATATATTTGCAAGCTTGTGAATATCATGCCAATATTTTTCTTCTTGGTAAGTGTCCATTATCATTGTAAAATTAGTGTTTGAAAGAAATTAGTAGAAAATCTTTTGGGGAGTACTAGCATAGAAGGTAATATTGCATTTTGAAACCACCACTTAGTTTTAGCATATACAGTTTTAGTTGTATCAATTGTAACTATCATGTATAAGTGGTTATGTTTTTGACTGAAATGAAGGTTTCATTTAAAATCATGTAAATTTTTATCTCTACTGATGCAAAGGCATCAAAAGTAATGAGAAGAAAATAAAAATAATAAGGCATATGGAGAATAGTATTGAAATATATTTATAGGAGATCGCAGACCAAACAATTAGTTTTTGATTTGTTCCAATTTGTTGTGCAAAGAGATGGAGCATTTTCTAGAGATATTTCATTTATTCAAAGGTGGAAAATTATTGTAATTCTTCCTTCTTATTGTCATAAAATTATCAATATTGGTTAGTGAAAAATTGCTAAATTATGCCTACATATATCCACAAGCCTAGTCGTACTGACATTTCTAGTTTTGGTATACCTACATATGAAGCCGTTTTCCAAACAACTATTTTTTTCCTTTTGCAATCAAATTGTCTTGAAATTGGGGGTGGTCCATTTAATGTGACAAGTTTTGATTTATTAAAGGGATTTGTAGAAGACCTCAAAAGTGAAGAAATAGTTCTAATAGAATAAATTAGAGGAATTACAAAAGAGGATGCAACTACATTCATTAAAGGAAAAAATTAAGATAGATCACATGAAGTTAACATATCTTATGTTAAAGATGATGATCCACCGGAAGATGATTTTTTTGATGAATATTTTTTGAAGAGGCTAATTAATTATTCTAACTTCTGACTACCAGTGCTTGGTAAAGTGCATTCCAAAACAATAAAACAGTTGTTAACTATCTTGTAGATGAGTTGAGATTGAGCATGTTGTCAAGTAAAATCATTGATTAGTTCCTTACATGTGATTGGAGGTTGGTGGCACCAGATGATGGAGGAATTTCCATCATCTCAAATCAGCTTTTCACTTTGAGATGGTGCTTTGTATGAGAATTATTTTTTTCTTTATTTCTTGTTTTCCTTGTTGATGTTGATGGATTTCAAGAATACATATATTATGAAGTTCGAATTTTGGAGAAAAGTAAGATATTTTGTGTTGAGCTCAATATGGATTTTTTTCCAATGAGTTTATGACACTTCAATTGAGAATTATACCCTTACGAGGGTCATCAGACAACTTGATGGAGCCATGTGTTTGTAGAGCTCAATATGGATCATTTTTGAATAATTCAAGAATCAGTGATTCAAGAGTTCAAGAAAATGGTAGTACAAGAACTTGAGAATTTAGCTCAAAGCTACACCCTTCCAAGGGTCATGAGGTAGCTTAATGGAGTTCCACTTGATTCAAGATTTATTTTTTGAAAGGAAGATCTCAAGAATATATACATATTTTGTAATCAGCTAGCTTTGTTATGTAAGCCTTAAGGAGGGTCCCAAGTAACAAGGTGAAATCTAAGTTTGAAGGGGTACATTTATAGGAAAAATGTAATAAGGGTGGGAATGTTTTTTTTTTGATAAATATTATTTTATGAAATGAAATGTAACATTAAAAACTAAACTATCCAAAGTAATGTATATTTTTCAATAATTATCATTTATAGTCAACACCTTGTGTAAGTAATAATAATAAAAGATAAAAAGTATAAAATATAATTCTTTGAATTGATTAATATAACCATAGGTTATATATAACACATATAACATTCAATTTTATAAATTAAACATTCACACATGTAACAAGAAAAATATAACAAAGTACTTGTCTACATCATTATCAACTCATTTTCCTTATCATAATGAGTGGTTAAATCCTTAAAAAAAAAAAAAAATTAAGAGTAAATTAAAGATCATATAAAATTATTTAACTCATACATGAACTAAAGATTTCATTTTATTACTATTATCATAAAAATTAGATAGTGTTCAAAAAATTAGAAAAATCTCTTACAAAACATTTTATCCTCTTTTCTTTATCATGCATTCCTTTATATCCATACATACTTAAATTCGTAAAATTATTCTTATGTCTCCACATCATGTGCATAAACATATATTTTTCTCTTATGGCTCTAAGACTTTATGATTATAATATATTATTAAGAGAAAATAGTTTCCTTATTAATACATGCTCTTCAATTAGGGCTTGTTTTCCTAAAGTTTCACATTGATTGAATTCAAAGTCTAGAGCTAAGTTGAGGAATCCTTACTTTGCTAAATTTTTGCATTGGTGGGACTAGAAGTGGGGTTCAGCTCTTAGGGTGGTGGACAATATATATAGAGAGAGAGACCACATGTCTTTCCTCATTTTTTATTGTATCCATGGTTACATCTTGAAGTTTTTGAGTTGTATTTTCTTGATTATAAGGTGTGTTTGAAATATCTCTATATTATTCCTTCATTGGCTCTAGAGATCTTATAGTTATAGTTTAGAGAATGAACATCAAAACTATTGGCTATAACTCTTATTTATAAAATATTAATAGCTTTCAATCCTACATAATTATTAGTATTGGAAACCATTAAAATTTCACAATCAAGAAAAAATAGATAGAATCATAATGTATGTGGAAGTTTTGGAAACAAACAAAAAATAAGCATTTAATGAAAATCAAGTGAGGTAGTTCTAACCTCAACAATTAATACACATAATACTTTCTCTCCACAAACTACAATGTGTTGAATGCTCTTCTCATGAAGAATGTACAATGTTCCCCATATTAGTTTGTCTTGAAGAACCTCTAATGTGCCTGTAAATTATTTTAAAAAGTATTGAATCTAAATTATAAACCCTATTATTATAGAAACTAAAGAGCTATAAATTTAACACTCCTAAAAATAAATTATAATATCAACTCAATTAACTAATCATTTATGACTTGAATTTTTTGTTGGAATCTTGACCTTTTTAATACTAATACAACAAACCTAGTAGACTCTTTAGCCATCTTAGTCACTATTATATTAACTTGGTTATAAAAAATTATAGGGCTTCCATTTGAAAAGCTTGGTGTTTTAATAATCTAGTAAAATTTTTATTTTATTTAAAATGATGAATTTTAAAAAACCATTGAATTACAAATCTTTCAAATAGATTAAAAATATGATAATTAAATGATTTTAAAATACTCTCAATTAAATATAAAAAAAACTTAGAACATATCTTTAAGTAGAAAAATATTATATGATATATTGAAAATATTGTCCAAAATTCAATAAGCTTAAGAGGGTGGATAACATATGTTTAGGGTGTAGAGAGATAAGTGTATTTAATATGTAGATAGGTCTAATGCATTAGACAACAAGAATAAGATTGGAGATAAGTACAATCTATATATAATATGCAGATAGATAACATATGACTTGTGACTTCCTTTTAATACAATTTTAATCATTTATTAAAATAATAACTTAAGAAAACACTTTCTTTAATTATGATACATAACTGAACAAAAAAATATGAATATACAAATTTCAACCTTACAATTATATTTCTTCCTAAAAAAATTACTTATAAATTCTTAAATAATTATTCTAATTTAAGTGGGAACAATAGAATCGAAAAGATTCATTAAATCTCAATGATGTTTACCGTGCTTCCACTCGCATTTAAAATAGAGTTGCTCTTAGAACAGCCTGTCTTAATCCAGCTCGGCTCCATCCAAATCACAGGCATTTTTTATATAATTTTCCTCATAGAATCACTCAAATTTTATTCTAATAGATAATTCAAGATTATAATTATGAATTAAAGACAATGTTAGTCAAAATAGACGAGTGCTTTTCAAACAATGCATCTGTACATTAAGCTGATAACACATTTTATAAATCTTTATCTCAACACTCACTTCAACTCTATTCGCTGGATATGAACACCTCCTAAACCTCAAGCCGGTAAAGATGGCGATGGCCAATCTCCCACATCAATCATCCACAAAAAATATTACTTTCAAGGGAATAAAACTGTATTTAGTGCGCCATATTCAGTGGCAACAGCCGGCCATTACCATTAAAAAAATGTAGCAGTTGGAAGAAAAAACCACATCAATTATAAACTTTTGAATCCAGTCAATCCTTTAATTCAAAATTTGAATAATTTTATAGAGTGACGCCATAACAGCAATCATAATCTTGCCTGTATAGATTTTCTCCTACAGTTTCAAAGTTTAGTAGTTTAGTTTTTTAACTGTATAATATCTGACCTGCTACTTCTATTATTTAACACTTATTTTATATATAGAACAACAGATTAAGGCTGTAAGTTTTGATTAGATTAAAGTCCGGAAGGGCCAGTATTCATATACAAAACAGTAAGACGCCAAAAACAAAAACAAAAAAGCAACTACAAATTGACCAACAACAGAAAACAAAAGTTCAAGGCTGTAAGTTTATACAACACTTCCACAGTATTAAAAAGATGAAATGTGCCTCTCATTTACTATTCATTTCTACTGCTTTTGTTTACAAGTATGATCATGTGCTTTGTTGACTGTTTGATGCATTAACCATTCTATTATAATATATTCTTTCATTTTACTTCTTACCGTTCTGCCATCCTGGAGTCTGTCGTGCTTGAGGTTTTATCCTCTAAACAGGTCCACACGTGGTCACATCTCAAACATTCAATAGCTATTTTTTCCTGATTTCTCTCCTTTGCAGGTTTATCGTTTGTTTACGCCCAAATAGTCATCACAGGTGATTTTATACTCATTACATAATCTGGCACATATAGGCTGTTAGGAGCAACTACAACACACGATATTTTTATTGCTATACTACCTTTAGGTATTCAGTTCTAGAGCAATACCATATTACATTATATTGTGGTTTTTCAAATAATTATGTAAAAGGGATTATTTAATTAATGTGATATGGATAGATATTAGGGGTTAGAAAGCATGTGTAGTGAAAAAAGAGAGATATTTATATAAAAGTGGGTAATTTAAGTGGATAATATGATTAAAGCTATAAGTTCATATAAATTAATTAATATGACATTCACAAATAGCCTTAGTAGTATTGCAAGACCACTTGTGACAAATGTCAAAAGCATCTAGACTATTGCTATGTCACCTGTAATAGCATGAGAGTAATAGGTTTCACTGTAGTCATCATCTTTTGTATTGATTGTCAAATTCATGAATCTTGGATCTTTATTATACCAATAGAGGTAAATGTTCTAATTAAAATATATCCATATTACAAGCTTGTAGTAGAAATATAACAGCTTAGTTGGTTGATAGAGAGCTAAATCCTTTAGGCTAATTAGGAAGATGAACCATAGCGTTGTAGGTGATGGATTTGGTGAGTTAGTACCTCCTATTAGTGTGAGCATCAAATATATGTGGATTGGTGGAGCTGAGTATGTATAGTAGGGAGGGTAATGGAGGAATGGGTAGTATGTTGCTACAAGTCAAGTGTGGTGAAAAAAAAATTCTAGTATTCATGTTAGAAAATGTTGCATGTGGAGTCACTTGGGATTAATGAAAGTGAACAACAAAACCTAAAGTTTCATAGAGGTATTGTCCTTCATTCACTATTGCTATGAGTAGGATCTAGGTCAATATCATTTTAGAACAACTTAAAGATGTATGTAAGTCACATTGAGGCATTATAACTGTATAAAATTATAAACTAATGGCATGAGGAGCATTGACCACCCTTCTACAAGTTTTTCACCCATTCAAGGATTTTTGCTAAGTTCATTTTTGTATTGCATGTTGTTTAGATTATGCAAGGACTTTTTTTGTGTTTCACATTTTAGATGTTATTTTAGTTGTTTAATGCACATGTTAGATAACGATTAAATATAGTTAAAAAATTTCAAGTATATCATCATAAATCCATAAGTTGATGAATTAGAGTAAGGAATAACTACTTAGAGTTTACATATCAAGTGTTATTATGTCCATTCATTGTCTAAGAATACAAAGAAGTGATACCAAGAAAGTATTTGTGTTGTGCATTATTTTTTGTTAACACCCAATGGTGTGTTGAGTATTTTAAAATCATATTTGAGGTGGAAGATAAATGATAAGAAGAAGCACATAAAGGTTTAAACTACTAGAGACAAGAGCTAAAACTAAATAAAGTCCTAGGAATCTACTCATTGAAGAGGAGCTAGAGCAAATACAAGATTTTTTGGACCATCAATTTTGATTTGTCCATGCATGAGGAAAAAAACTTTAATTTAAGTAGAGTTATATATGGAGTCATGGAAGTTCAATACTTAAGCTAAGAATGATGCTAGTAGTTGATTGTAGTGCATCATAACCCCTCTCTACTTCATTCTAGAGGGGGAAAACATCCATCAATTGAGCTAAAAATGGTGCTTCCAATTGATTGTGGTATCATACCTATGGTGGTTATGGTGGGAATGGAATTTCCAATCCATTTAGAGGAGGGGAAAATATAAGGATTTCTAAATCATGTTTTGGTATTAGAGGGTTGCTACAAGTGAGCTATAGTTGATTCCTTCCCAAATAGATATATATGTAGAGGTATATAAAAATTACAAAAAATTTAATTAAAACTCATTAATGCCATGAGGGCCCATTATGTTAACAATCTATCTTGGAGATATGTTAATCTTAATTAGATTGGAGATATGTTAGATTTTTTTAATTTCACTTTTTCCTTTTTCAATATTATGGGGAATAAAACATGGTTTGGAACATGTGATCCAAAAGTGGATTATTTTAGGTGAAAAATATAGTCAAGGATATAAGTTCACTAGTAAAAAATTATATGGTATGCATATAAATTCTTTGTGTTCCTAAAAGATCACCTCCAGTGAAGGCCATAGGCATTGAGACTACTTAGTGATATGAGATGTAATGCAAGAGCATCCCTGGTTGTAAAGTAATCTTGTATCAACCAAAACAATTATTTTCTTGCATTGCATTCAATATCAACTTCAGTAGTTCACTTCGCATTTTGGGTATGTGCAAGATCATCATGGAAAAAACAATCCCTTAAGTGGCAAAAAATTCAGAAAATCAGAGTTAGGCAACTTGATGTAAAAATTTGAATAAGTTATCTATATTATTTCAAAAACATGTAAGAATAGAATCTGTAGCAAATTGAATGTAGTTTCTAAACTACTAGGTTTATTTTAAAAATAAAAAAATCTATTTGGTGACAATTTGAAATTTCAATGCAGTAGTACTTAAATTTCAAGGAAAAAATAAGAAGTAGGTGTCTGTCTAACCACCCTAACCACAATAAAATGATAGTATTTTTTTATAAGATTTTAGATATAAGTAGAGGACTCATGTACGGATGTGATGCATTCTTTTTGTAATTTTTTTCTAAGTAAATAATTAATTATGAATTTTTTATTACAACTTTTCAAAAATATAAAAACTCGTATGTCTGACAACCTTAACTTGGTAAAAATTCATGAAATTCAATTTTAGTTTTTTTAATCCTATAGTATACAAAGCATAGAATGTGACGCATGTTTCAGATTCAAAAAATGTGATACTATTTCAAAGCTATAGATGTTTTTCAATCAGCCTATCAATAAGGGCTTTAGTCATAATTCAAATAGAAAATGAATAATAATTATTTATTAAATTCAAAGTAAATCATAATTTATATTGGTGGAAAGCTAAGAATCTCCTTTAAAAACCCTTTTCATTTCATCAATTTTGGGTAAAAAAAAAGTCGTCAGCCACATACCCTACAAATACCCATCATATTGCCACTTTTTGGCCCATCATGATCTTGCACATACCCTTTTACTACATCATTTTTTCTCATCTCTCAAAGTAGGATATAGCATCTACATGTCGAAATCTATCACATATATATATTTCACATCATTTGTATTTGTCTACCAAAAGTTATTGCTCTTAGAATTTCACTGAGTTACTAGTCAAAGCATTTGGGGCCGAGCTAGTCCAAATTTATTAGTGTGGACCTACTCCAAATCATGTAGAGCCTAGTAGGATACCTTACAAGCATCTTCGGGTTCATTGAAACCTACCTTGGAGATTCACAAGTCATATCTTTTCACATGGAGTTATCTCCTCATATTTTGGGGCCGACCTTCATGTATGATCATTCATCGAGTTATTAACCCTTGTGGCTAATACGAACCTATATGGGAACTTGAGAAGCATATTTATAAGCATTTATAATCATTGTATTCATTTAGATTAGTTAGTAAATCATAATTGGATAGATTCATTACATTTTTGCACAAACCATTTGGGGGCATGTAATAAGGCCTATTGGCCAATTATATATTTGAAAGCCCATGTAGCAGGCCTATGAGCATTGTAAATCCTCCCTTGTGGCCTATGTTATATATAATATTTTCAATTTAATGAAGTTTCATGTTTTCACATCAATTTGTTGTGTTGACTCATTGTTGCAATGTTTGTACTGTTCCTTCTAGAACCCTCCTACCATGACTACACTAAGTGGTATCAGAGCGAGTTTCAATTCTTGAATTTATTCCTTGAGGTGAAAAGATCTGTGATCTGAGGTAGACTGCATTGGTTTTCAACCGATCACCAATTGTGAGGTAATTGAAACCCTTATAGCTAGATCGCCAAACTAAGATAGTTGCACCAATTCGAGGGGAGATATGCTGCCAAGAAGAGTTCCTGCTATGGTTACGAATTTTGCTAGAAGAATGGATGAGATGTTGGAACAGATGCGAGAGATGCAAGTTACGTTAGATGTTTTTGAAGAAGATCAAAGGTGAGGCATAAACCCTAGGCAAAATGGTGAAAGTGGTGATGAAGCAAAACTTTTGAACCAAATTGTAGAACCATAGATGAAGAAGAAGAAGAATCAAATCAAGTCAAAATTTTGAAATTGATCTCAAATATTGGAAAGTGACCTAGAGTTGAAATTCAAAATTACATGAGAAATTTCAGTCTTGGAGAATTGATTGATTAGATAAATGAAATGGTAGAATACTTTAAATGTGAAGAAATTTAAGATCTGAAAAGAGTTAGATTTCTAAAAACAAAGTTGAAAGATCATGTTGCATTATTGTGGAAAGAAGTTCAATTAGATTGAAATAGAAGAGGAAAAGAAAGAATCATCAAATGGGATGGAAAGGTGACAAAGTTGAAGAATCAATTCAAACCAATAGATTATGAATTAGAATTGTTGAAGAGATTGCAGAAGTTAAGGAAAAAAGAAAGATCTATGGAGTATACTAAAGAATTCTACAAGATGATTATCAGAATTGGTCATAGTGAAGCAATCAAAGAGAAGGTTGCCAAAGATATCAATGGACTAAGAACAAACATTCAAAAAGAATTGAGCCTAGTAAAGATGGCATTTTTTGAAGAAACATATCAATTTGCATTAAAATTGGAAGAGAAACTGAACAGGAAGTTTGAAAAAATGCATAGAAGTGCAAGAGGAAGATTATAAAAGAGTGGAACCCAGTCCAAAGAATAAAGACCATATTTGGAATAGAACAATGATTCAAAACCCTACTAGAGTGAAGAAACGGATGCTAGATTATACCACAGAGGAAGAGAAGATAGAAATTTCAACCACAGTAATAGATGAGGTTATAATTCTTACCACAATGATGGATACCAGAGAGATGAAGGAAGATCTAATATAATACCATTCAAAGTAACTTGTTTCAAGGATGGTGGTGAAAGAAATAGAGCATTTGAGTGTCATCAAGGAAGCACTAGAAGAAAACATGAGCATGTCAGAAGAACAACACATGTGGATGAAGAACCTGGCAGATCCCCTAATTTAGTTGGGAAACCAGAGAAAGGTGAATCATTGGTGATGAGTAGAGCTTCAATGCATGAATAAGTTACTAAGGAACCACTATAGAGGAAAGGTCTATTTAGAACCAAATGTAAGCTAGAGGAAAGGTGTGCAAAGTTAACATTGATAGTGGTAATACTAATAATCTAGTTTTAGAGGAGATGGTAAAAAAATTTGAACTTGAAGAGATTGAATATTCAAACCCCTATATGATAGCATGGATTCGAGATGAGCATAAGATATTGGTGAATGAACAATGTTTGGTAAAATTTCATATTGGATCATATAGGGATGAATTATTGTGTGATATTATGCCTATGGAGGCATGTCATTTACTGTTAGAAAGACCATGGCAATATGATAAGAAAGAAATTCAAATGGAAAGAGAATCAAGTTCATGCCTTTGGAGGAAGAGGAGAAGACTGAATTTTGTGGCATTGCCAAACTATGTCTGGTAGATGGGACTAAGAATTTTTTTGATGGATTTAGGCATGAGAATATGTGTTTTGCATTGATTCCAAAGAGAGGAGGAATTCTAGAGATAACAAAGAATTAGGATCTACCATAGAAAGAAATTGTAGAATTATTGACAGAGTATGAAGACATCATGTCAGAGAATGTACCAGATGGTTTACCGCCTCTCTAGAGTATCAATCATCATATAGATATCATATTGGGAGAAATTTTTCCAAATAAATACTCACATATAATGACACCAGAAGAGAATGCAGAGTTCAATTGGTAGATACAGGAGTTGTTGAGCAAATAATTGATCAGAGAAAGTTTGATCCCATGTGCGGTACCTACTATACTTGCACCAAAGAAAGATGGAGAGTGGATAATGTGTATAGATTCAAGAGAAATCAATAAGATCATTGTTAAGTATAGATTCCCATTGCCAAGGATGGATGAAATTATGGACTGTTTGAGTGGATCAAAGTATTTCACAAAGATTAATCTCAAGAGCATTGGATATCATCAGATCAGGATCAAAGAAAGAGATGAATGGAAGACTACATTTAAAACTAGTGAAGGATTGTATGAGTGGTTAGTGATGCCTTTTGGATTGAATAATGTACCAAGTACTTTAATGAGATTAATAAATGACATATTGAAGAAATAATTGGGTAAGTTTTTCATTGTTTACTTGGATGATATTCTAATTTTCAATAATTCTAGAGGACATTTGTGGCACATCTGGCAAGTATTGCAGAAGTTAAGAGAAGAGAAGTTGTTGATTAATGTTAAGAAATTTAGTTTCATGGAGATAGAGTTAGTATAATTGGAATTTTTTATTTTTGTTGAAAGATTGAAGATGGATCCGAAGAAAGTGAAAGAAATTTTAGATTTTCCTACACCAATAAATAATGGAGAAGTCAAATCATTCCATGGATTAGCTAGTTTATATCACTTGTTTATCAAAAATTTCAGTAGTGTTTATAGCCCCATTACAGAGATAATGAGAGGAGATAAGAAGTACTTTAAGTGGACATCCGAAGCACAAAAGAGTTTTTAATTTTTGAAGCAAAAGTTGATAGAGTAGCCAATATTAGCATTGTATAATTTTGACAAAGTATTTCAAGTTGATTGTGGTGCAAGTGGAAATACAATTGGATCGGTATTGAGTCAAGAAGGAAGACCTGTAGCTTATTTTAGTGAGAATTTGAATGATGCCAGAAGAAGATACTAAGTTTATGATAAGTAATTCTATGCCATAATTCAAGCCTTGAAGAAGTGAAGGCATTACTTGTTTCCTAAGGAATTTTTGTTGTATACGGATCATCAAGCTTTATAGTATTTGAAAAATCAAGGAAAGTTGAACCAGAGACATATGAGATGGGTTGAATTCTTAGAATTATACATTTGTGTTGAAGAATAGGAGTGGAAAGTCAAAAAAAAATGCAAATGCATTGAGCAGGAGGAATTTGTTGATAGAGATGAGAATGGAAGTATTAGGATTTGAGGAGTTGAAGCATATGTATGAGGATGATGTAGATTTTTGTGAAGCGTGGATAGCATGTAAAGAACCAGTAGTGATAGACTGGAGTCAATGGTTGGATTATTTCATTCAAGAAGGTATGTTATTCAAAGGAAAGTAGTTGTGTATACTAAGGAGTTTGATGAGAGAGAATTTGATCAAGGAAATGCATTGTGGAGGTTTAGCAAGGCATTTTGGAGTGGATAAGATAGTAGCTTTAGTTAGTGAACATTATTTTTGGCCACAAATATACAAGGATGTAAGGAAGTATGTTCAAAGTTACAAAAAATTTCAAGTCTCAAAAGGGACTAGTCAGAATACTTGATTGTACAAGCTTTTGATAGTACTAGAGAGACCTTGGGAAGATTTGAGTGTGGATTTCATTTTGGGATTACCAAGAACATGCAGAGGTTATGATTCTATTATGGTTGTAGTGGAAAAATTTTCTAAAATGGCATATTTTATTCCTTGTAAGAAGATTAATGATGTTGTGCATGTTGTTGACTTATTTTTCAAGGAGATTGTGAGGTTGGATGGATTACCTAGGAGTATTGTTTCAGATATAGACACCAAATTCATTGGATATTTTTGGAGGACATTGTGGAAGAAAATGAAGACAGATATGAAGTTCAGTTTAAAATATCACCCATATATGGATGGATAGACAAAGGTAGTGAACAGAAGTCTGGGTAACTTGTTAAGATGTTTGGTTGGGGATAAGGTAGGAAGTTGGGATATATTTTTACCATAGGTAGAGTTTGCATACATTAATTCAGTGAACCAAAGCACAAGGAAGACACCATTTTAGATTGTTACTAGAGTAAATTCTAGAGGATTTACAGAGTTAAGGGACATCAATCGGGAAAATAAAAGGAGTGTGAAGGATGAAGAGTTTGCAAACTACATGGATACATTACATAATCAAGTTTGGAAGCATTTTGAATACATGAATAGTAAGTATAAGGAGAAGGAAGATGAGCACCAGAGACATAAGGAGTTTGTTGTTGGAGATGAAGTGTTGGTATATTTGAAAAAAGAAGGATTTCTAGTGGGAACATATAATAAGTTGAAAATAAGGAAGTTTGGACCATGCAAGATACTAAGGAAATTTGGTTCTAGGAAGTGGAGTTACCAGAGACATTGGGTATATCACCTATCTTCAACATTGCAAATATATATGAATTTCATGTAGGACATGAAAGTGGTAGTAATGATGAAGTGAATTTGAAGGAGTGGTTACACATTAGGAACAAGAGGAGATTGAACATATTTTGGATACCAGAACCAGAAGAAGCACTACGAATGAGCAGTACAAAGAACATCTTGTGAAGTTGAAAGAAAAACTAGTGGAGGATTCATCATCGATTTCTTAGGCTAAGGTACACCATCTTGGCTTCCCTCTTAGCCCTGGAAAGTGAGGAACTCACTTTTCTTCCAACCTCAACTGTCTAATGCAGGATCATCCCTCGTTGTAAAGCAATCATGTATAAACCAAAACAGTTATTTTCTTGCATTGCATTCAATAGCAATTTTAGTAGTTCATTATGCATTTTACCACATCATTGTTTCTAAGCTTGCAGAGGAAGATATAGTATCTACACATTGACATCTATCACATATCTAGATTTCACATCATTTATATTTGTCTACTGGAAGTTATCGCTCTCAGAATTTCACTGTGTTACCAATCCAATCATTTGGGGCCAACTTGATCTATATTTCTTAGTGAGGACCTATTCCAAATTATACGGAGCCTAGTGGGATACCTTAGAAGCATCTGGGGCTCATTGGGACCTACCTTGGAGATTCACAAGGCATATCTTTTCATGTGGAATTGTCTCCTCATATTTTGGGGCTGACCTTCATGTATGATAATTCATCGAGTAATTAACCCTTGTGGCTGATGTGGACCTATATGGGATCTTGACAAGCATATTTATAATAATTTTTAATCATTTAGGATTCATTCAGATTAGTTAGTAGTTCATGACTAGATAGATTCATTACATTTTTTCACAAACCCTTCGGGGGCATGTAATAAGGCCTATTGGCCAGTTGTATTGTTGAAAGCCCATGTGGCAGGCCTATGAGCCTTATCCATTCACCCTTCTAGCCTATATTATATGTAATTTTCTATTATAAATTCATTGAATTTTCATGTCAGTACATCAATTTTTTGTGTTATTTCCACTATGTTGACTCATTGTTGCATGGTTTGAATTGTTCCTTCTAGAACCCTCCTACCATGACTACAAACTAAAATATGTTAGATTTTTTAATTTCACCATTTTTTTTTGAAGATTATGGGAAAAAAAACATGGTTTGGAACATGTGATCCAAAAGTGGATTATTTTAGGTGAAAAATATACTCAAGGCTATAAGTTCACTAGTAAAAAGCTAAATGGTAACCATATAAATTCTTTGTGGTTCTACAAGATCACCTCTAGTGAAGGCCATAGGCATTAAGACTACATAGTGATATGAGATGACTTTTCTTCAAAGTTAAAAAATTTGTGATTAAAAATCGTTAATTCCATGAGGGCCCATTATGTTAAAAATCTATCTTGGAGATAGATTTATCTTAATTAGATTGGAAATATGTTGGATTTTTAGATTTCACTTTTTTCTTTTTGAATATTTTGGGGAATAAAACATGGTTTGGAACATGTGATCCAAAATAAAATTAGTTTAGGTGAAAAATATAGTCAAGGCTATAAGTTCACTAGTAAAAAGTTATATGGTAACGATATAAATTCTTTTTGGTCCTACAAGATCACCTCTAGTGAAGGCCATAGGCATTAAGACTACTTAGTGATATGATATGACTTTTCTTCTCCTCAACTCTCTATCTTGATGATGGATCACAAAGTGTGACCCGAAACATTGATGAAAAAACATTTACACAATCAAATCTAGAAGCAACATAATTACATTAAGACTACTACCAAGTCACCAATAGAAACATGCAAATAATAGGACTTTCTCTAGTTGTCATCGTTTGTATTGATTACTAGCAAGAATAGATATATTATTTTTCTATTAGTTCTTACAATGGTACAATAGGTTTATCCCAAGAAAATGGTGATACTTGTAGCAAAAAAGTAAGCTTGAATGCATGAGAAATTTGTTGAATTGAATCTACATAATCTTCAGAAGGTGCAATGCCACATGAAATGTCTACTTGGAAATTAAAAAAAATATTAAGCTATTAGTTTTGTGATGAAAATTCACATCCTCTAAAACTATTTTCATCTTTCTAAATGGCCAAAGATAGGTTACTAATTAAAATTTTACTATCATTAGTTTAAAATATAATTTGGGATACCATTTTTGGTCTAATGATAGGTATAGTTCATCTCACCATAGGTGATTTCATTCTTGGGAAATGGCATACCTTTCCATACTGCTTGATATAACTATATTGATGGTAGTAATGGCTAAGGTAGTGATTCTTCAAATTTTTAATAGTGAATTTTATGGTGGTATAGGGTGATATTCACTTTGTAGGAGTCCTTATAGGAAGATTTTGATTTAAAATGTAAATTATAAAAATTTAATGAGTTTTAGGTGTTGACCTATTGTGTACATGTTAATTTATATGTGGTGATTAGGTGCTACCACAATAGTATGTCCCACTTCTAGGACATCCTGATTTTTTCCTCAAATCACATTATTTTTAGAAATTTTGATGATTTAAGCCTTGAGAGGTTTTATCTAAAGGATTTTAATTTAATATGGTTATATCATGGATAAGCCTCATTCTTCACTTGGGTAATAAATTTTTAGTCATCGAAATCGCTAGTAGATCTTTGAGCTTTATTATAAGTAGAGGTGGATGTTGTAAGTAGACAATATCCATGGTAAAATTTAGAGTAGAATTATGTGGAGCTAGTTGGTTGACAAATAGATAAAAACTCATGGTTGATTGTAAATATTTACATGGTAATATATGTGTTAGGTTTCTTTATGAATTAGTTGATATACTTGGAGAGTTAGTACATTCTAGTAGCATGAGAATCACTTGCATTATATATTAATCAATTGATGAACTTAGAAAGTTAGTTCATCCTACCAATGTGAGAATCACTTGAGCATATATTGATGGATCTAAGTCTATTTGGTAGTAAAGGTGTTGGAGGAAGGAAAAATAATTTCCCATGTAATCTTCACAACCACTAGAATAGATAAGAATATGAAAACCTATTTTTAGATAAACTAAACAAATTTATGGCTCAAGTTAATAATCTTCTCAAAATTTTCTCACCAAAATCTATGAATTCAATGAAATATTAGGGAAAGGTGGTGAGGTATGCATAATCCATATTTATTTTAAATTTGACTTGTTAATTGAATTAGGTCACCCATTAGTATAGATTTATGCATGAATGTATCTCAATAATATGAACATGGATTAAATGAAAAAATTATCCATTATTTATTATCTATTTTCAAGATCAATAATACCACACAATCATATTTGTTCAAACTTTTTGAAGGGTTGAAATCAATAGATTTACTTTGGTGTGAAATTTTATTGCTTAAAAATGTCAAATAGAACAATTTATTGGGTAAATACAATGTGTTTTAAAATAGCTCAAAGAACATAGGATATTTAGATAATTGTTACCACATCATTGGTTCCTTGGGTTAAGTAATTGATTTCACATAGTGATTATCATATGGAAAGGACTGAATAGGCTATACCACCAGACTAGTTCAAATAAATGTTTCCCCATAAAAACTAAATTAAGACCAAGCCTTGAGAATTGCAATAAGAAATTGCTAGATTTCCCAAAGTAATTATAGCAAATATATTTAACTAGGACAATCCAAATAAGACTTAAAATTACAATCCATCAATTAGAGACCCACATATGGCTTCATAGGATTTTGAATACACTTTCCCATTTTTTTATTGATTATAGTCTCCATTATATGGTATGTGATACCCACAATCTATAGTTATTAAGAAAATATGAGACAAAGGCCATGCTAATTTTTTGATACATGTGGTAGTCAATGAAACACTTATACATTAGTACAACAGGAAAGTGCAGTCTAATAACTAATATTTAGAAGATCACCTATAGAGAAAAAGGATACTAGGAATAGAAAGTGACATAAAGTGGAAACATAACTTGTGACAAGGCTCAAAATAATAATGTATATAAATCATAAGGTTTAGCGGATAAAGAAAATGGATATTTATAGTGCTACCACATATGTTCCCTCTATAGGCATGGTCTTTCTTAGTGCATAATTTTTTAAATAGAGTGTGAAAAACGAAAATAAGTCATAGATAGGAAAGGAGGCTTAGAAATTTGATAATGGTATCCAAATTTTAGATCTAATACTAAGTGTTTCAAGATAAGAAAACTATAGGGGCTTAAACATTATTATTACTAGACCAATGATGATAATGGAAACAAGGGACATGAAAATTATAGAATATTCATGTGGTGCCAACAAAATTTTTGGTATGTCAAAAAAAATAAAGGTATGAAAAGTAATATACATGGTAGTTTACAATATTTAGTTATTTATATCTAAATATGGGAAGATGTCTCAATATATTTCATCACCAAAGGTAAAAGTAGCATGATGGAAGTAGTGGATAGCCTTACCAAATACGTCAACTTGTGTGCATCATCCCATCCTTTCAGACCACGTACAATGTGAAAAGTATTCATAGAGAATATATATTTTATAGCAATTTTGGGATAGATTTATTCCCTTATTTTGGCACTCAATTCCTTTCAAATATTCATATCAAATGGGAAAACTAAGATAGTCAAAAAATTTGTGGAGGGATAACTTTATATTTTTACTTTATATAAAAAGTCTTAATTACTGGATTGGCTACTACTAGTAAACTTGTGGTACAAAACTTCCTTCCATAATTCTTAAAAAATATCCCCATTTGTGGTATTTTATGGATACTATCCCTCTTCCATTACATCATAATTGAAGGTTAACCCATATTTTAGGCTATGGAATACCATATAAATCATCAACAATAGGTACTTTTAGTTCTCAAGGAGAATTTGGACATAGCACAAAACTAAATGAAATAATATAATATCCAACACTATAGAAAAAGGAATTTTGAAGTGGAGGATTATTTTTTTATATGGAAACAATATAATCAAATAACCCTAAAATAAAAAAATATAATAATGAAAATCTCTCAGCTAAATATTGTATGTGTTATATTTTTCTAATAATGTAAAGTTGAACATACAAGCTTAAGTTTTGATTATAAGAGAAAAACAAGTTTTGAAGGGACCCGAAACCCTTTACAAAAAAAAGACACAAAATGAGCTGCTAGAAAATATTTTCAAGAAGCTACCAACAACATCCTAATTGACAAAAAACACAACAAAACGAGTGCTAAACAAAGATATAACAATAAACTACAAACAACACCCAGCAGCCACAAAATAGCAAAACAACTGAAAAGAAACCTACACCAAGCAGGAAACAGAGAGCAACAAAGAAGAAGACTAGGTGCTACTCCAAGCTACTCAGGGTCTTGGCCACTTCAATCTGCTAGTTCCTATGACTTTCAACCATATCCAGCGGCTCCTTCTTAGCATCAAAGGATAACATACAAGCTTAAGTTACCTCCAACAACAAAAATGAATTTGGTTTTCCATATCTCATTTTAAAATAAATAATTGGTCAATGGATCCATGTAACATAGATAGTGTTATCTAAGATAGATGAAGAATGAAAAAAAATTAAGATCTTGGGATAGTTATCCAAATATGAACAAATAAGTTGAGGATCTAGACAATCACAACATTATATTGAAGAATTTTCCTATCAAGGATTCCATATGGGAAGATGAGATATTTATGTAGAAGAATCTATAATTGATGAGTATTGAGGAAAACTTTTGTGTGAAGTGTCGACATGTTATACCATTAACCTATAACATACATGGGAATATGTGTAGTTGACTTGTGGCTACCATAAACCTTAATTAATCTATATGATCATTTATATAGTCTTAAATAGGTATTTATATCAACCTAGGTTGAATCTATGCCATTATTGTGATATATATAGGAGGTGTTGGTTGTTTTATTATCACCATATTTTAAATTATATTATTTTTGAAGACTTTGTAGGCTTTCCTCAAAAATAGGCTTATTGTTGTAAAAAAAATTCAAGTACTTTTAGCATATTTTCTATTATATTAATCTCATACAAATAATTTCATTACAAGAACCCAAGATATAGTATTCCTATCAAGGGAGTTTTATTCTCTTATATTTGATTGATTTCTACAAGGGATTTTTAAATATCATATTTATTACAATAAAACTAAAAGGAGCTGATAGCAATATATACATCTCTCTCTCCCTCTCTCACATTCTCTCTCTAGTTTTGTCTATCTCCACTCACTCTATCCCTCTCTACATAAATTTACCTCAATTTATCTCACCCTACCTCTCTACCTACCTCTCCCTCCCTCCCTCCCACCTTCCCCTCTCTATATCTACCTCTCTCAGATCCTTCCCCCTCTACTTCTTTCTATATCTTCTCACTACCTTCATCCCTCTCTACTTCTCTCTATATCCCCTCTACATTCATCCCTCCAACTATACCTCTCTCTCCACCTACCATTCAATTTATCCCTTGCTCCCTCATTCCCACTCTGTCTCCCTCCCTCTATCTCTCCCACCCTACCTCTCCCTCTCTCTACCTCTCCCTCCCCCCTCTCTCTCACTACCTCTATACCTCTCCCACCTTACCTCTCTCTATATCTCTCTACCTATCTCTCTCTTTATTCCTTTCACCTTACCTCTCTCTATCTACCCCTCCCTCCCTCTTTCCCTCTCTCCCCCTCCCTCCATCTCTCTATCCCCACTCACCCTCTCCCTCTCTATCTAGCTTTCCCTCAATCCCTTCCACCTTACCTCTCTTTCTACCTACCTCTCCCTCCTTCCTAACTTCCCCCCTCTCTCTACCTCTCTCCCCTTCCCTCTCTACTCTCTATCTCCCCTCCCTCTCCCTCTATTCCATACACCTTACCTATCTATACCTACATTTCTCTATCTCTCTCATTCCCTCTCTCTCTCCCTCTACCCCTCCCATACTACCTCACTACCTCTCCCTCCCCCATCCCTCTCTACTTATCTCTATATCTCCTCTCCAAATATCCATCCTAGCCTTCCTCTCCCTCCCTTTGTCCCTCCTTCCCCCTCTCTCTCTACCTCTCTCTCAAACCCTTCCCCCTTTTCTTTTCTCTATATCCCCTCGCTACCTCCATCTCTCTCTATTTCTCTCTATATCCCCTCTCCCTCCACTCCTCCAACCATACCTCTCTCTCGACCTACCCCTCCCTTTATCATTCACTCCATCCTTCCCTCTCTCTCCCTTCCTATATCCCTCCCACCCTATATCTCCCTCTCTCTACATCTCCGTCCCCTCCTCTCTCTCTCTCTCTCTCACACTACCTCTCTCTCTACCTTTCCCTCTCTCTACCTCCCTCTCTCTATTCCTTCCACCTTACCTCTATCTACCTACCTCTCTCTACCTCCCTCCTAACCTCTTTCTCTCCCTCCCTCTATCCCTCCCACCCTACATCTCCTTGTCCCCCTCCTTCTCTCTCTACCTCCCTCTACCTCTCCCAGCTTACCTCTCTCTCTCACACAAATAGCCTCTCTCTAACTCTCCCACCCTACCTCTCTCTACCTACATTCCCCTATATCCCTCTTTCCCTCTTTCTCTCCCACCCTCTATCCCTCCCACCCTACATCTCCCCATCTCACGTATTCCCTCTCTCCCTCCCTCTAGTGCAGGATCAACTAGGCCAAACCCCAATTTGATTTGCACAAATTTTGGTTTGCAAAAGTTTTGGCTTGTACTGACCTTGGCCAAGTCAGCATGTTGTGTTTAGGTTGGACCTTAGAAGGTCTTGTGTGGTATAATCTTTTGCCTAGGTGTCTTTCTAGTTATCATTGTTGGTATGTTGGTAGATTTTGCTTTATTAAGGTTTGGACTGTTATATTTGAAGATATGATGCATCAACTTGTGTTATAGCCACTTTCTCTTTGATGGAAGATGCTAAAGGTCAGTTGAGGGGTTGTTAACTCGAGTATAATGAGTTGGGAGATCCTAAAAAGAAGGATAATGGCAAGGTTGCAGGAATATTGCAAAAAATTGCATGATAACATTGAGGGGTTGCATGCAGTCTGGTAGTTGTCTTGGATTCCCTTGAAATTAGGGATAAGGAGGCGTGCAATCTCTCCTTGAATTTGGGAAAAAGACTCCAAGAGAGAAGTGTGGCTCGGAGGAAGTCAGTTTTTGCATTGTAAAAAAACTTTTGTTGTGAAAAATAAAGAAACAGTTTGAATTTTCTGTCTTTTTTGGATTTCCTATGTTTACTGAAAAACACAGTGTGTTTTGCGTAGTAATGACAATTTAGGTGTTGTATATGGATATAGTCTTTTGTTTTTAAATACAGAGCAGTGATAACATGATTCCTTGTATATAGTATTCACTTTGAGTGTTGACAGTGCTTGGTGTCCAAGGTTCAGGCGGTAAAAGGAATATAACCCTGTTTTGACAGAAATTGCAATTTCTAAAACTGCCCGTGCATTTTGAGAACAGTGAACTAAAAGGAACTGTGCATGTTAATTTGAAATTGTGTATATGTTTAGTAGATAGAGCAGAGCTAATTTCATTTGATCTTTAGGTTGTTTAGGGTAGAGTTGCTGTTTGAAGTTCATAAGTTAATTGTAGTGGGTTAGTTCTCCTATTTTGAGCAGTAAGTTTTCAAATGGCTCCCTCCTAGATCCTAACCACGAGATTCTCATGAGTTTGGTGAAAATGGGAGGGAAGCCAATGTTTTGTATATATTTGATGACAGGTAATCAAAAGGGCCAAGCAATGAAGTTTAACTCCAAACCCTAGGCAAGTACTTTGACCCGGTTGGGAGTTTGGAGGAGGAAAAGTAAGGGAATAGGCAGGGTTTGAGGATATAGTACGGAAGCCATACAGTCCCAGATAGGGAGATAACATCAACATTAATTAGAGTGAAAAACAAAACTTGGTTCAATCCATTGAAGGCAGATTTGATACAAAACCAGAGAAACCCTAGAAGTTAGGGAATTAGCCCTCTACTCCAAGAACTCAGGAAAGCACTGTACAGAACAGTTGGTGACCAGAAATCTTTTGCAAGATTTAAAACCCTAAAAAGGGTGTCTGAATATGTTCTTTTTTTGCCAAGTTTTTTGGTGAATATAGGTAGAAAAAGTCAATTAGTGACTGGTAAGGGCTAGTAAAGTCAAGGCCACATCTTGCCTAGGTATTGAGATCGAGTGAAGTAGAGACCAAAGAACTCCTAAAATGGTTCAATGTGGATGAAAACATCATTTAGACAGTAACCTCAATCCCCCTGCAAACATTACAAATTAGTTGGAGAACAGGGCACTTAGATCCTTCTAAGTCCTTGAAAGAGCATTCAAATTTCAAGAAGGTGTTGAGCTACCCAAGGTAAAGCACAGAGTAAGAACTCTTTGAGAAGAGTTGGAGCAGGGTTTGGTCAACCTAGAAGCTCAAGAGGAACCCATTGGAGTCAGGTTCTAGGTAGGAGACAGTGGAAAGTCTTCCACAAGACAGTGCAAGCAACCTTGGGTAATTACATACACCACCCTCTCTCTCTCTACCTACATCTCCCTCTATTCCTTCCACCTTACCTCTCTCTATCTACCTCTCCCTCCATCTCTCCCTCAATCCATCCAACCCTACCTTTCTCTCCATCTACCACTCTATGTATCCCTCTCTCCCTCCCTCCCTCCATCTCCCTACCTCTCATTCCCCCTCTTTATCTTTCTCACACACAAACTCTCTCTATACCTCTCCCACCCTACCTCTATCTACCTACCTAACCCTAACTCCCCCCTTCCCTCTTTCTCTCCCACCCTAACACTCCCTATCTCCCTCATATCCTCTCTCTCTCCCTCCCTCTACCTCTCCCAACCTACATTTCTCTCTCTATACCTACCTCTCCCACCCTCTCTCACACACACACAACCTCTCTCTCTACCTCTCCTGCCCTACCTCTACCACCATAATTCTCTCTTTCTACCTATCACTCCCTCTCCCTCTCTCTCACACAAAATCTCTCTACCTCTCCCACCCCACATCTACCACCCTAACTCTCTCTCTACCTACCTCTCCCTATCTCCCTCCTTTCTTCTTTCGCTTCCTCCCTTTATCCCTCCCTCTACCTCTCCCAACCTACCTCTCTCTATCTAGACCTCTCCCACCCTACCTCTCTCTCCCCTCATACCTCCATCCCTCTCTAATTCTCTCTCTACCTCAACCACACACACACAACCTCTCTCTCTACCCATCCCCTTATTCACTACTCCTTCCCTCCTCTCTCTCCCTTCCTCTATCCATTCCACCTTACCTCTCCCTCCCTACCTACATCTCTCTCTAGATTATTTTTTAATATTAACATAATATATAATATATATTAAAATATATTAATATTAATATAATATATAAGATATATTAAATCATATTAATACTAATATTTAATATTTAATATATATTAGAGTATATATAATTTTACATTGTATAAATATTATAATATATATATGTGATATATTATAATTTATATGTATTATATTTTATTGTTATAAATTCACTTTGAGTTTAATATAAAGGATATATGTTTTGTTCAAAATGGGTACCCATTTTTCTTTACAAAAAAAATATCTACTTTATAAAGTATATGTTTTGTTTGAGTGGAGAAAATGGCCCAATTTCCATTTTGGGCATTCCAACAGTCCCCACATGCTCTTCGGTGTCAAGAATATCATGATTTCTATCCAATACAGAAAAAATTTTACTTTTTTGGCACTCTCTTAAAAAAAATGTTATACTATTAATCATCAAGGTACTTGTTTTAGTTTGTATATTGGGAAGAAATAGTCATCATAAAGCCAAAAGGAAGACGAAATTTTAAGTGGAGGGAATCGAAGCAAGTAGGTACAAAGATAGATCAAGGAAGAAGGTGGAAAGAAAAGGTTTTTCAAATACTCTTGAAGGAGAAGGCTCTTCTTTTCCTTTAAATGACACTAAAATTGACTATGATATTGAATTTGAAATGTTGAACATGAAATTGATGAAACGAAAAGGGGTTTTTAAGAGATATTCTATATAATGTGTATGTGTAGGGTATGTGCCTAACGATTTTTTTTACCCAAAATTGATGAAACGAAAAGGGGTTTTTAAGAGATATTCTGAGCTTTCCACCAATATAAATTATGCTTTACTTTGAATTTGATAAAAAATTATTATTCATTTTCTATTTGAATTAGGACTAAAGTCCTGATTGATAAGTTGATTGAATAACATCTATATCTTTCAAATGGTATCACATTTTTTGAATCTGAAATATGTGTCACATTCTATGCTTCACATACTATAAGATTTAAAAAAAAATGAATTTCATGAAGTTTTGACCATGTTAAGGTGGTCAAATATACGATTTTTTATATTTTTAAAAAGTTGTAATAAAAAATCATACTAATTATTTATTTGGAAAAAAAAATACAAAATAATATGCATCACATCGAGACATGAGTCCTCTACTTATATCTAAAATATTATAAAAAAATATTATCATTTTATTGGGGTTAGGGTGGTCAGACAGACACCTACTTATTTTTTCCCTGAAATTTAAGTACTACTGCATTGAAATTTCAAATTTTCACCAAATAGATTTTTAAAAAATAAATAAACCTATTATTTTAGAAACTACATTCAATTTTCTACAGATTCTATTCTTGCATATTTTTAAAATAATATAGATAACTTATTCAATTTTTTACATCAAGTTTCCTAACTCTAATTTTTCTAAATTTTTCACCACTTAAGGGCCTTTTTTCTCCATGATGATCCTACACATACCAAAATATTGAACTTGAAATTTAAAATCAAAATGTTGAACATGAAATTGAAAATTTTGAGAATTAAATTGAAAATGAAAATGTTGACCACGATATTCAATTTGAGAACATTGAACACAAAATCGGAAATATTGTAAAGTATGATGAACCATGTATTGATAAGAGTAACATCATATACAAATAAGAAGAAATACATCAATATTTTCTTCATGAATGTGGATATGAAGCTCATAAAATTGGAACCATGCACTATAATCCACTCATTCATAGCATTGATGAAATCGATAAAGCACACAAAATAATTAAAGTCAATGTATCTCTAAATTACATAAGAAGAGAGGACCTTTATGGAGAAGAAAATGAAATACTAAATCCATCTTTTTATAATGAGACCAATAAAATTTCAAAACATTCAACAACCCCAAAATGGTTAGTTGAAATAGATGCGAACATAATAGATAAACTTGAAGGAAAAAGGTCATCACAAACCATTCAGTTGTGGGCTACCCAAATTTTCAATCAATAATTTTTTAATAAGATTAATCAGAAAATGTCAGTTTTTTGAACAATTACTAAATTCATACAAAATGAGACCATTACTAAAGAAAGAAGATTCGTGTAGAAAAAAATTCTAATCAAAATAACATTATTTTTAAAAATATTTTTAATGCACTCAATTCTATTGGAAAGAGTAGTAAGTAAAAGATAAGAGAGTTGTATGTAGAGTAATAACCTCTTTAGTAAGAAAAAAATTAAGAAATCATTGATTATTGAGGAAAACATGTGTTGACTTAAGGATAAATCATAAAATATTATCAAAAACACTAGCAATAAGATCAACACTAGATAGTTCTCTTCAAAATGATACTTGGGATTTTAGTGGTAGGATTCCACAAGTTCATAAGAAGCTAACTAATACCACAAAGGATTATATTCAATAATTTTGGCACTCTAACTCTAGAGTATCACTAAATGCAAAAGATGTTTTAAAATTAAGAATTGATGATAAATAACACACACCACATCCTAAAAATTTCTTAGAACATAGCCAAACAACATTGTACAAACTTTTTTGTGAAACACATCCAAATTTGAAAATCTCACAAAGGGAATTCAAATATTATAATCCATTTTAATGTGTGCCTCTTAAAATTTGTAATACATGTTATTGCAAATACCATGTGGAATTTTCTATGTATCATTCAAACTATTATTCATTATTCGTTCCACTTTGCATACTAACAAAATACTATAGCCTGAGTGTGGTGCAATACAACTACCAAGGTCATCGAGGGATAATTTAAAGATTGGAGGTGAAGGTTCTAGATGTGACTTGGTTACAAGAGAACTAAGTGTTGCTGATTTTATTTTAGATTTTAGGAAGAAAAAAAAATTACAAGTATGCAAGACATAACCACAATCCTACATGGTTAGATCAACATTTCAGGATGTGTAAGGATTTTATCTCGATTGGAACCATTCTCTCTATAGTTGATTTTAAAAAAAAAAAAATTTATCATCTATTTAATTCTCAGTTCCTCCGTAGTCAAGGCTTATGAATCATATAAAACATTCAAAGATATATCTCATATATGGAGGCACACGAGCACAGGCAAGGGTGGGAAAAAAGGGGTTTCTAAAATCCAAGCAACGGGAATGGAAATGGAGCAAGATTAGAGAAATCATAGTCGAATCAAGAGCAGGAATCGAGTAAGAAGCAAGGTAAGGATGATCAAGATGATGTGGACTTCGGAAACAAAATCTAGGTGGAACCTAGTGGAAAGGATATTCCAACGGTTAATCCTGCTGCTTCCTCTGCCAATAAAAAAATGAGAAAGCTAAAGATGCGGTGGGGACCACGGGCGGCATTGGAGGCAATCGTAAACCCTAGACCTCTCTGTTCGGCGTAAAACCAAATGGAGAATCATCTTTCCCTCCAGTGCAAAATATTTCTTCCCTGGAAAAATGTAAGTTTGCAATCTCTATTCCAGATTCACTAATTGATCATAATATCACTCTAATGGAAAGAACCCTGGTTGGGAAGTTTATGGGCCCTAGACCAAATATTGAAGTGGTCAAGGAGTTCGTTAAAAATAAATGGAGAACGAATGGAAAAGTCTCAGTTGTTGCTCTTCCAAAGGGTTTCTTTGTGTTTGAATTTACTTGTAGAGAGAACATCTTGGCTGTTAGAAGTGGGGGTCCTTGGGTAATAGAGAAATCTTCCCCGGCTCTTAAGAAGTGGTCCTCTAACTTGGACCTCTCAAACTCCATTTTTGAGAATGTCCCAGTTTGGGTTAGACAACTAGGCCGAGGGCCTCTGCAGTATTGGAATGAAGATATTTTTAATGGTATTGCAAGTTCCTTTGGTGAGCTCCTTTCTATTGATACTATGATAGTAGCTATAAAGAGATTGGTTTTTATGAGAATATGTGTGGGGGTTTCCCAAGAAGCTGACCTTCCTGCTTCAATCGAGATCCAGTCTAAACTTGGAACCTAGTTGCAAAATATAGAGTTGAAACCATCCCGCTTGCTTGCTTCAAGTGTAGGAAATCTGGGCACTCGGCTAAAAAATGTCCCTTAAACGCCACATCAGAGAAAGAGAAACTAGCTAGTTCTTTAAAATCAGTTTGGAAAAAAAAATCAGGAGATAGTAAGGAAAATAAAGAGTCTAATGTTCAGGACTTGGAAGAAAAAGAGTCTAATATTCAGAGCACCTCTTTTGAGACTGAAGTGGTCATGGAAAATAATGGAGAGATCCCTCTGGATCCCCATTATATGAATCTTGTTAAAATGTTATCTTCTGAGGAAAATGGATCCAATGAGGATCTGTCAGCAGGGGAAGAAGATCTGAACACAAAAGATAAATCTTTGTCCCAAGTGACAATCCCAACTGTGAAAAATGTTGAAACCCCAAGCTTGGAGGATATTCCTAGTGAGGGCTTGTCCTTGGAACTGAATATCCCATTCCCTTTCCCGTCTTCTGAAGGTTTTTCCCCCTGGGTGCTGCGAACTTTACAGATCCCAACCCCTTGGAGGTGGTCAAGGACTCCCTCGAAAACCTAGATCAGTCTACTGATCTTTCCAGTAATTTCTCATCTTTTCATGTGAATTGTAATATGGATACTTTACCCTGGGATCAAAGGATCCTAACTAATAAGGAATGGGAATCTAGCAGAGAGACAGATAGCCAAGAAGAGATTGATAAAGAAGAGAACTTATCAAAGAAGAAAAAGGAAAAAAAATAAACAAAGGAAGACTCCAAGTAGCATTTCTACCAGATCAAAAGCTAAGGCAGACTATGGTGCAGTAAAGAATTCATGAGGGAAAAAGTCTTCTAAAAGGATAAGAGAGCAGAATAGCTTCCAAGATATAGCGGATGG
>VDFB02281492.1:583331006-583402385 GCA_007258455.2 Sequoia sempervirens
AAATATAATTTGGGATACCATTTTTGGTCTAATGATAGGTATAGTTCATCTCACCATAGGTGATTTCATTCTTGGGAAATGGCATACCTTTCCATACTGCTTGATATAACTATATTGATGGTAGTAATGGCTAAGGTAGTGATTCTTCAAATTTTTAATAGTGAATTTTATGGTGGTATAGGGTGATATTCACTTTGTAGGAGTCCTTATAGGAAGATTTTGATTTAAAATGTAAATTATAAAAATTTAATGAGTTTTAGGTGTTGACCTATTGTGTACATGTTAATTTATATGTGGTGATTAGGTGCTACCACAATAGTATGTCCCACTTCTAGGACATCCTGATTTTTTCCTCAAATCACATTATTTTTAGAAATTTTGATGATTTAAGCCTTGAGAGGTTTTATCTAAAGGATTTTAATTTAATATGGTTATATCATGGATAAGCCTCATTCTTCACTTGGGTAATAAATTTTTAGTCATCGAAATCGCTAGTAGATCTTTGAGCTTTATTATAAGTAGAGGTGGATGTTGTAAGTAGACAATATCCATGGTAAAATTTAGAGTAGAATTATGTGGAGCTAGTTGGTTGACAAATAGATAAAAACTCATGGTTGATTGTAAATATTTACATGGTAATATATGTGTTAGGTTTCTTTATGAATTAGTTGATATACTTGGAGAGTTAGTACATTCTAGTAGCATGAGAATCACTTGCATTATATATTAATCAATTGATGAACTTAGAAAGTTAGTTCATCCTACCAATGTGAGAATCACTTGAGCATATATTGATGGATCTAAGTCTATTTGGTAGTAAAGGTGTTGGAGGAAGGAAAAATAATTTCCCATGTAATCTTCACAACCACTAGAATAGATAAGAATATGAAAACCTATTTTTAGATAAACTAAACAAATTTATGGCTCAAGTTAATAATCTTCTCAAAATTTTCTCACCAAAATCTATGAATTCAATGAAATATTAGGGAAAGGTGGTGAGGTATGCATAATCCATATTTATTTTAAATTTGACTTGTTAATTGAATTAGGTCACCCATTAGTATAGATTTATGCATGAATGTATCTCAATAATATGAACATGGATTAAATGAAAAAATTATCCATTATTTATTATCTATTTTCAAGATCAATAATACCACACAATCATATTTGTTCAAACTTTTTGAAGGGTTGAAATCAATAGATTTACTTTGGTGTGAAATTTTATTGCTTAAAAATGTCAAATAGAACAATTTATTGGGTAAATACAATGTGTTTTAAAATAGCTCAAAGAACATAGGATATTTAGATAATTGTTACCACATCATTGGTTCCTTGGGTTAAGTAATTGATTTCACATAGTGATTATCATATGGAAAGGACTGAATAGGCTATACCACCAGACTAGTTCAAATAAATGTTTCCCCATAAAAACTAAATTAAGACCAAGCCTTGAGAATTGCAATAAGAAATTGCTAGATTTCCCAAAGTAATTATAGCAAATATATTTAACTAGGACAATCCAAATAAGACTTAAAATTACAATCCATCAATTAGAGACCCACATATGGCTTCATAGGATTTTGAATACACTTTCCCATTTTTTTATTGATTATAGTCTCCATTATATGGTATGTGATACCCACAATCTATAGTTATTAAGAAAATATGAGACAAAGGCCATGCTAATTTTTTGATACATGTGGTAGTCAATGAAACACTTATACATTAGTACAACAGGAAAGTGCAGTCTAATAACTAATATTTAGAAGATCACCTATAGAGAAAAAGGATACTAGGAATAGAAAGTGACATAAAGTGGAAACATAACTTGTGACAAGGCTCAAAATAATAATGTATATAAATCATAAGGTTTAGCGGATAAAGAAAATGGATATTTATAGTGCTACCACATATGTTCCCTCTATAGGCATGGTCTTTCTTAGTGCATAATTTTTTAAATAGAGTGTGAAAAACGAAAATAAGTCATAGATAGGAAAGGAGGCTTAGAAATTTGATAATGGTATCCAAATTTTAGATCTAATACTAAGTGTTTCAAGATAAGAAAACTATAGGGGCTTAAACATTATTATTACTAGACCAATGATGATAATGGAAACAAGGGACATGAAAATTATAGAATATTCATGTGGTGCCAACAAAATTTTTGGTATGTCAAAAAAAATAAAGGTATGAAAAGTAATATACATGGTAGTTTACAATATTTAGTTATTTATATCTAAATATGGGAAGATGTCTCAATATATTTCATCACCAAAGGTAAAAGTAGCATGATGGAAGTAGTGGATAGCCTTACCAAATACGTCAACTTGTGTGCATCATCCCATCCTTTCAGACCACGTACAATGTGAAAAGTATTCATAGAGAATATATATTTTATAGCAATTTTGGGATAGATTTATTCCCTTATTTTGGCACTCAATTCCTTTCAAATATTCATATCAAATGGGAAAACTAAGATAGTCAAAAAATTTGTGGAGGGATAACTTTATATTTTTACTTTATATAAAAAGTCTTAATTACTGGATTGGCTACTACTAGTAAACTTGTGGTACAAAACTTCCTTCCATAATTCTTAAAAAATATCCCCATTTGTGGTATTTTATGGATACTATCCCTCTTCCATTACATCATAATTGAAGGTTAACCCATATTTTAGGCTATGGAATACCATATAAATCATCAACAATAGGTACTTTTAGTTCTCAAGGAGAATTTGGACATAGCACAAAACTAAATGAAATAATATAATATCCAACACTATAGAAAAAGGAATTTTGAAGTGGAGGATTATTTTTTTATATGGAAACAATATAATCAAATAACCCTAAAATAAAAAAATATAATAATGAAAATCTCTCAGCTAAATATTGTATGTGTTATATTTTTCTAATAATGTAAAGTTGAACATACAAGCTTAAGTTTTGATTATAAGAGAAAAACAAGTTTTGAAGGGACCCGAAACCCTTTACAAAAAAAAGACACAAAATGAGCTGCTAGAAAATATTTTCAAGAAGCTACCAACAACATCCTAATTGACAAAAAACACAACAAAACGAGTGCTAAACAAAGATATAACAATAAACTACAAACAACACCCAGCAGCCACAAAATAGCAAAACAACTGAAAAGAAACCTACACCAAGCAGGAAACAGAGAGCAACAAAGAAGAAGACTAGGTGCTACTCCAAGCTACTCAGGGTCTTGGCCACTTCAATCTGCTAGTTCCTATGACTTTCAACCATATCCAGCGGCTCCTTCTTAGCATCAAAGGATAACATACAAGCTTAAGTTACCTCCAACAACAAAAATGAATTTGGTTTTCCATATCTCATTTTAAAATAAATAATTGGTCAATGGATCCATGTAACATAGATAGTGTTATCTAAGATAGATGAAGAATGAAAAAAAATTAAGATCTTGGGATAGTTATCCAAATATGAACAAATAAGTTGAGGATCTAGACAATCACAACATTATATTGAAGAATTTTCCTATCAAGGATTCCATATGGGAAGATGAGATATTTATGTAGAAGAATCTATAATTGATGAGTATTGAGGAAAACTTTTGTGTGAAGTGTCGACATGTTATACCATTAACCTATAACATACATGGGAATATGTGTAGTTGACTTGTGGCTACCATAAACCTTAATTAATCTATATGATCATTTATATAGTCTTAAATAGGTATTTATATCAACCTAGGTTGAATCTATGCCATTATTGTGATATATATAGGAGGTGTTGGTTGTTTTATTATCACCATATTTTAAATTATATTATTTTTGAAGACTTTGTAGGCTTTCCTCAAAAATAGGCTTATTGTTGTAAAAAAAATTCAAGTACTTTTAGCATATTTTCTATTATATTAATCTCATACAAATAATTTCATTACAAGAACCCAAGATATAGTATTCCTATCAAGGGAGTTTTATTCTCTTATATTTGATTGATTTCTACAAGGGATTTTTAAATATCATATTTATTACAATAAAACTAAAAGGAGCTGATAGCAATATATACATCTCTCTCTCCCTCTCTCACATTCTCTCTCTAGTTTTGTCTATCTCCACTCACTCTATCCCTCTCTACATAAATTTACCTCAATTTATCTCACCCTACCTCTCTACCTACCTACCTCCAATTTCCTTGTCCACCTTCTTTCCTTCCATCCATTCCATCCATTCCTTCCCTCCTCCCTCTCCACCACCTCCCTCACCTCCCCTCTCCTCTACCTATCTCTCTTCCTTCCTATCCCCTCTTTCCTCCTCCATCCTCACCTCCTTTCCTCTTCCTCCTCCTTCCTTCCTCTCCTTCCCTCTCCCTCTTCCTCTATTCCATGCCACCTTACCTATTCCTAATACTCGTTTCCTATCTCGTTTTCGCATCATCTGGCATCAAAACGCATAAACAGCGTCTCGTCACGGTCACAGCCCGATCATCAGATGTCATTCGCGGTGAACGCTCATGCATCGTCATGGGCTGCATCGCCATGTATTATCGGTGCATTGCGACGGTATGTGCGCCAGATATCCGTTTAATGTCTGTAGTCATCATCAATCCGGATGTAATGTGGACATCGTTTTGTCGTTTCATCGTCATTGCATCAAACGCTGGCGTAAATAAAACATAATATTAAAAATATCTTAAGTCGGATCCTCATCTTATGCTCATCGCTTTCTTATCGCGACCATCATAGCATCCGCTCTGTTCATTCTTGTACTTCGTCGCCTGTAGCATCATCCTGTTATCGGCATGTCATCATCCATCGCCCTGCGTCATCAATGGTCACATCATTTATCTCTGCCATCATCTCCATCTCGTTTGCTCTCTCATCGCAGATGGTCTCTCTCTAACTCTCCCACCCTACCTCTCTCTACCTACATTCCCCTATATCCCTCTTTCCCTCTTTCTCTCCCACCCTCTATCCCTCCCACCCTACATCTCCCCATCTCACGTATTCCCTCTCTCCCTCCCTCTAGTGCAGGATCAACTAGGCCAAACCCCAATTTGATTTGCACAAATTTTGGTTTGCAAAAGTTTTGGCTTGTACTGACCTTGGCCAAGTCAGCATGTTGTGTTTAGGTTGGACCTTAGAAGGTCTTGTGTGGTATAATCTTTTGCCTAGGTGTCTTTCTAGTTATCATTGTTGGTATGTTGGTAGATTTTGCTTTATTAAGGTTTGGACTGTTATATTTGAAGATATGATGCATCAACTTGTGTTATAGCCACTTTCTCTTTGATGGAAGATGCTAAAGGTCAGTTGAGGGGTTGTTAACTCGAGTATAATGAGTTGGGAGATCCTAAAAAGAAGGATAATGGCAAGGTTGCAGGAATATTGCAAAAAATTGCATGATAACATTGAGGGGTTGCATGCAGTCTGGTAGTTGTCTTGGATTCCCTTGAAATTAGGGATAAGGAGGCGTGCAATCTCTCCTTGAATTTGGGAAAAAGACTCCAAGAGAGAAGTGTGGCTCGGAGGAAGTCAGTTTTTGCATTGTAAAAAAACTTTTGTTGTGAAAAATAAAGAAACAGTTTGAATTTTCTGTCTTTTTTGGATTTCCTATGTTTACTGAAAAACACAGTGTGTTTTGCGTAGTAATGACAATTTAGGTGTTGTATATGGATATAGTCTTTTGTTTTTAAATACAGAGCAGTGATAACATGATTCCTTGTATATAGTATTCACTTTGAGTGTTGACAGTGCTTGGTGTCCAAGGTTCAGGCGGTAAAAGGAATATAACCCTGTTTTGACAGAAATTGCAATTTCTAAAACTGCCCGTGCATTTTGAGAACAGTGAACTAAAAGGAACTGTGCATGTTAATTTGAAATTGTGTATATGTTTAGTAGATAGAGCAGAGCTAATTTCATTTGATCTTTAGGTTGTTTAGGGTAGAGTTGCTGTTTGAAGTTCATAAGTTAATTGTAGTGGGTTAGTTCTCCTATTTTGAGCAGTAAGTTTTCAAATGGCTCCCTCCTAGATCCTAACCACGAGATTCTCATGAGTTTGGTGAAAATGGGAGGGAAGCCAATGTTTTGTATATATTTGATGACAGGTAATCAAAAGGGCCAAGCAATGAAGTTTAACTCCAAACCCTAGGCAAGTACTTTGACCCGGTTGGGAGTTTGGAGGAGGAAAAGTAAGGGAATAGGCAGGGTTTGAGGATATAGTACGGAAGCCATACAGTCCCAGATAGGGAGATAACATCAACATTAATTAGAGTGAAAAACAAAACTTGGTTCAATCCATTGAAGGCAGATTTGATACAAAACCAGAGAAACCCTAGAAGTTAGGGAATTAGCCCTCTACTCCAAGAACTCAGGAAAGCACTGTACAGAACAGTTGGTGACCAGAAATCTTTTGCAAGATTTAAAACCCTAAAAAGGGTGTCTGAATATGTTCTTTTTTTGCCAAGTTTTTTGGTGAATATAGGTAGAAAAAGTCAATTAGTGACTGGTAAGGGCTAGTAAAGTCAAGGCCACATCTTGCCTAGGTATTGAGATCGAGTGAAGTAGAGACCAAAGAACTCCTAAAATGGTTCAATGTGGATGAAAACATCATTTAGACAGTAACCTCAATCCCCCTGCAAACATTACAAATTAGTTGGAGAACAGGGCACTTAGATCCTTCTAAGTCCTTGAAAGAGCATTCAAATTTCAAGAAGGTGTTGAGCTACCCAAGGTAAAGCACAGAGTAAGAACTCTTTGAGAAGAGTTGGAGCAGGGTTTGGTCAACCTAGAAGCTCAAGAGGAACCCATTGGAGTCAGGTTCTAGGTAGGAGACAGTGGAAAGTCTTCCACAAGACAGTGCAAGCAACCTTGGGTAATTACATACACCACCCTCTCTCTCTCTACCTACATCTCCCTCTATTCCTTCCACCTTACCTCTCTCTATCTACCTCTCCCTCCATCTCTCCCTCAATCCATCCAACCCTACCTTTCTCTCCATCTACCACTCTATGTATCCCTCTCTCCCTCCCTCCCTCCATCTCCCTACCTCTCATTCCCCCTCTTTATCTTTCTCACACACAAACTCTCTCTATACCTCTCCCACCCTACCTCTATCTACCTACCTAACCCTAACTCCCCCCTTCCCTCTTTCTCTCCCACCCTAACACTCCCTATCTCCCTCCTATCCTCTCTCTCTCCCTCCCTCTACCTCTCCCAACCTACATTTCTCTCTCTATACCTACCTCTCCCACCCTCTCTCACACACACACAACCTCTCTCTCTACCTCTCCTGCCCTACCTCTACCACCATAATTCTCTCTTTCTACCTATCACTCCCTCTCCCTCTCTCTCACACAAAATCTCTCTACCTCTCCCACCCCACATCTACCACCCTAACTCTCTCTCTACCTACCTCTCCCTATCTCCCTCCTTTCTTCTTTCGCTTCCTCCCTTTATCCCTCCCTCTACCTCTCCCAACCTACCTCTCTCTATCTAGACCTCTCCCACCCTACCTCTCTCTCCCCTCATACCTCCATCCCTCTCTAATTCTCTCTCTACCTCAACCACACACACACAACCTCTCTCTCTACCCATCCCCTTATTCACTACTCCTTCCCTCCTCTCTCTCCCTTCCTCTATCCATTCCACCTTACCTCTCCCTCCCTACCTACATCTCTCTCTAGATTATTTTTTAATATTAACATAATATATAATATATATTAAAATATATTAATATTAATATAATATATAAGATATATTAAATCATATTAATACTAATATTTAATATTTAATATATATTAGAGTATATATAATTTTACATTGTATAAATATTATAATATATATATGTGATATATTATAATTTATATGTATTATATTTTATTGTTATAAATTCACTTTGAGTTTAATATAAAGGATATATGTTTTGTTCAAAATGGGTACCCATTTTTCTTTACAAAAAAAATATCTACTTTATAAAGTATATGTTTTGTTTGAGTGGAGAAAATGGCCCAATTTCCATTTTGGGCATTCCAACAGTCCCCACATGCTCTTCGGTGTCAAGAATATCATGATTTCTATCCAATACAGAAAAAATTTTACTTTTTTGGCACTCTCTTAAAAAAAATGTTATACTATTAATCATCAAGGTACTTGTTTTAGTTTGTATATTGGGAAGAAATAGTCATCATAAAGCCAAAAGGAAGACGAAATTTTAAGTGGAGGGAATCGAAGCAAGTAGGTACAAAGATAGATCAAGGAAGAAGGTGGAAAGAAAAGGTTTTTCAAATACTCTTGAAGGAGAAGGCTCTTCTTTTCCTTTAAATGACACTAAAATTGACTATGATATTGAATTTGAAATGTTGAACATGAAATTGATGAAACGAAAAGGGGTTTTTAAGAGATATTCTATATAATGTGTATGTGTAGGGTATGTGCCTAACGATTTTTTTTACCCAAAATTGATGAAACGAAAAGGGGTTTTTAAGAGATATTCTGAGCTTTCCACCAATATAAATTATGCTTTACTTTGAATTTGATAAAAAATTATTATTCATTTTCTATTTGAATTAGGACTAAAGTCCGATTGATAAGTTGATTGAATAACATCTATAGCTTTCAAATGGTATCACATTTTTGAATCTGAAATATGTGTCACATTCTATGCTTTCATACTATAAGATTAAAAAAATGAATTTCAAGTTTTTACATTAAGGGTCAACCATTTTTATATTTTAAAAAGTTGTAATAAAAAATCATAATTAATTATTTATTTGGAAAAAAAAATACAAAATAATATGCATCACATCGAGACATGAGTCCTCTACTTATATCTAAAATATTATAAAAAAATATTATCATTTTATTGGGGTTAGGGTGGTCAGACAGACACCTACTTATTTTTTCCCTGAAATTTAAGTACTACTGCATTGAAATTTCAAATTTTCACCAAATAGATTTTTAAAAAATAAATAAACCTATTATTTTAGAAACTACATTCAATTTTCTACAGATTCTATTCTTGCATATTTTTAAAATAATATAGATAACTTATTCAATTTTTTACATCAAGTTTCCTAACTCTAATTTTTCTAAATTTTTCACCACTTAAGGGCCTTTTTTCTCCATGATGATCCTACACATACCAAAATATTGAACTTGAAATTTAAAATCAAAATGTTGAACATGAAATTGAAAATTTTGAGAATTAAATTGAAAATGAAAATGTTGACCACGATATTCAATTTGAGAACATTGAACACAAAATCGGAAATATTGTAAAGTATGATGAACCATGTATTGATAAGAGTAACATCATATACAAATAAGAAGAAATACATCAATATTTTCTTCATGAATGTGGATATGAAGCTCATAAAATTGGAACCATGCACTATAATCCACTCATTCATAGCATTGATGAAATCGATAAAGCACACAAAATAATTAAAGTCAATGTATCTCTAAATTACATAAGAAGAGAGGACCTTTATGGAGAAGAAAATGAAATACTAAATCCATCTTTTTATAATGAGACCAATAAAATTTCAAAACATTCAACAACCCCAAAATGGTTAGTTGAAATAGATGCGAACATAATAGATAAACTTGAAGGAAAAAGGTCATCACAAACCATTCAGTTGTGGGCTACCCAAATTTTCAATCAATAATTTTTTAATAAGATTAATCAGAAAATGTCAGTTTTTTGAACAATTACTAAATTCATACAAAATGAGACCATTACTAAAGAAAGAAGATTCGTGTAGAAAAAAATTCTAATCAAAATAACATTATTTTTAAAAATATTTTTAATGCACTCAATTCTATTGGAAAGAGTAGTAAGTAAAAGATAAGAGAGTTGTATGTAGAGTAATAACCTCTTTAGTAAGAAAAAAATTAAGAAATCATTGATTATTGAGGAAAACATGTGTTGACTTAAGGATAAATCATAAAATATTATCAAAAACACTAGCAATAAGATCAACACTAGATAGTTCTCTTCAAAATGATACTTGGGATTTTAGTGGTAGGATTCCACAAGTTCATAAGAAGCTAACTAATACCACAAAGGATTATATTCAATAATTTTGGCACTCTAACTCTAGAGTATCACTAAATGCAAAAGATGTTTTAAAATTAAGAATTGATGATAAATAACACACACCACATCCTAAAAATTTCTTAGAACATAGCCAAACAACATTGTACAAACTTTTTTGTGAAACACATCCAAATTTGAAAATCTCACAAAGGGAATTCAAATATTATAATCCATTTTAATGTGTGCCTCTTAAAATTTGTAATACATGTTATTGCAAATACCATGTGGAATTTTCTATGTATCATTCAAACTATTATTCATTATTCGTTCCACTTTGCATACTAACAAAATACTATAGCCTGAGTGTGGTGCAATACAACTACCAAGGTCATCGAGGGATAATTTAAAGATTGGAGGTGAAGGTTCTAGATGTGACTTGGTTACAAGAGAACTAAGTGTTGCTGATTTTATTTTAGATTTTAGGAAGAAAAAAAAATTACAAGTATGCAAGACATAACCACAATCCTACATGGTTAGATCAACATTTCAGGATGTGTAAGGATTTTATCTCGATTGGAACCATTCTCTCTATAGTTGATTTTAAAAAAAAAAAAATTTATCATCTATTTAATTCTCAGTTCCTCCGTAGTCAAGGCTTATGAATCATATAAAACATTCAAAGATATATCTCATATATGGAGGCACACGAGCACAGGCAAGGGTGGGAAAAAAGGGGTTTCTAAAATCCAAGCAACGGGAATGGAAATGGAGCAAGATTAGAGAAATCATAGTCGAATCAAGAGCAGGAATCGAGTAAGAAGCAAGGTAAGGATGATCAAGATGATGTGGACTTCGGAAACAAAATCTAGGTGGAACCTAGTGGAAAGGATATTCCAACGGTTAATCCTGCTGCTTCCTCTGCCAATAAAAAAATGAGAAAGCTAAAGATGCGGTGGGGACCACGGGCGGCATTGGAGGCAATCGTAAACCCTAGACCTCTCTGTTCGGCGTAAAACCAAATGGAGAATCATCTTTCCCTCCAGTGCAAAATATTTCTTCCCTGGAAAAATGTAAGTTTGCAATCTCTATTCCAGATTCACTAATTGATCATAATATCACTCTAATGGAAAGAACCCTGGTTGGGAAGTTTATGGGCCCTAGACCAAATATTGAAGTGGTCAAGGAGTTCGTTAAAAATAAATGGAGAACGAATGGAAAAGTCTCAGTTGTTGCTCTTCCAAAGGGTTTCTTTGTGTTTGAATTTACTTGTAGAGAGAACATCTTGGCTGTTAGAAGTGGGGGTCCTTGGGTAATAGAGAAATCTTCCCCGGCTCTTAAGAAGTGGTCCTCTAACTTGGACCTCTCAAACTCCATTTTTGAGAATGTCCCAGTTTGGGTTAGACAACTAGGCCGAGGGCCTCTGCAGTATTGGAATGAAGATATTTTTAATGGTATTGCAAGTTCCTTTGGTGAGCTCCTTTCTATTGATACTATGATAGTAGCTATAAAGAGATTGGTTTTTATGAGAATATGTGTGGGGGTTTCCCAAGAAGCTGACCTTCCTGCTTCAATCGAGATCCAGTCTAAACTTGGAACCTAGTTGCAAAATATAGAGTTGAAACCATCCCGCTTGCTTGCTTCAAGTGTAGGAAATCTGGGCACTCGGCTAAAAAATGTCCCTTAAACGCCACATCAGAGAAAGAGAAACTAGCTAGTTCTTTAAAATCAGTTTGGAAAAAAAAATCAGGAGATAGTAAGGAAAATAAAGAGTCTAATGTTCAGGACTTGGAAGAAAAAGAGTCTAATATTCAGAGCACCTCTTTTGAGACTGAAGTGGTCATGGAAAATAATGGAGAGATCCCTCTGGATCCCCATTATATGAATCTTGTTAAAATGTTATCTTCTGAGGAAAATGGATCCAATGAGGATCTGTCAGCAGGGGAAGAAGATCTGAACACAAAAGATAAATCTTTGTCCCAAGTGACAATCCCAACTGTGAAAAATGTTGAAACCCCAAGCTTGGAGGATATTCCTAGTGAGGGCTTGTCCTTGGAACTGAATATCCCATTCCCTTTCCCGTCTTCTGAAGGTTTTTCCCCCTGGGTGCTGCGAACTTTACAGATCCCAACCCCTTGGAGGTGGTCAAGGACTCCCTCGAAAACCTAGATCAGTCTACTGATCTTTCCAGTAATTTCTCATCTTTTCATGTGAATTGTAATATGGATACTTTACCCTGGGATCAAAGGATCCTAACTAATAAGGAATGGGAATCTAGCAGAGAGACAGATAGCCAAGAAGAGATTGATAAAGAAGAGAACTTATCAAAGAAGAAAAAGGAAAAAAAATAAACAAAGGAAGACTCCAAGTAGCATTTCTACCAGATCAAAAGCTAAGGCAGACTATGGTGCAGTAAAGAATTCATGAGGGAAAAAGTCTTCTAAAAGGATAAGAGAGCAGAATAGCTTCCAAGATATAGCGGATGGGTCTCAGAAAACCATCCCAGAATGCCTTAATTCCCTGGTGATTCATGAAGATTATGTCTTGGAATATCAGGGAACTAAATAGCCCCCATAAGCAGGATGTTCTTCACAATTTTGCTAGAGATCACAAGCCTGATATTCTTCTAATTTAGGAGACCAAAATGTCAAAGGAGAAAGTTGAAAAGATGAAACTTTTCCAGCACTATAGTACTCATGGCAATAACTCAAGTGGCACTTCTGGAGGCATTGCTACTTTCTGGAATAGCTTCATAATTAAAGGAGATCCGATTTTGGAAGGAACGAATCATACTGCCACTAGATTCACTCATATTAGGGACAACTTCAGCTGGATTCAACTGAATATTTATGCCCCCAATGGAAAAGGAATGAGAAAATCCTTTTGGTTTGAGTTGGCTGCCTTTAGGAGGATTTTTGATAGAGAGGCTTGGGTTATTATGGGCGATTTCAATACACCCTCAATAAATGGAGAAAAATTTGGAGGATCCCAGATCAATATGGAGAGCAAAGAGGATCTTCAGAACTTCATTGACAATCAGGGGCTGATAGATCTGGATTTACATGGCGCTTCCTTTACCTGGTCTAATCGTAGAAAGGGGACGGATCTCATATAGGTCAGATTAGATAGATATTTAATTTCCAATCATTGGTTTCTTGATTATTACTACTCTCTTAAAGCTCTCTCAAGGATTGGCTCTGACCATTTCCCCATCAGTTTTACTGTGGATCCTATAAAAAAGAAGAAAAACATCCCTTTTAGATTTGAAAAAATGTAGATTTCCCATCCTGCTCTTAAAGAGGAGATTAGGAAATGGTGGAATATAAGTATTCTTGTTATTGCTATGTTTAGAATAGCTAAAAAACTAAGGGAAGTGAAATTTAATTTGAAAAAATGGAAAAAGGAGTCCTTTGGGAACATCTTTAGGATCAAGTCTGACCTCCAGATGGAATTGGGTGATATTCAATATAAAATCTAGAAGGAAGGATATTTGAATGATACTAAGGAAAAAGAGAATGAGATCCTCACTAAGAAGCATGATATAATCAGAAAGGAGGAGTTTTGGAGGCAAAGATCTAGAGCTCTATGGTTATTTGTAGGTGACAAAAATACCAGGTACTTTCATCTTTCGGCTTCAAAACATAGAGGAATGAACAGAATATCTAAAATTGAAGTGAATGGCATCACGTATGAGGAGGAGGATATTAGAAATAATTCTTGCTCTTTCTTCAAACATCTTCTTTCGACGAATGATGAAATTAACCAAATTGATCAGGATCAGTTAGTTGAAGCTATACCGAGAATTATCAACCAGGAAAATAACTCTCTGCTATTAGCTATCCCCACCAATGAGGAAGTCAACTGGGCTATTTTCTCCTTTGATGGGAGTAAAGCTCTGGGTCCGGATGGTTTCCCTTTATTTTTCTTTTAGTGGCTTTGGGAGATAGTTGGAGATGATGTGGTGAATGTTGTTAAAGAATTTTTTGGATCTAGAAGTCTCTTAAAAGAATTAAATGCCACATTTTTGGTCCTTATCCCCAAGAAACCTAGAGCTAATAATATTGAGGCTTTCAGACCCATAAGTCTTTGCAATTCTATATATAAAATTATCTGTAAGGTTTTAACCTCAAGATTCTTAATCTTTTTGCCATCTTTGATTTCTCCTCAACAGAATGGCTTTGTCCCTGGTAGACAAATCCTAGACTCTATTGTAATGGTGCATGAGAATATTCATTCCTTAGTTGAATCAAAGACTGAAGGCTTTTTACTAAAGCTTGATATATCAAAAGCCTATGACAGAGTTGACTGGATTTTCTTATTCAAAATTTTAAAGGCTTTTGGATTTTGTAACAGGTTTCTTCAAATGGTGGAACAACTTGTGTCTACTGCTTCCATATCGGTTATGGTTAATGGGTCCCCTACCTCATTTTTCCAAAGTACCAGAGGTTTAAGATAGGGTGATCCTATCTCTCCTATTCTATTCACTATTGTGGCTGAAAGTCTTGGAAAAAATCTGAAAAAGTTGGTTGACTATAGATCTCTTCTTGGTCTCAAACATTCCTCTGGTAACCTGGTTTGTTCCCATCAACAATTCGTTGATGATACTATGCTTATGGGTAAAGCTTCGGTCTCTAAAGGAAAAAATTTAGAACAACTACTTGATAAGTATGGGAGAGCTTTAGGATAGTTGATCAACAATCAAAAAAGTTCTATGTTCTTCTTCAACACGCCGGTTCACAGACAGACTAAAATTGCCCGAATACTTGGTTGTAGGGTGGAATCCTTACCTGCCACCTATCTTGGTTTACCCTTAAGCCTTAAACTTCCTGATTCTTTTTTGCTTTCGTTGGTTGAGAGATTCAGCAAGAAGCTTGCTGGATGGAAAGGAGCACTGTTAAGTCAAGCGGGAAAACTTCAACTCCTCAAAGCCTCGCTCCAAAATTTTCTGATCTATGCCCTAAGGCTTTTCAAGATTCCTGCTAAATATGTTGATGCCATAGAAAATATTCAAAAAAGATTTCTATGGTCGAGTGTTGAAGAAAAAAAAAGACTTCCTTTAATTGGTTGGAATCTGCTTTGGAGACCAAAAAAAGCTAGAGGACTAGGTCTTAGAAGAATCAGAACGGTTAACAAAATTCTTCTCACAAAACAAATTTGGAAAATTTTCTCATCTTCAGGGGAATGGACAGATATCATGGCTAGCAAATATTTAGAAAACAACCATTCCTTTATTATCCTAAAAGATTCCCACCTTCTTCCTAGAGGTTCTATTTGCTAGAATAATCTAATCAATGGCAAAAATATTGTGGACTCAGGAACTGGATGGAAAGTGAGAAGCAGAAACCATACTAGATTTTGGGAGGATAGATGGCTTTTTAAGGAGCCCCTTTTAAGAATCAATTCCTTTAATGAATGGGCTGAGAACTGCAAGGCCCGTTATGGATCTTATGTGAAAGACTACAGAGTGAATGGTAAATGGGTGGATCTGTGTCTTGTCAGTCAAGCTCTTGCTCCTATTCAATCTTCATTGCTGGCTATTAGACTTTGTTCTGACCAGTTGGATGATTGTCTTGTATAGTTTGACGAACCCTCAGGAAATTATTCTATTTCGTCTTCTTTTTCCAGGATTACCTCTTCCCAGGAATCTCCTCCTTTCTGGTTGAAGGCTTGGTTCAAACATTTGATCCCTAAAATAAACATTTTTTTCTAGATCCTTCTCCAAAACAAGGTGCTCATGATTGACAACCTTAGCAAATGCAGATTTCAAATACCTAACAAATGTTATCTTTGTAAGATGGAGGTCGAATCTGTGCATCATTTGTTCCTTCATTGCTCATTTGCTGCTGCTATTTGGGAAAAATTTATCAGTTTGTGGCATCTTTCTTGGGTTTTTCCTTCGTCCATTGAAGACTTATTCCTTCAATGGAAAGCCCCAACTAAAAATGTTTTGCTCAGGCTTTTATGGGATTTCTCTTTCCTTCATGTTGGTTGAGGTCTTTGGAAATAACACAACAATAGAATTTACAGAGATAAAGAAGCTTCTGTGGATATAGTTTTTTATAAAATTGTCAGATTCTTGAAGGAAAATGTCAATGTCTTTTCACAGAAGGTTTGCTTTTCTGAGAAAGTGGTTCATTCATCCTATGACCTTATTGTTGCTAAGGATTGGAATATTAGCCTTTATTTTCCCTGCACTCCTAAGAAAGCTACAAAGGACAGAGAGGGTGTTCGCTGGTCTTTTCCACCTAATGGATGGGTCAAAGCTAGCTTTGATGGTGTGGCTAAAGGTAATCCTGGGTTGGTAGGTTGTGGTGGAGTCATAAGGGATCCCTTTAGAAATTTCCTTGGAGCGATGGCCTCTCCCCTCGGTTCCCAAACCAATCATTTGGCAAAGGCGGCTTGCGTTTATCACATTATAAATTTAGCCCAAAGTCTTAACTTTAAGAATCTTTGGCTGGAAGGTGACTCCAAAAATATAATTGACTGCCTCTGTGGCAACTCTCCCCCCTCATGGACAATAAAATCTTGGATCAATGATGCCATCTTGACATTGGCTAAGTTTGATAAAGTTAAAATATCACATGCTTATAGAGAAGCTAATGTTGTTGTGGATTTTTTTGCTAATGAAGGAGTTAGGAGTAATGATTTGCGCACCTGGCTTAATGTTAGTGATCTAAGTTCAAATGTCTGTTCTTTATTGAATTATGATAAATCACATGGACAAGAGGCATGTCATCCCTTTAATGGGGATAGGTTGGATCTTTCACATCACAATCATTAGATTGTATGGGACCGAGCTCGGAGGCTTAGTCTGCAAGGAAAATTCGCATGCTTTGTGGGTTCTCAGATTTGGTGGGGCCAGTTCTAGTAAAGATTTTGACTGTTTCTGCCCCACTGTGTTGGCCAAGATGGGTGGAGAAAGGAAAATAATCGAGCTGGACAGCTATGAGATGCACGCCAAAAATGTTAAGGTTTGGAATAAAGTAAAAAGCGGTGGGTTACTTCCTTTCCTGGAGAAGCTCCATGGTTCCAATCAGGGAGCTATGGACCTTTTTGAGAAAAATTGGAATAATGGAAACCTTACCCTATTTGGTAGGAATGTGGAGCTCCATGAAAATTTGATTGCCGAAGTGACGGGCTTGTCTACTGATGGAAAGAAGTTCTTCAGGGATAGGGTTTTTTCTGACGATGTCGTTATCAGATTTCCTAAAAAAGAAAAAGAAAGGCTGAATCTTGTGAAAATAGCTAACAACTACTTTGAAGCTGACACCATAAAATCCCTTTGGAGAAAGGTCCTACGGGTCATCATGGAGTACATTACGATGGACGGGCGCTTCACCAGGGTCTATGGCTATCACTTTGCTCTGTTGAATCACTTCTGCTACAAGGTAAGGGTTTCATTCCCCTACTATATTTTATGTTCTCTTAGGAAAAGCTTGGATGATCATAAGAAAAACCCTAGAAGATTCCCTATCCTGCATACTAGGGCTGATTAGGTTGATTGTTGAGCATTATCAAAATTTTCTTGCCCCCGCTAATCTGGAAACCCTTCCTGATTCTGAGGAAGATGACACTGAGCCCAGTTGTTCAAAGTATTTTCCCAATTTAAGTTAGGCCAGAACTGTCCCTAGCCCGCATGCTATCCTTTCTGGAAAAAAAAACCCTATCCCTTTTTCTGATAAGGCTCGTGCTGAGTTTGAGCCGGGAAGCCCCTCCTTCAAGACCAGAACTATTGATAAGAACCCCCGAGCTAAAAATCTTGTTTCTTATTCTGAAGATTCCCCTGAATGTGAGGCGTCTGGTGCCAATAATACTGACTCAAGTGTCGACCCATTGTTGGAAAGATCTGTTAGAGATGGGTCCCCTAGTACTCCTGACCCTGAAAAAACATGTTTAAACATTGGGAGGGATACAGCTTTGGACGTTCTGAATTTAGCCAAAACTAATGTTGATTCCCATTTCAAATTTTTGGAATGGACTTTCAATGAAATTAATGAGTTAAAGATAAAAAAATTGGGCCCTTCAGAGCAAATTGGAACAGCTGGGAGCCAAGCTTGTTGTGATTGAAAAGAAAGATGTGGATCGTGGTGATCAAGGTCTCAGCAAAGAAACTCGGTACCACGCTGACAATAACATAAAGATTGAAATTGAGGTTGATACTATGAGGAAAACCATCAAAATTGTTGTGGAGCAAAACAACCGGATGGCCAGACACAATGCCATTATAATAAATGTGATGACTAAGAAGTTAGACAGAGCCCAATAGGGGTCTCTGGTGGTGAACCTAGAGGAGACCAATGATGAAAGTCAGGAAATGGATGTTGGCATATCAAAGAGAACTAGAGCCAATCTAAAGAGAAAGGCTCCCCCCACTCCGAAGATGATTCAAATTTTTTAAAAGGGAGTCCATGACATGTAGAATTTGGAGGCGGAGACGGAGTCTGTCCTCAAGACTCTGGGTTAGTTGCGGCCGATTTTTTGTTGTCTGCTCTGCTGGCCTTTTTTGCTTGACCTTTATGGTTTGTTACGGTTGGCTGCTATTTGCTCTGTCCTTTTCCTTTCTGGCAGCTGGTGTTTTCTGTTGGACTTTTGTTTCCTTTCCTTATTTTTGTAAACTTTGTGGTTTTGGGTCCCTGTAAAACTCGTTTTACCCTTTATCAAAAACATTAAAAAAAAAGGATAAATGGGATTTTGGTCCTGGGATCACAATTCTTGCCATCTATGATGCCCAATCAATCTCTTTGATAGAAAAAACTTTCTTTCCCTAATTCCTTGGTGAAAATGTATATACATTGATCTTGAGACATGCAAAATTCCAAAAATATCTCTCCATTGTTAATCATCTCTCTAATAAAATGATATCTAGTGTTAATATGTTTGCTTCTCGTGTGAACTTGACCAGATTTTTTGACAATGCTATTGTTGATTTGTTGTCACAATATATCTTTGTTGCATATTCTTGTACATATTTTAACTCTTTCAACACTCTTCTCATCCAAATTGCTTGACATGATGCACTTTTGGTTGCTACATACTCTGCTTCAGCAGATGAAAGTGTGAAAATGGGTTGTTTCTTTGAAGCCCATGATACTACACTGGTGCCAAAGTAAAAAACATAATTGGATGTGCTCTTTCTATCATCAATGTTTCCAGCACAATTAATATTTATTAGAAAGGCGCGGGACAACTGAGAGGGGGGTGAATCAGTTGTCACAAAACTCAAACTTAAAACTTCAACACTTATCAATTCCACAACCACACTATTATGTTATTAAATATGAGCATGAAGAAAAATATAATAGAAAGTAAATCAACACAATGAACACCAATTTTTTACATAGAAAATCTAGTGAGGGAAAAACCACGGTGAGGGTTAACTCACAATATAAAGAGATTATAAAATTGAATACAGAGGCTCACTGCCCAGAAGAGGACTCACTTTCCAAATACAAAGGATCATTGCCTATAGAAAGGACTCACTATCCAATAGGGTGGATCACTTCCTACTAATATAAAAGAGAACAAAAGATCCACCACAACAATTAACACACATCCACAACCTTGAACAAAAGATTACAAAAACCTTTAGCTCACTACCTTCAAAAATCTAACACAATGAAGAACTGTTGCCTCAACTCACTTTCACACACTTCTGCTCTTTCGATTTGTGGATTGCTTCATTACTTTGCATCACAGCTTCAACTCTTCACAAATTGGCTTACATTTATGCCAACTTCAACCTTAGAAACTTTCTCCAAGGTCAACCACAAAAGCTTCACTTCATAAATTCAAATTAGGTCAGAAACTCAACATTCTCACGGTGGAAAAGAATGAGAGTGGACCAATAAAACATTTATACAAGACCAAAAGAAAATGTCTTGAATCAACCAAACGCTTCCTTAATTAAATTAAACTCTTCAAATGAAGTGTAAACACAAGGTCGACCAAACCTAATGAAAACACAAATGAGCATTGATGTACATAATTCCAAATAAGAAGACGACACAACACGCTTCATTATGCATGAGACCACATCTCAGGTTCCTTCAAATACATCTGCAGCAAGTGCAACAATCTTCAAACACTAAATGTCTTCCATTAGTCCATTTGGATTGTGCAAACACATACAACAACTCAGAAACATGACTTCTAGATCACCAAACCTCAAAATTCTTTGCCAAAATCCAGAGAACACCATTACATGATAAATTCCATATCCACAAGATCTGAAATAGAACAATGGAGGATTGTGGAACAGAAACATTTCTCCTAGTCCATAGAAGACCAACTCTGCTAAAACAATTCACACACTGATGAACATAACTTTCAAATACCATCACACCAGAAGCTAGAAGTTAGGAGATATCACCACTAGACTACCAATAGAAAACCTTCAAATCCGCAAAAGCATAGGATCAACACAAAAGAAACATGGAACACATATCAGAGCACATTCTGAACACACTAATCACTCTAACTTCTCTTCTTTATTAATTTTCTCAAAACCACTTGGAAACTCACCAATTCAGCACATCTACAATGATATAAAGATATCTCCATGTACTCACAACGTCTCAGCAACATCTCAACTATGCATGAACAAAATGCAACATATTGAATTATGTTGACATCAATGACAACACCACCAAACTTGCTCATACTTGCAACACTATCTATGTATCCTATGAGTTTGAACTCATTTCAGCTTGAATATTGGATCCCATATTTCCTTGTTCCACTCACATATCTTAAGATTCTTTTCCCAACATTCCAATGTGATCTTTTGGAGACTCCATGAACATTGAAATCAAACTTACACCAAACATTATGTCAGTCCTTGTGGTTGTTAGGTGCATGAGACTACCAAAAATTCTCTTATACAAATTTATATCTACATTGGACCCTTTTTCATCCTTGCTTAGTGTGGCGTAGAAAATTGGACACTCTTGGAAAAAGAGATAATTTAATGCTTAATTTGGAACTACTTTTGAGTACCCTTGCATCAATCATTCTTCAAAATAGCATTTATAGGCCCCTAAGACCCTTTATTTCTTATCTAGAGGCTCATTTCACTTAAAAATCATACAAATCCTAATAAATAATACTTAATTCATTCGTATCTCAAAAACCCACCTCCAAAAACCACAAGTGGGACCCATTCACCACCTTGGGTGAATGAGTCCCCTCTGGTGGGACCCATTAACCAAGGGTGGTGAATGAGTCCCTTTTGGGGAAAAATTCAATTTTTCAGTGGATGTTAGCCTCTTAGGTCTAAATAACAAGAAAACTAGGTATTGATGGCTATAAATACACATTTTAGGTCATTTTTCACATCTAATAGTCATTTTTTACAAAGAAAATTCTAAATTCAAGTGTTGAGAATCTTCCACAAGAAGTTTCGTTAGCATTTCTATAGCAAAGTTGAAGCTTTTGGACAACAAGATAGGGTTTTTGCAAGTCTTCAAGCTCACTTCTCATTCAAGATCCAACATTGCAAAGAGTTGAACATGGATGCCTATGGAGAATCATGAGAAATATAGGTTGAGGAGATGCAACTAGCCATCAAATCACACCTTATGACTTGTTTTCAAAGTGATTCCATCCTCCAATTTCTCTCTATCTTCATATTTAAGGTTTTCCTAACATTTGCATGTCATTTACATTCATTTGAAATGATGTAGGGTTTGTTGGGTTGAAGTCTTGCATCATTCAAATCACATTTACTTATCTTATTCTAGAACATTAGAAGAGGGTTTTGTCTTTAGATTTTCCTAGTCTTAGACACACTTAGGGCTAGGGCATTATGCCGAATTATCTATTCAAGGTTTAATTACCAAATTAGGGGTTTCACCAAGGAAAAACCCCCATTAGACAACAAATTTAAAGTTGTTTTGCAGGTATTTTTGGAGATTCAGATTTGCGTTTCCGTTAAAAAGTGTTGTGTAGGTGACAAAGTGCAGATCTGTAACTTGAATTTTCAAAAAACAAGAAAAGGGTTGATTCGCCATGGATGAAAAATGAGTCCCATTTGAGGTTCCTGACAGAAAAAAGTGCATATTCTAGTACCCTTTTGGCAGAAACAAGATTTTGGGCAAAAACCCTAATCTGGGACTAATTCACCCAGGGTGGTGAATGAGTCCCAATCAGTCAAAAAGTTAACATTTCTAGTTTTTCAGAGCATTTTCCTGTCTTCATCAAGTTTACAAGTGCACACACTTAGTCTTATAACTTTTTTTTGTTCTATTTACATTTTTATTCATCTTTTTAGGTCTTTTACAAACAACACTTTGTTTTCAAACACTTCATATTTCTTAGGTTTTGCATAAGTAATCAATCAATTTTATTATTTTGATGCATCAAGATTATTGCATTTAGGCATATTTCCATTTTATTTGCATTAGTTTGAGTGAACAACCAATATTTTGTGTGGTATCTATATCTTTTCCTTTAGGTGAAAGACCCTAATTGAGCAAGAGAATCATAGCATTCTCACACCACAAAAATCTTTGGTTCACTTAGCTTCAAACCTATGACAATTGGTGTTGGTGTTGATTTGCAATTCTACATATTAAACCTTTTCAAAATATCATTTGCATACATTGTTTGAGAGATGAATATACCATTTTGATTTTGATTCACCTCAATGCCTAAAAAGTATTTCATGAGTCCCAAATCAGTCATTTCAAATTCCTTCTTCATAGCTCATTTGAACAAATCAATTGATAAGTCACCCATGAATATTAAATCATCAACATATAAATAAAGAATGATAATTTTACCATTTTCATTCATCTATGTATACAATGTTGGCTCACTACTACACCTATTGAAGCCATTTTGTAGGAGATATGAGTCAATTCTACTATACGAAGCTCTTGGGGCTTGCTTGAGACTATATAGTACTTTATTGAGCTTATAAACCTTGTCTTCTTGGCCTAAAATCTCATACCTAGGTGGATGCTCCACATAAACTTCTTCCTCAAGACAACCATTCAAAAAATATGATTTTACATCCATTTGACGCCACTTGTTTTGAGCTGCTATTGCAAGTATTATTCTCACAGTGTCTAAATGTGCTACTAGAGAAAATGTCTCATTGTAATCAACCCCAAGCTGTTGTGAATATCCTTTAGCCACTAGCCTTGCTTTATGCTTTTACACATCACCATTTTCATTTAATTTGGTTTTATAAACCCACTTCACTCCTATGACATATTTATCTTTTGAAAGGCTCACTAACTCCCATATTTGATTCTTTTCAATTGCATCAATTTCTTCATCCATTGCATTCACCCATTTTTCATTTTTAATTGCATCTTCAAAATGAATTAGATCTTCTACTTATGAATAAAATGCAAAAAGAGAAATCTAACCAGCCTTATTCTCACCTTCATTTTGCTCATAAATTCCTCTTATACTTCTATTTTTTGTCTTCTTAAGCTTTCCAATCTAGGATTTGACATGTCACTTGATGTAGAACCCATGGAATGTGAAATTGTTCGTCCTGCACTAAAAATCCCTGTTGAAGATGGTGTTTTTTGCCCACTTGTTTGAGTGTTTTCTTGTATACGTCAGGTTACCCTTAAACTTGATGATGGTGTCACTTGTTGACCACTTTGTTGACCATGGATGTATGGAAGGAGTCACATTTGATGGAGTATTTTCTGCTATAAAAACTTCATTGTCTTCATGTGCTAAGTTGGTTGCAATATTGATTGTTTTCTCCAAACTTCTATCCCATGCTTCATCTTCTACGATTTGTTGATTATAACTTGCTTGGTTATTGGACTGTAGATTTTGTATGCCTTGAGTTTATCACTATATCTAAAAAATTGTAAGAAAGGAGGACCAACCATGTCAAGGCTCCAAGTCACGAAGAGCTGACAGCAGAGGTCTGCCCTAACTTACCTCACTCTAAAAGATGCCTTGGGGTAAGGATCAAGAATGATGAGCACTATAACATACTTCTACAACTCTACAAATCCTAGACTTAGGTTTGGGCTTGGAAAGTTAGTTTTTGGAGTCAGTACTATGTCTCAAACAGCTCTCTGTCTGAGGACGGCAACACAGTTCTGGGACATCAACAGAGCACATTGGCCTCTCTCTGGCACACTGGCATCCATACGATCAGAAAACATAAAACATAGCAGAAACTATTGAAAAAACCTAATAACAACTTAGCTAGTTAATCTAGATGGTAAAAATAGAATAAGAAATTATAGGGAATAGGTACTAAAATGATAAAAAAAAAAAGTAAATAACAACTAAGGTGATGAAGATGATCTCACAAAAACACTATTTTTCCAGCTAACTCCAAATAAATGTTCACCTACACACAACAAGAAGGGGCAAATTGTTGGGGATGTATAGGAGCATACCTTAGCCAAACCCCTGTTTTGGTGTTTCCACCTCCATGGACAACCAAAAATCAACAAAGTAGAATATGCGATAAAGGAAAGAAAAGAGAGTAATACAAACTACAAAACAATACAATGCTACTCAACTAAATCACAAAGGAGAGGAGTGAAACGTTACCATATCCACCCAAAATCTCGCTAGCCAATGGAGGAGATATGGACTTGGAAAAGTCACCATAACTGCAACTATAATGAAGGTAGGTCTCGCAAGACTCCAAGCCCACACTTCTATGGCTTGCTTCACACTTGCAATGTGGAGTTGGAGTGTTGCTACAATGGAGTGTTGAAATATTGCTTGAGAGTGAAGTGAATACTTAAAATGCTCAAGAGAATGGTTAGAAGATGAAATGAAGTGAGAAATGAATGAATTTGAAGGAAGAATGAGAAGAATCTTCCATTTTCAAGTTGGTTGGTCGAAGAGGGATGTTACAATTTGGCCCCAATCAGGTGTGTATTGTCTCTACCAACTTCAAATGCATGAATCCATTAGGGATGGAAACACACTGCATGGAAATTTATGTGTTGTCTGTGCTTCATCGACAAATATTATCTCATTGAAATAACTGATAGATGCCAAGTGGACAGAAGGCAGTTGGGTGATGTGTAACTTCTCCTTCAGATTTGATTTTCTAAGGTGAGGGTGTGTGAAAGAGGAATTTACATAGGATTGAAAATTTGTTCCTATACATTTTTCCCCCGCTTTAGTGAGCACTAGTATTGATGAGTGCTTAGGTAAAGTAGATCAAAGATTTAGTAGGGTTAGAAACTTATACCTGAACCATCAAGGAAGCAAACCGCCATCTGGAAAACTTGAAAGCACATGATAGGCAAAGGATTCCACAGGTACTCTCCTTGAGGAATTTCGAACAAAAGACTCCATAGCCTTGCAGAACTATGAAGTTGCACAAAGTACATTGAAGTCCCTCTAACCAATGATGGAAATATCCTGCAAGATGAAAGAATCTCACATGCACGTAGACCTACAAGGAGGCAACCCCCAAGATCTCTTGCATGAAGGAAGCCCCATGAAGTAAGCATCTTACAGGTTCATAAAGTTGCAAGAAGGTGACCCCCAAGATCTCTCACATGAAGGAAGCCTAGAGAATTTAGCACCTTACAAGCCCACAGACCTATAAGGAGGCATCCCCCAAGTTCTCTCATATGAGGGAAACCCAAAGAAGGAGACTTCACATAGTCAAATTGGAAAGTGGCTTTATAGGCGCACCTACAAAGTGACATGTTTACCTGCAGCTAAAACATGTCCAAAAATAAAGTGGCCATGCAAGCAATCAAGTGGAAAGTCACATAGACCATCAATATATTGGAATACTTTCAAAGGGGTCCCTCGAGAACCCGACATGAAGAGGGACCCACTCAAGGGACACACTGTTTGGAAGTGAAAAACAGATAGTTTTCCTCAAATTGATTAATCGTCGAGGAATCCTTTTGAAAGATGTTCACTTCATCAAGGAATTTGAAAGGAAGAAAATGCCCCCTCGCGAGGGGAAGGTCAAATTTGCTCCCACCTCAAAGGAAAGTTCTCAAGTTATTTCTTTGTGAACCCATGATGAAGGAAACACATTTCATTAAGGGTCCAAGTTGAGAATGTGATTCTTGAAAAATTTTACAAAGATTCTCAAGAAAAGATTCATTGCAAATGAACACATTTGCTAAAAATTGAAGTGTCATATAAATGGCATTGTCACACATGCGAGGGGAAACTAAAGCAAAGAAGAGGGAAATATAAGAAAAGAGTGAAAGAGAAATAATCACAAATAGAGGACACAGGGGATCTAGTTTTGCGGGGTCAGATTTGCTCATGCTTATATAAATAATAGGTAACTGTAGTGCAAGGAAAAAGATCATCAATCTCCACCAAATCAAGAAGAATTCATGGAAAACAAAGTAAAAATAAAAAATTGGGTCAACATGGAAGGGAATCCTAAATTCCCCCAACACTTTGCATCATCCCCAATTTGCCAAAAATAAAACACAAATATGGAAGAATGATGATATAGATAGAAGAAAGTTGACAACACAAAATCACTCATGTATCCAAACACCAACAAGGGTGACAAAGGTCATCCAGGAACACATAGCACAATTATAGGGGAACACATCACAACACACACACACATCTAATCTAAAGATAAAGAAGAGGCCTCCCCCTAACACTCATCGACCAAGAGATCATTCGCTTCCCAATCTAGATCATTATAAGGGGAAGGAGGATGATCCTACAGTGGTGGAATATTAAGGGGAGGAGCTTCCAACCCTCCCACATCAAGGAATAAGGAAGAAGGTCATGCAAGGTCTTCTCCACTAGGATCTTATGGAGCTATGGTTAGCGACATTGCGAAGATCACTAACAAGGATGAGACCTAATCTAGAGAGTTCAACATGCGCTTTACTGGAGTGCCATGTTGTACCTCAACAAACAAGGAGGACTATACCTGAGATTCACCACTTGGCTCATTAGTGTGACTTGGGAGTGGTAACAAACTCAAGAGAAGCCAGGACTTGTTCTGTCACTAGGATAGAATAAGCTAGTGTGGGACTACCTTTTTGAGAAGGTGGGCTCCTCTTATTCCCACCATTGTTGGAATGGCCAACCTCTACCTTTTTCTTTGTAGGGAGATGTGAACTCCCCACAAATGAGGCAAGAGGCATAGAGGAGGAGAAGGAGAAAATTTTGGAGGATACCGCCAAGGTATTTGGCATGTCCACGGGTTTCGGGAATGGTGGGATGCCTGGGAGGGACATCAACAAGGGTAGCTCAATGAAAGGAGCAATGAACACCTACACCTTTTTGGAGTTAGGCATACTCACGACAAGAGTCAGAAGTGATACCAAACTAGATTGAACAGAAGTAGAGGGGAGGAGAGAGGAGGACACAGTAGGAGGCCCTGAAGCAAGGGTGGTCATCTCCTCTTCCTTATTTGGCAGAGTGGCCTGCTCATTTACAAGATCCTTTCGCCATCGCTTGCATTCATGTGGAAGGCGGTTTCTATGACTCTCTGAGGTAGAGGTCGAGAGATGTGAAGGGATAGAAGACACCTACTTAACCATAGGGGTGTTCATCATAGCTATTTTTGATGGAGAGAAAGACTCCTAGATGGGAGCAGGAGGAGCAGACTGAGGAACAAAAGGGGGAGTCAGCTCTAGTTCCTCAGTAGTGGGCCTCTTCTCTTTTACTACTTTGGGAGCAGAAGCGGTAGGAGGCTACGAAGGCCGAGACATATATAAGATTCCCCACGGGGACCCTTTCTCTTTCCATACAAGTAGAACCAATGTCCCAGTGGTTTGGTAGGGAGATACAATATCTTGGTCTTGGGTCTACACCAAGCAAGAACCATCAAACTCACTAGGTGGAATCTAGGGGTAGACCTCCAAAATTCCTATCTAGAAAGAGGAACATTAGAGGCATCATAAGGACAAGCAAGCTTCTCCTTTCCCTTTCAAGAAGAGGGGGCAACTTGATGTTGCACTATTGGAAGGGTTAGTTTTAGTTGTCCCTTACCCCCAGTCTTATACTTCACATAGTTCTTGTAAAGTAGGTACATTCTTGGGGGAAGTGGACCAACCGAGGCGAGCAAAAAATATCCAATGAGTAGCCCCCACAAGATACTAACGACTGGTATCCAGTGTCATGCATCACATGCACAACACCTTCATGGGAGAATTTCAAACACCTATGAATGATAGAGGAAATTTCATTCATGGAAGCTAGCAAAGGTATGCCTAGCTTTAGCCTGAACAAATCCAGCTTTGAAATAACATCAAAGACTGTGTCTATGGCCCTAGGTCCAACTAGGACAAATAGAGTTATTGAGCCATACAGCTTGAGAGAAACACCATCATGCATATAGATGGTAGATTTTTTTTCTTTGTACTCACCCCTATGCAATGAATTAAGCCACATATCATTTTTAATGATATTCACTCAGATCGTGGGGTCAACTAAGACCCCCATCACAATGTTGCCATTGAGGTGAGCGGGAATGTAGAGGGAAGAGGGATTTTCATTCATAGGCTACATGGTAGGAGTAACCATGACCATGTTAACGTGTGCCTCAGGCCGAGTGGTAGAATCAAAGGGATTGATAATTAAGTTGAAAAAATGTGACAAAACTAGGTCTGTGTATATTTACAACTCAGTATTCACTTTTGCCACCAACTTTTTTATTTCCATCAAGATGAATAGTATTGTCCTCGATGTGGTCCTCTATCTCATGACACAGGTGCATACAGCGTTCGATATCATGTCCATTAACTCAATGGTGATGACAGAAGGAATTTGTATCATACCAACTAGTGTAAGGTTCCTTGGGAGGTTTAGGGTTCTCCAAAGTTATTAGTTTATCCTTTAGCAATCTCTGTAAGATGGAGGAATAATATTTTGCTAACTTTGTGAACTTTTTGTTGCATCTAAGGCCGTTGCCATTCATAGTAGCTACTACATTTGTGACAGCCTTACCCTTTCCAAAGATCGATACAATGGATTTTCCTTCTGAACAGGAGCACAAGGAGGATCCCCCAAACTAGACTACCATTTGTTGATATTACGGTAGTGTAGTGCACAAATACGTGAAGGAGGGGTATTTCATAAGGGTGAACTTTTCTTGCCAAGTTCTCTGCAATTTCCCTATGAATACCTTTTGCATGTCAGAATCAGGTAATGGGCATGAGATCTATGATAAGAGCACTTAATACCATGCTATGAAATTAACAATCTTCTCATTATGGGTGATCCCACAAAGTTGGTTTACAATTTTTGAGAGATTCTGATTTTTGCTGAAATCACATATTTTTAGAAAATATAATGATTTAAGCCTTTAAAATTTTCATTTAAATCATTCCAATTTAAGATGGTTTGATCAAACTGCCTTAGATCAAACCCCCTTGGATATAACCCCGCTAGTTTTAAACCATACCTATAACAAAGTCTTATGTACACCTATCAAAATGCTGATAAAAAATAACCTTTGATTTACCTTTTGGGGGATCAAATGAATTCATTTAAAATTTATTTTTGGTAATTATGTGGTCCTTATTATAAGCTTCCCAAACAGAATAATTTTAAATAAATTTAATTTTATTCCTATATTTATTTTTTATTTCTTGTGAATGTAGGTTTTTCACCGAAAATCAAACTCTTTGTTTTGCACATGTAGAAAAATAGAAGATTGTCAAGAAAAAATTTGAAAAATATGAGTGCACTAGATATTGAAGTCCTTGATCCAACAAAAAAAAAATTGAATTTCGATACATACAAAAAAAGTTACGTTTACATCGTGCTATGTCTGAATTGTAATTGGTTTGACTTTGAAACTTGATTAAAGAAAAAATATTCAATAAAAAACTATCTAACCAAGTGGAAGCACTAGATATTAGAGTTACAAATATAAATTTGAAAGAATTAGAATTTTATCCTTCATGGAAAAAAAGTTATGCATTATACGATGAACGCCACTTTTCAAAAATGTTGTTTTCTGAAAAAAACTAGTTTTTGAGGGAGATGGAAAAAGAAGTGCAATCTTATTCCAAAAATTTTGAAAAAAATATATTTAGAATCTCAAAACAAAATGTCACGAAGCTCTAGTTTTCATCATCTTCAAATTCCTCACAGTTTAGCTGCTATAGTTGCCTGAAAGTGAAGATTTAGTTAAAAAAAATATTTTAGTGTCCAGTTTGGCCAAAAATTGTAAACCACTATTGTGGGATCACCCTTTAAATCGCCTTTCTTGCAGCAGATGAGATCTAAAAAGGTCATCTTTTCTCGAATATTGGCTAAGAATTTTCAGATAAAATAGAGTTGTCAGGTAAGGAACAGTACCATTCGAGTGTTGTATCCTTAAGAGATTGAGGGAATATTTTTTCCATCGACAAATCATGATGGAAGAAGTCTGTAAACATGGCATTAAAGGTGGACACATGTGTCTGCGAGTCCCCTTTTCCACCATACTTCTCAAATTTTGGAATCTCAATTCATTGTTGGAAGGGAGTGCGTAGGATTGCTACCGACACTGGATTATGTCAGAAGAAGGGTTGAAAGATAGGCTAGGCAAAGGCTTGGTAGAGACTCACTAGCTAGCTTTGCATCTTACCCATATTCTAAAGAAGAGTGTTTATAATAGGGTCTTGGGATAACAAAGGTCAAGCAGAACCTCCTCTAGAGCCACCACTAGAGCCACCTTCATAACCACCAACATGGCCACCATCAGAGCCACTTCTGCTTTTGAAGCCACAAACATGGCCTCCACTAGAACCACCTCTGCCAACGCCACCCCTACTATGAAAGCCACCACCACTACCAAATCCCCCACCACTCAACCCACCAAAAACTCTACAATTAGAGGTGACAAGAGGGGTAAAACTGAAACCTAAGGGTATTTTGTTCACTTTGATAGTTTTGGATGTCTTGGAGATAGATGGTACATTGATCAATGGGACTGTATCAGCCATATACAAAGATGTTTGAGGCATCGACATTCCTAACTATCTCTTATGTTCTTCAAGAGCTGCCCCTTGTATAATGTTAGCAATGTTTGGAAGGGCACATGATTTAGTTAGACTAGAGAAACTAGCCAGGAGTTCTATGCCTATTCAGTCTTTTCCCACCATATACTTGATCTCACTAATAACCCTAGAGGCTCTAGCCAACTTCGGGTCCTTTTCCAGGTGATTCTCTAAGTCACCTAGCCCTTTTCTAAGGGTAGAGATATATTCTAAAGGAAAGTAAACGAATTCATGCTCGTCTACTAATGATAGTGTAGGAGATGCAGGAGGGGTGGAGACATGGTCGATCTCATTGAAGAGTCCTACCTTTCCCCTCTACAACTACTCTTGGGTAGAAAGACCAATAGTAGATCCAGAAAATAGGCTTGTAGAGAAACCAAAAGTAACCTTCATCTTCTCCATCAGAAGGTATCACACACTTCTCCTAATAATGTGCCCAGAAGTTGTGGACTAGGTTGTGATGCTCATAAACCTTCACAACACTCAGGGGTACAATGATCACAAGTTACAAGGGAAAAGTCTCAACACTAACAAATGGGTAGATGTTGGTTCATGTCGAGTTCACCAAAAATGTAAGAGAGGGAGAACAACCATGTCAAGGCTCCAAGTCATGGAGAGCTGAGAGTGGGGGTTTGCCCTAATATACCTCACTCTAAAATATTCCTTGGGGTAAGGATCGAGAATGATGAGAACTATAATATACTTCTACCACTCTAAAGATCTTGGACTTCGGTTTGGGCTAGGCGAGCTAGTTTTTGGATTCGGTACTATGTCTCAAATAGCTCTCTATCTAAGGATGGAAGTGTGGTTTTGGGATGATAGCACTATGCGCTTCCATATCCCTAGTGCGTTGGTGTCTCTACGGACAAAAAATAGAAAACATAGTAGAAACTATCGAAAAAAACCTACTAACAGCCTAGCTAGTTAATCTAGATGGTAAAAACAAATTAAGAAAGTATAGGAAATAGATACTAAAATAATAAAGCAAGTAAATAAGAACTAAGGTAACAAATATTATCTCACAGAAGCACCAGTTCGCCAGCTAGCTCCATGCAAACATTTACCTACACACACACAAAAAGGGGAAAATTATTGGGGTTGTATAGGGTCCTACCTCATTCAAACCCACGTTTTAGTGTTTCCACCTCCGTGGACAACTAGAAAACAATGAAGTAGAATATGTGGTAAAGGAAATAAAAGAGAGCAATACATACTACAAAATAATACAATGCTACTCAACCAAATTACAAAGGATAGTAGTGAAATGTTACCACCTCCACCCAAAATCTCACTAGCTAATGGAGGAGATATGGACTTGGCAAAGTCACCACAGCCGTAATTGTGATGAAGGGAGGTCTCACAAGTCTCCAAGCCCACGCTTCTCTGGCTTGATTCACACTTGCAATGTGGAGTTGATGGAATGTTGCTGCAATGGAGTGTTGAAATGTTGCTTGAGAGTGAAGTGAATGCTTAGAATGCTCAAGAGAATATAAGAAAATGGTTAGAAGATGAAATGAAGTGAGAATGAATAAATTTGAAGGAATAATGAGGAACAATCTACCATTTTCAAGTCGTTTGGTCGAAGAGGGACGCTATAATTTGGCCCTAATCGGGTGTTTAATGCCTCCACCAACTTCAGATGCAGGAATTCATCAGGGACGACAGTGTGTCATGTGGACGTATGCACATCGTGTGCGCGTCCCCAAAAAATATTCTCTCACTAACATAAAGGACAAATTCCAAGTGGACAGAAGGCAATTGGGTGATGTGAAATTTTGCCTTTGGATTTGATTTTCTAAGGTGAGTGTGTGTGAAAGGGGAGTTTGTGTAGGGGGTGCAAATTTGCTCCTATACAAAATATATATTTTTCTCCTTTCTTGTCTAATTTTAATCTTCTTAACTCATTTGGAACATGTACATATTCCACAAATCCAAATGCTCTCATGTGAGAAACATTATGTTTTCTTCCACTCCAAGCTTCTTTCGAAATCATATTCTTAACACTTTTTGTTGGACATCTACTCATTATATAGGTTTCACATGATATAGCTTCAGCCCAATAGTCATTTGACAAATGCTTTACTTTCAACATGCTTCTTGCAATTTCTACGATTGTTCTATTTTTCCTTTCGAATACCCTTTTTTTTTTAGGTGTGTATCGAGTTATGAATTTCTTGTGAATTCCATGGTCTTTGCAAAAATTTAGAAATTCTTTTGAAATGTATTCACCATCTCTATCCTTTCTCAATGCTTTGATGTAGTACCCACTTTTCTTTTCAACAAGAGCCTTGAATTGACAGAAGAAATCAAACACATCACTCTTTTTCTTTAAAAATTTGACCCATGTTTTCCTTGAATAATCATCAATAAAAGTCAAAAAATAGAAACTTCCACCAATTGAGGATGTTTGCATAGGTCCACACAAATTTGAATGCACAATCTCCAAAGGTGCTTTTTCTCTAATTAAATTTCTTGTTGGAAATGTTTCTCTATGTTGTTTTCCTAATATGAATCATTCACAAACTCTTTCTGGTTTCTCTATTAATGGCATACCCTTAACCATAATCTTCCTATTTATTTGGTTTAAACCTCCAAAGTTGAGATGCCCAAATCTTAGGTGCCATAACCAATTTTCATTTTTTATTTTTGCTTGAAAGATTGTTTGTGTGACTGTTGTAGCTTCTTTATCCACTTGTGATTTCATTGTGGGTGTATTTGAGCATATTCCACATTCAAATCTAGCATAGTCTTTAGGGGAAACATTCTATTACTTGTCATTTTGACTTTAGCAATGAGCTGGTTACTTAGAAATTTGTCTAAAATTGTGCACTCTCCATTTTTGAAAGATACTCTATACCCTTTTTGAACAAGTTTCCCAATTCTCATTAAATTTTGTTTTAAACCAAGCACAAAATACACATCTTAAATACACTTCTTCTCCCCCTGTTTTGTTAGAATTTTGATGTTTCCTTTACCCATAACTAACACTTTGTTGTCATTATCCAATGTGACATCTGATTTTATATTTTCATCTAAACTTGAAAACATTTCTAGGTTCTCAGTCATGTGATTGTTGCAACCTGAATCTAAGAACCATACATCCTTTTCATTTTCTTATGCAACATTGCATGTCAAAAACATGGTGCTTTGCTATAATTTTTGGTTTTGATTTTATTTTGTGAATTTTTCATTCTGTTTGCTAAAATCATATTGCTTCTTTCTACATTCATTTGAATAATGCCCAAACATTTTGCAATAGCGACATTGGATTTGATATTTTTCATACCTTTGGCCTTGTGACTGATTTTGAGATGGGCTTTGGCTTGAGTTTTTATTGCTTCCATTGATAACTATGAATACTTGTTTCTTTGAAAACACCTTTGCTAACTTGAAAACCCTTGCTGTGACAAACTTCATTACAAAACTTCTAAGATTCTTGGAGCTACTACTCCTTGACAGACACCATTGCAACTTACATTTAGACAATTGCTTGAGCTTCTGCTCATTGAAAAACATACTACCATTACATTCTGATTACTATTGTTTGAGCTACTACTCCTTGACACCAGTACATTCATTGTTACTCAGATTTTCTTACAACACCTTTACAACTCTTCAAATTTGGACTCTTGAGAGGGAATACCAAGAAAAATCTCAACCAATAAATAGAGTTAAGCATATATGGAGGATAGATGGTTGAACATAAAATAATATTATTACTTAGCACCTAGAAAATGTGTGAGAGATGCTATGATTTAATATGAAATCATTTCAAATATTTACCAAAATCTATCTTTTGAATATGGATTTAATGTTGAGATAGATTGAGATCCAATGTCGATACATACTGACATGTTTATGAAAAGACAAACAAGAGTAGTTGAGATTAATTTACAATAGATTGGTAGATTAGTATTTGTTAATTGTTTGGAAGGTTAACTATTTTAGTTCAAATACCTTTCTCAAAACTCTTGCTTCTTCCTAATTCCTATTGTATAAATAATTTGTGTGTGATCAAATAATGCATCAAATGATTTGGTATCAATTTTTTCTACTTTCATGTGCCTGTGCATTGTCATTGCACATCAAGGTTTGTAGTTTTCTCTAGTGTGATGACTGGCAGTTACCTTTTTACCAATCATAACAAATGGCTTTACCAGATGTCATGCTCTATGCCAGCATCCTTTTGTTTATGTAAAGAATATATTTTCTTTTTTTCCAATTAAAGTTTGCTTGTAATTGTGGTTAAATCCATTGTAGTGCAGAATGGAATGTGAAAAGAAAAGATTCATATTTATCATAATTATCTGTGTGGAAGGACCAAAGGTGTTACACACCTTTGTGTGATGGTCATGTGATGGTCATGTTCCCTCTTCAAACTCTATCAAAGTGTGTATGTGGAGTCATAACTTTGGAGTGCAAGTTGAAGATTGACACTGATGTAAAAGGAAGAATCTATAGAGGTGTTTGAAGTGTTAAACTTTGTAGAGTAACAAGGCATTTCTAGGGTCAATGAAAAGGAAGAATTACACTACAAGAATAGCATGATATTACCACAGGGTGTTGTCATAATACTGGTTTACAATTCCTGAGAGGAACGAATTTTAGCTAAAATCACATATTTTTAGAAAATATAATGATTTAAGCCTTAAAAAGTTCCATTTTAAGGATTCCAATTGAAGAGGGTTTGATCAAATCACCTTAGATCAAACCCCCTTGGATAGAACCTCGCTAGTTTTAAACCATACCTATAAATGCATCTCCTTTACACCTATCAAAATGCTGATAAAAAATCACTTTTGATTTAGATTTTTGGGGATCAAATTTCATTTAAAATTTATTTCAAATGATTATGGTATTCCTCAGAACAAGCTATCCAATGAATATAATTTTAATATGTTTGGGTTTTATGTATTTGTTTTTAAGTTTTATTAAACATAGGTTTTTCATCGAAAATAAATTTCTTTGTTCTTCACATGTGGAAAAATAGAATATTATCAAAAAATAATTTGAAAAATATGAGTGCACCAGATATTGAAGTCCTTGATCCAACAAAAAAATTAAATTAAATTTTGACATATACAAAAAGTTATGCTATACAACACTATGTCCGAATTGTAATTTATTTGATTTTGAAACTTGATTAAGGAAAAATATTCAATAAAAATTATCTAACCAAGTGGAAGCACTAGATATCATAGTTACAAATCTAAATTTGAAAGAATTAGAATTTTATCCTTCATGGAAAAAATTTATCGTATAATGGCCACTTTTTAAAAATGTTGTTTTCTGAAAAAATCTATTTTCGTGGGAGATGGAAAAAGAAGTGCAATTTAATTCCAAAAATTTTGAAAAAAAAAAATTTAGAATCTACAGACAAAATTTGATGAGACTCTAGTTTGCACCATCTTCAAATTCCTCACGGTTTAGCCGCTATAGGTGCACGAATGTGAAGATTTAGTTAAAAATAATAATTTCAGTGTCCAGTTTGGCCAAAAATTGTAAACCACTATTATGGGATCACCCCGCACGATTGTTGTAGAAGACATGCACCGAATGTGTTTGGTGTAAGTGATTGTTTCCTTATGATCATTTTGATATATTTTTGGCTTGCCATTTGGTTTGTGCATTATTGCTTTGGCATTTATTTATGTTAAAATAATTAATATCACAAGTCTATTATTTAAGAGGTCATTGGGCCATAGTCTGGAAGTATAAGGAGGATAAAATATTCTATAAGAGATTGTGTGCAAATTTTCAAACCATTGCATTATTTTCAATTCATAAAGAATAATCATGTTGTCAGACACAGTGAATGTCAATTGTCCCAAATGATGTCAGCAGTATTGCTAACAACTATAAAAGTCAAAATGACATTGAAGACCATCAGTTTTTATTTTATTCTATTAGATGCCCTTCAAAATAGCAATAACCTACAATTTGATGAGTTACCTAGACAAGGTCTAGTGGATTATTTTATCTTTGATGTGTGATGCCAAGAAAGGAGAATTTGTGTTAAGCTTGAGGAAGGATATGATGCATATGATGAGTATAAGGTAGAACGTCCATATAAAATGCCCATGTCTTACTACACAAGCATCCAAAGCTCATCTGGACACCTCATTTCATCCTTAAAAGGATATGTAATAAAATTGATTTTTGAAGAATAATTTTTTGTTGTTTTGTGGTGTCATCATGTTTGCACCTAAGTTGCTTCTCTCAAATGCTTAGCTCCTCAAAGGCCCTAAATATGTTCCATGGAAGACAATGTGCATGATTCTTCTTTTTGAAGAACTATGGGGAATCATTACCAATATAGTTCAGTGTCCAACTGATTTGGATGAGAAAAAATACTCAACAAAGTCGATGCAAAAGCCTTGATGTTGATCACACTCAGCATCTCTAGCGAGATTCATCCATATATTCGAGATGAAACAACATCAAACAAAATCAAACCAATATTCTCCATCTCTAGTCCAAGCTTCATACACTTAGTATGCAAGTTGGTGAGAAAGTAGAGGAATTCTTATGTCGCATATTAGCACTCTAAGTAGAACTTTTTTCCCTTGGAGAAAAGGTGGAGGAAAATTTTCTTGTTCCAATCACTCTAAGAGCTCTTCCTTCCCAATTCTAAACTTGTGTCACAACGTTGAACATCACCAAGAAGAAGGTGTCTTTTGAAGAGCTAGTGAATTTACAACAGGAAGAAGCCATCCAACAAAATGAGTTTAAGGAAAAAGAACTCATCTCGAGATGATAGTGTGCTAGTTTCAAAAGGGGCAACCACAAAAGCAATCACAGACACCACCAAAATAGCCAAAAAATCCTCAAAAGGAGAATCATTGTTTTTAAATTTGTAGTACTCCCACACATGACACTACTCATTGTTGGTATAATGAATTGACTCAAGGAAATTCCACTCAAGAAGGCTCATCTAGTTGGGGTGATTTTCGCTCCAAACAACATCCTTTCCAATGGAAGAAAAAAGGACACATTGTAGCCCAACAAGATGATACAACTGATGAGGACATACCCAATACAAAAAATTATGGCATCAATCATAATATTATTCTTTTTTCTCAAACCTCACATCCTTCGAGAGATGTTTGATTGATTGACTTTGGTGTGAGTAAACATATGATAGGAAATAGAGAGCTTTTTGATATGTTGATTGATGAAACCACGAGAGATTGGGTTCAGATTATAGACAATAAGGAGTATGTTGTAGCAAGAATTGGAAATTTCACCATTCCTCTCAAGACGGGAACTTGTACTCTCATAAATGTACTATATGTTCCAGGTTTGACATCATATCTCTGGTCTATCAGTTAGCTTTTGAATCACAAGGTTAAGGTGAAGTTTTTGGTTAAAGATGGCATAAAATCATGTTTGATCTCTAGAGATGGTATGATACTTTCTATAGCTTTTACGAAGGATCATTTATTTTCCCTAGATGCAATTTCATTCTCTATAGTTTCTTTCTCTACCTCTATGGTTGAATCCACTATTCTTTGGCATTATCAATATGGGCACCTTTCAACCGGCTCCCTCTATCAACTAAGCTTTGAAGAGATGGTAATTGAACTTCCTTCTATTTAACCTTCTTTTCCTTTATGTTCAAGTTGTATTATTGTCGGCAAACATCAGGATCTATTCAAGTTGAGTTCCTTTCATGCTAAGAACTACTTTGAGGTTGTGCATACCAATCTATGTGGGCCTCTGTCTGCTTCCTTTCAAGGTTGCAAGTACTTTCATTTTTTCATGGATGATTTCTCTCATAACACTTGAGTGTATTTTCTCACAAAAAAGAGTGAAGCTTTTTCCCAATTTCAAGAATTCTATCAGTGAGTTGTACATGAGACAAGCAAGTCTCTACTTCTCCTTTGCTTATATTGAAGGAGCAATTCACGTCAAAGTATTTCTTGGAATTCTTAAAGTGTCATGGCATAAAAAAAAATTGTTTTTTGTAATTCCCCTTATTTTTTCTCTATTATACTGACTATTGTTTGTATCAGATTAGGACATTATGATACTTTTCTTGATGTTGGATTCACTGCTATGATGATAGTTGGATGCTACTTTTATCACTGGTGCTTTACGCTTATGTTATGCCTAGTATATGGATTTAATGGATTATGTGGATTAATCTTGCTATGTGCATCATGTGATTATCTAATGATTGTTCTTATCATGTTGATTAGCATCTGATTATTGTACATTAATGTAATTTGGTGAAGGGGAATAGTGTTGCATCACTCATGTTAGTTCTCAAAAATTTTGGTTAAAAACCACAAGAGGTTGATAAGCTCTTGGTACGTTTCAGGCTAACGAACAAGGCCAAATGGTGTATTTGAACCTTCTTCTCTTCAGACTCTACCAGACCTAGGCGAGTGCACCTATGCAAATGAGGTAGACTTAGACTATATGTTTCCTACTTGAGCAATCTATCCCAAATGGCAATTGGAAGTGGGATAGATGAAAGCTTAATAACTACTACTGAAATTTGAGATGTGAATGTTTGAATAAGATTTTATAAAATTATAAAAATGGAATTAGTATGACCAGTGCCTACTTCTATTGGGCTAATAGATTCAAGAGGCAAATGATATGTGTGTCCTATTTCTGGATAAAATTTGAATTGTTTGGCACTTTTATGAGCTTATGCCTGCCATAAACGTGCAAGGATGCAATTATCAAGTTCTTCTTATTGATCTAAATAACCTTTTCCAAATTACTATGATTAATTAAAAGAATTTAATCCTTCCTTGAAGGAGCCAGTTAATTGAACCACACAAGAGTAGCAAATGTGCTTTGATAAATTGAAAATATCCTTGATACGTCAATTTAAATAATAAGGAAATGTCACCCTTGGAGACAACTCGATAATATTATCAATTATTTCAACAAACAACTGGCACCATGTAATTGGATCACCAAATTTATACATTCTTCTCCATTATATAATTTTTAAAAAATTTACAATATACAGCATAATGTTTTGTTGAGGCGACTAACCAACCTATCCAACTACCTAACCTATTGATTCTAATCCTTGATGATTTTTTCTCATCATACATATATACATTGTTCTTTTAGGGTTACAACCCTTCACATCATCTGTCTGGTATAACTCTTCTTTTTGGTGGAGCTCTTCATTTAATTTTCTTCTATAGAATAAAATATTTAATTAGTTTCCTTTGGAAAATTAAATATTTTGTTCTTCATTATCTCTATTTCCATGAAAATAATAATATTTCCCCTTTTGCATTTATATTTTCACTAGAAAAATATTTCCTTCGAATAATTACCCATTACAAGGTTTTACATTGTCCTTTAATTTCCTCCATAAAAAGTTTCATTCTAAATTATTAAAATATTCTCCAGGTAAAGTAATTGTCTCTCTCTAGGTAAATATAGATCATCTTCCATTTACTCATATGTATCTTTACCCATTTGAAAAAACATTCTTTGGGTAAAACAATCACCCATTCTTTAACCTCCTTGGTAAAAATAGTTTATTGCAATAATATATAAGTGAAATTCACCCTTCAAAATATTCACCATCTTCACAATAAAATCATTGTCTTTGCTTTGCCTTATATTCCCACAAAATTCATTTTCTTTAACTCCCTTGGAAAAATATTTCACTCCTTAGTGAAAACATTTACATCATATTATATTCTCGAACATTAATCACATTGTGATAAAAAAAAAAAAAAATCCTTTTCCCGTGTGTAAATATTCACCTCATAATATATGCAAAATTTATTACTTTTACTTCATAACTTTATATTTTCACTGCACCATGTTTAATTTTTCACTGCACCACCGCAAACACTTTGTTTCACCACATACCCACTTACCAATTTGAGACCCCTCGCGGTAATGCGGGAAATACTATGCCAGTGGTGAAAATTACATCTCCCTAAATTTAAATATTGTAATTTTAATAAATCTCCCTCAAAAATATCACCATATTTTATTGCAAAAAGATTTTATCCTCCTCTCCCACACACTCTTTAGGTTATGCCCATGGTAATGCAAGAAACATATTAGAGCCATCACACCATGCGATAAAATTTATATCTTCTTAAAGTAATTTCAACATAGTGATTTATTTATGATAGCATCAACTACAAAACTTGGCTCCACCGTGATACTGCGAGTCTTCTATTGGGTGCTTGCGGTGATGCAGGAAAGTGCTTCAAGCTGCATCTTGTAATAAAAAATGTCTTGCATGCCTTATTTCAATATATTTTATAAATTTAAACTTTATAAAATAATAATATATTTAGGGATTTTTTTTTTTGGAAAATGTCCCAAATTCATTTTAAAACATATCAAATCTTTTAAAATTTATGCCTCTCAAACTTTACCATATAGGAAAAATTTTAATTTCTACTACTGGGAAAATAGAGTAATTCTACTACGGGCACATGGAGCATCCTAGAGCCATGAAAATTTGTAAGGGACTATGATCAATCATTTTGTAAGTGGGTTACTGATGGATTTTCAACATCCTGCCAAATCAAGGTACTTCCTTTGTAAACTAGCCTTGCCGAAGCATGTAGTGAAAAAAATGAATTTTTAATTTAATACACCAAATGAGCTCGCCATCCAACGAAATTGAAATTGGAAACACTTGAGGCCAAAACATCAACTGTTTCATCTTTAGAATTTCAAAATTTGTAACTTTTTGGGGGCGCCAAATCTAGCCCAGGAGCAGTCACAAAACAATTAAAAAGCATACTAGAACTCCTTCGACGACCATGAAAATGAACAAATATATAGACATGATCCAAAAATTTATTGCAACAAACAACTTGAAAAAACTCATCCCTAGGTGTGAGATATCAACATTCAAAATGACCCACTTGGCCTTTTTCTGCAACTGCACCTGTTTGAACTCAATTGAAACTCTCCAACTTGCCTCTTTGAAAAAATATTAAATCTAATTCTGGGAAGCTGTAACTTGGAGGATTGGTTCTTTTAGGATCCATGAACGTGTGTGTACAATTTTTTCTCACCAACTTCTTCCTTTTCAAAATATGGGGTGTCAAAGTTGCTTTTTGTAAACATTTTCTAGAAATGTCAGTGTCAAAACTGTGCAAAATCAGTTTGGTTTTGGCTTTGGAAAAATATCAAATTAGGTGCTATGATCCTGAAAAATTGGCATGGAGGTACACTTTCATGAGGACAATCCAGGGAATCAATTGGTTCACCATGATGAGCTTTTAGTTGCTTAATACTAGCTTCCAAAGATGGCTACTTAGCAGATTTAAGACTGTGTACACATCAAACCTTCGCAAGACCCTCCAATTTGACCTTTTGAAACCCTGTCAAAATTTATCGTAGAGAGCTGAAAATTGGCAGAGATACTCACATATGGTAGATAAACACATATGCAAAGTGGTTTTTCTTGAAATTACACTAACTTCATTTTATGATTTTACAAAGGTCACTGGAGTGGATTTTACACTTGTGTTTATAAGTGCTGCAATCAAACTTTTCATCATGGCATCTTCAATTTTTGGTAAAATTTGAAGGTTCAAACAACTCACTTGTGAGTTCCTTGTGACGCTGTGACTTTTCTCTCATGGTGTGTTTGACTGTATGACTATGTATATGCTCAACTGTTTTGGTTTGTTGTAGGTCGCAAGTACCAGGCATCGACTCCACCTAAATTAACAAGTTCGAATGTGCCTTAAACTCAATCGAAAACATTGATGGAGATAGAATTTGGTCCCCTATTTTAGCCATCATCCTCGAAGAGGATGAGTATCCAATTGTACTACCCCATCAGTGTGGTCAGTTCGGGTTGGTCTATCAGTTTTGTTGTTGTGTTGTTTTTCGAATTGTTATGAGGTTAGGTATTGTTTGGTATTTTGTTCATTTGATTAATTTGATCGATTAATATTCTGATTAATTATTGCATTAAAATAAATTTATTAAAGTTAAAAGCATTTTGATAATTAAAATAGATACTTTTATATGATTATGGTTTTGATAAAATTAAATATTATTAATGCCTTTATTAATTTTAAATAAATTAAGATTATGTCTTAATACAAAAATATAAAAATAAATATATTAATTAAAGTGAGGTGCAAATAGAATTAAAAGGTATGGTTAAAATTAATAAATAAAATATTTTAAAGTTGATTAATTAAGTGTAAATTAAACAAGGATATGTTTATAAATAAACATATTGGAAGAGTGGTGGTGAACTATTGATGTAAAATTAAATAAAATAATTAAATTAAAGAAAAGTTGCATACAACAACGAACATAGTGGAGTGGCTAATAAATTGGTTAATTTTCTAAAAGAGAGCGGCTTTTAACAATATCTAGAAAAAACTAATCTTGCTTCTCTGTCCATAAATTTTTCTTGTTCTCGGAGGCTTTCTTCTGGTTTTCGAGCTTTTGGAATTGGATTTTTGTAGTGTTTGCTGAGTTTTTGGAAATCTGTTGGAGGTGCAAGCTGGGAGCGGTGGGCTCAGTATCAAATCGTCACTTTGGAAAGTGAGAGAAACTAGGTTCCATTGCTATTCCCAATTCTAATTCTGTAGAAAATAGAAATGGAATATTTGTTATGTTGAAAACAAAACAATTTCTTGTTAATTTCTGAGCGTGGTTATTCTGTAAATGTCACATAGCTATTGAAACCCCAATTCTTTTGGGGATATTTCGCTTATGGCGTTACTTGCTTTATGTTTTCCCTAATTTGATTGCAAATAAACAGAGCATCTCATCTACAACATTTAATAGATTCTCCATTTTGCGTTTGTTGCTATTTTTTGATGATTTTCTTGCTTATCATGGAAGGTTGCTTTTTGGCTACATAATCTTTTGTTCTGCAAGTTGGAACTATCAATTCTCACTATCATTCTATTTCTTTAAGTCTTTGAACTTCCTAACTAGTCAACCACTCTAATCCCCTTTTCTCCTCTTTCTAGGTGGTTTGGCGCTTTATCTCATGCTCATTTTCAGCACTTCCTTTTTGCAAACAAAGAAAACAACTTATGCTTGGTTTTGAATTATTTTGATAAAATTTATGCAAAGGAATTCGGTGCCTATGTTTCCTACCTTTGTTTTACCCTAGCTTTTGCTTTGGATAGTGGTATTCAATAAGATTTCTTTTAATTGGCAGTCGTTGTATATGCGTTTCTTTTCATGTTAGTGGCTTGACTTCAAATGAATGAATGAAATCACTATTCCAAATTAAATTCATTGCTTTCATTTGTTGCATTACTTATTCTTGGAGCACGGCTTGAAGGCTTCATTTACTTGTATTTAATTGGCAAGAACCATCAATATTCATCACCGTTCATATCTCTGAGGACATTATATAAATTTAGCATGGAACCGAGTCCTTGTCTTTTATCTGTGAATGCAATATTGTATGTTACCTTATGACTTATTTTTTATATCCCATATATCCTAAGACTATGTCAATAATCAAAGACACCCCCTTTTATGGAATTCTATGTTAATACACTATTGTGGGTATTCTATGGATACGAGTTGTGTGATATTCGTTCTCTTCTTTTCTTGATTATTTCGGTGAAGACACCAAGAATGTTAAGTGATTCGAAAGGCATTCAATATAAAGCATTCAACGAATAGGAAACTTGCTTGGTTAGTGACTATTGTCCATTCAATGCATATGTGTATTGTGTAGTAATCAATAGTACAAAAGTTTGAAATAAGAGCAATATGTTTGGTCTTTGGATTATATAAATTATGCATATATGTGTATATAGGCATTAGTTGTATCATAACCCATTTCAAAAGAAAACTGCATTTTGTTTTGTTGCTTGTACATATTTACATATTCATGTATACATATATATGTGTGTTTGTTTGTGTATGTGTGTATATATATGTATAGATGCAAGTATTTATGTAACGCCCGTCGTGCAAACCCCAGAGAACACACACATAACACGAATAATTTTTTTTTTTTAAATAATAAAAGTAACATGTAACAACATTAAATCATAAACACATAGCATAACACATAGCATTAATACACTTGGTTCTCTAGGGCACGCGAGGTTACATTGCAACCACAACACAAAATAAAAATAGCGAAAACAACATAACCATTTAATTTTATAATAACCATAAACAATGGTATATCCAATAACCGTGATGCGATAACAATAAACATCACATAATACATCCATGATAACTCTCTTAAAAGAGTTACAAATGAGCCTAACTATTACATCATCGTTATAATCTTACATTACAATTTTCTTTTACAAATGAATTACATAGAATCTCCCAACATGGGGATTGATACAAGTATAATGAAATATGAAGTACAACTGATCACTGGAACATCTGCACTGCGGAAAGCTGAGAAGACAAGACGCTGATTGGGAACCCAACGGGTGCGGAGCACGTTCCACCCAACCATGTGAATTACAAGTAACTCACCCCCCGTGCTCAGAGGTGACGAGGAAGTGATCCTGACCATGAATGTCAACCGACTCAACAACATGATACAAAACAAGTACAACTCAAGCTCACAATGAACAACCATCAAATTTCACAAATCACATGACAAGATTTAAACCAAGAACTCATCACGATAACATGAAGTACTATCACTTAACAATCAAGATTCAATTCACAAGAATTCAAAGAAACATCATAAAGAGATAACATCCAGAGGCAACAACACAAGCAACAAGGGTGTCAAGTGGAGAGTGTCATCGCATAGCTCTCATGGGATTTCCTGGCCCTTCCTCCAACTAAGGCGCCGGCACCCATCTACGGATATCCTGGCCCTTCCTCCTAACTGAGGCGCTGGCACCATAGGGTAGCTAATGCGGAGCCAATAGTCTCTCGTGAAGACGAGACTATGACTATGCCGACCACGGCCTTCTCAGTCTATCACTAGTCTAAGGTAGCCCTAATGCATAGCCGAGGAATCCAATGTTTTATTATCTTGTGTTTTTAAACTACCCAACCCCCTAAATCTATTTATTAGGTTATCACTTGTTTAGCTTACTCATTCATGGGTTATCCTGAGCCCTTCCTCATCCTGAGGCGCCGGCGCCCACAAAGAGCCACTCTCCCTATGACCCCTAACATGAATCAAAACTAGGCAAGGGTTGAATAGAACAATAAAACATAATACTCAAAACAAGCTCATGCGAGGCATTAACCCTCTCGCGATATCTCATAACCAAAAGTCTTAACAAACCGTTCAACCCTTCCTAACATAAATCATCCAGCATCAATTTCCAAAAGTATAACCAAACGAGGATAACTTTTACAGCATAAAACTCAACACAAGAATATCTGAGGCAAGTCCATCTCGCTATAAATCGTACTCACAACGACTACAACCACATACAACCATTCCAAAAAATAAAGCTCAAAAGCATGAAATACTCTAATCGCAAAGGTACAAGTATAAACATCAAAGATATAAGACATGCCTCTGGAGGAGACCGAGATTTGCAATAATCCAAACGAGGTTCAAAAACACAACAGAGTTCCCACATCACAAGGATAAAGTCAATAAAAATAAATAGAAGACAATAACAACACCACACGATTTTCTAACTCAAGAAGACGATTTGACCAATTACGTAATATATCTCTAATTTACTCGACATAGAATCCTAATTAACGAACAATAAAATTATTGACTAACTTATCTAATTTGCTTTCTTCAATTTTTCAAAAATAATACACTTCATGTTTTCCCAATTAAATCACATAAAATAAAATAAAATAAAATAATGTATATATATATATTTATTTTATTTTATTTTAAATTTAAATCATAACTTTTAACACCTATACATATATATATAAACTATACAATAACAAATTAACGCTTATATTTTGTTTAAAATGTTTGTTCAATCACATCGAATAATACTAATTCCTTCAAAATATAAATACCTAAATATAAACATCATTAATCATTTTAAAAATTAAAATACACAATTTGCATCATAAATTATAATATACTAAAATAAATATCCTTTCATTTAAATAAAATAAATTTTAATATTTAATATTTAATAAAATAAAAATGATATATATATAAACCAAAATATATTTATTTATATATATAAATATAAATAAATATATATATATCTATATATTTATTTATAAATATATATATAAATCACGCAGTAAAAAGAAAGTAAAAATGAAAAAAAATAAAATTATAAACTTTCCATATAGCAAGGCCGGCGGCCATAACAGCCCGCCCGCGCGCAGTCCCCAAGGACTGCGTACAACAGTCCTGGGACTGCTGCGGACTGCAGTCCAAAGGGACTGTTGTGGCAGTCCTTTGGACTGCGCCCAGCAGTCGTTAGGACTGCTGTGGCAGTCCTTAGGCTGCCGTGCACAGAGAGGAGAGGGGATGGGACGGGTACGGCTCAGGCCGACCCAACCCCCCTCAAATTTCAAATTTTTTTTTATAAAAGAAATTCTCAATAATAAATTCTTAGCCCTTATACGAAATTCAAAAATTATAAAATTTATTTGCTGATAGGCGTACGGCCGACGAAAACTTTAATATAAAAATATAAAACAATATAAGTCAATATATATATATATATATTAACATACAGAATAAAGAACAGAGGATAAATAACAGATAACAGAATAAAAGAAAAATATAGAGCAATGAACAGTTCCAGCCATACATAAATATATAAATATTTATATCCAACAATAAACCCCAAATTTATTATTTTCAACAAAGACCTTATTTTCCCTAAATCTTTTTTTTTTTTTTTTGTTAAGCTGAATATTTCATTTCAGATGCTAAGGTTTTTTCTTTTGTTCTTGGCAAAAGGGAAAACAGTTCAATACAATATTTATTTTCTCCTCTTTTCAGAAGTTTAAATCTAATATCTTTTCCTAATTTTTGATTCAACAACAGTTTTTCCCTATTCACACAACTCATGACTAACTGATTTTATTTGGTTTTCTCTGAAGCAGAAAGATAAAAGAAGGAAGTACTAGAAAGAAAATATAAGAGGAACCTGACGTCCAGCGCTTATTCGAAAGTCTGAAGATGCCTGGTTAATGCTGATGCCCTCGAGGTGTTCCTTGATCGTGCCTCCGAATCTCCTCCACAGAACTTCACCTTCGAACTTGAATCCTATTTTGTTGTTCAGAAGACTCTCCAGAACATACACCAGAAATAGATTGACAATCTCTCTCTAAAATTCTTCTCCAAATACAACAGAAGGTTTCAAAACCCTTTCTAGAATTTCAGAATACTCCAGCCAATCCCTTGCACAACTTCCCCAACAAATATCTCTGTGTGTCTGTAAAAACTCTCCAAAAATTCATAATAATATAAAAATATATTCCCCATTTCCTCAAAAACTCTCAAAAATCAAAATTAAAAGAAAATCAATTCTTTAAAAACTGGCTTTTTCCCAACTCTCCATTCCTATTGGCTCACACTGTCTTTTTTTTTCTTTTATTTGTTTTATTGCTTTAATTTCTGTTTTTACCACTTTTCTTGCACATCACATTATCTATTTAATTTAAATAATTTATTCTAATAATTATCTTCAATCAGATAATTAATTAAAATAAATAACACACATTTAATATTTAATTATCATTTAATTGAAACACATGACTTTATAAAAATCAAATAAAACATTTAAATATTTTCATACAAATAAATCAATATTAAAATACACAATTATTATTCCCATTCAATTAACTAATTCACAACTTATAAAATATCAACATCAATTAAATAATCATAACTTATAAAACACCACATTAATCAAAATACGACAACACACAAAACACAAGCCACAAATGATGACAAATTCACAAAATAAACAATCCCAGACAAATGAGATGATCTGACATCATGGGACGGGAGGACTTCATTGTCACCTCTGTATCAACATTTAACCGTTGGGTTATTGGTGCTCGCCCTGTCCTGCCGAAGCAGGTGGAATCGAGACTTGTACCTACAGTCCTGCATACAAACGAAGTTGTGTACATGTGCATATATACATATATATAAAACCGAAACATTAAATTGAAGTACTGCATTGTGAGAAGGAATCGCAACATAGCAGGGCACTCGCGAACGAGTGATGCCATATTGTCCTTCATCACACCTATTCTAACAATTATAATATAACCAATAAATCAACATTTCTAACTAACAATCATCTCAAAACATATCTAATTAAATCACTGCATCATATCATAATTCTGAAAATCAACTAACATCTAACCAACCACAATGTCATACGCAATAATCAAATCCTCAAGTGCATAAACGTAATCACCAACAGTCTACTAATGGAATACAACATCATCAAATGTCTAACTATCCAACTCAAACAATATCATCATCGTCACAAGAAGCAAACAACCGCATTGAAAAATACTAAATCCTACCAGTAAGAGGAGGGGTATTACAATTTATATTTTAAGGTTTAGTAAAAGGACAATTCTTTATATGTGAATTAAAGATTAGCGGTATATGATATCTAGATAATTGAAGGAAGTAATAAATAAATGAATTAGAGTATTAATTAATGACCACTTATTATCATGTGGCCTGGAATCATATCTTCCATGGAAATTTTGGTTGTTTGGCCATAAGCATTAGACATTGTGCCAATGTTTGGTATTGGAGTATTATTTTGGTTATTGCTCAAAAGTAGAGTCATTTTGTGTTTAATAGAATTGGAAGTCTTCGAGAGGCTTGGGAAAATATGTTATTGATTGAATTGTTGTGTTTGATCCTTGAAATGGTTATTATTATACCTGTGATGTGTTGGTGTGGGTCTTTATCCATGCACTCCTTACTTGTTATTACGGTTGTGTATTAAGAGAAAAATGGTCCATGCCTTGCTCAGGATATGTACTTTTATGGTTTTTGTTTTATGTGCATGATGGGTTTACCTTGTTGGTTTTAATGGGTCTTCTAGTTGCTAGTAGGGTGAGTGGCTTTGAATGGGGTCCCACGCAAAAAAGTGGTGTCCAAGATAAACCATCTGGGAGTTTCTTAACTCAATGATAAAATAATTAATAAACTAGGGGGTTGGATAGAAATCCACTTTAATTGAGACAACTGGATGCCTCACCCATGCCTGTAGTTCTCGTTTAGGCTAAGGATGGGTTGAGAAGGCCTAGCTGCAAGATCAACTTCCTTGTCCTCACGAAAGGAAATTTGGTTACGTATGTGTCACCCTATGGGGTCGGCATCTAGTGTGAGACTATCAAGATAACCATAGATAGGGGTCGGTGTCTAGCGAGAAACTGTCAGGATAACCCATTCTAGGACCATGCGATGACACTCTTCCCTACTGCAACCTAGCATTCCTTTGGCTTGTGTTCCCCTTTGTTGTTTGTGTGCCTATGGAAGCAGTATCACTATTATGTGATGTTACATTGTACTTTCTATGTTGGAGTCATACCGAATAGTCTTGTTATGTCAGTGGTGGTCACCTTGTTTTCTTATTTGTTGTGGTGGGACCTTATTGCTATCTCCTAGCATGGGGAGTGGACCTTAGGGTTCCACATGGTCAAGTGGATTTTTTTTATTCCTCCATTGGGTTCCCTTGTGGTTGTTCATGTGTGTGGCGACTACTCTTGGTGATGTGGAATCCTGTACTTGACCCAACTCGATTGGATTATATTTCATGTCCTTGAATTGAATTCTAATCAATGTATCATATATTACATTTCTCATGTACTCTCCTCACATGTATACAAGGAAACATTGTTGTACAATTTGTAATACTATAACTGACTTGATGAACTCTCTCCTATAATGGATAACGTAAATAATGCACCTTGTTTATGTTAGTTAATTGAATTTATTTTGATTGGTATTTATAGATGGCATGTTATGGATAATACATATCAGTTGATCATTTAATGTGATGGATTAAATGAACTTTATATTGTTGGATGAAACTTGTTTAATGAAATAATTCATAATTCCTATTGCTTCATTATTGGTATTCTAGTAGTGTAGTCATGGAACCTTAGAGGACTTAGGTTTAGATTATATGATAATTTATGTTCTGCAATCTTTAGTATGTTGCACTTACAAAAAAAAAAAAATCCATTTTTAAGTCTTGTAGCGTGTTGACCTTTGGTGTTATGTGGTAGGGAATTACACATGGTATTAGATCCCAAGTTCTAACAGTGGGTACTTTTGGTTTTCCAAGAGACCATTATGTTTTCTTAGCTGCTTAGATTATTAAGATTATGTTTTCCTTTGTTATCCTCGCCTAACACCCTAAAATTTGTCCTTTGGTGGTGTATTTGTAGGAAAATTCTTGGAGGTCGAGGTCATGGTCAAGGATGTGGTAGAGGTCATGGTGGTGGTCATGGGGCTAACTTCCAAAACACCCCTCCTCAAAGTTCCCATGAAAGTGATCGTGAGGAATAAAAGAGTTCTTAGATTGGTTAGGGAAGCAAGGGTTAGAATCTAGGTCAGCCAAAGTTGGAGGGTGCACAGTTGCATAATTTTCTTGAGGAGGTTCTTGCCCACCTAGGTCCTAGACAAGAGGGTAATTAGCTAGTGGTTAGAGAGAGAGAGAGAGGTCTCCCAAGAGGAGAGAGGTCACAATAGATCGGGAGGCTATTTTAGTTAAACATATGATGGATCTTTTGAGGGCACATCCTCCTACTTTCGATGCGACTAGTAGTGGTTTGGAGGTAGAAACATGCTTGATTGATTTGAATAGGTGTTTTCCCAAGAATTTGTATGGTAGCAACACTAAGGTGAGATGAACCATCATGCACCTTAGAGGTTTTTCTTCTACATGGTGGCATTTGGAGGAGCAAAAGCTACACTTGGATATAGGTTCAGTCTCTTGGGAAATGTTTCTAGCGAGATTCAAAGCTCGTTTCTTATCTGATCATTGGAGGCAGCGTCGTGTGAATGAGTTTCATGAGCTGAGGAATATGGTGATGTTATTTGAGTATTATGAGCATAGAATTTATGAGCTTAAGTAGTATTCAGACATAGGTGATGACAAGGCTATGTTGGTGCAGCATTTTATTAGGGGCTTGAATGCCTGTATCAATGGGGGAGTTCATGTGTTTGAGCCAAAAACCATGGAGGTGGCAGTAGAGAAGGCTTGGCTAGTAGAGGAGAATTTGGCCATGAAACTAGGTGGTCATACAAGTGTGTAGATTGGTAGTGCACCTCCAGCAGGTTCCAGTTCTTGAGGTGGTTGGGCTTGTTGGGAAAACTATTGTTAGTGTTCACATGTTTGTTAGAATTATAGGTTACATGTACAAAAAATGTTTGTTAGGAGCTTTTATATTTATGTGTGTTTGTTATAGTTTATCCCATGATGTAAGGGATTTGTTACAACAGTTCTCCTATAATATAGGAAAACCAATTCCTATATATTGATATATGTAATCCATGATTAGATAGGTGAGTGCAATAGAGAATAATATTATTAATGTGTATTATTTCCAATTGTAGAATTGCATCTTGATTTCCAATATGGTATCAGAGCTACTTTATCCCATGGAGAAGGGAAGAGCATATTGGTGAAATAGGAATAGAAGATATTGTAGTGGTCTATGACATTTTCCTCCATAGTCTCATTTTTCTCTCTATTCTCATCAATGTTGCATTGCTTGGATCCTACTACAGGTTTCTCTCAATCTTGAGTTTGAGATATGCATTAACCTTGTACAAGAAAGTATTCAAATAATATGATGTGGTTCATGTGAGAAATTCAATGGCATCATCAGAGAATTAGAATGATTTGATGCACAGGTCATGGCTCATCCTTGGTTTGGAAAAGTTCTATGTATTGGCATTCTTGTTGGGACATCAAATCATATTTGCAAGGTGAATCCATATTGATTTGGTGATTAATGGCTTCTTTTTTTCCAAGAATTCTTTATGGTGATTGGAATTTGGTCGGTTTCTCTACAAGCAGTTGGAAGCCCGTAATCATTTTCCATCAAAGGTGCATTCATATTTTTGCACCCGTGAGCTGGGAATTAGCATTGTCCATCAAACAAGGTGTTCATAATTTCATATCAGTCGTTTCCATCTTAGTTTGAAGTCTTTGCTATTGACTGGAGGGCCATGGCAGTTGATTGGAACATAGTTCCCTTCCATGACTAGTTGGTGCTATGAAACATATAATGTGATCGCCTTCAATGTCCAAAGAAACCATTTGTGTTCATGATCCAGATGAAGCCTCATACTATCATCCTGAGTTAATGCATCTCTAGTACTTTGTGCTAAGGAATTTTGTATTTAGCTTAGTGTTGTCACCATCACAACTCTCATGTAGACTTGAGTTCTCATGGGTAGTGGAATGCATATTTAGTTTATGAGGATTTATATCAAAAGCGAAAAAAGAGGTCAACGCAACCAATAACTACTACCTCTACATTTTTGGTGAAGATTTATTTAGAAGCTTCTTATTTGCAAATTTTATATTTACTTAAGGATTAATGTTGATATGTTTTTAGTGTCTCTAAGTGTGATTGAGTCAAGTTGTGTTAGTTTTATAGAGAAATATTCTATGTGTGTCTAAAAGTCTACTAAAAAAATATTTTATGCAACTCAAATTCAAGTTGTATCATTATTTTTTAATATAGGGTCCATTTTTGGATTCAATAATTATTGTATCATAAAGAGCATGTCTATCAAAATAAAAATAAAAAAGTGTGTCAAAATAAAAATTTCCTCAATTGTAAATGGATGCATTATCGCTTGTATGCGACATCCATCTTCGAGGGGATTATAAAATTGATCCTCAAAGCCAAAATTGCTAAGTAGAAAATTAATTGGAGGTAAGAGGCAACAGAGGAAGGAGGTAAATCAATGGCCTTTTTCAATCACCAACAACGAGGCTACTTATCAGCTTTGGTGGCATTTTATTTTCTATTGTGTAACAATGTGTGTTTTATTTCAACTTTTCAGTATGGTGTGTGAATGTTGAAAATGATCATATTGAAAATCAAATGACTACAGAGGTCCTCTGACTGCCATACTTCATTAGAAGATGATTGATCAGTGAATACATTCATTGGAAATGGTGATCATATGCAGCAAGATCTAGATAGCAAGATCCAGACAGTAACATGCACCCTGATATGATTCACTTTTCAATGTTCCTAGTTTTGTGAATAAGTGGAAATTTCACATTGTGGGAGGGAATAATAACCAATGTTCCATTCCCATTTCATGCCAAAATGACTAAATTCAAGGGAAACTTCTAGTGGGAGTGGCGGTTGTCTATGGTGTTCGACATCGAGTGGTAGTGATTGACAACAATGACTACAATTAAGAACATTATGTTCTTATGGAGGGTAATGTGAAATCTTTTCTAGTATGGGTTTTTTCATTTTTGTGATATGTATGTTGATTTCCTCCCTGATGTACAAGCATAGTGATGAACAAAAGCACCAGTGTAATGCAGCTCATGGATCTTGAAAGGGTTTGTGGGAGGATCTAGAAAACCACACGAGGTGAACAGATGGATGGGTTACTGTTCATGTCCAGGTTTGTGGTAAACCTATGTGAAAACCATGAAAGGATGATGGGAGGTGCCTTTCATTTTGAATCAAGATCATGATCCTAAAGAGATTTGGGCCTACTACAAGTGTAGGGTGTGAGTTCTTACCATGTTCACACTAAGTGGGGGAATGTTGGGAAAACTATTGTTAGTGGTCACATGTTTGTTAGAATTATAGGATACATATACAAAAATGTTTTTTAGGAGCTTGTATATTTGTGTTTGTTTGTTATAGTTTATCCCATGATGTAAGGGATTTTTTATGGGAGTTCTCCTATAATATAGGAGATCCAATTCCTATATATTGATATATGTAATCCATGATTAGATAGGCTAATGTAATATAGAGAATAATAAATTATTAATGTGTATTATTTGCAGTTGTAGCATTGCATCTTGATCTCCAATAAGACTTAGGTAGTGGGTTCCTCTAGGAGCCACCATGCACCCGCTAAGGGTGGACAGCAGTAGCACTCTTAGTCCAAACACAAGAACTCTCTGTCTCAGCATGGTAGTAGATTTCAATCTAGAAAAAATCAGAGTTGGCAACGAGCTCAGCGTGATCATTCTGATTAGCCAGCATAGGGTAGATAGACTACAGATAGTGGAGGAAGTTTCCATCATTCTAGTGCACCCTCAGGTGGTAGGGGTTTTGGCAGAGGGACAGGATGCTTCTCTTGCAGCCAGTAGGGTCACATAGCTAGACAGTATCCTCAAAAGGGAACATCTGGATTTAGTCAGAGGCTAAAAACTTTAGAGCTGATAGTACGAGATGCAGTTGTAGAATAAAGAAACATATTCAGTTTGAAGTATCTAGATGAAGTGTAAAAGTATGTACCTTCATTTATTTCAATTTTATTTTGGCTGCAAAAGTAATTTTATATACAAAACAAGTAACCATTATATCCACCTATGCGTTGCTTAGTAAACTACCCCTGTGAGGAGGGTTCACAAAATATTTGTACAGGAATAAGAATGCAATTTTGTTTTATATTAGATAGTACAGGAACATCATGATAGTACGAGATTGCGTTGTTGTACAGGAACATCATGATAGTACGAGATTGCTGTTGTAGAATAAAGAAACATATTCAGTTTGAAGTATCTAGATGAAGTGTAAAAGTATGTACCTTCATTTATTTCAATTTTATTTTGGCTGCAAAAGTAATTTTATATACAAAACAAGTAACCATTATATCCACCTATGCGTTGCTTAGTAAACTACCCCTGTGAGGAGGGTTCACAAAATATTTGTACAGGAATAAGAATGCAATTTTGTTTTATATTAGATATGCAATGATTGGTATTAAGGAATAGATTAGTATAGAAAAATAAAGTGTAGTTACTATTTACACCAGTCAAGAAACAAGGGAAAACTTATATATATACTGTTGTTAAAAAAAAAAAATACCATTTCTGAAATAAACTTATAGTAAGTATTAGTAAATTAACTAGCCTTCTTATTTATCATGTATTCATATATATATGAAATATAGACCAATATGTTTATTTGCTACTATCAGAGTAAATCATCCTTATGTAAAGAAACTTACTATGGCGCGTAGGACTCTTCTACTAAGCAAGAATAACTTGTAGATGCGCATAAATGAAAGAGAGAACGTGGGTCTCTCCCTTCGCTTGGACAAGGTCAATAGACAACGACCTGTTACTGTACCAATCCATTTTAAATTCTCCCAGATTATAATCTTCAGCCAGTTACAAAATGCCATGATTCATTGCCTATATTCCAAAAAAAAAGAGCGAGAAACAAAGATAACCTAAACAAATCATGGCTATACATTTACATATGTGCAGTCTGTTTTGGAATAACTTTGTATGAAGGGACTAGTCCCACAATGAACTACTCATTAATAAAGCTAGATGAGAAGATTTTTGAATGAGGCTTGTCCCAATAAATCAACACCTATTTTTTTTTTAAAACAATAATAATCAAATGAGTATAGAAATCTAGCATTGTGACATAACTATGGAAGAGAGAATAGCTTAACTTGTAGGTAATTCAGTCCCAAATACTGGAAATTGCTAAATTGTAAATTAACACATATTGTCGTTGCATACAAATAATATCGTGTATTGCAGTCATGATCCATGTGATCTCTTCCTCGTATGCTGGGTGAGTCGCTGCCTTATTCCCTCACCATCCCAATGCTTGCAAACGTGTAATCAGAACGCATTATAATATAATTGAAGGTTATAATAAAGTATAAAATGTTTGGTTTTACTGTCATGAAGTGTGCAACAGTGTATGCACAGCCAATAGATTGATGTCGATGATACACCAATAGGACTGGTTCTGTTAGATTCTTTTATGCAGTAAAAATCATAAGCCAATTGGAAATGATAAAATAAATACAATGGCTGCTATGTGAGTTGGAAAGCTCTAGGGCGTGGATAGATCTTCTCCTACGTACAAGAGCATATCACAAAGCTTTAATTAATATCCTTCATCGTTGACCATAGTTGTGAGTAATCACATCTGCTCAGGCATAATTTAACCCCAGTGTACTCTGTTGCATTTAAGAGAAGTCAAATCAGATTCTATTATTGTATATAAATGAATTTGGATTTGTGGTCAACTAGTTGTCAGCCTCAGCCACCTTTGACAGAGCGTTCAGCATGTTAAGGAGCACCAGAAAATCCTCCAACCCAATTAAAGGAGAGGTACTTGGCTCAAGTATGTGCCCTGCTGCTTTGGGACATGTTTCTATTTGCAGCCTTTAATGGCAGTATATTTCCAATGTCTGATTTCTATGTGACTGGAAAAATTCTCGTGAACGCCAATAGCCAACAAGTAGCAAAGTATCCCTTGGGTAATATGCATGGAGAGTTACCCATCTTCTGGATAAAACTGTGCTAAGATGGGTTTATATGAACGAAAACAAAACAAAAAAGAAAACAAAAAAAATTAGAGCGTTCAAAAAAAAAAAAAAGCTTCTCCGTTTTTAATAAAAGTTAAAATAAAACAAATAAGAGAAATAGGGGCGATTTAACTTAATGAGTGGTTTTCTTTTATAAAATTCCATACTCCTACGTATCTTTCAAATGCTTGCTTCCTTATGGAAATAAGGATATAAAAGTTTCAAGGTTGCTTTTAAATGTATATTTTATATATGTAACCATTAAATGTATTGTTAGTTATCATTGCTTTAAATTTTAAAGAACATAATTTATGCTTTTAAAGCAAGTGATTTAAATAAAGTAAATAATAAGTAAGGTAAGAGGACTTGTAGTATATTACTAATTTTACTAATACATACATAAAAGAGTAAGTTTTGAAATTTGTGATATTATTTATAAAATGAACATTTATATATATATTCAAATTATATAATTAAGGTTTTGTAAACAAAGGTTATATATATAATATAAATGAGTGTGATTTATTTTTAGTTTAATAAAATTTAAAAGGTAAGCGGAATAATAAATGTTGTTATTATAGTGAGTTAGATAAGATTTATGAGAATTGTCTTAAGAGAAGGAATATCTTTAGTGGTGACGTTATGAGAAAATGATAAGGGTAGTGAAATTATGGTTGGGGAATACTTTTAAATAATTATCATATTAATATTGTTGGTAATCAAAGAGTAGTATTAAGAATGATAATGTTATTAATATTAATATTATATGTATTTTGGTTAATAATCGTATTAATAATAAGAATTATGATAAAATTTGGTATGAGGTTTGAATTGGCTATTATAATTGTAGTCCACACAATAGTTGTATATATTTAACAATATTAACATTGGTGAAGATACTAGTGTTAACGTTGCCTTAATCTAAAATGTTAATATAAAAAAAAAATTGTGAGTGTGTGTTTGCCCTAGTGACAATTATGGGCATTACATTTTGGTATCAGAGCCTAGGTTCTAACTCTGGGAACTCTGGGCTTTGTTTGGGTCTCACAATAGGAAGTTGGTATCGTATGGATGAGAGTTGTATCTTGCAATTGTCATATAGATTGTCAGGAGAAATTCGACTCTTGAACATTGAACAACATTATGGGTAGGTTTAAGTGAACCAATTAAGGAGGTGGGATCCTCAGAAGTTTGGAAACCATTATTGCAAGACGAAGCAGTGGGAGCTCATAGTTGGTCCAATTTAGACCATCAAAACACCCCTTGATACACACCTAATTGTGGCTTCACATACAAACTAGGGCAAAGGAAATCTAGTCGTCAAATAAGAAAAATACCCCAATTCTTCTTCTTTCCCGCAGGTGACTTGATTGAAGTCACCTAGACACTATGTTGTGGAAACTTATGCAAATGATGAAATTCTTATTATCATTTTTTTATTTTGATTTTATTTACTTATTTGTTTACTTATATTATTTTATTTTATTTATTTATTAATTTATTTATTCAGCTGGTTGAAATGGTTTAAGTTATTTGACCTATTGGATTACAAAATTTTCCCTTTTTCCTCAAGGACTATTTCAATTTGAATTATGATTTGAATTTTTAATTGTTTCATGGTGGCCACCGTTGAAATTTTTATTGTCACACTTAAAATTTCATTGATTGGTTTTGATTGGAAATTTTATTGCTGAAATTCCCTTGTTTGAGGATTGTATCAACATTGTTGGTTTGGTATTTGCATAAGTAATATGAGTAACTATGAGTCTTTCACACTCTTGGGGAAAGTACATATTTGAATCAAATAAGGAAGAATAGTGGGTTGATTTAGAAATGGGTCCATAGCCAGTAGTCACACTAGGGCCATAATGGACAAGGGATTTTGAGACCCATTTAAGAAAATATAATACATTTAAAGAAATTTGGGCATCATGCCATATAAGGATTTCCATCATATAAATATTACAAACTTAGATACTACGTGTAACATTACGTGAGACTAGGGTATCTTTAATAATCAAAAGGAAGGCCACATGGATAATGGAAGTTCATTTTGAATGGGCTTGGACTAGATCCTCTCTAGTAACCCTAGAATTTAGTCTCAAATAGGAGTTGCCTATGTTTAATTAATGAATAAAGTTGATACAATATTTTCACCTTGTAGAGATACTTCTAACTACTTAATTGAACCCTAGGAAATAATGTTAAGGTGTTCTATCTCATTTATGTGGACTATGAAAGATGGTGTTCATGACCACCACTCGGTGGACAAGAAGTAAAGGGGTTTCTGATTTTATTATGACTCCCTAAAAAAAAAATACATATTTCTTAACTAATAAACTTACTCAAAACTAGTATTGAAGGTGGTGTACTCACTATTTCAACATATGAGTAAGAATATTTTCATGATACTTTTGATGATACTAATTTCTTATATAGGATGTGTTTCAACCATGTGTTATTTGTAAGTATGTAAATTATGCATGATGTTTAAAACCTTTAAATAGTGAATTTATAAGTCTAGTATGAAGTCTTAACTATTGTAGCCAAGAGTTTACACCTAATTTAGAAATGTCATTTCTTGGTGTTAGAGATGTGGGAAGATATGTTAACAAGACGAATGTGGAAACGAGCCAAGAAGACAAAGATTGCAGATGTACCCATGATTAGAGTTAAGAAGAGGCCACCAATTGAAGAACCAGAAATTTCTGATACGGAAACCCTAGCTATGGCTATAAAGCGACTGAAGCAAGAAAATGATAAGAGAAATCCATCTCATGGGAAAACAACCCCTAGGTCAACACCTACCTATACAAAGGAAGAATACATAATTGTCTTAGATAATGAGGCGTAAATGAAAATAATGTCACTTTAATACAAGTTGTGGCTAAACTGGGCATTTGAGACTAAACTAGTCCATAATATATGAATTCTTCATGATTTTCCATGAGTACATGCTACTTTGTTTCATAATATTTTTCTATGTATGGAATTCTATTACTTATATAACTATCGCCTTGTGATGCATATGTGTGAGTGGTATTTGATTACATCTTATTCTTATAATTATTACTAAGAGAACTTTGAGTATAAAAGGATTGTAACATGCTAATAATGTGTATGTAAATTAGGTTTGTTTCTTTCAATGAAATAAATTATAATGGTCCATGGTAAATAGATGAAAGACCCATCAAAGCTGGACATAGAGATGACCAAGTTGGACTTTCCTTAGATATAGATTTTGATGAATAATCATTGGTATGATAAAAGTTGGAAAGTACCCATCATTGAGTGGAGTGGCCAATTGTGTTTTCATGTCCTATATGAGTAGGTAGGAAGTTTTAGAACTAAATGGTTAAAATTTGTTAGATATGTGGATATCATGTGAGTATCTCCTTAAGGGGATTAAAATTAGTGGAATTATTATATGGATAATATTGAAGTGGGCTCTTTAGGTCATACTTTAAGCAATGCCTCAGTGAAATTCAGATGAATGAAGTAAATGTGTTTGTTAACATTTGCACCCATCCCCCTTATAACATAATCCTCTTCTAAGATTGTAAAATAGGTGGTACATTCATATGGTATGAGCCTTATTATGAATGGATGTGATCGAAAAATTAGCTATAGAGGGAAATTGGTAACTAATGGAAGAAAACTGTTTGAATTTCGATATAAATGGTTTAATAGGAATATGGATGAACCCCATAATTTAGGACAATAGGGACTCCTAGGTTCTTAATTCAAGAAACAATATAAGGAATTATTACAATAAGGAAATCATCTACGAAATGTTTTTTTGTATTGGTAGAGCAAGCCATTAGAAATATAAACACAGGGATAAGAGACCTTACTCCTATGGTTTAGCATAGAATCTTTTAAATTAAAACGTTTGTAGCAAAGGGGACTTGAAGGCCACTTTATAGGAATCACCAAGAGTCCATAGACTCCATCCAAGGTCACAAGGGCTTCCAAAACAACAACAAAGACAAGGTTGGAAAGAAAAATGTTAACAAGGCACACCCAAGGGTCACTTAAGGTAGGTTGAACAAGAAGTATCCAAATAGATCACAGGCCCCATGAGAAATATGTGGGTCTTGTAGTAACACAACAAGTTTCTAAGGGATCCCTTGATGTGGATAAACTCTAGTCATCTTAAGTTAATCTGATGTAGTCAATTCAAGTTAAATGTAAAGGTTCTTGTTTCATATCTGGTAAAGAGGAGCACAAAGCTATAGAATGTCCATGAAGTGTATCAAAACAAAAATAATTGGTGAGGGTGATAGTCCTTTTCCACCACTTTGAAAACTTCCAGGAGGAAGTTCATTCCTAGAGGGGGAGGATGTGAGACCCACCTCTATGTTACATCCAGTGTGTAGACTATTTTAAGTTAATTATTGATTATGCCTGATGATACCCTTGATGATAGGAGATTTAGACATTTGTGTTCTTGTGATGATTTGATTATGACTATGCTACATCTAGAACTTGGAGTATTTTGAGTTTGGTTATTATCTATGCCTATTGATAAGAATGATGATGAGATATTTAAACGTTTAAGTTCATATGATGATTGATCAAATTTTATGCTAGTTATTGAGTTGTTTATTTTGAATCTAGAAACTTAATGATGAATGAATGAAACCAATGGTGGGAACCAATCATGCTCCAATTGGATGAGTATGAAAGTTATGGTTAATGAAAAGGAGATAAGATAGGTGGCTAATGATTTTTCAATTATGTTATTGGATCCTTATGCTATGTGGATTATGAATCTTGTGTAAATACAATGGTTTGATTTTTTATATGAATATGATTTACTTGGATGTATTAATGTGTGCATCGAGTGTGCAGGTACACTTTCCATGGCCAATGGAAATTGGAGGTGACTCTTGGGAACCCTATGTAAATTAACCAGTGAAACCGAGCTAAAGTCCATATGAAGGGACTATAGTTCCATCATGTAATTATTGATGTTATTTGTGAATGCTTTTAATTTGGTTTTTATTGCCACATCATTCCATCCAAGAGGTGAGTTGTCTATTCAAGAGGACAAACTCGGATTTGAACTTTTAGGCACTTTTTGGGGATTGAAAAGTGATATTTTTAAAGTGTTTTTATGGGTTTAATGTACCTATGGATTAGGTACCTTTTTAGCTTAAAATCATGGGTCAGTCTCAAGATAGGGCACTCTTTTTGAGGCCTTAAAGGTGTTTGGCGAAAATAAGGTTTGGGAAGTGAGATGGGGACTAGTCCCTTTCCAATCCCACTTCTCCATGTTGTCTTGGAAGTCTCCCAAGTCCTCACACATGTGTGAGAACACATGGGTGAGTGTGCCTGGGAGGGTGAATGGAAGGTTGACAAATGTCAGCTCCCTATTCAAATGAATTAAAACTTGAGTTCTATAAAGCAAACTCAAAACAAGGGTTAGGGGATTCTTTTGCATTCTTGATTTTGGTTGAATTTTGGGGAGTGAGGAGTTTGAAGAAAAAGCTTGGAAGAAGAGGAGTTGTGTGGATCCTCAACCCATCCTTCCTTGAGCTTGGTTTTAAGGTAGATTCACCACTTTTGTTTCTTCTTCTTCATGTTTGTAATTGAAAGATTAAATGTGTAGGTGAAAAGATGTGCTTGAAACTTTATCTATTGTGTTTGCTTTGTATGTTTATTTCAAATTTCCCTTGGAGCATATCTTCTTGTGTTTTTGATGTATTATGTGTTATGGGAAAAAGGGTTGTGTAGGGATAGGCTCACCCAAGTTGGGAAGAGCATCCCTTGTTGGGGATGGTATGGAGTAGGAACCTCCATGGGGAAGTTTAATTCCTCCTTAAGAGGAGAGGCTCAAAAGGGGTATGAGTACCCATGTGAAATTGTGAAATGGTAGAAATGGTTTTGGTGATATGGGTTTTGGAGAAAGAGAAGAGGTTAATAGAAGGGTTGCATGTGAAATGATGGGAGTATGATATGAATTATTCTTGTTGTTACTATGAGTCCCCATATGGAGTGTGTAGTCCACTCTCTATCCCCCACTTTGGATTCTTGATGGAATCCTAAAGTTATGTGAAAAATCCCTTGGGTGGGTGTGAAAATAATTTTGTGTGTATCATGTGTGTGTAAATAATGTTTTGTTTGGTTTTGTTTGTACCCGGTTCCCTCGGTTGCTTCCTAGCTCGGGGGTGGTTGGTTTTCCAACCAAAGGTTGGGAGGTGAGCACTACCTTGGCTATGGAGAGAATATGTTTTGTGTTTTGTGTAGGTTGGAGAAAACTATGAGGATCATATCAAGCTTGAAAAGGGTCACCCATTTTGTCATATTGTTCTATCCTTGAGGTGAAGATAACCTCACTAAAATGTAACTAACTTTGTTGGTAGGGGTGGGAGAAAAGTGTATATGTGTGAAAATAGTGTATACTTTGTAACTCTTATATCATTATTTAAGAAAATATGTATTTCATTTTGAAAGAACAAATGTTTGACTGAAGATGAAGTTCCTACATTTTATTCAGTTGCTTAAAGGAATATGATACATTCTGTTGAGGAACATAAATGTGTATTTGTAGATTTAATGTTGTTGTTTTGTAAACGTCACCTTCTTGCTCTATGAATATATGTATTTACCTTGCAAGAAAAGAAAGGGGATTATTCTGATAAAAGGTTACATCTTTTAGAATATGAATGTGTGTTCTGCTATAAATAAAGCTATAAAAAAAAAAAATTGGAAAATGAAGTAGTAGCTAATAACAGATGTAATTTCTAGTTTCAGTTGTGTAAAATGTGAATGATTAGAAGCATAGAAGTTACGATATTGCTGTTGTAGAATAAAGAAACATATTCAGTTTGAAGTATCTAGATGAAGTGTAAAAGTATGTACCTTCATTTATTTCAATTTTATTTTGGCTGCAAAAGTAATTTTATATACAAAACAAGTAACCATTATATCCACCTATGCGTTGCTTAGTAAACTACCCCTGTGAGGAGGGTTCACAAAATATTTGTACAGGAATAAGAATGCAATTTTGTTTTATATTAGATATGCAATGATTGGTATTAAGGAATAGATTAGTATAGAAAAATAAAGTGTAGTTACTATTTACACCAGTCAAGAAACAAGGGAAAACTTATATATATACTGTTGTTAAAAAAAAAAAATACCATTTCTGAAATAAACTTATAGTAAGTATTAGTAAATTAACTAGCCTTCTTATTTATCATGTATTCATATATATATGAAATATAGACCAATATGTTTATTTGCTACTATCAGAGTAAATCATCCTTATGTAAAGAAACTTACTATGGCGCGTAGGACTCTTCTACTAAGCAAGAATAACCTGTAGATGCGCATAAATGAAAGAGAGAACGTGGGTTCTCCCTTCGCTTGGACAATGTCAATAGACAACGACCTGTTACTGTACCAATCCATTTTAAATTCTCCCAGATTATAATCTTCAGCCAGTTACAAAATGCCATGATTCATTGCCTATATTCCAAAAAAAAAAGTGAGAAACAAAGATAACCTAAACAAATCATGGCTATACATTTACATATGTGCAGTCTGTTTTGGAATAACTTTGTATGAAGGGACTAGTCCCACAATGAACTACTCATTAATAAAGCTAGATGAGAAGATTTTTGAATGAGGCTTGTCCCAATAAATCAACACCTATTTTTTTTAAAAAACAATAATAATCAAATGAGTATAGAAATCTAGCATTGTGACATAACTATGGAAGAGAGAATAGCTTAACTTGTAGGTAATTCAGTCCCAAATACTGGAAATTGCTAAATTGTAAATTAACACATATTGTCGTTGCATACAAATAATATCGTGTATTGCAGTCATGATCCATGTGATCTCTTCCTCGTATGCTGGGTGAGTCGCTGCCTTATTCCCTCACCATCCCAATGCTTGCAAACGTGTAATCAGAACGCATTATAATATAATTGAAGGTTATAATAACGTATAAAATGTTTGGTTTTACTGTCATGAAGTGTGCAACAGTGTATGCACAGCCAATAGATTGATGTCGATGATACACCAATAGGACTGGTTCTGTTAGATTCTTTTATGCAGTAAAAATCATAAGCCAATTGGAAATGATAAAATAAATACAATGGCTGCTATGTGAGTTGGAAAGCTCTAGGGCGTGGATAGATCTTCTCCTACGTACAAGAGCATATCACAAAGCTTTAATTAATCTCCTTCATCGTTGACCATAGTTGTGAGTAATCACATCTGCTCAGGCATAATTTAACCCCAGTGTACTCTGTTGCATTTAAGAGAAGTCAAATCAGATTCTATTATTGTATATAAATGAATTTGGATTTGTGGTCAGCTAGTTGTCAGCCTCAGCCACCTTTGACAGAGCGTTCAGCATGTTAAGGAGCACCAGAAAATCCTCCAACCCAATTAAAGGAGAGGTACTTGGCTCAAGTATGTGCCCTGCTGCTTTGGGACATGTTTCTATTTGCAGCCTTTAATGGCAGTATATTTCCAATGTCTGATTTCTATGTGACTGGAAAAATTCTCGTGAACGCCAATAGCCAACAAGTAGCAAAGTATCCCTTGGGTAATATGCATGGAGAGTTACCCATCTTCTGGATAAAACTGTGCTAAGATGGGTTTATATGAACGAAAACAAAACAAAAAAGAAAACAAAAAAAATTAGAGCGTTCAAAAAAAAAAAAAAGCTTCTCCGTTTTTAATAAAAGTTAAAATAAAACAAATAAGAGAAATAGGGGCGATTTAACTTAATGAGTGGTTTTCTTTTATAAAATTCCATACTCCTACGTATCTTTCAAATGCTTGCTTCCTTATGGAAATAAGGATATAAAAGTTTCAAGGTTGCTTTTAAATGTATATTTTATATATGTAACCATTAAATGTATTGTTAGTTATCATTGCTTTAAATTTTAAAGAACATAATTTATGCTTTTAAAGCAAGTGATTTAAATAAAGTAAATAATAAGTAAGGTAAGAGGACTTGTAGTATATTACTAATTTTACTAATACATACATAAAAGAGTAAGTTTTGAAATTTGTGATATTATTTATAAAATGAACATTTATATATATATTCAAATTATATAATTAAGGTTTTGTAAACAAAGGTTATATATATAATATAAATGAGTGTGATTTATTTTTAGTTTAATAAAATTTAAAAGGTAAGCGGAATAATAAATGTTGTTATTATAGTGAGTTAGATAAGATTTATGAGAATTGTCTTAAGAGAAGGAATATCTTTAGTGGTGACGTTATGAGAAAATGATAAGGGTAGTGAAATTATGGTTGGGGAATACTTTTAAATAATTATCATATTAATATTGTTGGTAATCAAAGAGTAGTATTAAGAATGATAATGTTATTAATATTAATATTATATGTATTTTGGTTAATAATCGTATTAATAATAAGAATTATGATAAAATTTGGTATGAGGTTTGAATTGGCTATTATAATTGTAGTCCACACAATAGTTGTATATATTTAACAATATTAACATTGGTGAAGATACTAGTGTTAACGTTGCCTTAATCTAAAATGTTAATATAAAAAAAAAATTGTGAGTGTGTGTTTGCCCTAGTGACAATTATGGGCATTACATTTTGGTATCAGAGCCTAGGTTCTAACTCTGGGAACTCTGGGCTTTGTTTGGGTCTCACAATAGGAAGTTGGTATCGTATGGATGAGAGTTGTATCTTGCAATTGTCATATAGATTGTCAGGAGAAATTCGACTCTTGAACATTGAACAACATTATGGGTAGGTTTAAGTGAACCAATTAAGGAGGTGGGATCCTCAGAAGTTTGGAAACCATTATTGCAAGACGAAGCAGTGGGAGCTCATAGTTGGTCCAATTTAGACCATCAAAACACCCCTTGATACACACCTAATTGTGGCTTCACATACAAACTAGGGCAAAGGAAATCTAGTCGTCAAATAAGAAAAATACCCCAATTCTTCTTCTTTCCCGCAGGTGACTTGATTGAAGTCACCTAGACACTATGTTGTGGAAACTTATGCAAATGATGAAATTCTTATTATCATTTTTTTATTTTGATTTTATTTACTTATTTGTTTACTTATATTATTTTATTTTATTTATTTATTAATTTATTTATTCAGCTGGTTGAAATGGTTTAAGTTATTTGACCTATTGGATTACAAAATTTTCCCTTTTTCCTCAAGGACTATTTCAATTTGAATTATGATTTGAATTTTTAATTGTTTCATGGTGGCCACCGTTGAAATTTTTATTGTCACACTTAAAATTTCATTGATTGGTTTTGATTGGAAATTTTATTGCTGAAATTCCCTTGTTTGAGGATTGTATCAACATTGTTGGTTTGGTATTTGCATAAGTAATATGAGTAACTATGAGTCTTTCACACTCTTGGGGAAAGTACATATTTGAATCAAATAAGGAAGAATAGTGGGTTGATTTAGAAATGGGTCCATAGCCAGTAGTCACACTAGGGCCATAATGGACAAGGGATTTTGAGACCCATTTAAGAAAATATAATACATTTAAAGAAATTTGGGCATCATGCCATATAAGGATTTCCATCATATAAATATTACAAACTTAGATACTACGTGTAACATTACGTGAGACTAGGGTATCTTTAATAATCAAAAGGAAGGCCACATGGATAATGGAAGTTCATTTTGAATGGGCTTGGACTAGATCCTCTCTAGTAACCCTAGAATTTAGTCTCAAATAGGAGTTGCCTATGTTTAATTAATGAATAAAGTTGATACAATATTTTCACCTTGTAGAGATACTTCTAACTACTTAATTGAACCCTAGGAAATAATGTTAAGGTGTTCTATCTCATTTATGTGGACTATGAAAGATGGTGTTCATGACCACCACTCGGTGGACAAGAAGTAAAGGGGTTTCTGATTTTATTATGACTCCCTAAAAAAAAAATACATATTTCTTAACTAATAAACTTACTCAAAACTAGTATTGAAGGTGGTGTACTCACTATTTCAACATATGAGTAAGAATATTTTCATGATACTTTTGATGATACTAATTTCTTATATAGGATGTGTTTCAACCATGTGTTATTTGTAAGTATGTAAATTATGCATGATGTTTAAAACCTTTAAATAGTGAATTTATAAGTCTAGTATGAAGTCTTAACTATTGTAGCCAAGAGTTTACACCTAATTTAGAAATGTCATTTCTTGGTGTTAGAGATGTGGGAAGATATGTTAACAAGACGAATGTGGAAACGAGCCAAGAAGACAAAGATTGCAGATGTACCCATGATTAGAGTTAAGAAGAGGCCACCAATTGAAGAACCAGAAATTTCTGATACGGAAACCCTAGCTATGGCTATAAAGCGACTGAAGCAAGAAAATGATAAGAGAAATCCATCTCATGGGAAAACAACCCCTAGGTCAACACCTACCTAGACAAAGGAAGAATACATAATTGTCTTAGATAATGAGGCGTAAATGAAAATAATGTCACTTTAATACAAGTTGTGGCTAAACTGGGCATTTGAGACTAAACTAGTCCATAATATATGAATTCTTCATGATTTTCCATGAGTACATGCTACTTTGTTTCATAATATTTTTCTATGTATGGAATTCTATTACTTATATAACTATCGCCTTGTGATGCATATGTGTGAGTGGTATTTGATTACATCTTATTCTTATAATTATTACTAAGAGAACTTTGAGTATAAAAGGATTGTAACATGCTAATAATGTGTATGTAAATTAGGTTTGTTTCTTTCAATGAAATAAATTATAATGGTCCATGGTAAATAGACGAAAGACCCATCAAAGCTGGACATAGAGATGACCAAGTTGGACTTTCCTTAGATATAGATTTTGATGAATAATCATTGGTATGATAAAAGTTGGAAAGTACCCATCATTGAGTGGAGTGGCCAATTGTGTTTTCATGTCCTATATGAGTAGGTAGGAAGTTTTAGAACTAAATGGTTAAAATTTGTTAGATATGTGGATATCATGTGAGTATCTCCTTAAGGGGATTAAAATTAGTGGAATTATTATATGGATAATATTGAAGTGGGCTCTTTAGGTCATACTTTAAGCAATGCCTCAGTGAAATTCAGATGAATGAAGTAAATGTGTTTGTTAACATTTGCACCCATCCCCCTTATAACATAATCCTCTTCTAAGATTGTAAAATAGGTGGTACATTCATATGGTATGAGCCTTATTATGAATGGATGTGATCAAAAAATTAGCTATAGAGGGAAATTGGTAACTAATGGAAGAAAACTGTTTGAATTTCGATATAAATGGTTTAATAGGAATATGGATGAACCCCATAATTTAGGACAATAGGGACTCCTAGGTTCTTAATTCAAGAAACAATATAAGGAATTATTACAATAAGGAAATCATCTACGAAATGTTTTTTTGTATTGGTAGAGCAAGCCATTAGAAATCTAAACACAAGGATAAGAGACCTTACTCCTATGGTTTAGCATAGAATCTTTTAAATTAAAACGTTTGTAGCAAAGGGGACTTGAAGGCCACTTTATAGGAATCACCAAGAGTCCATAGACTCCATCCAAGGTCACAAGGGCTTCCAAAACAACAACAAAGACAAGGTTGGAAAGAAAAATGTTAACAAGGCACACCCAAGGGTCACTTAAGGTAGGTTGAACAAGAAGTATCCAAATAGATCACAGGCCCCATGAGAAATATGTGGGTCTTGTAGTAACACAACAAGTTTCTAAGGGATCCCTTGATGTGGATAAACTCTAGTCATCTTAAGTTAATCTGATGTAGTCAATTCAAGTTAAATGTAAAGGTTCTTGTTTCATATCTGGTAAAGAGGAGCACAAAGCTATAGAATGTCCATGAAGTGTATCAAAACAAAAATAATTGGTGAGGGTGATAGTCCTTTTCCACCACTTTGAAAACTTCCAGGAGGAAGTTCATTCCTAGAGGGGGAGGATGTGAGACCCACCTCTATGTTACATCCAGTGTGTAGACTATTTTAAGTTAATTATTGATTATGCCTGATGATACCCTTGATGATAGGAGATTTAGACATTTGTGTTCTTGTGATGATTTGATTATGACTATGCTACATCTAGAACTTGGAGTATTTTGAGTTTGGTTATTATCTATGCCTATTGATAAGAATGATGATGAGATATTTAAACGTTTAAGTTCATATGATGATTGATCAAATTTTATGCTAGTTATTGAGTTGTTTATTTTGAATCTAGAAACTTAATGATGAATGAATGAAACCAATGGTGGGAACCAATCATGCTCCAATTGGATGAGTATGAAAGTTATGGTTAATGAAAAGGAGATAAGATAGGTGGCTAATGATTTTTCAATTATGTTATTGGATCCTTATGCTATGTGGATTATGAATCTTGTGTAAATACAATGGTTTGATTTTTTATATGAATATGATTTACTTGGATGTATTAATGTGTGCATCGAGTGTGCAGGTACACTTTCCATGGCCAATGGAAATTGGAGGTGACTCTTGGGAACCCTATGTAAATTAACCAGTGAAACCGAGCTAAAGTCCATATGAAGGGACTATAGTTCCATCATGTAATTATTGATGTTATTTGTGAATGCTTTTAATTTGGTTTTTATTGCCACATCATTCCATCCAAGAGGTGAGTTGTCTATTCAAGAGGAAAAACTCGGATTTGAACTTTTAGGCACTTTTTGGGGATTGAAAAGTGATATTTTTAAAGTGTTTTTATGGGTTTAATGTACCTATGGATTAGGTACCTTTTTAGCTTAAAATCATGGGTCAGTCTCAAGATAGGGCACTCTTTTTGAGGCCTTAAAGGTGTTTGGCGAAAATAAGGTTTGGGAAGTGAGATGGGGACTAGTCCCTTTCCAATCCCACTTCTCCATGTTGTCTTGGAAGTCTCCCAAGTCCTCACACATGTGTGAGAACACATGGGTGAGTGTGCCTGGGAGGGTGAATGGAAGGTTGACAAATGTTAGCTCCCTATTCAAATGAATTAAAACTTGAGT
>VDFB02281492.1:583402485-583463379 GCA_007258455.2 Sequoia sempervirens
CTTTGAGATTTAATATAAGTAATGATGGATATTGTAAGTATACAATATCCATGCTAAAATTTAAGAGTGGAACTATGTGGAGCTAGTCAATTGACAAAGAGATAAACATTTATGGTTAATTGTAAAGATTTACATGGTAATATATGTGGTAGGTTTCTTTATGGATTAGTTGATATGATTGGAGAGTTAGTGCATCCTAGTGGCATGTGAATCACTTGCATTCAGTATTAGTAAATTGATGGACTTAGAAAGTTAGTGCATCCTACCAATGTGAGAATCAATTGAGCACATATTGATGGAGCTAAGTCTATTTGGTAGTAAGGGTATTGGAGGAAGGAAAAATAATTTCCCACATAATCTTCACAACCACTATAATAGATAAGAATATGACAACCTATTTTTAGATAAACTAAAAAATTTATGGATTTAGTTAATAATATTCTAAAAAGTCTCTTAGAAAAATATATGAATTCAATGAATGATTAGGGAAAGGTGGTGAGGTATGTATAATCCATAGTCTTTTTAAATTTTACTTGTTAATTGAATTAGGTCACCCATTAGTGGAGATTAACATGTGAATGTATCGCAATAATAGGAACATGGATTAAATCATTTAAAGGGTGATAAAATCATCCATTATTTATTATCTATTTTCAAGATCAATAGTACCACACAACCATATTGGTTCAAATTTTTTGAAGGGTTGACATTGGTAGATTTATTTTGGTGTGAAATTTTATTGGTTAACAATGTCAAATATGACAATTTATTGGGTAAATCCATCATATTTTAAATAGCTTAAATTTAATATAGGATCTTCATGAGAAGTGTTAGAACATCATTGGTTCCTTGGGATAAGTAATATTTCACATAGTGATTACCATATGGAAAGAACTAAATAGGATATACCACCACACTAGTTCAAATAAATGTTCCCCCAAAAAGACTAAATTAATACCAAGCCTTGAGCATGGAAATAATAAAGTTCAACATTTCCTAAAGTAATTGTAGTGTAGAAAAATGCATCACTTTACATTTTCACACTTGTTTGGGCCCTTCTAGTAAATTTTGACTTAATTGTGCCTTAATTTAGTGTTGTAAAATGTATTTATTTACACATTCACACTTATTTAGGGCTCCTTTAATTAATTGATCTTAATTTGTGTTAATTTTCCCTTTAATTCATTCACCAAGCCTATTTGATTGTATTTTATGAGTAGGAAACTCGACATTCATTAATGCCTTAGCATAAAACTTCTCATGTAGCACCCCTCCATTTTTTGCTCTTTTGATCAGACAATGTTCTTCTTTGTTATGCTTTGTTTCCTTTAATACTTTAACTATAGTACTTGGTTACTATTTGATCGCTAACTATAAAGCGACGTGAATGTTATATTTTGATGTGATGGTATTTTATTCTGATGTCATCATTATGGCATGTTTTGGATTAGCTTAGAAGATATTTGAATTAATGATGCTTTATACTTTTGGTTATATTATTGATGTTAGATTCATCAGTTAGTAAAACTGTCTTGGTGAAGGGAACGAGATTGCACCACTCGCTTGTGAGCGCCCTATGATTCTCTGATTTCCTCTTCACTATGTGTTTTATTATGTTATATATATGCATGTTTGATATACTTTTTGTTTGTAGGTTGACAAGTACAAGACATCGACTCCAACTAGTTTCACAAGTTTGAGCATGTCCATTGGCCAATGGTATTCGATTGGGAGATAGTAGCTAGGATTTTTGTGCCAAGTCATCACCCTTGTCATAGTGTGTCGTCAGTTTTAATCATTTATTATCGATGAAAAATATATGTGGGAATTAATATTTAAGTGGTGGAAATGTTAATTTATGTATTTAAATTAAAATTGTTATTTAATTTAGTTAATTTATTTTTATTCATTTAGTAAAGTAATTTAATTCTAGTGGTTAAAATTTATTTTCTGAGAATGAATTGATTAATTAAACTTATTTGGGGAGTAAATAAATTAAATGATTAATATTTTTTTGAAATGTGCATGGAATAAAAAGTGTTAAATTCCTTTCTTTAAAGAAAATTTTAAAAAGTTTTAAATTCTTTTGAAAAGAAAAAAATTTTAAAAGTTTTAAATTCTTTTTGAAAAGAAATTAAAAAAAAAGCATTAAATTCTTGTTGAAAAGAAATTTTGGTTTTAAATTTAAGAAAAAACAAAATATCTTCAAAATGCATAGAGGGAGAAATAACTATGGTGGATGGGATATTTTGGGGAATTTGACTAAATTTGGGGAAAAGTTATGGGAGATATTTTATTTTTTATTTTATTATATTTGAATTTTGTTTGGAGAATTGGTTGTTAAAAAGAAAGAAGGCTTTTTTCTTGTTTTCATACAATCTTGGATTTGGAAGTGGGGATTTGGAAGGAGATCTGGAATTTTGGAATTGGCAAGGAAGCACAACATCAAATTGTTTTCTTCAGACTCCAGATCACAGGTTCCTTCTTGTTTTATTGTTTTGAAATTTTGGATTTTTAATTTTAAAAACTTGTTTGTAAACAAATTTGAAAACCTCTCTTGGAATCATGGAAAAAATTTAGATTCTTGTGAATAAACAAACTCTTACAACAAAAAGTCTCAAGTTTTAACAATAGAAAAAAATGGAAAGGAAACAAAAGAAAATTTTGGAAACCTTTGTGTTGGATTTGGAAATTCCTAGAAATTGAAATGAGGAAATTATGTTTGAAAATTACTTTTATTGTAATTTTTCTGTAGAAAATTGGTTCAATTTAACTATAAAATGGAGAGCCTTTATATATATATATATATATATATATATATATATATATATATATATATATATATATATATATAGAGTATATATATATATATATATATATATATATATATATATATTTTGTATATATATGTATATACATATATTTTATTCATTCATATTGGGTTTGTTTTATTTTGGGAGTTTCTTTTTCCCTATTAAAATTCCGGAAAAAAATTCATGTTCTGGAAATACACGGGGCATGGGGGGGGAAATTTAATTTTTTTTATAAAAAAAAATATTAAAAAAAAATTATTGTGGTTGGGGTCGCTACCCCCACAACCGCCCCCATGGGAGGCTACTATGTAGGCAGCGCCGCTACCTTCACTGGAAGCAGCGCTGCCACCATAGCCGCCCCACAAGGGAGGTTGTGTGGCAGCCACCCTAATAGGGGCTGCGTCCCCTATATGGGAGCAGGGGCTGCATGAGTTTTATTTTAAAAAAGTTTTTTTTTTATACATAATATAAATTTTATATTTATATATATATTATAAATGATATATATATTATATATATGTATATATATTTAAATATATATATATATTGTGGTTTTTATTTATTATTATTTATTTAATATATATAATATATATATTATATATAATATTTATACATTATATATTTTAAATATTGGGGTTTTAATTAATTAATTGGAATATATTTAAAAATGGAAATTTAAATAGTTTTTTTCTAAAATATATATTTAAATATAAATATATATATAATTATATATTCATTAAACATATAGTTATATATATATGTTTAATTTATATTTAATTATAGTTTTTATATAATGATTTTTATTATAGATGTGAAGGCGGTTTTGTAAGAGAATAATGTTAATTATTTTTATTGTTACATTCAATATGTCATTGCTTTGCTTGGATTTAGGAAATCCTAAAATAGGGTATTAAATTGCCAAATTGTCTTTTCGTTATGTTATCTCTCTCATTCTTGATGTTGGGAAAATGGAGTTATTTGTTTAGTTAAGTCTTCCAGATTGGGTTTTCATTTAATTGTTCGGGTTGTCATAATATGTTAGTCAAGCTTTGGATTGCCTTGGGTAGTGTGTCTTAATGTATCCAGTTAGATACCTGGTTATCATGAACAAGATGTGTTGACTTTATGTCGTGGATAGGGATTTAATATCCTTAGGTCACACTTGTGTACCCTTGGGTTGTGGAGTTATTCCACGTGTTGTCTTAGAGGAGTGGCTTGCAATGAGGATTGGCACACAAAGTGGTGCTAGGGAAACTCATTGCAAGTTAGTTAATCTAGTGATAACATAGATAAACTGATTAGAGGAATAGGTAGTATCAAACACTTAATAAGATTAATTATTTCCTCGCTCATGGACGCAAGGGCTTGTATAGACTTGGGATGGGATGAGAAGGCCTGGAATGGCAAGATCATTATCTTGTCTTTATGAGAGATAATTGATTCTGCATGATGGGCCGGGAGTCACTAGAGGTTTCCAAGATATCCCGAGATGGGGTTCGGGACCTAGGAAGACTTACCATGATATCCCATGTAATATTGTGATGATAGTTCTCCTAAGTCAGCAGTATGTTTTTATCAGTGATGCAATTGATTATTTAACTCTACAAGCATTGATTATTTAAGTGATGTTGTATTTGTATTTGTTTCAGTTCACTTATGTATTAGCCTGTGTCTAGAGGTAGATGGTCTTGTCTAGGAAGCCATGTTACTATCTCCTAGCATGGGGGGTGAGCCTTCAGGTATAACATGGTTGGGTGGAATGTGCACCTTAATCCATTGGGTTTTCTTCTTGTTCGTGTGGATGAGATTTCCAGTTGGAGAGCTCGTAGGATCTAGTTGCTTTTCAGGTTTCATTCATTTCAGTTGAATCTTGTAATTTATTACCCCTCATTTGTTATTGAGGTGGAAGATGTATTATGTAAACATGCTTATTGGATTTTCCTCATTCGAGGAATGAGAGTTGTAATCTTATTGTTAAATTATGTTATTTGAAATCATGAGGTATCTCTTATTCTTTGATGTAATTTATCATGTATGGAATGTATGTGTTCTTTATTCCTTAAGTAATTAAATTTTATGGTTTCAATTCATGTTTTTTGTTGTTTGGGTTTTAAAGTAATCTCAATCTTGTAACCTTGGAGGTTGTTGGCAATGGGTAGTGAACTTGCATGTTAATTGTACTTAAAAAAAATTAAAAAAATTGTGCGTTTGAGTAGTTATTTGCAACTTCCTCTAGGGTCTCGTGGCAGGGCGTTGCACTTCTCATTGAGCAATGTGTGTCCTAGGTTTAGGGACCTAGGGCCCATTCACCATAGGTCCTCCCTTAAACCTAGGACCTAAATTCAAATTATGATTTTGGTGGTATTTTAATGTTTTCAAATCTATATTTCAATGTTGGCTTGTGATAGTTGAATTTTAGGAAATTAAGGATACACATCTATAAATACAAGGTTATTTTTCTTTATTTCAGCTAGAATTTTTATGAGACTTCAAGAGGAATTTTAAGATCATTTCACAACTGATCAAAGAAATTCAAGAAAATATTTATTGAAGTTTTTTTTTTTTTGATAGAAGGAAAAAATCCTATAGTTATATATATATATATAAAGCTTTAAAAGATTACAAAATTCCAGAATTTATAGTACTAGCAATGGGATATATGAACCATTAACAAATTTCCCCATATATTGGAAAATGTGCCATTATGAGTATCATTATCAAAAACCGAAAAAATTGTTTTCATATCAAGATTTAGAAATTACTCGATCCTTTACATAGTAGAAAACCAAAAATTAGCACCAATATCTACTATTTTTTGAAAGTTTGAGCTTTTAGTAGACATGTATATAAAAAAATACAAAAAAGTAGACCTTATATTGGTTATGACATAACAGGTAAAGAGAATATGTGCATCATTCTTCCATTAAACCTAAATTTGCAGATGTATCTACCCTCGCAAATTTTTCATTTAGGCCAATACCTCCTTGTTGTTCGCTAACCTCCATTGTAGCATTTTTTGTTGAAGCTTCCTCCCTACATATATTAGGATGAAAATTATTGTGTCCTTGAGCTTCACCCACTACATTATCCTCTGGAGAAACTGGTATATCCCTGGCTAAACCCATAGCTCTAGGACCATGTGGAATGTGATGTGAAAGGATGAAAGAAACTGCAAAATATTTCTTCTTGCATTTTTCCACCATCACCTGACCGAGCTCATTAGTGTGGGTGTTGATAACCCTATACAATCTATAGGGATCATCATTATGAATACCTTTTTTAATTTCCCCATAGACCTCTCTAAATGCCAGCTTCTTTCTGAGATAATATTTTGGAAAAAATCCACCAACATAAGCCTTTCCTTTCTCCAATTTCTAAGCTTGTGACACTTGAAGGTGTTCACCATCATCTAGGTAATTCAAAGATACTAACTCTTGAACCACAATTGAAATAAATTCATAGGACTGCACCAAATCCATCACATTTGACAGAAAAATGGAGAGAAGTTGTGTAAGGAGAATCTGGACATAATACTTCCTGGGCTATCACAGTTTTGATGTAATCCAAAAGACTTGGATAGGACACCCTAAAAACCTTTAACAATTGAAATTTTGTTGCCTCATCAAAACAAGGAAGCTCTCCCTCCCTACGTTTTACTTCAATCCTAAAGTTTTTTTGTAAGTATTCCATCTTATGCTGACACACAACAAAGAGAAATTCTTTGGGACTTAACCTCCATCGACCCACAATTTTAATTACCCAATTTAGAGAACCCAAATGAAAAACCAAAGCATTCCCCTAAATTTTTCTTATGCAAACCCACCTATTGTAAACAAAGAAACCCACACTTTGAAGATACATAGAATAATTTGTAGGAGAAAAGGGATTTTTACCCTTTACATACATCCCTTCCGCTAGCAGAAACTTACGTCACCATTAATAGACCTGTAGGAGACCTTGAAGACCAATTAACCCAGCTACTTCCAATAAATAGCTTTCCATCTTCTTATAAAAAAAAATTGTTTGTATGATGGCTACTGGAAATCATCATGAATGCAAGTTGCAACAAACCCAATTGCACCAAACTAACCCCTCACTGAATTCACATAAGGGAAATATTTGCAATGGTATAAAGGATCTCCTTAATTATTACAAGTAGTGTGATGGTAATACGCTTAGGAAAGAATGTATTACACTTGTAATAATTGAACATAGTTGTCTTTCAAATGTGTGCCACCTGTGACTTGATTCTAAGCTCAAACATTTTCCATGTGTTAATACCCAAAAAAATTTCCAATTTTGAAAGGACTTGGGTATGTGCAGGATCATGATGGGCCAAAAAGTGGTGATATGATGGGTATGTGTAGGGTATGTGGCTGATGACTTTTTTTTACCCAAAATTGATGAAACGAAAAGGATTTTTTAAAGGAGATTCTCAATTTTACACCAATATAAATTATGCTTTACTTTGAATTTAATAAATAATTATTATTCATTTTCTATTTTAATTACGACTAAAGTCATGATTCATAGGTTGATTGAAAAACATCTATAGCTTCCAAATAGTAACACATTTTTTTAATCCAAAACATATGCCACATTCTATGCTTTGCATACTATAAGATTAAAAAAAAAAATGAATTTCATGAAGTTTTGACCAAGTTGAGGTGGTTAGACATATGATTTTTTATATTTTTTAAAAGTTGTAATAAAAAATTAATAATTAATTATTTACTTGGAAAAAAATTAAATTATATCTAAAATCTTATAAAAATATATCTAAAATCTTATAAAAATTTATTATCATTTTATTGTGGTTAGGGTGGTCAGACAAACACCTACTTATTTTTTCCCTGAAATTTAAGTACTACTGCATTGAAATTTCAAATTTTCACCAAATAGATTTTATTATTTTTAAAATAAACCTAGTAGTTTAGAAACTACATTCAATTTTCTATATATTCTATTCTTATATATTTTTGAAATAATATAGATAACTTATTCAAATTTTTATGTCAAGTTGCCTAACTCTAAATTTTCTAATTTTTTTCACCACTTAAGGGCCTATTTTTTCCATGATGATCCTACACATACCCACTCGGCATGTGTGATTATTTAATGAATTAGATCTCACTGATGCCAAATATTTAGAATGAAGCAATCCAATAGTAGGAAGTACCATGTGCCAACAATTTTGGGGATGTTTGTCACAATTAGGAAGTGCCACTTTTGTCCCAAAACACATACCATGTAGAGAAAATGGATATATGTACAAGCCGATGACGTAGTCTAAGGAAGTTAAGAGAATAATTCACCAAATGCCAGCTCTCCAAATCTTCCACGTGTCAAGCAAAGAGAATAAATTGCCACCAACACTCCTCCAAGTCTTCATCGTGGACAACTAAAACACACAAACAATGTTTCAAATAACCTCATTGACAACAACATGGATAAGAGGAAATCAATTTGTTAGATGATAAGAATCCTGCACAAACAATAACCATTAGCTTTCAAATTTTGAATTACAAAAAAAAGATTTATTTTTTGACTTTCCAATTGATCACTTTGATTAGAAAAAGTAAGTTGCACTTTGATAATTTTTCATATCAATAAATCTCTTTCCTATCAATTTCAATGCAATGCAACTCCTGTGTAATTTTTCTTCACCCTTCTCATCAAGTTAAACCTTTTCTATCTCTTTCAATAATGAATTGCATTTCTTGAGTAATATTGTTTAATCCTACCTCATATGTTATCTCCTCCTAATCGTGCTCACAAACCAAATTTTCAAACTGGTTTTTTAATTGGTTTCCTTCTTTATAAGTATGTGTGATATGGAATTTTTCAAGGCATCTATTAACTTTCATACTTAAACAAGAAAATGTTAAAATTTCCAACTATAATGTTTCCTAGCTCTACAAGCATTAATGATTATTTGGAAATCACCTTCAACATGGAGCTAATTCAAATGTATTACCATTTGTAAACCTAACAAAAGGCCCTAAAATTCAACAATATTATTTTTTCCTGATGGTAATTTGAATGATCTTGCTTTAATTAATAATCCTTTTGAATTTCTCAACACAACACTTACACTTGATTTCCTAGGATTACCTTTAGAAGCTCCATCAAAATTCAACTTAACAAACCCAACTGAAGGTGGTTTCCACATTACTATTTTCCTATCAACTTTGTTGACAATAGGAACTTATAAACTACCTCTAAAAGGGATGACCAAATTATGCCAAATCTTTAACTTCTTGGAATCCCAATCTGTGAAAATTGAATCATTATGAACTTAGCATTATGTGCAAAAGAATTCACAAGTTTGCATATTGAAGTCTCTAATTTATGAAGCACTTGCTCAATATTTGAATTTTGCTTACGAAATATCCTTTTATTTTTCTCCCACAAAATTGACCACAAGACATCAGAAGGAATAATTCTCCAAAGACAAGAATACAATGATGACTAATATAGAAGGGCCCAACTTGATATGATATCCCAAAGTGAAGCTAGAGTAGGGGAATACCAACTTAATTTTGTCTAAAGAAATTTCCAACAATCATTTGTAAAAGAGAATTGTAGAAAAAGGTTATCAACATCTTCCAAAGCTAATCCACATAACACACAATTAAAAGGATCAAAAATTCCTAAATTGTGCAATCTTGAACTTGTTAAAATCCTGTTTGTCAATGCAACCCAAGTAAAACATCTAGCTTTTGGTAGAATTGCAGAATTCCAACAAAAAGAAAAGGCTCTTTGTGGACTTGACTAAACCTCTCTATTCATTAAAGCTTTGTAACCCAATTTAACTGTGTAATGACCTAATTTTGAAGGAGCCCAAATAAGCTTATCATTAGCATTATGAACAAAAACAATTGTTCCAGCTAGAAAATTATTTATGTTTCTTTGTTGAATCTCAGGAAGAAAAGAAGCTGCAAATATTTTCCAAGTCACTCTTCCTATCAAAATATCTAAATCTTGAATATAATCACTTACTTTTGATCCCCAAATTGGAATTATATGTTGTTGTATTTGATGAAACTCCTATATTGTATTCAAAGGTGGATGCCCTTTCCATGAGTTTTCCCAAAAGTTTTCCTTCTCACCATTGTTAATCTCTCATGTAATGTAAGGAATAACAAATTTTCTACAACTTAACAAAAAATTCCACATAATAGAACCTTGTGGAGGATTAAGAATTGAAAATATTTAGTCAAGTGCATTGGAATCTAAGTATTTTTTCTGCATAAGTTTGCACCATTTGATCCGAGTTTTGGAATATAAATACTAAACAACCTTAGCTCCAAGTGAAATGTTTCTTGCAGTTAAATTATGTATGCCAGCCCCTCCTTTCAACTTTTCTCTACATAAATTATCTAAAGAAATTAAAGGAATTTTCTTTTTTTCATCCATGTTACCTTTCCAAAGAAATTTTTTGATCAACTTTTCAATTTTCACAATAATAGTTTGAGGGGATTTCAAAATAGCTATATAATAATTTTGAATTGCTGATAGTACTAATTTGATCATTAAGATCCTTCCTAAAATTGATAACCATCTTCCTCTCCATCCTACAATTCTAGCTTGTAAACTTTTTAACACATTATCCCAATAGGAAACCTGGTTTGCACGAGCAAAGAAGGGAATGCCTAAATACTTGGAAATTATGCCTCTTTAAATCCCAAAGTATTGATAATACGTTCCTTTAGAACTGATGAGGCATTAAAAAAATATATCTTTGACTTAGTTGAATTGATCTTTTGATCCAAAGTAGAGGTCTATTTATAAAAAACATACTTGATTTGCTTGGCTTCCATTATTGTTGCCCTCCCAAATAATAAATTTTCATTTGTAAACACTGAATGAGTAGCTATGATATTTTTATGAGGAATTACAATTCCTTTCCAATTACCTTGACTATGCACCTTGTGCAAAAATCTACTCAAAGCCTCAGCCAAAATAATAAGAAGAACATGAGACAAAGGATCACCATGCCTTACACCCTGAGAAGAACTGAAAAAACTCATCGGAGAACCATTGACAAGAGCCAAAAACTTTTCACCCTTCAAACAAGACATTATCCACTTGCACAACTTTGGATGAAAGCCAAACTTCAATAAAACTTGCAAAAGAAAAGACCATTCCACCCTATCATAGGCCTTCATCATGTCCAATTTGATAATCAATGATGGTATAGAATGTGTTGTGATTGAATGCAAGACTTCATGGGCTACTAAAGCTCCTTTTGCAATTTCCCTCCCTGGGACAAAACCTCCTTTCTCTTTAGAAATTAGATTGGGAATAATAGGCACAAGTTGTAAATAAATTGCTTTTGTGAAAATTTTGTAAATCAAATTACATAATGAAATTGGTTTGAAATCAAAAAATGTCTTCGGAGTAGATTTTTTAGGAATGAGAGCAATATGGGTAACGTTAAACTATTTTAACATTGTTCTTGAAGTCGGTGACTCTTCCAAAGCTTGAAGAAGATCATGAGAAATGAAATCCCAACATTTTTGAAAGAAGCAAGCTATAAAACCATCCAAACCTGGTGCTTTATCCAGAGGCATAGAGAAAACAACTTTAATTTCATCAAGTGTAAAAGGCTTAAGTAACATATCATTGTCCATTTGTGATAAAATTGTTGGTATTGCTTCCAACAATTCATCTCTCTCCCTACCTACTTACAAAGGTTGAAGAATGGGTGCAGAAAGGAAATTTGTAAAAAAATTAACCCCTTCTACTTGAATATCGGCCTCTTTTGTTAACACATTTCCAGGACCACACTATCTTGAATAGAAAAAATGGAATTTTTAGGCCTTTTTACTTGTGCAAACATATGAAAGAATTTAGTATTCTTATCACCTTGTTTTAATCACAACTCTCGAGACTTCTATCTCCAATATATTTCTTCCCTAGAAGCCAATTCTTCCCATTCCATTTGAAGTTGTGATTGATGCTAAAAAAGAATTATATTTAACCCATTTGATATAACCTACGAATTTACTTCCTCAAGCTTCTTGAAAACTTCAGATTTGGATTAGAAAACATTTTTAAAAACTAAATAATTCCAATGCTTTATTTAATCCTTAAGAAACCTAAGTTTCATTCAAAATCTATACATAAAATTACCATCCACTATAGGAGACAACAACCACCAATCTTTTAGAAGACTCAAAAATTATAAGTGACGAAACCACATTATTTGAAACTTGAAAGAAGATTTAGAAGAAGATACAAATTTCTTAGTATGAATATCCATGGAGATTGGATAATGATCATAACCAATCCAAGGTAAAATTACAGATTGTAAGCCATATTTTTTTAGTCAACCAAATAGGTGTGATGAGGAACCTATCAAGATGCTCAGATATTTGATAGAAATATTTCATTTTATTGTCCAAGTGAACTTACCATTTATAGGGAGGATGTCAATAAGAGAATTATCCTGAACAAAAGTACTAAAATCCTCAATTGTCCTAGGTGGAGTAATAATACCCCCTTGCTTTTCCTCCAAAGATAATAGAGCATTAAAATCACCATCCAAAATGATCTTGCTGTCACAATACTTTTCCAATGCTTGTGACAATGAGTCCCAAACCAACTTCTTACCAAAAATAGAGTTGGGGGGATAAACATTAAACAACAAGAAATGTAAATCAAAATAATTTACCTTTAATACTTTCTAATTTGGTTCAGTTAAGATGAACTCCAAAATAATAGACTTTGAATTCCATAATGTTATTAACCCTCCTAACACTCCTTGTGCCATGGAATGACAAGACTTCCACCGAGACCATTTAGTGATGACTGAAGTGAAATTTTTTTGAGAAAACTTAGTTTCTTGAAGAAGAACAATATCAGCCCTAGAAGAATCAATTTTCTGCTTGATTTGAGCTCTCTTTCTAGGAGAATTTAATCCCTTAACATTCCAAGATAATATTTCCATGCTTTAGTAGGAGAGCTACAGGCTCTACTCAACCTTTTTTTAATATTTCCATCCAAACTGGCTTGTTTACCCATTGCAATCTCCTCTTGAAGTTTCACAACATTTAACTTATGACCTCTTTTACCAGGTGACTTTTGAGATGGAGGAGTTAGACAGGGTGACTAAGCAATGGATAAAGAAGTGGAGAAATCAAATTCCTCAACTCCTTGTTCCCCTTGTGAACTTCTATTGAAAACATTAGAAAATTGTGCAACTAATGTGTTATCAACAACTATGGAATCTTTTAGTTTAGGGTTTGAGATTAGGGATTCTGAAATTCCATTACCCTCAAACTCCATCTCGACTACCTCTACAATTTCATAAAATATTTTTTTCCCACCCATCAAAGTTATCTTATTTGCTATACCTTCAAAATTTACCTCTTCTATCATTGATTGGAAATCAGTGAAATCCACTCCGTCAACTTCTTGTTTTTCAACAATTGGATTTGATATCCCCATTGTTAACAAAGAAGCACAATGATGTAATTGATGAGGGGTATCAAACTTCATTTCAGGAAAAAATAAATTAAGAGTATTTTTAAATAAGAATCATGGAGAAAGAAACATCTTTTCCCACCCTTGAACCAATGAAATATTGAAGGGCTTGTACACCTAAGGGATCTTGGAAGGAACTGAGACATCATAACCCTTGAAAGAGGACATGGTAGGACCATTATTGATAGGATTACTCTTTATATTAACTACCCCATGTGATTTTCTTTGTGAAATCATTTGAAACACAACTGACCTATTAACAACAAATGGGCCAACTGGAATCTTTGAACATGAATACTGTCAACTAGATATTTCTTAGCATCCTTAGGGCTCAAATCCATATTACAACCCATCACCCCATCAAATATAACCATCTCATTACCAAATTTAAAATGACCATCAACTGGATCTGAATCCTTGACAGGATTATCTGATTGATCATTAGATTTACACTTAGGAGAAGGAGTTTGAGATGAAGAGTAGCCACCATTTTCCATAAAGACCTCACAAACAGAAGTGGGATGGACAGGAAAGTGACAATTAGAGAAAAATACAAGCAGATCTTCAATGACAAGTGGTTGTTTCTAGATTCCATGTTTAGATTTGATATTCAAAATTAAAGGAAGGGTTTTTGAAACATCAAGAAGAATACAAACCCTTATTGGTAATGAAGGATTTGAAAAAAAATTCAAGTCCTGATGTAGGAAGATACCAAACTAGTTACTCAAAAACTCAATAAGATGAGTTTCTCTTTATTCAAGAGGCAATCCTTGAAGTTGAATCCAAAATGGTATAAATTTAATTTTATTTTGAGAGGGATAAAAAAGTGGAGTCCAAAGAAAATAAAACAATCCATATCCCTCACACATCCAAGAGTTCTTTCTAAATACAACATTTCTATCATCTTCAGAAGCAAAAATGACCACAAAAAAATATTTTCCCTTATTAAGTTAAAAAAATCGATTAGCTCCAACCCAAGTCTGAAAACCCAATTTTGCAAGATAGTAGCATTAGGGGAGAATTTCCAGAACTTACAGACAACAGCTAATTCTTGAAGATCATGAATTTGAGGTTGCAGTAAATCATCTATGAGAGTAACAGTATGATTCCCTCCACCACTAAACGAGCCTCTGTGAATCTTGGAAATCCATATCACATCATGCCAAACCTTTTTATCTTTAAACACCATTGGTTTAAAATGAGGAACCTTTTTATCAAGAAAAATCATATTTTCTTTAGAATGGTCAAGTAGATGAGAATTCAGCTCTTGGAAGGGGATTGAACGAGACTGAGGAGGCAATCTATTGAAAACCCTAAAATGAGAAGAGTTTATGGAATTCAAAATTGAGATGCAATTAGGAAAATACACAAGAGTCTTAACCAAGGGTTTCAAAATGAAAGATCTCAGATGTGAAATAGGGATAGAGTTAGGGAAAGAGGCTGGATGCAAATCAAAAGGATTTGGAATGAAGGGAGTTTCAACATTAAATGGAATAGAATTAGGAAAAGTGGGTGGGGAGTGCAAACCAGAAATGACCTTTGACCAATGCCGAGAATGAGAAGATGCTGAGGACTTCCCCGAAGATGAAGAATCTGAACCACAAATATTAAAAGTTTTATGCTTTCCCCTAGAAATCGTCCTTTGATGAGTGCATGAAATAGAGAAAAAAATTACAGGAGCCAGTGGATGTGAAATAAAATGTCTATGCATTCCATAGGTGACAAAGGAGTTCCTTAGGTTCACAGAACATGCATATTTTTTTTTTTAAATGTCATCAGAGCTGAATGGAGGACCCCTAAAACCGCAGTTCAAATTTTTTCTCCCCATCTTTTTTTCTTTCAATCATATTTATTGAAGTTTTATTGCAACATTCAAGATCCAATTGTCATGTCAAAGTATTTTTACATCATGAATGTCTTTGGAGCTAATATGTTGATGTACGTTTCATGATCCATTCGAGCATTCAAGGCACTATTTCAAGTAAAGATTCAAGGTTCAAGATCCACATCCATTAAATCCATGTCATGCAATTTGTAAATCTACATTCTAAGGTTTATGCAAGGTTTTGTTGAGTGGTAACATATATTTTTTTCATTCTTCATTCCCTCTTTCATGTTTCATTTAATTTCAAGTTTTAATTACCAAAATGGTGTTTGAAAAAGGAAAACCCCCATTCACCAAAAATTAAAAAAAAATTCCCTCTTAATTTTTGACTGCAAATTTAGGTAGAAGAAATATTGAAGATCCTTTGAAGACCAAAATTGAAGAAGTTGTCAAAGTTGCAAAAGTTGTCATCTCACAGAAACTCATCTATAGAATTTATTTTCATCTTTTTGAACCTAAAACCTGGAAAAATTGGATGATTCAAATATGTAGCAGAGGCTCCCAAAGGTTTCATAAAACCCTAACTCAGTCCTAGATCAACCTTGCAAACTAACTTTTGGTGACTGGTATGCATGCTTCTACCAATCTCTGATTTGCATTTTGTTTTCTGATTCTATTAGTATTGGACTTAATCTTGTTGTTCCAAGTGTTAGATTACATTTTGGTGTTGATTTACTATTTTTATTTTTTCTCCTCAAAGTGTTATTTAACTAGGACCGTTGTCCTAACACAAAATGAAAATTTGTAGATTCACATCTTGTGTTTACTCACCTTGAATAGAAAGTGACATAAAGTGGAAAGATAAGTGACAAGGCTTAAAAGAATAATTTATATAAATCATAAGGTTTAGGGGCTAAAGAAAAGGGAGATTTATGCTAGCACATATGTTCCCTATATAGGCATGGTCTTTCTTAGTGCATAATTTTTTAAATAGAGTTTGAAACACTAAAATAAGCCATGTATAGGAATGGAGGCGTAGAAATTATATAATGGTATCCAAATTTTAGATATAATATTAAGTGTTTCAAAGATAATAAAAATATAAGGGCTTAAACATTATTTTTACTAGACCATTGATGATAATGGAAACAACAAGTGACATGAAAATTATAGAATATACAAGATGCCAACAAAATGTTTGGTATGTCAAAAAATAAAGGTACAAAAATTAATATACATGGTAGTTTATAATATTTAGTTATTATCCAAATATGGAAAGATGTCTCCATATATTTCATCACCTAAGGTAAGAGTGTCATGATGGAAGTAATGGATAGCCTTACCAAATATGTCAATTTGTGTGCATCATCCCATCCTTTTAGACCAAGTACAATGGGAAATGCATTCATGTAGAATATATATTAACTAGTAATTTTGGGATAGATTTATTCTCTTATTTTGGTATTCAATGAACCTTTCAAATATTTATATCAAATGGGAAAAATAAGATAGTCAACAGAATTAAGGAGGAACAATTTTATATTATTACTTTATATAAAACGTCTTGAGTGGTGGATTGGCTACTACTAGTAAAATTGTGGTACAAAACTTCCTTCCATATTCTTCAAAAATAACCCCATTTGTGGTATTTTATGGATGCTATCCATCATCCATCACATCATAGTTGAAGGTTAAACTAGATTTGAGGCTATGGAATATCATATAAATCAAATCAACAATGGGTATTTTTAGTTCTCGAGGAGGATTTGGACATACCACAAAAGTAATGAAATAATATAATATCCAACACAGATAGAAAAAGGAATTTTGAAGTGGAGGATTATGTTTTTGACATGGAAACCATATAATCAAATAGGCCTAAAATAAAAATAGAATAATGAGAAGATCTCACCTAAATAATATGGTATGTGTTAGAATTTTTTAATAATATAAAGTTGAACATGGGTGATCCCACAAAGCTAGTTTACAATTTTTGGAAGATTATATTTTTTGTTGATATCACATATTTTTAGAAAATATAATGATTTAAGCCTTTAAAAGTTTCATTTAAAGCATTCCAATTGAAGAGGGTTTTCTCAAACTACCTTAGATCAAACCCCCTTGGATAGTACCCCACTGGTTTTAAACCATACCTATAACAGAGTCCCCTTTACACCTATCAAAATGCTAATAACAAACAAATTTTGATTTAACTTTTGGGGGATCAAATGAATTCATTTAAAATTTATTTTTGGTAAATATGTAGTCCTTATTATAAGCTTCCCAAAAAGTATAATTTTAAATAAATTTAATTTTAATATTATATTTATTTTTTATTTCTGGTGAATGTAGGTTTTTCACCAAAAATCAAGATCTTTGTTCTACACATGTGGAAAGATAGAAGATTATCAAAAATAAATAAAAAATATGAGTGTACCAGATATTGAAGTCCTTGATCCAAAAAAAATAAAAAAAATTGATACATACAAAAAAAGTTGTGTTATGCAGTTCGTCTATGTCTGAATTGTAATTGGTTTGAATTCAAAACTTGATTAAGGAAAAAATATTCAATAAAACACTATGAAACCAATTGGAAGCACTAGATATCATAGTTACAAATCTAAAGTTGAAAAAATTAGAATTTGTCTTTCATAGAAAAAAAGTTATGTGTTATACAGTGCCACTCCTTAAAAATGGTGTTTACTAAAAAGAATAGTTTTCAAAGGAGATGAAAAAGAAGTGCAATATGATTCCAAAATTTTTGAAAAAAATATATTTAGAATCTACAGAAAAAATGTCACAAATCACTAGTTTGCATCATCTTCAAATTCCTCATAGTTTAGCCGCTATAGGTGCCCAAAAGTGAAGATTTAGTTAGAAAAAAATAGTTCAATGTCCAGTTTGGCTAAAAATTTTAAACCAGTATTGTGGGATCACCCACATACAAGCTTATGTTACCTCCAATAACAAAATGAATTTTGTTTTACATGTCAGGTATGTGCAGGATCATCATGGAAAAAACAGCCCTTAAGTGGCAAAAATTCAGAAAAATATAGAGTTAGCCTTGATGTAAAATTTGAATAAGTTATCTATATTATTTCAAAAATATGTAAGAATAGAATCTAGAAATTGAATGCAGTTTCAAACTACTAGGTTTATTTTAAAATAATAAAATCTATTTGGTGAAAATTTGAAATTTCAATCAAGAGTACTTAAATTTAGGAAAAATAAGTAGGTGTCTATCTGACCACCCTAACCACAATAAAATGATAGTATTTTTTTATAATATTTTAGACATAAGTAGAGGACCCATTTCTAGATGTGATGCATATTTTTTTGTAATTTTTTTCCAAGTAAATAATTAATAATGAATTTTTTATTATAACTTTTAATAAATATAAAAACTTTTTTGTCTGACCACCTTAACTTGGTCAAAACTTCACAAAATTCAATTTTATTTTTTTAAATCCTATAGTATGCAAAGCATAGAATGTGACACATGTTTCATATTCAAAAAAAGTGATACCATTTGAAAGCTATAGATGTTTTTCAATTAGCCTATCAAGTAGTGCTTTAGTCGCAATTCAAATAGAAAATGAATAATAATTATTTATTAAATTCAAAGTAAAGCATAATTTATATTGGTGGAAAGCTAAAAATATCCTTTAAAAACCCTTTTCGTTTAATCAATTTTGGGTAAAAAAAAAGTCATCAGCCACATACACTACAAATACTCATCATATTGCCACTTTTTGGCCCATCATGATTCTGCACATACCTTGTCTCATTTTAAAATAAGTAATTGACCAATGGATCCATGTAATATAGATAATGTTATCTAAGATAGATGAATGAAAAAAATTCTAAGATCTTGGGTTAATTATCCAAATATGCACAAATAAGTTGAAGATAGGGATAATCATAAATTGCCTCATTATATTGAAGAATTTTCCTATCAAGGATATAATGTGGGAAGATCATATTTTTTATGTAGAAGAATCTATAATTGATGAGTATCGAGGAATATTCTTGTGTGAAGGTTTGGCTATTAAAAGAAAATGGAAGAATGTTGGAAGTTTGTCATTGTTGATGTTGTTTGGCAACATGAGCATAAGGTGCATATATTTTATGATCCAATGTTGTCATTAATTTCAACATGTTATCATCATTCTAGCATGGATTGGAAGCATTCTTGAAGAAAATAGAACAAGTTGATCTAGAAAATATGAGTATATAGGAATTTGGCTATACATATTCCTTTTGAAAGTATTGTGGTTCAGTACGCCAGTTTTTGGGTCCACACTCCATTGCAAGTTGAGATTTCACTCTATCATTTTACTATAGTTTTAAGATCATGAGATGCATCTACATTCAATATTTTGTTACATTTTGTGAATAATTTTGAAAGTTATGAATGACAGAGTTCAATTTTGTATATTGTAGTCATTCCTTGTATAGTGTATCAATGTGGGAGATTCTAAATTTCTTTGCAAATAGTTATTTTATTCTATGATGATAAGGATAAGCTATTATATTTTGCATGAGTGGGAACTCAAAGAGAGATTGAGTTTTGAAGCCACAAGTAAGGAAAATTGTATGTACGTACTTATGAAGGTTTTGTGTTTAGGTCTTATTATGGGCCGACTTAACATGTTTGATGTTTTGAGGAGGAAAAGGAAGTAAATTTATCTTATGTCTAGGATCAATATTACATCCATCCTAACCTATCTTAAGGTGAATTGAATTTTTAATTACGGCATGAGATCTGGATAAAATGTTTTGAGGATGACATGTTTAATTTTGTGTGTTACTTCTAATTAGGCCAACCTAATTGAAGTTACACTTGATATGAATACATATAGGAGATTAACTTCAAAGTGTTTAGATAGAGGAAGTGATATAGAGATAATATTTCATGAAAGTAATGAGATACATATGATATTTATGGTGCTTCACCTGCATGTGTGTGATATTTATGGTGCTTCATATTTAAGAAGATTGTGAACAAATCAGAGTATTGATTCAAATCTATGTGAAGATTATTTTGTACCTCATTGGAATTGTAATCCAACATATGATATATGTTATTGTATAAGTTCAAATAGGCTATGTAGCCACCCCTTATTTCTTCTTTCTCATTCTCTATGATCGGTGAGTTCATAATATACTATATCCTGATATACTATAATATACTATATATCCTGATATAATATAATATATCCTGATATAATACACTATATCCTGATATAATATATTATGAGCTAAACCTCACCGTGATTTTTCCCTCTTTTGTTTTCCACATAAAAATATTGTTGTCCATGTGTCATGTGATTTTATGGACGTCTTTATGCTTTCTTTCATCATTGTAGTTAAATATATATTGGTAATTGGATGGTTTATGCTTAATTGGTTTATTAAAGGAATATTGATTCATCCCCCCCTCTCAGCATTCCAAGTGTTCAACAATTGGTAGAAGAGCTTGGATCCCTAGAAGGAGCTTGACCACTTTGGGAAGATCTTGGAGTTTGAACACATAGTTGATAGAAAGTATCCTATTCCTCTATAAGAGATTCCTATTATTGAATACGTAGAAGAAGATTGCATGATTAACAAAGAAGAACTCAAAGTTTCTCTTGAAGATCTTATCAAATTTGGAGATGAAAACATAGATTTGAAGGAAAATCTTAAAGATGCAAATGAGTGCATCATAAAATTGAGAGAGAAGATCAAGAAATTTAGAGAAAGGGATAAGAAAGTTAATGAAAAATTGAAACAAGTAAATGAGAACATCACCGGATTGAAAGTGAAAGTGGAATAAAAGAAAAATATTGAAGAATTTATAAGTGCAATGGTGGAAATAAAATCTAATGAATGCATAAGGCTTGAAAAAGAAGTAGTAAATCTAAGATCAAATTTGGAGAAGGCAAGGAGTCATGAAGATAGATTTAAGACAAGCTATACAATGCTTGATGAGTTAATTGTGGGATATAAAAACATCTAAAGAAAAAGGTGGTATAGGACTTTAAAAATGAGAAAGATAAAAAGAAGACCAAACATTTAATGTAAAGAAGATCAGTGAACTAGAGAAAGCTGAAGAAAAGAAGAACAATGGAAAATTTTGGAATCAAAGAAACAATGCTAGAAAATCCCCTGTCAGATAACCAAATACTCAAAGGTACTCATTTTAATGGAATTTGTTAATTTTCAATAAACTTGGACATAAAGCAAAGGAATGTAAAAGCATAATGAATTGGGATGTTCCATACTTTATTGGTCAATGCTTTACATGCAATAAATTTGGAAATAGAGCAAGTGAATGGAAAAGTCAAGTGTGAATGCATATAACAATGATAGAATTATTCAATCTCTCAATGGTTACTTCTATTTATGCTATGGATTTAGACACGAGGCCAACCAATACATATCTAGAATGAATGAAAGGACTACTGCTCAAAGGAATATCATATACAAAAACTGGGTATGTGCAGGATCATGATAGGCCAAAAAGTGGCAATATGATGGGTATGTGGCTGGCGACTATTTTTTTATCCAAAATTGATGAAACAAAAAAGGGTTTTTAAAGGAGATTCTCAACTTTCACCAGTATAAATTATACTTTACTTTGAATTTAATATGTAATTATTACTCATTTTCTATTCAAATTACGACTAAAGTCTTGATTGATAGGCTGGTTGAAAAATATCTATAGCTTTCAAACGATGTCACATTTTTCAAATCCAAAACATGTGTGACATTCTATGTTTCACTAACTATAGGATAAAAAAAGAAAATTTAAATTTTATGAAGTTTTCACCAAGTTAAGGTGGTCAGACATACAATTTTTTATATTTTTTAAAAAGTTGTAATAAAAAATTGATAATTAATTATTTACTTCGGAAAAAATTACAAAAAATATGCATCACATCGGGGCATGAGTCCTCTAATTATGTCTAAAATATTATAAAAAAATATTATCATTTTATTGTAGTTACGGTGGTCAGACAGACACCTACTTCTTATTTTTTCCTTGAAATTTAAGTACCACTACATTGAAATTTCAAAATTTCACCAAATAGATTTTATTTTTTTATAAAAAACCTAGTAGTTTAGAAACTAAATTCAATTTTCTATAGATAACTTATTCAAATTTTTACATCAAGTTGCCTAACTCTGATTTTTCTAAATTTTTTGCCACTTAAGGGCCTATTTTTTCCATCATGATCCTCCACATACCCAACTACAAAAGGACAAGACATAGTGCTAAATTTTACTGAAGAAGAAACACACGAAAGGATAATTCGATAAAGAAGAATAAACCAATAAAAAATATTGATCTGGATGAAGTTAATAAGGAAATGGGAAATATCTAGAGAAATAAAGAAGAAACTAAGGATAAGGTAGAATTTGTACCACTCTCTGGTGTAGATGTTTCCTTTGATAACTAAGCCCAAAGTTATGGTTTAGGGGGAGCTTTAATGAATATCATTTTTCACCCACTAGAAAAGAGGTGCTTGAGATATAGCATGAAGATATGTCATGAAGAATGAAATTATTAATCTATGGAAGAAAATTATGAAGAAAATATACTAATGCATAAATTTGTAGAGCTTAGAAAGTTGAATTTGCATACAAGGTTTCAGGGTTATCAACTTTTTGTCTAAAGCACTTTTTTTTGAAATGGGTTGAATCAGAGAGTTTAAAGTGTATGTGAGAAGACAAATTCATTTCATTGAATGTATTTGAAGAGTAAAGGAGAAGGAAGTAAGTTTGAAGGGCCTGAAGCATCTCCAAGTTGCATAATTTCAAAACCTTACTTCTTTGAGAAAGAAAAAAAGGTATTTAGAAATTCATGCACATTCTAATTTTTGATAATTATCAATTGAAGATAATTTGAATGAAATGGTGACACTAGAAATTGTAGATGTTTGTCAAAAATTGAAACCCAAATTTATAAGATATTTCACCAAAGTTTTAGAAGATGATCCCTTAGGTGCATTTTTTCATATACCTCTTGGGGTTTTTCCCATTAAAGATATTAGATCTTGTATTCATGGGAATATGGAAGAGAACCCTATGGAAAACTGTTCAATCTATGGGTAGATGAATTAGTTGGAGTAGATTTTACCTTGAAACTAGAATAAACTAGAATACAATATCTCAACTAAGAAGAAATTAGATGTGTGGCACTAGTTTCCATACTTTATCTATAAAGAGAAGTGCATTAGAATGGCATTAAGTAGAATTCATGATCAATTTATATGGATTGATGGTGCTCACCGATGAGCTTGAAATATGATCATAATTTGAGTATTATGATGTATTTTTAATATCCCTACTCTTATTGCTAATGAATGTTTTAACTATGCGATTAAAGACTTTTTATCTGAAAATGGGTAGTATCCTGTAGCAATACATTCCTATATTCCTATAGCTTAAACATCTTTATGTGTCTTATTAATTGCCCTGTTTGACCTCCCAAATGACTGATATAATGCATATGGTTTTTGAATAATGAAATAGATTTATTATGTGATTAATGAATGTATCGAGTTGTTGCCATGCCTGCTTTCTTTCGCTTCTGTCACCTTGTGTATCACACGTTGTTGAAGGAAACATGAACGAGTCAAGCGCAGCAGATCTCGGCCCTGCAGTAAAGTCCATTTCCTACACGACGTCAAGGAAGTTCTTTTAGCAAAGACTTTCTAACAAGGTCGTTGGGAAGAAACCTAAATGATCATTAATCTAGGAAGAGTGGAATGCTAAATTATCTCTGGATCCTGTTGAACGAATATGCTTTCATTTATGAGAAGTATGTTCCTCGGTTTTAGGATACATTTATGTCCACGACTTTCTCTGTTTGAGTTAGTTAGTTTCTTTTCTGTTTTAAATAAGTTCTCCTCCTGTGCGAGTGAGCAACATAGCATGTAAAAGTTAGTATGATAATAAGAAGCAGTGTTTGTGTTACTTTTCATATGAGTAGAAAAATGTATATCATTCTGAGTTTATGAATAAAAGATGATGAAGTTTTGAGTTCAATTCTTGTATAAATGGTTGATGCTTGCTAAGGGGGCCCACTTAGTAAGTATATATAGTTAGTTAGTTGTTTATCTTCTGTTGATCATAAGTTAGATTTCATTCTGGAAAGTTTATGTGCAAACTCAGTCTTATATTGTTCCTATAGCATCGGGAATCCATCCCTGTGTTTGTTCCTGCAGCATAAGGCCAGTTCATAGTTTGTTTCTTAGTAACAGTTGTTGTGATGTCTGCTTTGATTAAGTTATGCTTAAGTTAAGAAAGCTTTATGTTACATTCTTGTAGCATAAGTAGAATTCCTTTCACGCATTTATTTCTGGTAAATCGTGACTGAAACTGGTTCTTAGTGCACATACAGTGCCACTCCATTTCAAGTATACGTTCCCTGGTTTGACAATGTAAATGAACAACCATAAGAAGATATTAGTCACCTACTAGAATGTCCAATTCCAAGGTTAGGATTTTCTATGATTTTTATATATCATTTTGTGGGCGTGACCATTTTTGGGACCGTTGTCAGGGATGGTGTCAAGCTAAGAACTTGTCATAGTCATTGTTAGCAATAGTTTAGTCTGTTATTCAAGCATTTTACAAATTCCTTCAAGTTACGATTCATTCTATTGCATGCATAGAAGAAGAGACGCTCTGGGAAGATTCATCCCTAGCCTTCCATTCATTGATCATAATCCTAAACCAGCTTATAATCTATTTGAGGAAGATGGAGACCAAGATATCAATCTATTTGCTGAAAATCTATTTGTTGAATTACTATTTGACCCAGCCGATGAAGAACCTGAAGAAAATCTATTTTCTTTTATACTCCATCCAGCAAATATGGCACATAATCCACCTAATCGACCTTCTACTTTTGAATTCCCATCATTGCTCAGCAAGATAATGATAACCTTAAAAATATTCATTTTTCATTACTTTCCAAGTTCTATGGACTAGTTACAGAGGACCCAGACACTTTTCTTGTTTGAGTTTGACATCCTCTGTTGTAGCTATGATTACACTTCAGATGCTCACAACCTGAAGTTGTTTCCTACCACTTTGAAGGAAGGATCCCTTAGATGGTTTATGAGTTTGGGAAGAGGTGTTGTTGATATTTGGGCAGCCATGCAAACAAAATATCTTGAGAAATACAAGGAATATTGTAAGAGTGGTAGTAAGGGAGATGATATATTCAGAATTCAACAAAAGGGGGATGAAAGCCTGTAGACTATGTCTCAAGATTCTTGTTTTCCTTGAACAAGAATTCAGACCATACTCTCAATAAAGAATCTCAGAAACTACTTTTTTCTAAGGGGAATCAGTGATACCTGTATAGATGCCCTGGACTTGATGGGAGGAGGTGATATAACCCAACTTCCTTGGGATGATATCAAGAAAATATGTCTCAACTACTCTCGAGCAACTATTAAGAAGGGTAGAGGTCATCAAGCCATAGTGGGAAAGTCTTCTATTAATGGAGTTTCACAGATGGAGATCACAAATTTGATGTTTGATTTCAAGTAGGATATCATAAACAACATGGCTACATAGTTGGATACTATGCAAGCTCAGAAGAAACATGAGGAAGCTGAAGCAATCTTGGCTGAGTTATATCCACATTGTAGATAGAAGAAACATGACTACAGATGTAAGATGGTGGCTAACCTGGAGTCTAAGTAGTTACCTACTGACATTAATATGGTAGAAAGTGATGAAGACCAAGTATTCTTCGTCACACAAAGGCGACCATGGGCTCAAAGACAAGGTATGACTCAAGATCTTTTGACTTTTGGTAATCCTTATTCTAATTACAATAACCAATGGAAACCTACATATGGCCCATCACCACCTTGGAATACTTCTCAACCACACTGGCCCAACTATCAAAGTCCTCAATAGCAATCTCCTCAAGGAGGTTGGCAGTAGCAACAAGGACAATAGACTCCGCCTCAAGGTAACTAGCAGCATAATTTTCAATGGAGAGGTTCTCAGCAATGGCAGAACTAATCCCTTGGATCTCTACAAGTTTCAGCAGCCACAACCTTAGGCCCTCATGCCACCTCCTACAACACCTGCAACAAATACTGGCCCTCTAAAACAAATGCCTATGCCTGCTCAACCATTTCCAAATCCTAATAATAAACAGCAGTAGCAACAGCAACTAATGTATTTTGCAGAAGCCAATCAGTATCTAGCTTATGCCCTGAATATTCATGATATCCATCTCAGGTCTAGAACCACTCTCCCTGCTCCACAACCGCCTATAATAACAGAGATTCCAATCTTTGCCTCTGAGCAACCTACTGACCATGTAGAACATATACCTATATCAGATATTGTCTTTAAGGAGCCTATCCTACAGCATCAGGCTAAACCGCCTTTTCCTCAGAGATTGCAAATTACTACATCCAAGTCTATGGAAGAGCCTACCTTTGATATTTTGGATTAGTTAAAGAATGTACACATTCAAATCCCCCTTTTTCAAGCCATTAAAGATGTCCTAGTTTATGGAAAAGCCATTAAGGAGGCCTATTTAAAGAAACCATGAAGAAAGAAAAAGGATCCCCAAACTATCCATGTTCTAAGACCCTGGGAGTACTGTGGTACAAATAAATATTAATGACCAGATAGTAAAGAATATTTTGATTGACCTTGGTGTAGCCATCAATGTAATGACCAAGAATACAATGGAATATTTGAATATCTTAAACATTCAGTCTACACCTACCGTCTTGCAGCTTGCTGATAGTTCCACAGTAAAACCTAATGGAATGGTAGAACATGTTATTGTCATTCTTGAGTCTTGGGAATACCCAGCATATTTCACCATATTTTCCACTAAGGCAACTTTGGGAGGATATCCTATCATCCTAGGTAGACCATGGTTAGCCACTACTGATGCTTCTATAGATTTTCTTTCAAGAGACATGATAATTTTTTATGGTCAGTCAAGAAAGAAATTGGCTTTATACCCACCTGCTCAGCCTCTTCCAGACTTGTCTCAACCAATTTGGTTAGATTTAGGTGAGGAAACTAAAGAAGTCAATTCATTGGCTCAGCTAATGATGCTGCAAACTAATCAGTTTTCACAACTTTAGAGTGAGGATGACTTGCTTTTATACATTTTGTAGTCCAACTCTTATCTGAGTAGCCCATCTATTCCAGATAGCTGTCTTCAGCAGTGTTTCCTATAGCAACTAAATTCTAAGAGCCTCCCACCTGAATTTCCTGCAGTTTATCATAATTTTCTTCCATATGAAATACAGACACCACCTTTATCAACAGCCTCCATGAATGATCTTATCAAGCAAGTAGAAGTGTCTCTAGGCCGTTGTTTGAACATCAATAATATGCTGCCTCAATCTCAATAAGTTTCCCTAGTCACAATGTTGCAAAAACAACACAAAGCTTTTGCATGGGACTATGGGGATATGAAGGGAATATATATTCAACTCTGTACTCATAGGATCTACATTAAGGAATATTGTTCACCTGTTAGGTAGCCTCAAAGAAGGATAAACCCAACACTCAAGGAAATAGTTAAAACAAAGCTCCAAAAATTGCTTGATGCTGGTTTTATCTACCCCATTTCTGACAGTCAATGGGTGTCTCCATTGGTGATTGTTCCTAGAAAAGGTGGAAAATGGAGAGTTTGTGTAGACTACAGGGAGCTAAACACAGCAACTAAAAATGATCACTTTTCACTACCATTTGTTGACCAAGTGCTAGACTCATTGTCTGGTAAAAAATATTTCACCTTTTTGGATGGATATAGTGGGTATAATCAAATTACAATTACTCCTGAGGATCAAGACAAAACAACTTTTACCAGTCTATGGGGAACTTTTGCCTACTCTGTCTTACCTTTTGGACTGTGTAATGCACCTGCAACATTTCAAATGGCAATGATCAATATTTTTGCTGACATTTCTCATGATTCTATGGAGATCTACATGGATGACTTCACTACTTATGGAGTTACTTATGAAGAAGCATTAACCAATTTGGAGAAAGTGTTGAAAAGATGTAAGGAGCAAAATTTTTCTTTGAATAGTGAGAAATGTTTTATGATGATGCAAGAGGGAATTGTTTTAGGCCATCATATCTCTCAAGCAGGAATTCAAGTTGATCTTGGAAAAATTGAAGTTATTCTAACTTTGCAAACACCTATGAAACAAAAGGATGTTAGAAGCTTCCTAGGACATGCTGGATATTATAAAATATTTATCAAATATTTTAGTAAAATAGCCAATCCACTATATGCCTTATTGGCTAAGGATTCTAAATTTACCTAGATTGAGGCCTATAACAAATCTTTCCTACAACTTAAGAACTTACTTACTCAGGCACTTGTTCTTCAAGGACCGAAGTGGAGTCTGCCCTTTCATATACACATAGATACTTCTGATTATGCCATTGGGGCCATTTTAGGACATAAAGAGAATTCTATTGAGCATGCCATATATTTCATTAGCAAAAATCTTCAAGGCCCTGAATTAAACTATATTGTCACAGAGAAAGAATTGCTAGCAGTTGTGTATTCCCTAAACAAGTTTTGACATTATGTCACTGGTTACCATATATTTGTCCATACAGATCATGCAGCAATACGGTACCTCATGAATAAGCCTGCCATATCTGGCAGATTAGCAAGATGGCTCCTATTGTTGTAGAAATTTGATATCACATTTATTGATAAGCTAGGTCGGGCTAATGTGGTGGCTAATTTCTTGTCAAGACTTCAAACAACTACACCTGCCACCCCTGAGGTAATTGATGACAGCTTTCCTGATGAACATCTATTTTCTATTGTTGCTCAAACTCCATGGTATGCATATATTGCAAATTATTTAGCAGCCAACAAGATTCCAGCTCACTTCTCACCAAATGAGAGAAAATTGTTGGTTGAGAAAAGTTTTAACTTTTCATGGATTGTAGACTATTTATTCTACACAGGACCTAACCAAGTCATGAGAAGGTGTGTTAGGGAAGATGAGACCTATGACATTTTGTATGCTTGTCATGATGAGCCATGTGGTGGGCACTTTGCAGTGAAGAGAACATCTATGAAAGGGCTTACTACTAGATACTATTGGCCTACATTTCACAAAGATGTTGCAGCCTACACCAGAAAATGTGACAGATGTCAACGCATGGGGAGACCAACAAAGTATGATGAAATGCCCTTGTATCCTCAAATGATAGTCAATCCCTTTGACAAGTGGGGCATGGATTTTCTTGGGCCTATTGATCCTCCATCCAATGGAAAATCATGCATTTTTGTTTGTACTGATTATGTAACCAAGTGGGTGGAAGTGAAAGCAATGACACAAGCTCATGACAATAAAGTTGCTGAGTTCTTGTATGAGCAGATTTTTACTCGGTTTGGAGTCCCAAGGGAACTTCTTACTGATCAATGAACTCAGTTTACATCAAACTTAATCACTGCATTGATGAATGATTACAAGATCAGGAACATAAAGTCTAGCCCCTATCACCCTCAATCCAATGGTCAGGCAGAGGTTACCAACAGATAAATTGAGGCAATCCTTAATAAGACAGTCCAATTACACAAGAAAGATTGGAGTAGTCACCTTCCTGAAGCAGTCTGGGCTTATAGGACAACATGAAAAACAACTATTGGGTTCACTCCTTTTGAGTTACTATATGGAAAGACTGCCATGTTGCCAATTGAGTTTGAGCATAAGACATTGAGGACTGCTCTAAATCTTAACATTGATATTTCAGAAGCCCAAAAGGAATGCCTCCTGCAGCTGAATGCATTGGATGAGATGAGGAAAGCTACCCTGCAACATACTAAAGCTATCCAGCAGCAAAGAAAAAAATGGCATGACCATCATATCAGAACTAAGCAATTCTTTGCCAGTGATTGGGTGCTACTCTATGACTCCAGGTACAAGGAAAATCAAGGTAAACTCGCCACAAGATGGCTTGGTCCTTATGAAATAGAAAATGTGTTTGATAATGGTTCAGTTTAGTTAGCTACAATAGATCCTGTCCGATTCAAGTTACTGGTTAATGGACACTATCTTAGGTTGTATCGTAAGCCAGCGTCCAAATAATAATTTATGAAATAGTTTATTTCAAATGTAGCCACTGATCTTCCTGCAGCAAAAGGCGTCGACCTTTCTCCTGCAACATCTCTTTAAATTCCATGTTGCATGCCCATAATAAAGGTTTCCTTTTTAACGGAGCCACTTTCTCCACTTTTCATCCATCACCACCATTCATTCCCTTTTCTTCCATGTCATCCATTTGTCATACCACCCTCATTTATGGTTTCAATTCCAGTCGTCATTTCATGTTGCATTGTGATCTTTCCCAGCATATACATGCATTTATTACAAGGTACACGATATCTTTTGTTGTCACATCGTTTATTTATTTCATTTATTCATTAACTGCTATGTACATATCGGTCATTATTGCCTGATCTTCACCTATCCTTTCACGCATGTGTGGAAACATGTCAAATTTTAAGTAGGGGGCGGGGTTAATCCATTTTAAACCTTTTCTTATGTCACTGTCACAATTGATAAGATATTTTAATTTTCTTGTACTTTTCAAATATGACTGCGTGTTTTTATCCTAAACATCAATTAACTGCTTGATTTGGGTAGTTCAAAAAAATCATGTAATGCATGTATTCTTTGAGTCATTTTGGAAAAGTAAAGGAAAGTGACGGCTAAGCAGAAAGAAACAGAGCAAAAAAGAAACAGAGTAGAAAAGGTTTTTTGAATTTTCAGAAAAAGTTTGAGCTGGGATAATTTGTGAATATGGGTGGCCAAATGGTAAGACATGAGCCTGTAGCTCATGAAATCTTAACACAAAATCCTCAAACAGTTTAGGCATTTAGCAATTGTGGTTGGTTGAACTATTTTCTGAGGTTAGATTCCTTTAATGAGGAAGCTACAGGTGAATTTATAAGAACTCTTTTAGAAGGGGAAGCTTTAGTATGGGGTCTGACAGTGGCTATAACAGAAGAACAAATTGTAGAAGTAACTGGGCTTCTAGCAGTAGGAGAAAATTTCTCTTCAGATGTTGTCTTTGCTAAGGCAAAATTTACAATACCAACTGATGGACCCTTGGAGGTCTGTAAACAAGGATGCAAATGAGTGTCACTACCCTTTCCATATTCAGAATATGTTGCATTCATAATCAGGTACTTAACTTGTGAGGGACACTTCTCCTATTTACATTCCTACCATTTTAAATTATTGAGTCATATGAGGCATGATTTAGTTGTTAATGTACCAATTTTTTTGTTAAACCTTTTGAAACAAAGTGCCCATGAAACCCAGAGGGGAAGGGACAACTCTATTGCCCATCATGCCCTCATTAAACTGTTGATTGAGCATTCCCTGAGGGATGTATCACCCCTTTCTTGGAAAGAATTTGTTGCCCAAAAGGGTATGCAACTTCTAGAGCCTCCTAGAGCACTCCCTACACAACCCAAGAAAAAGAAAAAGAGAACAAAACCTATAAGTAGGGAAGTAGACCAAGAATCATCTGCTCCTGCAACCACCACACCTGAGCCCTCTACCCATGTACAAACCAGGTTTGCTAGTAGAAGAGAAAAAGGAAAAATGAAGGTAGGAGAGTCATCTATGGCAGAACAAACCCCAGAGTCTGACCCTCATGTTAAAAAAAAATAGTGTTCCTCTCCTAGAGCAACACCTATTGCCATTACAAGTTCACCATCATCTTCTTCTATTGAGTTTGAATCCTATAGGCAAGTCAGAAAGAGAAAAGCCACGAGAGTGCCTCCTACAGCCGCAACATTGCCAAAAAGAGTTTTAGCAAGGAAACAACGAAAAGTCACCTCAACCTCTGCTCAGCCTGAAATTATAATAATTTATGAGGAATCTAAAGAACTCAGTCATAATGATTCTCAGAATGTATATGAGAATGTTCCACATAGCCCACCTGTTGTTTCTGAGGAAATGAAAAATGAGCCAATGGAAGTTGAGGAACCACATGTTAGTGGTAATGAAAGGGAAATGCCAAGTCTTGATGACTTGGCTGAGGCGGCTAGGTAAGTTTTTGAAGCAACACAATCTCTTCCAGTGCAGCAACAAGAATTCATCCTGCAGCAAGAGGAAGAACAAACTAAACAATTAGAAGTGTCCAATGACACACTATTACCCCCTATAACTTATCAGGCAATGGTTGTTTATAAAAAGACATTTTTTATTGAATTTTTGGAATACCTTAGGACCACATGGAGACCGGTCACATTTCAAACCTTGAGTTTCTGCCACTTAGCCAAGACTGAAATTTAACAAAGTCTTTGGGAAGAAGAGAAATTAAAGGGTAGAAACCGGAAATCCAGGAAATGAAAAAGAAAATGGATGACATGATGAAAATAACTAGTAAAATTATGGAATGCAGACCACTACCTAGGGTCTATGCTATGTGCCTAAAGGAACACTTTTTTTTGTTTTCAATTAATGAGAATTTCAAGGAATTTAGATCATGTTATTCATATAGCCAAAGAATTTTATGATGCATACCAAGTAGCCCCTAGCTAGCTGAAGAATTCTTTATGTGAATTTTATTTGCATGGATTGATAATTCCCTCTGAAATAGAGTGGAATCCACTTCTTTATATTAGTGATATTCATTTAAGGTCACTCATGTCATGGGTGGCCAATGAAACTAATTATGGCAAACAATTGGAAGCCTATGAAGAAGCTGAAAGGGATGAGCCTATCCCACTACGACTAGAAAGCTCAGATCCTTACACAATGCTGGAAACTTGGCTTACTGTTGCATATGGGTTCAATGATCAAACACACAGAGTAAAAATATTTGATATCAGAAAGCAAGTGTAGGAAGAATTCAAAATCCAACCATATCTATTTTGGAAGCTTGCCTCTTCTACAATTGAAAAGAGATGGGAGAAATTGACTGTTGGGCTGAGGAAATCTGAGCCACATAGCCCCCTAAATTTTAAAGCAACCCTTGGTAGGACAAAAAAGTACATACAGCTTGGTCTTCAGAAGAGGTTTGAGTTATGGTTGCCAATAACATTTCGACCTCCGGTTTTAATGTGGCAACTTTATCCCTATCGAGCTACATATGTTAATAAGGATACATAAACCCGCATATATGAAAGATGGCAACATTTCAGAGGTTTCTACTATAAATTTGGAACTACAGATCAAAGCCATACTGCTCCTACAGATTTTAGGGAAACAACCAGGAAGCTTAATGATGGCGGACCATCATTAGGTTAAGTAGGGGGCAAATGATGAGCTTGAAATATGCTCATAATTTGAGTATTATGATGTATTTTTAATATCCCTACTCTTATTGCTAATGGATGTTTTAACAATGTGATTAAAGACTTTTTATCTGAAAATGGGTAGTATCCTGTAGCAATACATTCCTATATTCCTCCAGCTTAAACATCTCTATGTGTCTTATTAATTTCCCTATTTGACCTCCTGAATGACTAATATAATGCATATGTTTTTTGAATAATGAAATAGATTTAATATGTAATTAATGAATGTATCGTGTTGTTGCCATGCATGCTTTCTTTTGCTTCTGTCACCTTGTGTATCACAGGTTGTTGAAGGAAGCATGAACGAGTCAAGTGCAACAAATCTCGACCCTGCAATAAAGTCCATTTCCTACACGACGTCGAGGAAGTTGTTCCAGCAAAGACTCTCTGACTGGGTCATTGGGAAGAAACCTAAATGATCATTAATCTGGCAAGAGTGGAATGTTAAATTCTCTCTGGATCGTGTTGAACAGATATGCTTTCATTTATGAGATGTATGTTCCTCGATTTCAGGATACATTTATGTCCACAACTTTCTCTGTTTGAGTTAGTTAGTTGCTTTTCTGGTTTAAATAAGTTCTCCTCATGCGCGAGTGAGCAACATAGCATGTAAAATTTAGTATGATAATAAGAAGCAGTTTTTTGTGTTACTTTTCATATGAGTAGAACAATGAATATCATTCTAAGTTTATGAAGAAAAGCTGATGAAGTTTTGAGTTTAATTCTTGAATAACTGGTTGATGCTTGCTAAAGCGGCCCACTTAGTAAGTATCTATAGTTAGTTAGTTGTTTATCTTCTGTTGATTATAAGTTAGATTTCATTCTAGAAATTTTCTGTGCAAACTCAGTCTTATATTGTTCCTATAGCATCGAGAATCCATCCCTGTGTTTGTTCCTGCAACATAAGGCCAGTCCATAGTTTGTTTCTTAGTAATAGTTGTTGTGATGTCTTCTTTGATTAAGTTATGCTTAAGTTAAGAAAGCTTTATGTTACATTCCTGTAGCATAAGTAGAATTCCTTTCACGCATTTATTTCTGGTAAATCATGACTGAAGCTAGTTTTTAGTGCACATATAGTGCCGCTCCATTTCAAGTATATGTTCCCTGGTTTGACAATGTAAATGCATGACCATAAGAAGATGTTAGTCACTTATAGTATGTGAAGCATAGAATGTGACGCATGTTTCATATTCAAAAATTGTGATACTGTTTGAAAGTTATAGATTTTTTTCAATCAGCCTATCGATCAGGACTTTAGTCGTAATTCTGATAGAAAATGAATAATAATTATTTATTAAATTCAAATTAAAGCATAATTTATATTGGTGGAAAGCTAAGAATCTCCTCTAAAAACCTTTTTCGTTTCATCAATTTTGGGTAAAAAAAAAGTCGTCAGCCACATACCCTACAAATACCCATAATATTGCCACTTTTTGGCCCATCATGATCCTGCACATACCCAGTCCATTGGATAGATTCTAGTCTAGAAATTCACTAAGAACAAAGACATAATGTTGAAAATGGGTACTATAATAAACCCTATGAGAAAACTAGCAACTCAATATGCAACTATGGTTATTGGACACAATATCTATGGGGAAAATTTAGTCTCTGCCATTGGAATTCATGTGGCAGTGGATATGAGTGAGAATAATGGTGAATTTGACCTCTGTGAATTTCTTTGGCAAAAATTGATGGAGAACCTAGAGGAAATTAACAAGAAAAAGCATGTATTTAGGTATGGCTAATTGGTGGTATGTTTGGTTTTCTAATTTATGAAGGAAGTTTCAGTATTTGGAAAAGTCTATTAGTCTAATGAAAAGCATGTTGCTCATCTGATAAGAGACTACTTAAGTAAAATTGGAGATATGGATGCTCAAGGTCATGCCCTTACAACATTCTTTGCAATGCTTCAAAGAAGGATGAACATGAGACAAATAATTCTGAGAGATGTAAGAAAATACATGAATTACATTACCTTTTTGGTTCCTATTGATTATTACATAATGGAAGTAGTTGAACCCAAAACTATTTGGGTCTCAAAGCTTGGATATGAAGTGATAGAAAAACTAGCTACTAGTTGTGCTAAAGTGTTAATCCTAAGGATCCTAGTGGACCAAGGTAGGGAATCTTTACAGAAAAGAAAATGTAAGTTTATCAGAAATTAATAAATCATAGATAAAGATATAGTTTGATGTTGAGGTAGAATCATATGCCAAAGAGCTTGGCATCTAAAAAGATAGAGTTAGAATAGCTATAGAGAGAGCTAGAGCTGACATGAGTATAGAAGAATCCTATGGTAGCTCTAGGAGATCGATTATTCCATATCTACCTATAGCTAGTAAGAAGAGGATATCCACAAACAGTCCTCTGGTAGTGGAGAAATCCCCTCTAGTATTCCATGCCATCAAAGCAGAAGAAAAGAAAACTACAAGAAGAATCAAGCAAAAATCCATAAGGAAAATGGAAATACGTATCTCTATGAACTTTGAAGAAGATATGCATATAGATGATTCTCAACATGAGCATGAGATCAATGAATTTTTATAGAAAACACAAGATATAATGGAGAACTTCAAGGAATATTCCTTTGGACTAAGAGAACAAGTTGAAATAGAAATTGAAGCATGCCTTGTAGAAAATAAGTTAATGGACAATATAGAGAAATGTACATCTACACACAACAAAGTAGAAGAGAGTTTAAAGAATGTTCATTCCTATGAAGAGGAAGCAAGGAACTTATTTTTATATTGCATGAAGTGGCATAATGCCACATAAAGTATAAATGATGTTATGAATATAATTGGGACACAAATAAGTTGTGCATCAAACACTTATGACCCGGTACAAGATAGAGATGATCAAACCTAGACTGCCCTAGTGATCTTACATGAAGAATACATTACCTTGTAGAGATAGAAGGAAGAAACAATTATACAATTTGAGAAGGTAAGGGACTTGGTGAAAATGAAGCATAAAACTATCTCAAGTTTCCTTTCCAGTACATATAATATTTTAGAGATAAATCTTACCCCCTATACTATGAAATAAGGAAAATAGATCTTGGTAAAGCTTAAAATACAGAATACTTATAGTAGCAAAGAAATAGTGGGAATAAGATAAATCCACATGGAAATCCATCATGTAGAAGCTTCAAGGGTCAGCATCTTTAGGTTGGAAATTTCTACCCTTATGCATTTTCAAATTTTTAGATCATTTTTGTATATATGTAAAAGGTATGGAAGTGTTTGGTTAACTCCCTAAGGGGGAGTCAACACTCTTCTTGTTAGTTTTTCTCACATATATATCTAAGGGGGAGTACATAATTTTTTTGTACACCCTTCACCATTGATGTCAAAGGGAGAGAGATATTGGGAAAAACATTTGGAGAGATACTTGGAAAGATAGGGAAAGACTTTGGGGAGAGATATGTGTAAGGGGGAGAGAAAATTTTTTGGAATTTTTTTTTGATATTCATGTTTCAATCAATGATAAAGGGGAAAAAATTTTGAAGAAAAGGGAAGACTATTGGAAGTTTATCATTTTTGAAGTTGTTTGGCAACATAAGCATGAGGTGCATATATTGTATGATCCAATGTTGTCATTCATGTCAACATTGTTATGACTATTCTAGCATGGATTGGAAGCATTCTTCAAGACATTTTTATAGAACAAGTTGATCTAGAAAATATGGGTATATAGGAATTTGGCTATGTATTCCTTTTGATAGTATTGTGGTTCAGTGCGTCAGTTTTTGGCTTCGGACTCCACCGCAAGTTGAGATGTCACTCTATGATTCTCAATATATTTTTTAGATCATAAAATGCATCTGCATTCAATATTTTGTGACAATTTGTGAAGTATACTGAAAGTTATGAATGATAGAGTTCATCTTTTTATATTGGAGTTATTCATTGTACAGTGTATTAGTGTGGGATATTCTGCATTTCTTCCCAGATAATTATTTTGTTCTACAATGATAAATATAAGCTATTAGATGTTAGTTGAGTGGTAATTCAAAGAGAGATTGAGTTGTTAAGTCACCTGTATGGTATATTGTATGTGCATATGAAGGTTTTGTGTTTAGGTCTTATTATAGGCTGACCTAACATGTTTGAAGTTTTGTGGAGGACAAGTAACTTTATCTTATGTGGGATCTATATTAGGTCCATCTCAAGATATCTTAAGGTGAATTGAATTTTCAATTATGAAGCGAGATGTGGATAATTTTTTTTGAGGATGGCATGTTTAATTTTTTTACTTCTAATTAGATTGACTTAATTAAAGTTACACTTGATATGGATACATATAGGAGAATAAATTGGTTTTTTTAGATAGAGGAAGTGATAGAGAGTATATTGCATGCAATTAATGAGAGACAAATGACATGTATGATACTTCACCTACATGTGTGTGATACGAATATAATCATAACTGAGAAAATTGTGAGTAGACCAGAGTATTGATTTAGATCTGTGTGAAGATTATTTTGCACCTCATTGGAATTGTAATCCAACATATGATAGATGTTATTGTATCAGTTCAAATAGGATGTGTATCCACCCCTTCTTTCTTCTTTCTCATTCTCTGTGAGTAGTGAGTTCACTTGGATAGTGTGTCCACCTGGTAGTGAGCCTTTCTATAATATACTATATCCAGACATAGTATATTATAAGCAGGTATGTGCAGGATCATCATGGGAAAAACATGCCCTTTAGTGGCGTAAAATTTAGAAAAATTAGAGTTAGAAAACTTGATGTAAAAATTTGAATGAGTTATCTATATTATTTCAAAAATATGTAAGAATAGAATCTGTAGCAAATTGACTATGGTTTCTAAACTACTAGGTTTTTTTTTTTTTTTAAAAATCTATTTGGTGAAAATTTGAAATTTCAATGCAGTAGTACTTAAATCTTAGGGAAAAAATAAGACATAGGTGTCTGTCTGACCACCCTAACCACAATAAAATGATAATTATTTTTTTATAAGATTTTAGATATAAGTAGAGGACTCATGTTCGAATGTGATACATATTTTTTTGTAATTTTTTTCCAAGTAAATAATTAATTATGAATTTTTTATTACAACTTTTAAAAATATAAAAATTCATATGTCTAACCACTGAACTTGGTAAAAATTCATAAAATTCAATTTTTCTTTTTCTAATCCTATAGTATGTGAAGCATAGAATGTGACGCATGTTTTGGATTCAAAAAATGATATCATTTGAAAGCTATAGATGTTTTTCAATCAGCCTATCAATCTGGACTTTAGTCGTAATTCAAATAGAAAATGAATAATTATTATTTATTAAATTCAAAGTAAAGAATAATTTATATTGATGGAAATTTGAGAATCTCCTTTAAAAACTCTTTTCATTTCATCAATTTTGGGTTAAAAAAAGGTCGTCAACCACATACCCTATACATACCCATCATATTGCCACTTTTTGGCCCATCATGATCCTCCACATACCCAAGCTAACCCTCAACATGGTTTTTCCCTTTATGGATTTTTCACATAAAAATACCAGTGTTCATGTGTCATGTGATTTTGTGGATATCTTTATGATATCAGTCATCATTGTAGTTAAATATATTTTGGTAATTTGGTGATTTATGCTTAATTGGTTTAAAGAAATATTGATTCACCCACCCTTAGTATTTAGGGTGTTCAAAATTGACATGTTATACCATTAACCTATAGCATACATGGGAATATGCATAGTTGACTTGTGCCTAGCATAAACCATAATTAATCTATATGATCATTTAGATAGTCTTAAATAAGTAGTTAAATAAACCTAGGTGGAATTCATGTCATAAGTGTGACATATATAGGAGTTATTGGTTATTTTATTATCATCATATTATATTATAAATTATATTCTTATTGAAGACTTTGTGGGATTTCCTCCTCAAAAAGTGGCTTATTGTTGTAAATTGTTTTCAAGTATTTGTAGCATATTTTCTATAATATTATTCTCTTATACAAATAATTTCATCACAAAACCACCCAAATTATAGTCTTTCTATCAAACATTCTTATATTTTCATATCATCATTTGATTAAAGAGAAAATCATACAATTTTTTTCAAGAAAAATATCTACAACCCTACATATTTAAAAACTTTAATAAACCAAGAGACTCTCCTACTTTAATACTATTTGAGGTTTGTCTATGGATGATATCCAACTAAGATCAAGAATCCCTAAATAAAAGAACAATTATGATCAATATGGTAGAATAATTGTATTCTAATATTGAAGGATTAATTATAATGAAATTGGATTGAGTGTTCATATGGGATCTATAAGTGGATATATATAGAACCTACCACCAAGAGATGTGAACATATATGGGATGAATAAGATATTGTCACATGTTTGTAGTACAACTCCACAAAAGGAGAAAAATACAAGCCACAAATATAAATACCAAGCGAGATTATCCTACTATATGTGCATATAATACAATACAATAATTCACTAAATACAAAAATAGGATAATGCACCAATAATAACTCTTTCCCTCTTCAAATATTAATGGAAAGGACACCCTATTTCAATTTACTTGATTAATTTGGACACCCTATGAATGAAGAGAGAAAAATAAACCTTTCAAACTCTCACTCAAATTGTAATACCCAGATTACAAAAGATGTCATAGAAAAATAAAATTTAAAATTGACAATTGCATATGTAAATTTAAAATCCATTCAAGATTGTACACAATCTATTCAAGTTTGAAAACTTGAATCAAATAAACTTCATTTATTCCTGTTGGAAATATTTAATTTTTTGTTTGACCCTTTCTCATGTCAAATCCCTTGTTGCGGCCACCTATTAGGAAGCTCTCTTCAATGGAAATTTTTTTTGGGATCTTCATCCCTGTTCTACCCCTGACTCTAGAACTTATTGTGCTAGGTAAATTTGAATTTTGAGAGGGAATTTTTTAAAGAAGACAAAAATAGAAAAATAGAAGGAATATAATAATTAGTTTATGATTTGTGTAAGGCCCCACCTTGTAATGCAACCTTTCTACTCATGTGATATCCCTATCCATAATAATTTTGGTCATCCTTGGTACGTAGGTGGATTAATAAATTGCATGTTATGATAATACTTGGTTTGTTTGGTTATCCTCTAAGTTCTTGTTATAACCTTTTTATAATATAAGTGGATATTACTAATTATTAGCTCAAGGAATGAAAAAAGAATTTCTATTTCAAAACCATGTATGTTTTATTTATAATAATTAGATTATTGTAGTAAATAATGAATAACAACCTATCTATAGCTATATAGATTATGCCGATGAGTTTATTTATATATCAATAGTTGGGGGTTGTCTATGGCCACTTCATATTGAGTTGTTGTGACATTTTGGTACTCATAGGAAAGGGATGTCAACATTGATAACAATATTATAATGCAAAAGAATGGGGTGATCCCATAATAGTGGTTTACAATTTTTGGCCAAACTGGACACTGAAATTATTATTTTTAACTATATCTTCACATTCAGACACCTATAGCGGCTAAACTGTGAGGAATTTGAAGATGGTGCAAACTAGAGTCTCATCAAATTTTGTCTATAGATTCTAAAAATATTTTTTTCAAAATTTTTGGAATCAAATTGCACTTCTTTTTCCATCTCCCACGAAAATTGATTTTTTGAGAAAACAACATTTTTAAAAAGTGACGACACCGTATAACGCATAACTTTTTTCCATAAAGGATAAAATTCTAATTCTTTCAAATTTAAATTTGTAACTCTGATATCTAGTGCTTCCACTTGGTTAGATATTTTTTATTGAATTTTTTCCTTAATCAAGTTTCAAAGTCAAATAAATTACAATTCAAAGCGACCATAAGCGTAACCTTTTTGTATATGTGAAAATTTCATTTTATTTTTTGTTGGATCAAGGAATTCAATATCTGGTGCACTCATATTTTTCAATTTTTTTAATAATCTTCTATTTTTCCACATGTGAAGAACAAAGAAATTCATTTTCGATGAAAACCTATGTTTAATAAAACTTAAAAACAAATACATAACAAAACCAAAACATATTAAAATTATATTCATTGGATAGCTTGTTCTAAGGAATACCATAATCATTTTAAATAAATTTTAAATGAATTCATTTGATCCCCCAAAAGCTAAATCAAAAGTGATTTTTTATCAGCATTTTGATAGGTGTAAAGGAGACACATTTATAGGTATGGTTTAAAACTAGCGAGGTTCTATCCAAAAGGGTTTGATCTAAGGTGATTTGATTAAACCCTCTTCAATTGGAATCCTTAAAATGGAACTTTTAAAGGCTTAAATCATTATATTTTCTAAAAATATGTGATTTCAGCTAAAATTCATTCCTCTCAGGAATTGTAAACCACTATTATGACAACACCCAATGGTATTTAAATAAACATCAATAGTAACATAAAAAATGGTCAAGTAATAAATATAACCATGATGTTAATATTCAACCTCTAAATGAGGTTACTAAGTGAAAATAAAATTATTAAGAGAAATCTTCAATATGACAACAATAATAATGGTCTGAGTATTTTTAAAATTGAAATATTAATGTTCATTTGAAATAGTCGTTTTGGGGGCCATCAATGAAGTTATTAGTAAGTCAATTAAATTTTTGAGTAATGTAATCTCTATCAATCTTAAAAATAATAGTAATAAGACCCTTGTTTGCATGGTGGTCTATCGAATTCCTCCAAGGTTGAGCTTGTTTATATTTTTGGTTTCTAAAATAGCAATATTTGGAATGAATTTTGAAGTCAGAAGCATTGAGTGGGTATGATCAATCATAATGTCCCAATTAATTGTTGCATGGTATGCCATATCAAGATTTTAAGCTATCGATGGAGAATAGCCAGGCAGTCACTTCAAAATAAATGATGTGGCTATCCTTTTTATCAACCTTACTAAAAAGTAAACTACCAGCACACAATCAGAGGGCCACTTAATGTTGAATGTGAATCATTAGATTTTCCCAGATCTGAATGCGAATGAATAGATTTTCATGTTGGGAAATGTGAAGGCAAGATTTAAATGCCAAGCAGGCGTAGACAGGAAGGTGCAGCATTGCGTAGGAATAGGCTTTAAGCATATCCATTAAATCAAGATGTGACAGGATAGATAGCGAGGGAGAGAAATGAATATCACCAATATGGGTGCCCTAGTGGGAGTATGGCCATCCATCCAAGCTAATTAAAAGAAAAAGGAGAGATGATTCTACCTGTTGTGAGTGCTCTGTGAAGTAGTTGTTGTTCAAACCTCAATAATTTTCCCCAATAGCTCCATTTTGGTGAGCAATGAATACATAAGGGGCTGAATCATTTTTTTCAAGGGAGATAAGGCGGATAGCTATGGTGGGAGATGGTGCAATGCTATGGTTGGGGCTTGCAGTCATCGCCATTAGAAACATGACAAAACTCCCTTATGGTTGAGAAGCTCGAGGGGGATTTGATCGATTGCCATTTCCATCCTTTGACTGCCAAATAGCCAGCTGATTTGATGGTTCTGGGTTGGATATTGTCACAACTAGCCATTACCATTCATCGTTAAATGCTCAGTTAGGAAAAGATCTCTAGGTATGCACAACATTACCATCTGTTGTATATGTATTATAATCTATCGCATTTTTTTTCCAACATATAATGTTCATGAAGTGTAGAAATGAATGAGGATAAATGAAATTTTACCTCTTGGCAATCTGCCTAGCTCTTCCCAAGAAAATCTATTGACTAAAGTGTTAGAGTGATAATTTTTATGTGGTATCTTTGTGAGTCATTTAAATCACTTGGATAATCCTTTTCCACGCATTCAGCTAGAAGAAACCTGAAATAACCTTTGCAGCAAGCTAACACGCAACATGATCACCATAAAATGTTTGAGATCTAGTTTAATTTTAACACAACAACCAAATATATAATATATGATAACTTGATGGTCATAATCAACACAACTAATCTCAGAATGGCACATGAAATTAAATTCGCATCAATGGTTGGGGATGTTATTTGTGTGTTTTAATATATATATATATACATTTTATGTCTACTCTTGTGAATTTTACTTACTTAATGTCATTCTGTCAAAAACTGCTCATGATCCACTTGTGTATGGTTTCCATATTTTATATGCATGTCTACTATCACATGCCTCGCTTGTGTAAATACATTTGCTTGAATGTTTATAAAAGCCTTCTTAACAAATCCATTTTCATTTTATTTTATTTTATTTCCTATCATGCAATCATTGCATTCATGTGATCGCATTTCTTAAGGCATGACTTCAAACAATTCACATGCGATGTCTATGCTTCAGCATTTTACATATAAGACGGCTGATAAAAATGGTGGAATTTGACTTTACACATGCAGGCTGCAATTGCTTGATAATTTCTAAAGGCTCTGCAACAAATTCAATTTTGTGTATTTCAATGAAATCTTAACCTCCATTTTCTAGCCTAGTTGAGCTAGGCATAGGAATTTAATGCTAAGAAGCATATGTCTTCTTTTTCCCTTTTGTCTTTCTAGCCACTATGTGCATTGTGTTTGTATAAAACAAGTTGGACTTACAACAATACAAATTTAAAATAAAATCTAAAATAATGGTAGTGGTTCCAAAAAAATGCAATACTTCTTCAAATTCAAGGTTTAAATGGCTTTGTTATTTATGTGCAGTGAGGTAGTATTACTATTTCAGCTGGGGCATTGTGTTTGTATTTCTTTATTAGAGTGGTATATTGTTTTTATATTGTTGAATCTATTGTTTGAGGCACTGTTATGTTTGCTGCAAATTTACAGCTGGAATGTTATGTTTGTATAAGTTTAACTGGGGAGGTATCAATGTTGTTTTTGTATTGTCGAGGCATAGTTATGTTGGCTGCACTATTGCAGTTGGGCTGTTATGTTTGTATAAGTTTTAATGGGGCTGTATGATGTTGCTGGAATTTCAATTGCTAGTTTCTTTAATTTCTCAGTCCCTTTGTGGAACTGATATTTGTTCTATTGTTTTTTTTCTTCCTTTTAGCTTCATTCATTTTTATTTTTTTCCATCATTGTCACTATGATATCACTAATAATGGTTGGAAAATATTAATACGGTAGTGTTAGTAGTGGTTGTAATATTAATGTTAGCAATAAGCACGGCAATTTTGGGACTAAGAGTGATATCCATATAAAGGAAATAATAGTATATAAAATTGTATGGAATAGTATATAATTAAAGAAAATTAAGAAAGAAAAAGTCAGTACAAAGAGTGCACCCATAATAATATCAATGTTATAAATCATAGTAATATTGATGAATAGTAAAGTCTATTGATAATATTAATTTTTTTTGGTGGGAAACGAGAATATTAAAGTGGTTAATCATTAAGTAAATAAAAAAAGAAATAATATAATTAAAAATAAATAAATTAGTATGCATGCATAAATGAATATTAATATTATGAGAAATATTAATATTAATAATAAGTTCTATGATTGTGTTAGTGTGAACAATGGATTATGGGATTTGATGTTATGGTAGCTTACGTGAGTGATCAAATAATGATAGTAATGTCAACATTGACTTGATTGGTTATCTACCACAATATTGATGGTATCAATGTTTAAACGAAAATTGGTTAATAAACTTAACCTTGTTTAAGATTAAATTGCTATAGTGACACCTTTAAATAAGTTAATTATTTGCATAGACACATAGTAATGCAAGTTTGTAAGATTTCTACTATAATTAATTGTCCTTAATTGGATGTCATTACTATACTAATTATAATCCTAACTTAGATTGGTAAATAGTAAGATATGTCACTATGTCCTCTTGTAAGGTTAACCTACCATCCTATTTTATGGGTTGGATCTTGTATCCGTAGTATTTGATCTATTTTAATGGTGTTATTTTATATAATTCCTTGCTATGAAAAAAATAAAATAACAAAAAAAGAAGAAGAGTCAACCTTATTGAAATAGTGCAAATGAAAGAATATTGTCACCAATAGAATAATTTTTAAGATATAATACCATTTAAACTATGAATAATACTCATTGTATGGTGGAGCTTTGGCTAGTTACTTGTAAGAGCTAAAATATATTTCATATTTATATGTATATCTCAAAGCTTCTAGTGAACCTAGTTTAGATGGACCGTTTAATGCACTTAGGTATGGTCCACACCTAAATTTAAGTAAGGGAAATTTGAGTATAGGATGCATTTCAATAAATATTCTTCTTTACCTCCATCTCCTTAAGTGGAACTAAGATGCAGGATCTTTACTCAACTATAAACTTGTATATCATGTTATTCCAACTTTAGACAAAAGCATAGAGTTCTAAAGAGGTTATATTATTTAGAGTGCAATCACACAACATTATGAAAGAACATATAAGTTGTTATTATAGTTTAATGAATTAAAAAATATCTATGGTTATGTATATATGCTTATGACTAAAATTGATGTTGAGACATCATTTTATTACTAACCAACTAGGTAGGTGATGGTTGAAATTCAAATTAGAAATAAAGCAATTGAGGTAGTGTACTATTGATAAGAGTATTGCGAGTCATCTTATATAGTTGTACCTTGTTTATATTAATCCAAGGGTATTTGAATAGGGTATTGATGACATGTTGGTCAAACGTCAAATATCGAACCAAGAAGGTTAAACCTAGGACATAAATAAACATGGGATCTTCTTTTCTCTTGCAAACTTATCCTTCAAGAAAATCACCAAGTGGAATGTGTTGCTTAGTGAATCCTTAAATGGATTTCCAATCTCCGGCTTCACTTAAGTGGGTGGCAGTCGACCTTGAAACTATATGGGGAAAAGGACCCTAGGAAGGGCTACATACCCACTCTTTTAGTTTATAATTAATAGATTAGAGGCATAATATGAAGTTGAGTAGAGAATTGAGTTTAGAGTATGTCAGTGTTATTGGGTTATGAGTGTGACTGTGGTAGAGTCATCCTTGAACCTAAGGGTTATCCCTTGCTATCCGACCATGTGTGAGATGGTTGAAGTCCAGTTGTTGAACTCTGACTCCTCTGTGAATTATATATGTAGGCAAGGTTGTCAAAGACGAGCCCCTGAGGAATTAGGTCTGGCCCCTAGGCTTGTCCTTTTTTTTTTTCTTTTTTCTTTTTTTTACCTTGGGTCAATATGGACATATATTGTATATGTATAACTTTTGACTTGAATTCAATTTGTGGCTATTGATGAGTTAGTAGAATCAAACAAGTCTATCTCAGCAATGTGAACTTCATGTCTTCCTTTGAACCTTTCTCCTTGATTGTCTTAAGAAATTTAAGTTATCTAACAAAATATTATATGTTATAATTGGTCAAGGGTTGTATGCCCTCTTGTAGAACATGCTTGGGTGGAAAAATTTGAGAGTTTTGCTAGCATATAGGATTGAAATTTGAAATTTGTGTTTTGTCTTTAATTGTATTTTTGGTTTAAATTTTAGTTATTACAATTTGCAAGAAGAAGTTGCAATAGCAACAGTACAGAATGTTGTTAGAATGAAGTGAAAAGTGTGTGTAGGGAGCAACAGATAGCTCTAGATTATTCTGTGTGTGTATGGAGAATCAGACAACTCCAGATGAATAGGAAGAAGAAGAGAGAGCTTTGAGAAGCTCCAAATTGACATTGTGTGTGTGTGCAACTCCAGATTGTAGTTAAAGTAGTTTGTAGTTTCAAAATTAGAAATCATTTTGTAAATGTTATTTTCTAGTTTAATAGAACAAACAAAAGTTTGCATGAACAATTGTGTGTCTCCAATCAATTTATTTTTTTATTTTGCATTTTATTTTAGTATTCCTTGTTGATTAGGAAATAGAGCATTAGCTCTATGCATTTTACTTATGTTTAGGATCTATAAAATCCCTTTAGAATGGTATCAAATCCAGAAGGCCCTAAGTCTTGAGTGAGTTGGACATTTATTTTCTAGGTGTTTAAAGTTTTTTTTGTTGGAGACATGGCTGGAGAAGAGAGTAAGAGTTGGAAACAACCACCACCATTCAATGGACAAAACTATGATGTTTGGGAAAATAAAATGAAGACCATAATGGTTGCAAATGATTTGTGAGAGTTTGTGATCAATGGGTTCAATGATGTCACTGATCCAACAACATATGTAGCCCTCACAAACAACCAGAAGACTCAGTTGAAGGAGACAAGGAGGAAAGATGAAAAAGCATTGAATCCAATTGAAGCAGCCTTGACAAAGGCCATTTTTCCCAAAATAGTAGCAACTAACTATGCAAAGGAAGCTTGGGAAATCCTCCAAACTAGTTACAAAAGGGACTGATAAAGTTAGATTGGTGAAACTCCAGATGTTTTGAAGATATTTTGAGACTCTCCAAATGAAGGATGGTTAGTCTATCTAAGACTTTCACACAAGAATATGTAGTTTGATAAACTAGTTGAGAATGAATGGAGAAGCAATGGAAGAGCAGAGGATTGTGGAGAAAATCCTCAGAAGTTTACCCACAAAGTTTGATGTAGTTGTGATTTCCATTAAAGAGGAAAAGGACCTCTCAACATTATTTGTTGATGAACTGATGGTTTCTCTACATAACCACAAGTAGTTCCTAAATAGGTCTACAAATTATTCACATGAGAAAGCTTTCAATGCTCAATCCAATGCAAGAGATATGGGGAGAGGTAGAAACGACTTCAAACGAATCTCAAGAGGTAGAGGTAGAGGAAGATCTGGATGTGGAAGTGTTGGAGAAGATAGCTAAGGACAAGCACACTGATAGGAGGGAGAAAGCAACTCTCAATCTAGTTCCAAACAAGCCAAGAAGAACAAAAACTTGAGTTAGAAGTTAGACATGGGGAGAGGTAGAAATAGCTTTGAACGAAGCTCAAGAGGTAGAGGTAGAGGAAGATCTGGATGTAGAAGTGTTGGAGAAGATAGCTAAGGACAAGCACACTGATAGGAGGGAGGAAGCAACTCTCAATCTAGTTCCAGACAAGCCAAGAAGAACAAAAACTTGAGTCAGAAGTTTGACAAGAGAAATTTTGAATGCTATTATTGTCATAAGTTTGGTCATTATGCAAGTGAGTGCTGGAAAAGGCAATGTGATCAGTCCTAGCAAAGTGCAAATGTGGCTGATGAAAAAGTGGCTGAAAGTAATAAAAAAAAGGCCTTCATCATGTGCAACATTGTTGAGCAAGGTAGTCATGAGGTATGGTGTTTAGACAATGGATGTAGCAACCACATGAGTGGTAATGAAAGCTTATTTTCTTTCATTGATAAAAATGTCAAGTCTGAAATAAAAATGAGGAACAATGAAATAGTTCCAGTTGTGGGAAAAGGGTCTATTATGTTTCAAACCAAGCAAGGTGAGAAGAAGGAGATTGATAATGTATATTTCTCCCATGGCATAAAGCGCAATCTCATGAGTATTGGACAAGTGATCCAAAAAGGCTACAAAATTTTGATGGAAAAGGGTGAATGCATCATTTATGAGAAGGATGAAAGCAATAAAATAGTTGTAGCAATAGAAATGACAAAAAATAGAATGTTTCCCTTGAGGTTGGAAAGGTGTTTCTCAACTCAGTCCGTAGCTGCAACCTCTAAGCATGGAAAATGTACAACAATACAACAACAAGCAGCCTTCAAGACAATCATTCAAAACCCTTCTAAGCTTTGGCATCTCAGGTATGGACACTTAGTCTATGCTGGTTTGAATCTTTGACAAAGAAGGGTATGGTTATAGGTTTACCAACCATCGTAGAGCCTAGTGGTAGATGTGAAGCATGCATTTTATGCAAGCAACATAGGTAGCCCTTTCAATCAGGCCATTCTAGAAGGGAAAGAGCACCATTGGAGATGATGCACACTAATTTGTGTTTCCCTATGCAAACAATTTTTATTGGTAAGAGCCAATATTTCATGACCTTCATAGATGAGTAGAGTCATAAGACATGGGTTTATTTCTTACAACATAAATCTGAAGCATTTGACAAGTTTAAAGTGTTTAATTCCCAAGATGAAAAGGATAGTGGACATTTAATCAAGTTCCTAAGGTTAAATAGAGGGGGAGAGTATACTTAAAATTAGTTTTTGAATTTTTGCAAGCAACATGGCATTTAAAAGGAGTTAACAACAATGTATACTCTGTAACAAAATGGAATGCTAAGAGGAAAAATAGAACCATTGTGGAGATGGAAATAATTATTCTTAAAGCCAAGAGACTCCCAAATGAATCTTGGGGTGAAGCTGTAGCAACAACAATATATTTGATAAATAGAAGTCCTACAAAGGTAGTTTGTGACAAGATTCCACAAGAGGCATGGGAAAAATGCAAGTGGATGGTTGAAAAATTGAGAGTGTTCATGTGTGTGGCATATGCACTTGTGCCAAAAGAGAATAGGAAAAAGTTGGATGACAAGGGTGAGAGGTGCATCTTCATTGGCTATAGTAAAGAGTCCAAAGCCTACACACTATACAACCCAGTCACCAAGAAAATAGTTATCAATAGAGATTTGGAGTTCTTAGAGGATGAATCATGGGATGGCCTGATAGATACTAACAACTTTGTACAACTCCCAAAAGCTTCGGTTGATGAAGAAAAAGAGTATGATGTGCAACAAGATGATGTTATGGAGCCCCAAATAGCTCCCGATAGCTCCAGACCCGATGCATAGACAAGGTTTTCTCAGCAAAGCAACAATAGTAGTGAAAGTTCATAACCCACTTTCACATCCCTAATGCAAATAAAATCAAAGAGTCTAAGGGAGATCTACCAAAATGAAAGGTATGATGAAGAGTTTCATGAAAGTATGAATTTTTCATTATTTTTTCATAGTGATCCAATTTACTTTGAGGATGTTGTGAAAGAAAATAAATGGTGTGAATCCATGTATGAGGAGATAAATGCAATAGAGAAGAATAAAACATGGGAGCTAACTGATTTTCCTCCCAAAAAGTAAGTGGGTATGTGTAGGATCATCATGGAAAAAATAGGCCCTTAAACTTGGCGATAAAATTTAGAAAAATCAAAGTGAGACAACTTGACATAAAAGTTTGAATAATTTATCTATATTGTTTGAAAAATATGTAAGAATATAATCTATAGAAAATTGAATGTAGTTTCTAAACTACAAGGTTTTTTTTTTTTTTAAATCTCTTTGGCAAAAAATTGAAATTTTAATGTAGTAGCACTTAAATTTTAGGGAAAAAATAAGAAGTAGGTGTCTGTCTAACCAGCCTAACCACAATAAAATGATAATATTTTTTTATGATATTTTAGATATAAGTAGAGGAATCATGTCCCGATCTGATGCATATTTTTTTATAATTTTTTTCCAAGTAAATAATTAATTATGAATTTTTTTATTACAACTTTTAAAAAATATAAAATTCATATGTCTGACCACCTTAACTTGGTCAAAACATCATGAAATTCATTTTTTTTTTAAAATATTATAGTATGTGAAACATAGAATGTGACACATGTTTCAGATTCAAAGAATGTGATACCGTTTGAAAGCTATAGATGTTTTTCAATTAGCCTATCAATCAAGACTTTAGTCATAATTCAAATAGAAAATGAATTATAATTATTTATTAAATTCAAAGTAAAACATAATTTATATTGGTGGAAATTTGAGAATCTCCTTTAAAAACCCTTTTTGTTTCATCAATTTTGGGTAAAAAAAAAGTCATCAGCCACATACCCTATGCATACCCATCACATCGCCACTTTTTGGCCCATCATGATCTTGCACATGCCTAATTAATTGGAGTGAAATGGGTATACAAGACCAAAAGAAATGTCGATGATAAAATAGAGAGGCATAAGGAAAGATTAGTTTTCAAGGGATACAAATAATAGTTTGGGAGAGATTATGATGAGACATATGCTCTTGTTCCAAGGATGGAAACCATGCAGGTAGTCATAGCTATTGCAGCCCAACACAAATGGAAATTATTTCAAATAGATGTAAAGTTAGCTTTCTTAAATCGAGTGTTGAAAGAGGAAGTGTATGTGGATCAATCACTTGGTTATGAAGTTGCGGTTCAAGAAAACAAGGTATACAAGCTGAAGAAATCTCTTTATGGGTTGAAACAAACACCACGAGCATGGTACAATAGGATTAACTCATATTTGTTAAGCAATGGCTTTAGCAAAAGGAATGGTGAGCCCACTCTTTACATCAAGGTAGCTGATGGTAAGATTTTAATTGTTGTCTTGTATGTTGGTGATTTAGTTTTCACTAGGGATAATGATTTCCTTAGTGTTAATTTTAAAGAGGCCATGAAAAGAGAATTTGAAATGATAGACTTAGGTATCTTGAGGTATTTTCTAGGCATAGAAGTAAAAAAAAATGCATGATGGTATTTTTATCTCTCAAGCAAAGTATACAATTTTTTTTTTGAAGAGTTTTAGGATGCAAGATAGAAAGCCTTCCCCCACACCAATAGCCATAGGTTTGAAGCTGAGCAAGGAAGATTGCAACAACAATGTGAATCTAGCCATGTTTTAAAGTTTGGTTTGAAGTTTGTTGTATCTAACAATGACTTGACCTGATATAATACATAGTGTTAGTCTAATTTCTATATTTATGGAGATTCCAAAAGAGTCACATTGGCAAGAAGGTAAAAGAATCCCGAGGTATGTGAAGGGAAGCAAAGGATATGTCATTTTGTATAGTACATCAAATGATTTTGGGATGGTCAGTTACACAAATAAGGATTGGAAAGGGAGTGTGGATGATAGAAAGAGCACATCTAGATATGTGTTTGTCTTGGTATTGGGATTCATTTCATGGAATTCCAAGAAACAATCAATAGTTTCCTTATATATAGTTGAGGCTGAGTATATAGCAGCAAATGCAACTACATGCCAAGCTATTCGGCTAAGGAGGACCTTAGAATATTTGAAGGAAGAACAAAAGGATGGAACCAATATATTTTGTGACAATATTTCATCAATTTCTTTGACAAAGAATCTAGTTTTTCATGGAAGAAGCAAGCACATTGAAATCAGGTATCATTTCATAAGAGAATTAGTTGAGAAAGGTTCAAAATCAAAATGAAATTTTGCAAGTCTCAGCAACAGCTTGCAGACATTTTTACCAAACCTTTGAATAGAGATTGCTTTGAATGCCTAAGAAGAAATTTAGGTGTTGTTGATTTCTATGAAGAATGATGTTGTTTGATGGCTCACTCAAAGGGGGAGTGGTTTGATGGAACCCCTAAAAAATTCTTGGTTCCATTTTTACAATTGTATAAAATTTGGCTTGGACCCTCGTTTTTGGCTTAGGGTTGTGTTCCTTATAAATGTTTTAGGGTCCTATGATTTAAAACCCTCCAGAATTGGCCTATAAGTTCATAAAAACCCTGGGTCATTATATTGTTGCATTAACCTGATGTTCCCAGTCTCTGATTGTTTAAGTATCACTTATGCCATTGAATTTGTTGTTTTTACTAGCCCCCTAAGTTTAGGTTTGTCGGTCACCTTGATCCTTTTTCTATTATTAAATTTTCCTATGGTCGAGGCTTAATTTTAAAATGACTTAAATCTTTAGCCTTAATACTTATGGATCAATTCCCCATCTGCCTAGAGGTGGCCCCCTTTTAAGATTAACTTTTGAGGCACGTGCAGAATTAGGATTTCATGTTGGTCATTTGATCATCAAGAGTTGATCCCAACCATTCCCTATCCACTTGTGCTAATTTATTTCTTCTTATTTTATTCACATGGGCTGACAGGCTTCAACCATGTGTCTAGTGTGTTGGTAGGCCTAGTCTCCTCGGTGAAGATAGCTAGTTCCATTCAAAGAAGATCGATGATTGCAGATTTGAGACGTGGCCACATCTTGGCTAGTCCTCGCATGCCCATGTTGGTTTATTTCATATTATTTTAAATAAACGAACTAGGAGACAATGGCCACATATCATGCTTAGCAGTGGGACTAGTATCTCCAAAATGGTAGCGGACATGGTTTTAATAAAGATCAATGATGAAAACTGCAACAAATGTTCTCATCAGGACCGTTCCCCACATGACCGTCCATCTAAAGTAGTAAGGAAAGATAGCTACATAGGCTAGCGGGCGGGGCAACACCCGTCACTCATCGAGAAACCTGCCAAGATCTAAAGATGGTGATTTATTTGTAAGGAAGGAAATCAATGGTCGATGGCGGGTGAGATGGGTTACAAACCTTGACTACACCATGCCATCCCATAGGGGGCCCTCTTGTGTCCCATATTCTTCAATGACCATGCGGGTAAATGCCACACAGACTATTAGAAAGGACTTAGAAGGTTTCTGGTAAAGATAGAGGCTACTAGAGAGATTGGATGAGGCCATTCTAATATAAAAATGATGCTAAATTAGAACTGATTCTTGGGCATGCATGTGAAATTTGTAAACATTTTTGCAGCCACAAATCTTTCAAGAGCTAGTAGACGTGGGAAGGTCAAATTGAAATAAGTTAGGGTACGGATCAATATTTTGAAAATAAATCATGATCTTTCCTTGTTGTCTTACTATGATGAATTACAAGTGAATTAATTCCCATGGGCGAGTGGCTAAATGTGACAAGATAGGTTTGGTTAAAAAACTAAGTGTTTGGTTGATGTGAAAGTTAAGTGGATGCTTATCTCACTTGAGTTTCTTGATTAGGGAAAAGTATCAAATGCATGCATGTAATTTTTCCATAATTAATAATCTTTATTGTCTAACCGTTGATTCACTTCAAAGTATGATCAACAGCTAAGATTTAAAATCAGGGTAATTGATTGCCAATGCTCGTACAAAGCCTTTCTAGAAAAATTAATGCAGATACACACCAGTTGCTCTATTTAATGAAGATCACCTGCTTGGTTATTCTCACCAGTTGATTGCTTATGAGAATTAGGAGTCTAAAAGTAAGTGTTATTTTGAGCTTGCTATTTCTGAGTAGGGTGGTGTCTTTGTTTTGGGAAAATTTGATAAGTTTCTAAGGAAATGGGAAAGCTGAGTGTGAACATTAACCCAGTCAGTAGGTCAAAGAGGCACAACCCTCTTGAATTTCAGGATAATTCTCCCCAAGGTGAATGGGATATGCCTAAAATCCTTGTAACACCAAAGAAGAAAGCAAGAGCTACCAAAAATTATGCACGAGGTGTTCTCAAGCATGCTTATCACCTAAGAGGCTAGGTTATCTCCGAGGAATTGGCTAAAGGAAAGGAGAAGAAAATTGAGAGGCTTGAGAGGGAAGCTGTAAGAAGGAATAGGTATCACCGGGGCTACATGGGACATCATCACTCTCCCATTTGGGCCTCAGATGAATCCTCTGATAATGGAGACAAGATTGACTCTAGTTACCATCAATATCTCATGGCTATGACTAATTAGGTTGATTCTAAGGATGAGGTGGTGATGGCTACTCCACTTACAATAAGGACATCGAACAGGCACACCTACTTTGCTGATGAACCATAGAAAATTGGCCCCTAGACATTTTCATGGTCTTTTAGGCCTTTCCTCTCGATGCTTGGTACATTTCGCTTTAATTTAATGTTGTAATGTGGCTTAAAAATTCACATTAGGTCCTTAAAATTTAAATTATGGCATCTTGTGAAGGTTTTGTGAAGTGTTGTAAAACATTTCTACACTTTTCTAGGCTCTAATCATTACAATTCACCTAAAATTCATCTTTTTATTCATCATCAAGTCCTATTTTGAAGTGTTGTAAAGTCTTGTAACAAGATTTCATGCTTTTCTAGTGATAATTTCACTATTTACACCTTTCTTATGCTTTATTTGACCCCTTTATGCCCTCATAAGGCTTAATTAAGTATGTTTTTGAATGTAAACTCGACAAACAACATTAAATGTAAGATAATTCCATACACCCACTTTCAAGTCCAAGGTGGGACCCAATCGCCATGGGTCGCAAGTGAGTCCCTCTTGGCTCAAAATTTAAAATATTTCAAATCTTCTTTTGGGTTTTTATTTAAAATCACATTATGTCGCCCTATGATGAGGTATCATTAGGTTACTAAGGCACACTATGTATAAATATGTGTTTTTCTGCCCATTTTACATCTCCTAACTCATTCAAACAATCTTTTCATTCACTAAGCATTGAATTAGAATTTGAGTACTTTGCATGTTTCAATCAAGAATCAATCAAGTATCAAGAGAAGCCATTGAGATATATTTAGATTTTCTTCAACAAGGGTTTGGTAAGTTGATAGCATTTGCATGTTATTTGTTTATCATTCTCTTCCATTTCATTATTTCATTAAGGGTTTGATTACCAAAGTGGGATTTGACCAAGGAAAATCCCTTTTCCCTAACCCTTAACCATTTTTCCCATTTTGCATGTGTTGTGTATGCAGATTTATCAAGCATTTAGGTGTTGAAAAGTTGATAAAAGGTCAAAAAAGTGTTTCAAATCAACTATAACCTATTTCAAGCTTGGAGAATACATTTTGTCCATAGTTTTCTGCCATATTTGACTTCTTCAACCTGACAAGAAAACATCCTCAGATCTGGTGCTATAGAATTGGTCCCTGATCTCATAGAATTTTGGGAGTGGACTGATTTGCCATCAGTGGCGAATGAGTCCCACCTTAAGGATGGAAATCCAAATTTTGTTAGATTATGGATCTCAACACTTGAAAACTAGTTTCCAGAATTTTTCATCAGAAGCAAGACTTATTCACCATCATTGGTGAATGATTCCCTCTAGTGATTTTTAGTGGTTTTTGTCAGCATTCAGAATACTCCAAAATCTTCATCAGACTTCTAGGTGAGATTTGATTCAACCTTCTTCAATTTTTTTTTGCATTTGTTCATGTTTGCATATCACATTTTTTTTTCCAACATTGCATAATTCTTAGGTTTTGCATTCATAATCAGTTAATTACATTCCATAGTTGCATTTAGATAATCTCATTTAGTCTTAATTACATCATAAATTTCCTAATTTGAGCGAACCAACCTAGATTTCGTGTGGGGTTTATCTCTCTCATTTTAGGTGAAACATCCTAAGAGTGCAAGAGTATTCTATAAATCCCATGTACCAAAAAATCTACGGTTCAAATGATGACAAGGAAAACTAGCACTCTGTTCCCTCTCTTAGTGGGTGCTCGATTATTTGTTCCTTTATGTTATCTTGCTCTCTTTGGCTAGTGTATTGTGATATGGGTCTTTATTTACTTTTCACTTTGGTGTTGATGGTGACGTTTCTCGGGTTGGAATGAACTTACATGTTTTTGATGCTCTTAGAATGACACATTTTTAAGAATGGTGGGTCTGCTATGGCTAACGATTTTTTGGGTTTTCTTTTGCTCTCCCCTAACATGCACATGATTTCTTGGAACCGATTTGGGAATATTCTCACTTTATGGTTAAATCCATTTTGCAATGAAAGTGAAATGTAAGTGTAATTCAGCCTGATGCTTGTTGCCCCCTTGTCTTATAAAAGGGATTTCAAGGCTAGTTACATAGGGGGGTTAGTAGCTAGTTCTTTTTGAAGAAGTTACACACAGAAACAAAATAGATACTGAACTTTTGAGTAAGATGTTCTAGGAAAAGTTAGTTGATATGCAAATGGTTTTGATAATGACAATGACAATGCATATAGCAGAATAGCATAAAATTTCTATATATTACTCTCCTATGTACAGGTTACACAAACTATAAAAAATATAATCAATGGTTACTTTATTTGTCTCTATTGGTTTCCAATAGATGTGTTTTTTTATTCTTTCTTATCCAATCAATGAATGTATGTAAATGCTTGAATGTAACAGTGGGTTTGAAATAAATCTTATGTGACGATGCTAGTAAGAAGTAGACTATGGAAATGACTGGTGGGAGTATTGTAATGCAATATTTTTGAAGCTTTTGGTATTGTTAAATGTAAGATTGTTATCTATTCATATGGGTATATGGTTTGGCTTTGTTCCAAGAATATGGAACTGGTTTAGGAAAGTAATCATACTCCAATTGTGGTGACCAATTGAACTGTTAATCATAAAATATAATCAAATCACTTATAAAGCTCTTTCTGGGTGTGTGGGAATTTAATGAATTATATCTTGTCTTGTTTAGGTTAGTCACTGCTATGAAGGTTAGCCAAATCTTTAGGATGTTGTGTCTATCAAACATTTTATGAGAATTATAATATGTTCATCCTGTGTTATATACTAAAACATACTAGTCTCTACAAACACATTGATTAGGATTACCCTCCTGGGTTTCATAGAGCCTGAAGTGAAGAAGTGAAGACCTAAAAGCCTTTACTTATGTGTTGGCCAATCCTTACCCTTACTGATAGCTATTCCAAGAAAGTTCATAGGTATATGGAAAGAATAATTTTGGTTCTAAAAAAATAACCAACAAAAATGGTGACTCCACTAGGGATTTATTTGAGAAAGTATTTGTAGTAGATCATCTTTCCTTGATAGTCATGGAGGTTCTAAAGTAAATTTATCACTAAGAGTGGGTGGATACTTCGAAGAACTTCAAGTACCAGTTGTAATATAGGGGGGTTCTCTACTCACGAGTTCTCTTCATTTAGAGAGCCTCACAAGGTGAATTTCCATATATTACCTCAATGGAACAACAACAAGAGTTTCAAAATAGAAAAGAGCAGGTCACGAAGATTCTTTGGAAAAATTGAAAAGCTCTCAGCCAAAGGACAAGAGCACAAAATACGGATGATAGCATGGCACGCTAGTGTCTTGGAGGTGTGTTGGCATCTCATAGGGACCAGAAAGTGAGAATGTCTTAGAAAATGGCTAAGTGATGACTAGCAATCTGATTTCTAAGAACTTCTAGAATGCCAGAAAGAAACATGAAGTAATAAGATTAAAATGAAGTGAAATAGAGATGATAAAGACAAGGAGAAGAAATGAAATACTTATTACCATGGGAGTGATGAAGCTTCCAGCTTGTGGGTGTCTTCAATACCTGCACACAAGAGGGAGAGAGAAAGTGTTAAAGAGAAATGTAGAAAGGATGTAAAGAGCACTAAAGCACTACAAAACATTGTTATGTAACTCAACCAAGTAATAGAGGAGAGGAGTGAAAGCTTACCACCTCCATCAAGAGAACTCAAGGATAATGGGAGAGAAAATGAGAGGAACTCAAGCCTCTGTTGCAATGGTGTTATGTTCCACACTTGCTCTACTAAAGTGGTGTAGTATTGATGTTGCTGCTATGAAGTGTACACTGTTTGGAGAGAGATTTTGAAGCTTGTGAATGAAGTGAAGAAGTTGTGAAGAGGTGGTACAAGCCAAAATGCATATGGAAGGGGTTAATTTGAAGAAGAGATGAAGAGAAATGACCATATTCAGGTTAGTCGACCGAGGAGGGCATTACAAATCGACCCCCAATGGGAAGTGTAATGCCTCTATAGGCTCCAAATGCGGGAATCTATTAGGGACGTAAGCGCACCACATGGACGTCTGCACGCTACGCTGGCGTCCCTGAAAGAAATCCCTCCACCGACACTCAAAATAGGCACCAAGTATGATGCAAGCAATGAGCTTAGCTAGAATTAAGCCTTCGAACTTGGTTTTCTAAGGTGGGTAAAAACAAAAAGGGGAATTGCAAATGTATACTTGAACCATCGAGGAAGTAGAACATGATCTGGAAAACTCGAGAGTGCAAGGTCAAAAGAGGACTTCATAATTCTGTGGAACTATGAAGCTAAAGAAAGAGCATATACTCAGGATGAAGAAGATGCATATCTTTAATCGGTATATACACAACATAAGAGAAAGATAGATATGAACAAAGCACGTCGAGAAATAAAAACCCGCTTAGTAGTAAAACCGCACCACAAAGTAAGCGTGTGATAAAAGAAAACCCTGCTCGAGGAGGAGAACCTGTATCACAAAAGAGGTGATAAAAGAAAACCCCGCTCGAGGAGGAGAACCTGTATCACTGAAAAGCATGTGGTTAAAGTAAAACCTGCTTAGGAGTAGAACCTGCACCACAAAAGAGGTGATAAAAGAAAACCCCACTTGAAGAGGAGAACCTATATCACCAAAAAGTGCATGGTGAAATCAAAACCCACTCAGGAGTAGAACCCGCAGCACAAAAGAGATGATAAAGAAAACCCCGCTCAACGAGGAGAACCCGTATCACCAAAAAGTGTGTGGTGAAAGCAAAACCCGTTCAGGAGTAGAATATGCACTACAAAAGAGGTGATAAAAGCAAACCCCACTCAAGGAGGAGAACCTGTATCACCTAGTAAGTATGTGAAGGAGCTCTACAAGTTCTTGGTCCTATAGAGCAAGTAAGCGAATAGTCACGCAAACCATCACCAAGTTAGAAGACTTTCAAAGGGGTCCCTCGGGAACCTAGCATGAAAAAGAAGAGGGGTCCACTCAAGGGACACACTATTCAAAAATTGACATCTAGTCAGGCTGTCCCCAAGCTAGATTCGAAGATATGAAATAGGTCTAGTCAGGTTTCCCCCATGCAAGACGCCAATGAATTTATTAGAAAGAAAATATTTCAAAGTGGTCCTTCAAGAACCCTTTAAAAGAGAAAAGGGGTCCACTCAAGGGATGCTTCATTTGGAAGATATAGAGAAGAGAGGGGGACCTTTACGAGGGCCACACATTTCTAGAACAAGTTATCACTGCCCCCAGCATACAAGGGAGGAGAACCATGCAAAATACTCAAAATAGGATAGAGGTAAACCTTGATATCACTTGTCAAGAAAAGTAAAGGTAGTTGCGTCAATCAAACAAGAGTTTGATGGCACTTGAATCATGAATTTGGTGAATTTTTTCCTTCAAGGCTTTACATTCACTAGTGGAATGGCCAAGCACTTGATGGTAAGCATAGAAAAGATGTTTTCCTTCATCATGTTTATGAATTTTATTACGTGTAGGAGAAGGAAGAGTGATTAAGCGAGCTTTTAGAAGCCAAAAAAAAATACACTCTTGCTTAGATAAAGAATGAGGAGTAGGAAGCAACCCTTTCTCTTATGGAGAAAAGTTTGACTTCTCACAAGAAGCAAAAGGAACGAAGATAGAAGAAAAAGGAGGAGGATCTCCATAGAGAGCGTTATTCTAGAAAGGAAGATCACACTCTTCTACGAGATCACCAAAGTTAACCTCTTTAATAGAACTATGATCATCTTCCTCAGAAGGAGGATCAACACCAAGAACATAAAAATTTGCATTCACCTTACCCTACAGTAGAGAAGAGTAACCATCCTCGATAGTGGGTGTGAATGATGTCATCGGAAGGTCTAAGTGGATCGGGTCGACTGTATATTCCTGAAAAAAGGAATTTGTAAAGTATAAGGGACCCCAATCATCACCAAGACATGCATTCCTTTGAGAAGAGGTAGGAGGAGCACATTTAGGGCTCCTTGCTTTAGAAGGATCTTCTTCAAGGACATCTATCTCAAGAGTATCC